>JAVJGJ010000037.1:49545857-49572682 GCA_035590215.1 Microhierax caerulescens | reverse complement strand
GGGGGAGCGAGGGGGGGGGCAGTTGTGATTTATGGTGTTTGTCTTCCAGAGCAACCCCTATGTGTACTGAAGTCCTCCTTCCTGGGTAGTGTCTGGCCACTCCCTGCTGATGGGAAGTAGAGAATAACTTTTGTTTTCCTTTGCTTCCACGCATGGGACCTTTGCTAGTGCTGCATTAAACTGTTTTTTGTCTTGACTCACAAGGTTGGGGTTTTTTTTTTCATGTTTTCTCCCCCTGCCCTGCTGAGGATGGGAGTGACGCAGCAGCTTGGTGGGCACCTGACATCCAGCTAAGGTCAACCGACCACAGGAAGATCTTGCACATTTCTTAGGAACTTATAAATAAAGGAATAGAATATGTTTGCAGAAGTGAACTAAGTATCTTAAATATAGAAGTACTCTTACAAAATAGTGGTTTTATCTTAATTTATACAATCATTTCTGGTCACCCCAACCCAAATGTTATAGGACTGTGTAACTTTCTGTAAGGGAACCTGTTTGAACATAACTTTCATAAAGTTTTATTTGAAAGCTAACATTTATTTTTTTCTGGGAGTGTTTTGAATCTCAGGTTGGAATCTCAGTAGGGTGGTGTGGTGTGGGTTTTGTGGGCTTGTTGTTGTTTTTTTTTAAACACCAGGTGTGTTGACTCTTAAATTCAGAGTAGTGTTTTGCTACGTAGTTCTAGCACTGATAGGAACGCTAGTGTGAGGAGCAATGCACTTGCTGTCAGATGTTTTTGTCTCTTTTTAGAGCAGATCTAAATTATTTTCTGAAGGTTTTTGAAGCCCTTGGCTGCTCCCCTTGGGCATTTAGGGGAACTAGTGAGCATAGACAATGCAGTGGAAAAAAATGTGATGAATGCAAGAGTTAGTCATGAAGGGTTGTTATTTTCTAACAGCTTATCATCTCCTATAGTTTTGTGTGCTGTGTACAATTTTATGATACAACTGAGCCAGTCCAATGGCTTTTTGCTACATAAAGCTCCCTTACCCCACATCCATGGTTTTGCAGAGGAAGGCACTGAAAGACACAGCAGTCAGCTCTGGCATTTGTTGATCTTGCTTGCTGAGTCAATTTGATTAACCGTTTGGATTTCATTTTTGCCTGAAGAAAAAAAAACACAGCTTTTTGCTAAATTAGTGTGCCGAAGTGGATGATAGAGGAGCCTGGTAAGTGCAAGAGCAACATAGTTTTGGGAGAAGGCACAGAATGTCTTCTCCCAGCTGTGAGCAGTTGGGTCATCTCAGCTGCACTGAAAGGTAGTAGTGATCAGAAACAAACTTAAAGCCTGTTTGCCACTGTCTTTCTGTGCTTTCTGAAGAGGTGAACTATAAATCAGAAGTTCTACAGTCAAAGCAAGAATTCTGAGAAATGGTGGAATTAAGCCCCAAGAGAAGATAATGATTGGATGCTAAAGTACCGGGGGGTTGTGGGTGGGGGTTGTTTATAGGGTTTTTTGTGTTTGAGGCTCCAGGTACCAGTCAGAAGCTATTCAGTCATGTGATGCAAGCCCTGAAGTTTAATAGAAGTTTATGCTGCTGGTTTATTTTATAAAAAAAGATGAGCATTAGCCTTTTACTGGCAGACTCCATTCCAGAGCATGTAGGAATCTGGAGCAAAAGTAAAAATCTTGTGCTCTATAATGTGACAGAAGCATGATTGTCAGTTCTCATCCCTAGCCTGATTTAGATATGTAAATGTACAGTTCTAATGGTAGTAACAAGTCAGGATGGGACCAGAGGAATGAGCAAATGAATTTTAACAAAGCTTTTTAAAAGGAAGTATGCTAACAGATCTGCTCCTTGATGTACTGTGCTAGTGCTTTCACACAATCGTATGTGAACTCTTATCTGTGAAAATAAGCTTCCAGAGTAGTTTAACTCCATGAAAACATATTTTTACATTGAGGTTATCTGAGTTTTTGCTGCCATGGCTGCACTTTCATGCTAGTTCTTAGATCTCTCTGTGAGCTGGGCTGTTTTGTTAAACTGTCAGGAGCCTAACCAAAATGTATAATCTTCTGCTCAGTTAGCAAGCTGAAGTAGCTCATTATGGCTCAGATGAGTGGCAATACCAAAGCAGGAAGGAAGGTGAGGCTGTACATGAGTGATTTAATTTCTTTGTGCTGTCTTGATAACTATACTCTTCATGCTTTTCCCAGGGGATTTGGAAAACTTGGAAACAATAATTTTTGCAATTTTTAGGAGCCTCTCCCTTGTCAGCATTATTTTTTTTTTAAATATTGTTTTAAACGCAGTTTGAGAGAAACCACAGTTATGTGAGATAAGCTGTTTGAACAGTTGTGGAAGGGTGCATTTATCTATACTGGCCCATATACCTATATATTGACTAAATAATCAGATTGTGTACTATTGGTCTTAATTTTTTTGCTCAGAGACCACTTGTAATTCAAGATAGGGTAACATAAAACCTGAAATCCCAGTAACTGCATAACTGATACGAAAAACTGTTTTCTTTGACCCCCATCTTTTTCAAACTTGCATAGTATGTATTCCTTGCTAACCTTTGTGTGTTACTAATTCCCTTTGTGTGTACCCAGTCTTAGAGTTTTAGTTTTACAGAGTACCTGGATTCTTCCGGTACAAGAAAGGTTTTGTAGTAAAAATCATGGAGAACACAATAGCTCTACGTAGCTATGAGGAAAAAATGTATAGCTATAAGAAGCTATAAGAAAATTGAAGTTTTATTGTATTGTAATATTGGTACTACATAGTTGTGTATATTTTATTTGAAAATAAAGGCATACTATGATTGAATGCACAAGTGTTACTTAGCTTTGTTCCCTACATCAGTGCTGAAATACCATTTTAGCTTCTGCGATGTAAAGCAATTAAGCATCCACTTGTTTAATACCAACCAATATCTGTCTGTTTTCATGCATTATAGTCAGAATCCAGTAATTATAGTTCAGTAAGTGAATATTACTTGGCTCTCTTTAGGGGCAGTTACATCTTCATGTTCTGTTGTGAATATGTCATTATCACTCTTTAACAACTTAATCAGTTTTCAGATAGTAAAGTGTTTTTTAGATCAAATTAAATCAAGATGTTTTAATATTTCTCTTAAATTTTGCATTTATTAAGGTCATTTGTGTTAAATGTTGCATTCTTTATTTCTGGAGGGAATTTGCCACATTAATTTTATGTGGATTCTAGTTGATTAAAACTTTGACAGACAGGATATTGGTTTTGAAATATACTGACTGAACAGTACTGTTCTTGGGAAAGAGAATCTGAATTAAACCATCTCAAACTAAAAAGAGCTTTCTTATTTTCTCTTTTATAATTTGTATTGCTGTCACTTGGTAGTAACTAGCTTCCAGTGGTTACTTGCTTCAACACAATTTGAGTGCTAAATAAATTCATGCAGGAAATCTCTGGCTTTGAAAGTATATTCAGCAGTTGCTAGTACATAGCATGTAAAAGCAATAAAATCATTTACCTTTCCATGATGTGAGCAGTATTAATTATTTTCTCCTTTTATCTAGTTAAAGTACCTCGTAATTTTCGCTTGTTGGAAGAACTTGAAGAAGGGCAGAAAGGAGTAGGTGATGGTACAGTAAGCTGGGGCCTTGAAGATGATGAAGATATGACACTCACCAGATGGACAGGAATGATTATCGGGCCACCAAGGGTAAGTGTCATGAATTAGAATATTTTTCTTAAGTTCGTAGGCAATGCAAAAAATACCAACCCCAAAACCACCCCACCACCCTGAAACATTATTTTTCTACAGTGTAAAGGATTAGTTAAAATTCAGTTTATAAAGTTGTAGAAACGCTGTGTTTTTAAATGCTAAATTCATCACTTCCTGGCATGTTAGTAAGTGTTTTCAGTTGTGATTTGAGACTTACTACCAAGTTTGGAATATATTTAGTCTGCATTTCCACCATTACTGCACGTAAATATACAATGATAGTACAGTAAACAGGATAACTGTCTTTCCAGTTTATCACATCTGCCTAGTAATTTCAGTTATGTAGTAAACCGGCAGTATGTTTTCAACTTTCATAGGTTTTATCAAATAGTCTTTCAGTATAGCAGTTTATGCATTTCAGTTGAATCATGCCTAAAGACCAAGCAGTTTTTAATTACCTCTAGTAAGATAAAATACATACACAAAGTTCAAAACCTTCTGACCTTTTAAGTTCTGTAGGATGTCATCTAGACTGATAAAACCTGTAAGAGATGTAACCATCTCCTGTGTCCGAGTATTGTTTTCGTCAGATATGAATGGATACATTATTACTTTTGTGCATGCTTTCTCATGAGTTACCATATGATGCAAAAGATCACTGTGTAAATGAGAACTTCAAATGAGTATACGTCAGGTGGCTGTAAGTTAGCATGTATCTTTCACTGCTGACATGAGGTTACTGTCATGTGTGTCCTTCAGTGCTGCAGGGCTTATTGGAAGAACTATCCAAAACAAGAACTGAGATCAGAACTTGGCCTCAGTGAAGATGTCTTCCAGAGTAAGAGTTCCATAGACTCAGTGTAATTCAAGCTTCCTTTGGAAGTCAGAGTTAATTGCAACTTGCACAGACTGTTTTGAATGTCTGCGTAATTGTGCTGAGCTCCTAAGATTCGGGTGCATTTGAGAGAAAACCAGTTTGAAATACAAGCGTAATGATGGTATGCTTTGGATGGTAGCTTTTGTGGAATCAGAGTGTTTGAATACATTTTGAAGAACATTTGTGGTCTTAAGGATTTTGAAAAGAACTTGCAAATAAATATGAGCTAAGTAGTGCCTTCCTGACTCTCCAAATAGCCTTCAGAACTGCCTGTGACTGGTTTCTGGTTCAGTGTAAGGTAGATGCCCAACGCATCTTTGAAGGGAGTGATTATTATGTAGGACCTAATATGTTTTAAAAAATAAATAAAAAATGAAACCAACCTGGGAAACACTTTTAATTCTGGTCAATTTATATTGTTGTCATTTTACTTTCTTTATGAAACAGTGCACGCAAGTAATATTTTGGGCAAGTAATACATTTTGGAGATATGTAGTCTTGCTGATAGAATGACATGCAGTACGTGGCGATAGTAGGAAATAAAGCCACCAGCTCCCAAGATAGTGGTGGCACCTTTAGTTGAATTGCTTATTCAGTTTCAGGATTTGTAGAAGATGGATGTTTTTGGAATTGCTAGAGTTCTGTAGACAGTGTGCAGTGAGTCAGAACAGAGAGAAGTTGCTAATAATGTCCACATCACTATATATATAATGGATATTACGTATAATACATGTCTTCAAATATATGGCTTCTCTAGAGCTGTGCAAAAATTGCTTATAAGTATTTTTTTCTTGATTTATTTGAAACGTGAACCAGCATGGAGGGAGGAGGGGAAGATTTGGTTTGGATTAAAGGAAACATTTTTCTGACTCCCAAAAAATGAGGTTTTAGACTTTTTGAGGAGCTGGCTTGAGGGATGAGGGATGCTTGGCTTGCAGGAAAACAGTGACTTGAAAAACTGAGCAAAATTGAGAAGTCACCTGGATAGGAATAAAGGAATGAGAATGAGTGCTGTTTTTAGGATTTTTCAGAGTTGTGAGTAGTGTATATACTTTTTGGCCTCTTTCCACTGTAACTGACCGCATCCCTCTCTAAGGAAGTAAATTGTTTTACCTGAGAGAATAACGAGAATTTGTTAGTGTGTTTTCTTGCTGTAGGGGCAGCTATATTACCTGTAGCAGGACAAGATTACTTTCATTGGGCCTTTAGCTTTTAATATGAAAGAATAATACAAAAAACTTTTTTTTTTAACAAAGGATGTCCTGCTTTGCCTGTTTCTTTCGGACCCACTTGCTGCTTGGTCTCTGTGGCTCCTTGAAATTATAGGACATGGTTAGGATACTTCAGTACTCCAGTTTCCACTCTGCCTTGACCACAAAATGGACTGTCATTTGATAGCTTGACTGCATGGTTGATACTTTATCTCTGAGAGAATGACAGCTGGCTGATACAGAACAGCTTAAAGATGGTGCTTCTGGAAAGTTCAGAGGCATGTTACTGCTTTTTGTTCATGTTAGCTGTTACCTGTTGTGCCACTGGAAAGACAGGTATAGAAAATGGGTTTATCTTCCTTTTGGAACACAGAGGTATATGCATCAGTGACCAGCAAAGCCACTGATACTTTTAGTTGTGCATGGTCTACTTGACAAGATTAAAAAAATGATAGGACTGTATTCATTTATAGTTGGACTTTCAACGAAATAATTTGCACTTACAATGATCAGTTCCATGGTCACTTTGTAGTGATGTCTCTGCAAACAAGCTGTCACTTGACTATCCAAAGTTCCTAAATCCTCTAGTAAACCAAGCAATCTTCAGCTGTGAAGTCTTAGATATCTGTTGGCATGTTAATTGCCTCCAGAATATGTTTTTTGCAAATACTGTTTTCGTCTTGTTCTTGGTTGTGTCTTAACTGTTGGGTTTTTGGCATCTTTGTCTTTCTCCATTTCTATTTTTTTTTTTTCAGATAGGTATTTTTTTACAGGGAAGGCAGTAATTTTCCTAAAATTATTGTTTTTTCTCTTAGCCCCCTACTGTGCCAAAGTTGTTTTAGGAATGCAGGTGGGTAGGAAGGATAAGGGTAAATGTGAATTAAAAAGAATTTTATTCTGTTAAAACTTCTCTATGGTATAGTCAATAAGTAGTGTAATTTATACATATTTATCAAGTAATCAATGTAACTAAAACAGTGGAATATCAGTTAGGAATCCAAGACCATCGATTGGACATAATAACGGATTTATAATTATTTCATATATCTTAATCTTTATTCCTCTTGCCTTTGCTTTGTTTTTTTAATGATTTATTAATCATTAAAACAATGCTTTCAGTAAGATGCATTAGTCTGTCTTTTTGCTTTCTAGACAAACTATGAAAACAGAATATACAGTCTGAAAGTAGAGTGTGGACCTAAATATCCAGAAGCACCTCCTACAGTTAGATTTGTAACTAAAATTAATATGAATGGAATAAATAATTCCAATGGAATGGTAAGTTGAAATGGTAAGATCAACCATGTTGTTAATCTCTGCTATAAATTATTTCTGTGAAAAACACAGGTGAGGAATATGCTTGTTGGACATAGCTTTCATACTTAAATTTTACAATATAAGTACTAGTTTAAGTCAAATTTTGGTTGTGTACTACACATCTTTATTTACAGTATGTTAGTGGTTCTTAGTGGCTTATCAATGAGATGAGCATTATCTATAGTATTGAAACAGTTGTTTCTTTTAAATGAAGCTGGATATTTTAGTTTTGAACAGAAAAAAGTGTTTAAGCTGTGTGTAGGTATCTCCCTTGTAATACTCTTGTAAAAGGGGATTAGATTCATATTGTAACAGGAGTATTACAAACCTTATCTGATGTTTCCATTAATTAAAAATGGAGGTTATTCCTGATGAGTCTCTGGAGGTAGTAACTCACCTCTAATGAACTGATATATTTAAACTCTTACTTTCGTTGTAGTGGGTTTATTCAAATCTAGGGTGATTGTGAGCTTCAGTCTTAAGATCTTTTGAAATAGATGGTCTTAACTTTCATTTTAAAGATCAGTTTGCAATAAGCTACTTTCACTGATCCAGCCCTTAGGGTGGGATGAGTTCACATACATGAGTGATGGTAGCACCTCAAGCGAGTTTGTTACTCCGTTATTTACTAGGCACTTTAATCCTGTGAGTAAGGCTGACATACCTCATTGCTCAGTGAAAAGAGGTATGAACTGTTTTGCATATACAGTGATATATGTGTATATCGGCAGGAAATGCAATAATATATCACACTCATCTGTTTATGTTTGTCTTCAGTGAATGCAGAGTAATTGGGTTAAGGTACTAGTTAACATGGAGTCAGAGAGCATGTTTGGATTTTAAATATTTTAAATAATATGTAAGATTTAAAAGAAAGATGGACTTGCATTTGTGTGATTAACAGTACTGAAATGTGAAGCTTAAGTATCTCCATGACTGTAGCAGAGGGTGAGGCTCTCAGGGGTTCATTGGAGCTGTTGTAGGGTGGTGAGCAGTTGGTCATCCAAAGCCAGTGCACTAACA
This sequence comes from Microhierax caerulescens, assembly GCA_035590215.1. NCBI lineage: Eukaryota > Metazoa > Chordata > Aves > Falconiformes > Falconidae > Microhierax > Microhierax caerulescens. Next base: position 49,564,594 of record JAVJGJ010000037.1, on the reverse strand, counting down.
CTTCAGGCAGAATCTTAAAATTAATTTAAAAGGACTTTTTGTGTATAATTTTACTCTTAACTGAAGATTTTATTGAAACTGCTATCTACAAATCAGCTCTTGGTCTTCATCGCAGGTATGGGTCATTGCCTAAGTATATGTGTTTATTAAGAAGTTGTGACTAGCAAAAGCCGGCAATCTGGAATGCAGCAGAGCTTTTAGTATGTTTATCATACTTTTTTCATACCTCTCCCTAGTAACATCTATTATTCTGAATCAGCAAAGGAGTGTGGTCTCATTGCTTCATCTGTGCATGTCTAAGAGTAGAGGTGTTGGTTTCTGGAAGCAGAATGTCAAACCTGCGCCTGAAGGCTCATGTTTACTGGGCCAGTTGACTGGAGCTTTTGTTTGGAGAAGTCTATTATGCTTGCTCAGCTTGCTGAGGAATAGGGTGAATATTGTGACAGGAAATTTACCTGGTTGTTTTAAAAGTACTGTTAAAATCCAGGCATTGCTGCAGGTGTATTTGATTTTAGTAAGTTTGCAGGCTTATACAAAACCTTCATTCAGTTTTTCCTCAACTAGTGTATCTTATGATGGATTTGCTATGCAAATGTATACCTTATTATTTTAGTTGACTTAAATAGGACTAGATAGTATTTTTTAATGAAAACAGTTTCATAACTAATTAATTTAAAACACAGGTACTATGCAGTTTTTAAGGTGCCCATTGTCCTGGTGTGTTGCATTTTAGCTTATTTGACTGTTGTGCTTGCTAGAATGTGTCAGATGAACTGGGGGCACGTTCAGCATCCTGGAACAGTTCACATTGCTGTGTCCTGTTTTAGTTCCTTCTTGTTTCTTCGAAGCTGTTCTTCCACTGTATGATTAATTGTCATTTGATAGATCATTAAGTGGTTTGCTGCATTCTTTGAAGAAGTGATAGGGTTGCGTTTTCAGACAAGCTCTACTATCCATGTTTCTGCATGCACCCTGGTTTTTTTATGCATGGTCAGCTTTTGATTACATTCCTTATAGATGTCATGAAAAAGTTGGTGACTTGCAGAAAAGAGACCCGAGATAAACAGTAATCAAAATTATATGTTGTAGCAGTATCGTAATGCTATTCAAAATATTTGTAACATTAAGGTATGCTTTACAGGAGACCTGTGGCATTTAACATGAGGAGAAGTAGGGCTCCCAGCATGAGTTTAGAGTGGGGGGGTAATTTCTGTGGAGTTCGAGAGTGAATGGTGGAGGGGAGGAGATGGATATGTGCTAGAGGTACTGGGAGTATAAGGAAGCTAGTCTCATTGCCTTGTTGGCAGCAGTTCTCAACCTTCTTGGCTTACAAATAAGTCCCTTTACACTTTGTGTGAATAGTGCATTGTGTGTAATGACTTTGTCAATACTGACAGTCCCTTTACACTTTGCGTGAAAAGTGCATTGTGTGTAATGACTTTATCAATACTGACAGCTACAAGTTTATTGACTTTTTGGTTGATTATCCAGAGAGAGGAGTTTTGCTAGTAACTTCCACCAGCATATCTTCAGGGATCCCCGAGATTGCCATTTGATAAATTTAATGCAGGAAAGGAGAGGGTTGCTTCAGGGGTATTTTGTCTCAAAAGACTAAACTTAGGTGCTCTGAATCACCCTGTTAAATTGCTTTCCTTATCTGCAAGTTAGTTTTTGAGGTTATCTGCTTTTCAGTTTACCTACAGAACTACTGCTGTTGTATACAGAATTAAGAGTACCAAGTTCAAAAAAGCTAGTCCATGTACTTATATAGGGCCAGACAAAATGTCTTTATGTGCTAATGGCATCACTGTTGTAAAACTGTATTTAAATTGTCATTCTTAATGCTGTGGGGTCTCTTCTCTTGGAGACTTGTGCATCTAGTACTGATAAAACACAGGTTGCATTCAGACATGCTGTTTATTTTCCCATGGTCTTTTGAGAATGTCTGATTTTTGCATCTGTGAGAGTGCTCTTCAGTAGTCTTTTGCAGGATTTGCAATCACTTCTGTTCATTTAAATATTATTTACAGCTGGAAATAGTTGTTTCCTTTAAATTCACTTGAGACTGTCAGCTATAAGCGTGTAAACTATTGTCCAGTTACTGCTTTGTATACGTTCATTGTAGACTAAAGCAGTTTGCTACTTCTTGAAGTTAAGATACTAAGAAGATTATAAACACTGAATATATATTGTATAAAATTATTTGTATTAATTTAAGTTGAAAATTAAATGTCAGAAAAAATTACACGTTATACATATTGCTTCTTGTGCTGCTGTTTAAGGATTTACAGAGGTGTACCCCCAGAATAAAATAGGCTTCAGGTTGCAGTTTTCAGCTTTAATAGCTTTTACATGACCTTGAAATTTCTCCTTCTGTGTCCCAGGATGTGTACTTTAATATTACTTAATGCTTTTTGTGTGATTTGAACATAGTTTGTGTCATTCTTCCAAATACCTTATTATTGGTGTTCATAAAGGGAATTTATTGTGCCCTAACTCAGAAATAAATTCTGCAACACACAGAAAACGGAACCTGAGCCAAAATCTTTACTGCTGCAAGATGTCAAGAAAAAAGTTGGTGACTTGCAAAAGAGAGACTTGAGATAAACAGCAACAAAAATGTCATTTTGCAGTAGTCTTTACTCAGAAAACATTCATAACATTGTTAAAGCAGAGTTTACAGTCTGTGAGTTTGTTGTTACCAGTTCCCAGCCAAGAAGGAAAAGCTGGAGGAGCTTACTTTTAAGTGATCAGGTTTCATACTCCCGTACAGCCAGTGTATATAGAATTGCATTGTCTTAACAGCAGTGGTGACAGACTGCTGTGTGCTGTAATTGAGGCAGATCTCCAGACTTGAGAGAGCCTACAAAGGAAGAGTTGAGAAGTGAGCAGAAGGAAGGCAGCATAAAAGCCGAATCACCAGGCTGAAGACAAGATACTCATCTGGGGAGTCCCAGAGCAATTGCATTTCCAGCCATTTTTTGCTTACCCAGTCTGAATATTTAATTATGTTGTTGGTTTCCTTTCTCAAACCTACTGAAATATAAACATACCTTTTTCTTATTATCCATGTTGGTTTACCAGTGGTTTTCTAAACCAGTTTATTATCATGTGGGCTTTCACCCCCAAGTGCACATCTTTCCTTGTTGGGAATCTTTGTTGCAACCATTACCTGGTTCTTGATAATTGTTTTCTGTGGCTTCTTTCTCCCCCAGTTTTCTCAGGGAAACTATTGATTTTTTTTTTTAATTTTTTTTTTTATTTTATTGGCAGGTCAGTGACATGTACTGTGATCTCTCCTCAGCTACTTTAGTAGAAAGTATTGTAATTGAGACTAACATGGAAATTTATTAAACTACTGATCTGCCAAAGAATTTGTACCAAAGCATTCAGGAAGTACTCTCACATTTTGTTCCATTTTGCTAAATTGAAGAGGATGTCAGGTTAGCTGCAGAGAAGTATTAGCAAATGATAATGAGTGTGTCTGTATCTGAGAGGAGGGGAAATATGCTAGAGAAAACATCTGCAGTTATATGCTAACTGAACATAAGATCTGAAACCCTGTTTCTTCTGTTACTATGATACTTAACCACAATGAAGTTTTTCTTCTTGTTGTAGGACCCCATGAGGAAAAATGGTGGTCTCATGCATTTCTCATGGCATTTTCTATATGGAGAACAATTAAGTAGAGTGGTATTTAATGTTCTGACTTGTGAAATGAATTAATGTTGTTCCTTACCTGTTGGGTCAGACTCATCTGATAAAGAAAGGTGCTCCAGAGTTTCTAATTTTATCTAAAAATATTGGACAGGAAGAGATCTGTAAGAGCTTGGTACCTTAAAACAAAGATTCAGTCTAAATGATGCCTTACTCTTAAGCTGCTACTTGATAACACAGGTGATCTCTTGCCAGAATTTCCCTTTCATTCACTGGTAGTTTTATCTAATAGTCTGCTCTTTAAGAAAAGGGAACCTGTTTTCCAGTTGCAAAAATATTCTGCTGTGATACTGCCTCTATCTACCACAAATACCCCTTTAAAAAAGAAGTAATTGTAGCCCAGGAATTACAGTGATGATCTGACTAATGTTACTTCCAAAACCTTTCTGTATTAGCTCATACACTCATGTATTTTAAATTGGCATGATCTTGCTGCATAATGGAGCTTTCCTTTTGATGCTTTTTTCTTCTTAATTTGTTAACGTTTGCAATAGTTATTAAGTAATCTGACTGCCTCTTATACTGTGGTTTGATGATGTTGCTGTCTTTGGTAGCTTTGTTGAGTTTAAGGGGTTCTTGACTCTGTGCAGAACGTTATTTGTGTGAAGAGAAACGCTTACAGTCCTGAGCTGTGAATTGGATCAAGGAATCCTGCTTAGGGACTTCTTTCCAAGGTGTTTTTTTAAACTGGATGTGCTCTATCAGTTCAGAAAGTAGCTCCACATAGGTTTCATGGTTCACCTGAGGTGATAGGCAGTAGCACTGTTAAAGGAACAAGTGCCTAGTGAGAGGGAGCAGAAGTTTCTTGGGTTAGTATTGCTGCCCAAGCCAGCGTGTTGTTAAACCTTAGCATTAGTTTCCCCTACAAAAAGGTTTAGTCTCCTCTGGTGTTCTGAAAATAGCTAGCTTCACTTCAAACAATCTAGAAATAAAATATCTGTGTTAATGTTCTTATTTCTGATTCCAATGTTGTTTTTTCTTTCAGTTTGCCCTAATTAAGATGGGATAAGAAACTTCTTGATATTTTAAGCTGTCTAAATCATAAACCAGTGGTTTCCAGCACTTTTATAGCCATGTGGGCTGCCTGTGCTACTCTGCCAATGGAATTCAGTAGCATGCAATAGCCCTATTCCTGCCCACGGCCCTGCTTTGCAGTTACACAGCTGTAGACCCCTCTGTCATAAGTTCCTCCTTGCAGGGGTTGGGTAGCCAGGACTTACCCACTGCCAAAAGAATTTCCAAGCTGACTTTCAATTGCTGACTTTTCCTATGGAAACCTCCCTGTTATAATATAATTGTGTAAATTGTCCCACAGGTTTTATAAACGCATAGGAGAAGTCCCATGTCCTTTCCTTTCAGTTCATATTCAAATTGGTAAGTGACATACAGTAATCTTCACGGCTCCATAAGATGACTTGCTCTAAGAAGGATGCAAAGAGCTAAGAAATGTCCAAACATTATGGATCAGTTATTTCAATATTTCAAGCCATTTCTTATTATGTGTAGTGACTCTTGTGGTATCAGAAGCATCACGTAATATTGATGTGAGATAAATCAATATTTGTAGCAAAGGAAAAAAAAGGGGAATTTTTCTTTTAGAAAGGTATTCTGTGGACTCTTGCATGGCAGGTTCTTTTGAAGAACCAAGGAAAATTCCGGTGTATTTTGGCATAATGAAGGTGATTTTTTTTTTTTGGGGGGGGTAATTAGAAACAAATTAACAAATTTTATAAAATAAGGCTCCAGTTCTGCAGTGAACAGTTCGCTGATGTCTTCCTCTCCTCCCTTTCCTGTCCACTAATGTTAGTATCAGCGCAGATGGAAGGGTCCACCTGCATGAATTTTATTGCAGAATCTGTATCTGCATGTAAGTATATGGTTGTTTTCCTTAAAATATTTCATAAACACAGGGACTTTATGCCACAGAGAAAGTCTCAGGGAATGCTTAGACCTGCTGTTAGAACAATTAGGTCAATAGAAGTTGTTTATGGAGAGATGTTCTATTTCATCTTTAACTTAGAACTCTTTCTTCTTTTTCCAGGTGGATGCACGGAGCATACCAGTGTTAGCAAAATGGCAAAATTCTTATAGCATTAAAGTTGTACTTCAAGAGCTAAGACGTCTAATGATGTCCAAAGAAAATATGAAGCTTCCACAACCTCCAGAGGGACAAACTTACAATAATTAATTTTAGCTGATTCTCAAACTTCTGTCTTAAAACAACAACCTTCTACTTATGTTAATGTCTTGATTAAATCTCACAATGCAAACACCCACACATTAAAAGAATTTCAGCTGGTATACATGACCTGGACATTTGTAAGAATATATATAATATATGTATGCCCAATATGTTTTCAGGCACTATGGGAGAAAAAGGCAGCACAATTTTTTTTTCTCTTATCGAGGCACTGTCATTTAAGCATAAGCCTGAAGTAGCCTAAAATAGGAATTCAGGTTTTACAAGATGAAAGCATGACAGAAAGTGTCAGATTGCTGTGGAATAATATATGTTTCCGAAAATAATCCCTTGAGAAGGCAAAATATAAATGGCATGCTTTATCCATCTTGCTTAGTAAAAGAGCTGCAGTTAGATTTGTTTTAAAGTAGCAGGTACAGTGATACCATTGCTCATCTTGTTTAATTTTGCAAGGGTGTGGGTGCCGACTACTAGTAGTGTCACAAAGTATGTTCAGGATTGTTTTGATACCTGTATTTATAAAATGGGGGGATTAATTTCTGTTAAGCAGCTCCTGTGTGTTACATGTATCGGACATGGCAAATATTTGTTTACAGTCTTTGTTCTAATAAACCATGCATTTAAGTTTTAGTGAAACAAAGGAAATGTATGGATATGTGATTGAGATTAAAGTTAGTCTTAAAATGTAAATAAAATGTGGAAAGTGTCTGAGGTTGTGCCATTTCTATAATAGTGATGTAACATATGTACAGTAACTTGCAGAAGTAGTGGAAAGCCAAACATAATATTGCTGCTGGTTTTACGTGCACCTTTTATTCTTACCACTTTTATATGCTTAGTTTACTTGAGAGTTCAAAGTATTTCGTTTGTTACAGGGGCGTAAGTTCTGTCAACTGTAGTACCACTTCTTTAGACAAGCTTGCACTGTGTAGATATGTATGTTTAAAAAGAAAATCCAACCCCCAAACCCAACCCCAAAATAATAAAAAAAAACCCTTGCCTGCCCACCTCCCTTTCCCCTCCACTCCCTTTCAGATTCTTTTGAGAAATGAGCATAACTTTTACTTGGCCTCTGAGCAGTTGTCGGACCACGTTGCTGAAGTCCGCCCCTACTTCTCTGTCGTTTGTTTTGCTTTTGTAGTTCCTGCCTTGATTCTTGCTTTTTTGCACCTTTTCCTCTTCTATGTTTGATGCCTTTTTTTCTGTTCCACTTTTGCCTTTTCTGAAACACACAAAAAGGAAGCTTTAATAAAAGTTATTCCAGTGATACAGATCTTCATCTTTCCATCTGCATTCCATGTATCCTATCCCATTACACTACTGTCTTCGTAGCTGGAATGCTTTATACCTCTCCTGCAGTTGTTCTGTTTTTTTCAATTTATTCTGTCTGGTAGGAACACTGGTTTTAGTTCTGTTACTGATTTCTCATAAGAAAGTAGTCAATGCTATCCATTTGGAAATTATACCTTCTTTCCCTTTCCACTTTTCACCCTTGGAGAATGCAAGCCTTTGTTCATTTTGCTAAGAACATGTAACGTTGGGAGTGACTCACCTGTCTGCATTCAGGCGGTTCTTTTGAAAAAGTGAATATAATCAAAAGCCATCAATAGCCAGGTAGCTTTCTTTGATATGCCTTTGCCTATTTTTGACGTAAAGAACAAACCTTTAAAAGCAATAAACTAGGTGTTCTTTTTTTTTAATTGAAAGGTTTAATTAGTATTTGTCAGTCTATGCTTTTTAGACAAATTGGACGCTTCCAGAGTTGGTGAATTTGTAGCTACCAGCTACCTCCTGTCTGTATTTATATTGCATATCATTTGTGATGGTTTGGCTGAAGTGCATTGCAACAGTTTCTTACTTGATTTAATTTGAATGATTTTTATGCCATTAAATCTTTTTTCTTACACTAACACTGCTAATCTATATTTAATCAATTAAAATAATGGAGCTGTACAGTTCTAAGATGTGAATTTTTGGGAAAATTTCAGCATAAACTATTGAGAGAATGAGAAATACTCATAGACTATTACATGGTTGGTAACAATTTTAGAGACTGACTTATTCACAGAGCATGAAAAAGGCTGGTTGTTCGCTTGGTTGTATGTGGTACAGGTTGATCCCGCAAGGGTTATTCCTCCTTGTCTGTAACCGTTTGTATCTGTGAAAATTGGCTTATCTAGCTGCCAGCAGATAGGTTTTGCAGAAGAAAAATCAAGTGGTGGAGGGAGTTGACCTTTTTTCTGACACCAGAGTATGTAACATAAGATGGCTATAAAAATATGCCTGCAGTGATTAAGTGTGATGTTTTTCCATTTTGCTTACACTGAAATAAGTTTAAGTGTAATTAATTATGAAATTTTGAAGTGTCTCACTGCTGCTTGAAGTTGTGAGCCTCCTTGAAACTCTCACTGCCTGAAGATTTTGAAGCACTGCTGCTTACTGTCCTTCACAAAGTTTATGTTGTTTTATAGGTATCCATGTCAGATCAACGCTTAATTAATAATCTCTTTCTCATGTTCTTGTGGTTTCTCTTGGGTAACCTACTTAGATACCAGAATTTTATTCTTCCTCTTACAAGTACTTAATTTGTGTCATGTTCTTTTGGCAAGATTTTAATTTGCTGTTAGCAAATGTGTGGGTTTTTTTCTTCTCAAAATTCTGTTTGTACCTCTTGCAAAGTAGAGCACTATTTTAAGCCGTTTTTGTGAGAGACAAAGTGAAAATGCCTAAATACAAGATTTTTTCAAATTGGATTTGAAAATCTGTATCATGGTGGTAATTACCAGGGCTTTGTGCTCTAAAGCATTACCAAAGGTGTTGTGTTTTGGCTCTTTGAGGGAGGGTAAGCGTACTGTGAAGCAAAGAAAAAAACCAAAGACGGTATGATTCATGCTTCACAAACCTTAGGATACAATGAGCAAGCCTATGGAAATATCCATATTACAAATAATGTGCCTTACTCATTGATAATAAAATACATAAAACGTTGCAAGGTGTGTACCTACCAACTGCCTTGATTGCGCTCATCTTCCTGAAAGCAGGTTGAAAATATGTGACAGCCAGCAAGAGAGAGTTGGGAATGAATCCCTCAAGCTATCATGAAATAAATGCATAATGCACATTCCTCCTAAATGTTTGTTACTGTATGAGGGGATGCCTAAAGGAAAAATTTAGTGCATTCTATGGCAGTTGATCAACTATAATAATAGTAGAACTAATAAACTGTCTAATTTAGACAAGTATTAGTGTTTTACATGGTTACTTACATGGTGAGTTTGTGGAAATGTATTACCTACTTAGTAGCTTTTGGGACAATAATTCAGGGCCTGAAAATATTTATTACACTTCTCTTGCTGTCTTTTGATGCAGAAAGCTCATTTAGGAGGCCGCTCGGTAATCATACCGTGACGAGGCAGGGTGTCTGACTGCGACTTGTTTTTATTCTGACCTCTACTTTTTGAAAACTGGTGTGGCTAGTCTTAACTGCTAGAGAAGAAGGAATAGTCTGGTCTAATAAGCAAGTCTGAATATGTGCTACTGTAACAAAAAGGATGACTTAAAACTATTGTTGGTCTTCTAAGCGAGTAAAATTCCAGAGAGAAGTGAAGCAGTGGGACAGAATGTTTCTCATACGTTTTTCTAAGTAATGTGTTCAGAACTCCTGTGAAGCCTAGGAAGATTTCTTAGGTGAGGAGGTCTTGGAGGAATGTGATGACTGCCTGTGGTCTTTCTTTAATTATAATAAATTAAAAACCAAAACCAAACAAAACGCCACCAAACTCATTAATGCATCTGTCTTATCTCTGCATAATGGAATAATTGTGCGAGAGGGTTTTCTTTTACCTGTTCTGATGATTGTGCTGATTCCTGAAACAGTGTATTACACCTTTTCTGTTGCAGACCCTGCTGATCATGGGCTAAAATGATATAAAGGATATATTGTCTGTAATGCTGGAAGTATGAATATAACTTATGCTGCTTTAGAAAAATATAAAAGGTCACTAGCTGATCCCAACTTCTGTAGGAACGAGTACTCCATTCAATGGGTAAAATACCAGCTTTCTTACCTTAATGCAGTTTGTAATGTATTTTTCTTTTTTACTAAATGGACATGTACCTTCAGCCCAATTGATAAATGGTTGTAAATTAATGTACAGTGAATTCCATTCTATAAACTGTCATATGCCAACTCTCAAGTAGTATTTGCATATTCAAACAATTCCGTGATATTTTACAGTCTTAACCATTTTAAAATAGTGATAAATTTTAAAAGCCTTTTATTATTTATACGAGTGCCAAACTATATAAATGAATAACTTAATGAATTATGTTGAGATAATGCACAAATAACCAATGCTTGGGATCTCCTGATATAATGCATGTTTTCTATACTGATTTATGACTTTGCATCATTTCTTAACAGAAGCATCACAACTTTCTGCTTTTAATGTATGCAGCGTGGATAAAATGTAAACATGGTTTTATAATGTATAAACTATGCAGTTTGAGTTTAAAAAATTCTGTATATGTAACTCAGAAGTATTGAAGGAATGGCTATGCAGACATAAACAAGGAAGGTTTTCATTAGCTGCTTTGTGCTTCTTCCCACTCTGCTCCCTGATGATGATCATAGATGTGTAGGTATGCTGATTTAACATTGGCTGTTTTCATTTAAAATTATTATTATTATATTTTTAAGCATGCAGGAATGAGAAAGGGAAGGCAGAAGGGTCTGGTTTCCCTCTGCAATTTCTACTGTTAAAAGTTACCGAGAAACTTGGTAGAGGTAAACACATTTGTTACTCACTTGACTTGAGAATAGGCCATGAAAAAATGGCTATTTTTTCCCAGATGTGACAGGAATAAAAGCTGTTACAAACAGTATGAGAGCAGCTCAAAGAGTAGAGCTGTGAAGTTATCATGGAGATGTAGAGGCGTGTTTCTAGCAGATCTTTCCAGTGTCATGAAAATTGGATTAATATGAAGGTTGAGCCTTGCAGAATGATTTTGGGAGATAAACTAGCACTTGTTCAGCCTGACAGGACTTAACATAGTTCTACATATCTTGTTCACTTTCTTTGAGATAGAGCTTAAAATTGTTAATCATTGTGAATGAAGTACAGTGGGTTGAGATGACTCGCATTTGTTTTAGGTTTTGATATGCAAAGCTTGCCACCATGAGGAGCCGTGTAAACCAAAAACATGGCAGCATGTGATGCTGGCAGCTGGCCCTTTTGTTCCCAGGATAATCTAAGTGATTGGTGATCAGCAATTTAAAGTTTAAATGTATGCATGCAGTTAATAGAGTCAATACCATTAATGACAAGAGTCTACTCTAAAAGCTCTTTCCTTTTGTCATGGTATCAAGCAAACTGCCAGCAAGCCTGACCCCTGCCTTTTCTGGCCAGCAGTTTCTTCCACAGTTTGTTGTTTGCTGGGCTCCAGTTTCAGGAAAGCACGTTACTTCTCATTTTTGGGTGGTGTGTTGCACTTTGAACTATTGGACTGTCTGCTTTGAGAAATTTCTAAAATAATTCCTTGCCACAGTGTTTCAGGATTTGTGGAGACAGTGATAGTCATCTTGGTTTCTGCTTTCTGAACCAGTTTCCTGTAATATGTATGTTTTTTTTCTGTATGAAGATATGCAGATTAAAGTTACAATCTTGTATGGTACTACTAGCCTGTAACAATATATTAGATTTGTTACAGCCTTATCAGAAAATGTTTGAAATGTCTTGTTTGTGTCCTTACAATCAGCATCAAATATAAGAGTCACTGCATTTATAGCAAAATTCTCATGCTAAGTTAGTACTCTTTCATTCCTTGAATGCTGTAACTTTGAAGTACTGAAATAATGTGAAATGAATTATAGCCATGATGTTTCCTGTTAGTGAGGTTTTTTTGTATCGCTATTCAATCACTATGGGTAATTATTTTCTTCCTTGAGCTGACATTCAGATTGTGCATTAAACACTCATTATTTAAAATCTTTTGAGAGTCACCTCAATTAGTAGTATATTGTTTCTGATCTTCAGAGTGGGATGCTGTGAATAGAGTACTGCTTTGGAAGCTCTTCATTCTGCCACCCTGCTTTCAATCTGTTAAATAAATTCTGAACCGCTCATGTTCCTTAGAGTAGTAACTGTTTTTTCTGGCATTTCAAATACTCTTCACTTTACCTTTGGACTGATTTGGAATTGTTGTGTTAGTGTAAAAATGTTAATTCTCAGTCTCTGATGGTTTACTGTATTTTTGTGATTTTGGGATTCTATAATAACTGTATGATACTTCGTATTAAAACAGAAGCCAGCAAAAATGATGCACTGCTTTACTTGACAGATGCACAAATTGCATACACTGCACTAATGAGGCTGTAGCTGAAGACAAGGGGGCAGTGGAAAGAGAAGGAATTCATATAATTTAAGTGTATACTACTCCTGACACCATTCAAGAAGTACTCTGTTCTCTGTTTACATAAAACTGGGGTGCCAACTAAGTATTTGCTTGGGTTTTTACAGGCCTGCTACCACAGCTGAAATTATGTTATATAGCCATGTTATATATGTTATATAGCCATCTAGATACACAGGTTACTGGTAATTTGTGTCCAGGTAGGAATGGTTTAGTACAACCATAGCAAGAATTGCAGTTCTGGTGTAGGTGTTTTTATGTGTAAAGCTGGACTCTGATTTATGTCTGTACTATTCGAAGACAAGTGGATTCAGAGACAAAGTGTTCTGGAATTAAACTCGTGCCGTATTGCTAACGCTGTTTGGTGGGTAGTTCTTACTTGCTAATTTAGCAATGTACGCACATACTCTCACACTTACAAAACATGTAGGCAAATAAAACTGTTGCTCCTTCCCAGTTATTTTGGAAGAGGAGTTAGATGGGGTAGCTTAAAACTGTGTGTTGGAGTGGCCTTTCATCTGTTTGCCTCCCCTCGCCTGTAGCCCACCAAGATCGCCAAGTAGCCGTGGTCCAGTCCTTTGCTGATCTTTCTTATTTCAAGGGGGCTCCTTTCCAGGTCCTGGCTGGAGGCAGCCTAGCTCAGTGCGCTGGCGTCTGCCTACCCTCCATGCTCTGCCCTCGCCCTTGCGCGAGGAGGCCCATGGTCTGCATGGAAGCTGCTTGGGAGTAGAACAGGGAGCTCTGTGGCTCTCTAACTGAGGTCTTGGCAGCTTGAAAGCATGCTTTTTCCCCACATTGGTATTTCATAACTCCCCCAACTAAGTGAAATTGAATTTATAACTTCAATCCTTAAAGCATGTGCTCAACTAAGTGTGTAGCTACTAGCTCTGTGGTGACAAACACAGAATATAGCCACCTCCTTGCCTCCAAAGCAGCAGTTCCCAGTTAGACTGTGATCCCTCTGACATAAGAAAACTTGCAAGTAAGGTAGCAAGCCTTGTAGGTGCAGGTATCAAAGTCAGAAACAAGTGGAAAACCTGGGAACTGGTCACAGCCTGACTTATCCACTCTCCTTGGGGCAGGGGGAGGGGTGGGAATTTTATCTTCCAGTACTGAGAAAGTATTCTTTCATCATTGCCTCTGGTTGCCTTTATCTATAGCAAAGTCGGAATTATGAAAGCTGTTGGATAAGCAGAGACATCCTTGTGTGGTGTTTGGAGATGAAGACTCACTGCAGAAAGCAGGACAATCCTTAACGCAAACTTTACAGAACTGATAATACACTCTCCAAAATACTTTCAGAAGAAAGATGAAAGCTCACGTTCAGCACTGGGGGGTCTATGTGTATGTCTGTGTGGGAGCAGATTTAGCAATGACAGCCAAAATGCATAGGTTTTGGGTCAAGTTCTGACAGGGCAGTTTAGTATGTATTTCTAGCAGCGGAATTTCTGGTACAGAATACTTCTGCAACCCTGATCTGCATTTGCTTTCTTCATTTAAGTATTCTGAAAATAACTTTTTCTGTTAAGGAGGGAAAATGTCTTCAGGTTTCATTGTAAAATAATGAACAAATGCCCTGTGTTTGTACATATTTTGTAAGGCTGTGTCTGTCCTCTATTGACTTGTCTCAATTCCTGCATCTCTGGGATGCAGCTGTGCCCCCCTGCAATCTCAAATGTCTCTGCTTTTTGCCTTGTCACTTTTGGACCCTGACCATGTGTGCACTGCTTCACAGAGGTTCATGAAGTGCATGTCAGTCAAGTGAGCGTACTGGTGGGTTTAAGTCAGGTATAGAGGAGTCTGTGCGGGGAAAAAAAAAATGGGAGTCAAAGTTTGAAATACCATTTTCATTTTTTTGTTGTTGTTGGTTTTTTTGTTTTGTTTTTTTTGTTTTATGCTTTGGATGCATGAGCGGGTGCCTGTGAGAATCTGCAGTATAGCTGAGCCACTGCTGCAGAGACTGGGTTGAATTTGTGTCTCATGGAAGAGGAGTGGTCAGCTTCGGTTTTTCTGGCAGCTGGGGACAGCAAAGGCAAATGTTCAGGTATGCTGTTAGGGATGGTAACATTTTCCTGTCTGAGGAAAAACTGCCGTCCTGTCTATATAACAAACCATCATAACATGGAATGAGGTGTATCTGTGTTGTCTGTGAGCAGAATAACTTAGCCTCATCCCTTTCCCCTAGAAAAGTAGCTTTAGTTTGGGGGGGTAGTGAGTGGTGCCCCCTTCTGTGTTCATCAGTGGATTTTGTATTTCTGTTCACGCTGCAATCCCTGTAATACCCAGATCTATTCACATATACTAGTTTGCTCTAGCACAAGTAGAAAAACGGCATCATACAAATCCCCATGTTCCAGAAATAAAGAAATGTGCTACATGGACACCTTGTGGTAGCAAGGCTGGGCACCCCTGCATGAAGCACTGTGTGTGGGGGGGTGTCCTAGCCAGGAGCTCTGCTCAGATGCCTGCTTTTCTCGTCTGGGCTCTGCTCTGTTTTAAACTTGGAATACAATTAGTTAAACCCAGCTTTTGTACAAACACTGATTAGCTTATACAATATGTTTTTGTGCTTAAACCCAAAACTAAGGTCTGAGCTAGTCTAATAAAGTGCTTGCCGCTTTTTAGATAACAAGTCAAAATCAGAGTGAGGACGTAGCTATTCCTCCTCAATTCACCGTTGACTTGAGTGATTTAATTGATTACACAACGTGTGTTTATTGTCAGATAACTTCTCTATGGATGTATTGGTGGCAAAGATAAATTTATTTCCCTACACCTGTAAGGAAAGTAACGTTATTTTTTTCTGATGCATTTACTGTTGCTTGTAGCCATTCACATAGTTTCCAGGAACAATTATTTTCTAAAGTCGTTGGTTTCCACCTAGACCATGTCTCCAACATTTTTTTTTTTTTCTCTTAAGCTGAGAGTTGCCAGGTCTGGAATTTGCATAGTACTTTTGAAATGCCTAGAACAAAATGCCTGACTGAGCTGGCAAAACCCCACAGTTGTGGTATAAGAAGTTGGACTTGGGCCATTGCTATGTTCCTGATGTGGAGGCCCCCCTGCCCCAGGCAGTATTGCCTTGACAATGTTTTGTTACATTTGAAAAGCGTGGGTCACAAGGAAACTTTCAGCATTGCAAAATTATAGGTTAAAAACCTTGGTTTCAGATAATTTGCACGTGGCTTTTGTTCTTTCTTGCCATTTAGTACTCGCTACCTGACAACTGAGGAACTATTTATGTTTCCTCATTATCTGAGATGAGACCTTTCCAAATTGGTCCACACACTAGTAAGTGGAAAGCAGTAGCAATCTTCTCTACTCTGTCTTCGGTAACAAAAACATGCCTGGGAGGTGGCAAACGTGCGTCATGTTACTGATTTGTCTTTACTGTAAATATTTGACATGCACCAAGTCTTTTTCTGCTTTGACTGAACTGTCAACTTGCAAGCTACCTTGGGTAAAGTATCCAAGCTGTAGTAAGTTTGGTAGTCCAGCAAATGGGTTTTACCTTTCTAAAAAGGTAAACTTTCTAAAAAGTTTTTTCTTAAAAAAACTTTCCTTAAGCTTTCTTAAAAGTTTTTTAAAAATTTTTCTAAAAAGAAATTTGACATGTAAATTCAAAGGCAGTTGTGTTTAAGAATAAGCATTTTTAGGGTGCTTGTATAATACTGAGAATTCGGGGTCTAACTGAATGTCACTGGAACCTAGATTTTAATTTATTTAAATTGTGTGATTAGATTAGTGGATCGAGATCTTTGGACAACTCAAAACACAGCAAGTGATCATATTTTAAAACAGACAAAGCCCCTGTGGCTTAAACGTTGCTGTCCTCTGAACAGCCTGCAAGGAGCTGGTGCGATAATCTTGTCACAGTGGTCGGTCTGTTCTTGGAGTGACTTCTTCACCAGAGAGCTCCAGCTCAGACAAGTTTTCATTGCTTTGACTGTGACAGCAAACCAAGGCCAAACACAAACCAGCCAATCTCTGTGCCACAGCTGCTCCGTCCTTGGGTGGCTTTCCACTCGTCTCAGTCTCAAGGAGACTGTTCTTGGGCGCGCATCGTCTTGTTGGCTTCCCAAAGGTTCTTGGAGGCCACTGTAATGTCCTCACTTTTTTCCCATAGGATGCATGTGGAAAATGGTGAGGAGGAGATGTTAATGGCAGAAGATCATGGGCCTGATCTGATTCATCTCAGGATCTTAGGAGGCAATGCAGCGTCAGGAGAAGCAGTTTTGCATATTATCACTGCAAGGAGGAGGAGAGAGAACACCTGATAGCCCATGAGAGTTTGGATTATTTGCCTTCACACAGTAAAGTTTTATAAGTAGTGGCTACAAAGAGAAAACATACAGCTAAATTTACCTTAAATACTCTTAAGGTGCCTGTAAGCTATGGGTAGTTTGGACAATCCAGGGAGATGCCTGATAGCAGAAGGAATTAAGAAAACATTATTTATTGTTTCTACCGAGGAAGACACTTTAATAGTATGTAGAAGGGAGCCAAGTGGCAAGCAACTTTGATGAAGAGCATTTTTTGAAAGTGCTTATGCCTTTGCTCTTGACAAATGCTTGACTATGCAAAAAATATGTTATTAACTACTCAATTTATAAAACATAAAAGGACGAGACTTTGCAGAGGTTTGGGGGAATGTTGTCTTACTGAGACTTTTCTTGAAATTCACTGCCTCTTAGCGTAATGTCCAGGAAACATGCTGTTTGAATTTCAGTAGGGGTGCTGTAGTCCTAGATGATACTAGAAATAAATCAGTAATTATTATTGGTTCACAATTATTTGAAGTGTAAATTTAGTAAAAACAGAAGCTAGAGGTAAAGGTTTGCACACTTATATGATTGGTACTCTGCATTAGTTGCAGTAGAAGAAAACAGGAATTACTTTGAAATGAGTTCTGAGTGCTCTACTGAATGCTTAATTACTGAGTCACATAATTGAATTTTGAAATAGCATCAAACGATCAGCATCTGGAAGCAGATTGCACTGCTACTTATGTATTAAAAAAAAAACCAAACCAAAACCACCCGACTGTGATCCTTACCCAAATGGAAATGGCTTTCACCTGAAGGTAGAGTTTTGTTGAGTCTACACTTTTAAAAAGTGTAGATGTTGGCAAAACCAGTCATGGTTAATAATCAAAGTGCTCTAAAAATGGAACTTGCATGTTTGTGAGAGGAAGCATGGGAAATAGACCTGTGCTGTAGGCTGAGAGGTAACTGTGTTCTTCTGTTTCTAGAAAAGAGTGGGATCAATGGCTGCTGATGGGGTAATTGGAACAGCAGTTGGGATGCTGAGGTTTTTGATTCATCAAATAATTGAGTCTCTCATCAAATTGAAATGGGACCTGGTGGAAAATTACCTGCAGGTGAGCAAGGGTGACCTCTTCTGTGTTTGTTTATTAGAAAACACACATCATGAAGTTTTAACTGACTAGAGGTTCTGCCTCTCTGGGTGGGTGTGGACATTAAATATCCTGTGGTGCTTTGTGCAGGTATGCTTTGATATACTGTGCAACAACTTAACCTATAGTACAGTATAATGTCTGATGATGTTCTTGTCATGAGATTGATGAAAGCAGTCTTTAAAATATTCCTCTTTCTCTTCCCCCTTGTACCTAAGGGACATGGGGTGCTTGAGGTATGGTTGATGTCCGAGGGAAAGGATTAAGTTTCTCTTAAGGTGCTTAGTGATTGTGGACCCAGTGTCAGATACGTTATTTATTTGTGTGTCTGGGGCACCTATCTTTTGCTAATGCTGTAACAGATTATTGTTGAATGATTAATTTGTCCTTGATGGGTATCTTCATGTCTGTGATAATTGGGATGGTGGTGGTAAAAATCACTGAGTGGCTAAAACCAATATAAATGTTAAGGCATCTCTGACCCTGACTGCTTTTTCCTCTCACCTGTGGGGAGAGCCAAGTGGTAAAATTTTTGCCTGGTTTGTGATATCTATGGTAGATAGTATGAATAACAAAGAGCTTCTTGTGAGAAAGGGGCTTTGAGCTTTTATTCCCGCTGAACCCTGATGAGGGGGAGTTGGGCATCCTGTCAGCTGGTGCTGGGGGCCAGCCAGTGTAACCATCAGCCATGACATGCAGCCAGCAGATGCAGCACTTTGTGCAGAGGGGGGGGCAGGGTCTGGGCTGACACTGCTTTTGGGCTCAGCAACAGTGGCAAGGAGCTGCCAGAGCTGGTCCCCAGCACCTGGGGCAGAAATTACCCTTGAATTAGCAGAGGCTACAACCTCTGAAGTGACCTCTGGAGATCACCTAGTCCAACCCCTGCTAGAGTATGTTCACCTACAGCAGGTTGCAGAGTCGCATCCAGGTGCATTTTGAATGTCTCCAGAGAAGGAGACTCCACAGCCTCTCTGGGCAGCCTGTGCCAGGGCT
>JAVJGJ010000037.1:49501753-49538791 GCA_035590215.1 Microhierax caerulescens | reverse complement strand
TTCCACTAAGGGTTTGGATTTTTTTTCCTCCATTTAAATGTAATTTGAAGTGCTGCCTGGGAACACGCTGTAATAATTTAAATCATCACACATCTTCTGTTAGAAGTAGAGGAGCTGTTCTGGCTGCCATGGTCGTTAACCTGGGACCAGATGACTGAAATGATGGACTCCTGTCTGATGTGTCACCACACTTGGGCAGACATTAACGTGCAGTTCTTCAAAAGGCATTTCATGGTCTATCATCACAACACTTCTCTCAAAAGAGACATTTAAGTCTCTGAGTCAAGAATCTGAAAGTCTTTAGTAGCCTCCTCCTTTATGTCAACAAGACTTTGCATATTTGAAAGATGTGTTCAACATTTTCCATGTTTAAATCTGTTGAAACCAATCTAACTTTGCTGCTGCACGCCAGCTAGGGCTCTGTCCTCCTCTGCCTTTAACCGTGGCTGACTTATGAATAATTTACTGAAGAGTGCTCTCAATTATACAACATCACTTTTAGTGCTCTCCTGGGTTGTGGCCTGAGCCAGCTGCAGTCAGACACCCTTGGCGTCCACCTCCCGATCTTTACCAGATCTTGGAATTCAGCTGATAAGTGATGGGCAGAGCTGTGGGGCTCTGGGGGGGCTGCCCCACCACCCACCCTTGGTGCCCCGGGGGTATGTGGCAAGTCACCGTTGAGCCCATTGCATCTGGAAGGGGAACACAGATACCACTCCAGCAATCTTTCAGCCTTCCTGCTGTTTGTCACTTTGGAATGGGGAAAAAGCCACCTGCTCTAATTTAAAAGAAGTTGTTTAATTAAACAAAGTTCTTTAGTTAAAACAAAGTTCACAAGTCGTTTTATTGAATGCTTGTGAAATAATACGTTAATACTGAAGATCTTTTCCCATTGTCTTCTGGGTTGTAAAAGGAGGGAGAAAGATGCAGGATTTTTACACATGGCCTTTATCCTCAAATTAGTGATGCTGTACCAGGTAAAAAAAGAGATGATGGAGATTGCACAATGTTCCCCGGGGTGCCCTTGTTGTATTTTTCTAGCTTTGAAAAAGTAAATTGTTTGTGACACTTTTAATATGGCTCTTCTCTGCTCATGCGTGTCTGAGATAACTCTGGTAAGCTTTCTTTTGTGAAATTAATGAGATTAGTTTCCAGAGGAAGAAATTACAAATCAGTTTATGTCTTCTGGATGGTATTTATTGTCATCTTGACATACAAACTTCTATACGATACCGTTTTTTTTTCTAAAGCAAGGAAGAAATGAAAGACCCCCATGTGCTAATTTCCCAAAGAAACACAAAGAATTCAAATTTAAAATTAAAAAAAATTCAAAACAGTCACTGTGAACTATCTGTAGCTTAAAAGAAAATCAAAGGGAAGATATGGAATCTCTTTTGCCTTTAGCCTTTTAAGATCAGTCATTTAAATAAATCTGAGACGTGCTGGTTAAGCAAAATGTTAGTCATGGAAGAAATCGGCAATTGCAGTAAGAGAAGCAGCAAGAACTTCGGATTTTCTCTGCCGCATCCAGTTATAGTATAATTAGAAAGAAGTGCTAGTTTGCAGTCGGGAGCCATCCTGGGAGAGACGAATTCTGTGGGAGTCCCCTTCACAGAGGGAGTTGCTGGTGAGCAGCAGAGACAAATTTCAGTCTGAGTGAGACCTTGCTTCTTTACAAAGACCAGGACAACAGACTTCCACTCCCCTGGTATCTTTTGGAGTTAAGTAAGCTCAAGAGACGTACCCTCTCGGAGTATGGTCACAGGCAGAGGTATAACTCAGCAAGCGTTAGGATGCTGAAGGATCTTAAGGCATCCCTCCATCGGGCAGCTGTAATGGATGTGTAGGAGGGGTGCAATTTCATTGTTGATACTATTGGTGGGATACGTAGCATGTACAACTGATAGGAGAAAGAGGTTGGAGACATCCAAGCAAAGTTTGCCCAGCTTTTACTGTGGGATGCAGTACCTTTTGAGTTCCCTGCTGCTGGAAACAATGTCACTGTGAAGATATGTCAGTAAAAATCCATACACAAGGGTATCTTAACTCAGCGTTTGTGAGTTGGGAAATATCAGATATAAAGTTGCCTGTGTAGCTTTACTGGAGGGCTTTGTTAAGGGCTTTGACACATGAACTCTCTAATCTTTTCCCTTATTTTCTGTCCATTATCCTCATTGCCACCCATCTTTGCACTGATAACATTTGTGGACACCACAAAGAACACAAAAGGGCCCTCTGATGTTTTAGAGATTACTCTGGTCTGTTTGGGTTTTTTTGCTAAGAACTTGGCATTTCTTAATCTTAAAAATACTCAAGCATTTTGTATGCTTGCTGACTTCAGCTAGTACTTGAATGCTCAGCATTTCTGCAAATTATCCCTGAGGTCTCAGGTAGCACGTTCAGAGGATGCAAGTTTTATAAGCTGGTGAGCACTGGTGATTAGTGCATTACATGTATCAGCATCACCCAGTATCCCCCCGCCAAAGCCTAGATATGAATCTATTTTCCAAGGCAGAATTAAAGTATAATTTTATTTCCTTTTTCTATATTTTTCCCTCTGTTATGCATACTGTGGCCTTCCTTAAAAATGTAACTTTTGTCTGGTGCAGGATGTTGTTTTCATATAATGAATTGGCTGCTTTGGAAAGAAAATGCTGTTGTGTGTGTGAAAATAAATAATAATAAGAGTATAAAGGAGGTCTGTCCTTTAATGCCTTTCTTTACAACACTATGATTAATTTTCCTTTTTTCTTTTTTTCTTTTTTTCTTTTTCCTTCGCTGGAACGTCACAGTGCAGATCTCTGCCATTTGAGCTCCTGGTGCAGCTTACAGCAACAGAAGTTTGCTTCTTCCCTTGCCTTCACAGGGAGGGAAAAAAGACCTGCATGCTCCCTGTGGATTTCTCAGACATTTGCAAACTGAGGCAACGTGTTGAGCCTGCAGGCTCTGGGGCTGTACTCTCATTCTGTAGTGAATCCCAAGCTTTCCTACCTTTTTCCCCCTGCAGTATTTCACCCCTGTGACTGCACGGCTTCCCAGGTGTGAAGTGGCATGTCTGCCTGGCCTCAGGCTGGCTCAGCAGCTGGCTGGCATGGTGCAGTGGTCCCTGCACGATGTTACAGAACTGAGGGTTTTGTCAAGGCCAGAGGTGACGACGGACGCATCTCAACTCAAATCCTAGAGATGCAAGGCACTATAATAACCCCAAAATAAACCATCTTTAAATTCAGCCCCATAAAACCAGCTTTGACAGGAAATGGTGTTTATGGAGGTATTTAATTTCTGTTTTTTTTCCCGTTACCTGGATTTTGCCTCTTCTACTTGTTGCAGGCACAGTTTCATTACGGCTGGGGCGGGGGCAGGTGTAGCTTCGGTATTTTGTGCCCCCATCGGTGGGCTCTTGTTCACGTTAGAAGTGTCTTCATTCTGGGACATCAGAGTGGACTGGCAAACCTTCTTCTGCTGCTCGATGGCTCCGTTCACCACAGATTTACTGTCCTCTTCCCTCTACGAGTTTGTTTACAGAGGTAATTTTGGATTTTTTGAAGCAGAGAAAAGAATTGTATTTTGGGTATGTACCGTGTAGGTGTGGGAGGAAAGAAGTGCAGGGTTTTAGATTTGTCTCTTTCAGCATTGCTGGTGGGGGAGTAACAGGGAAAAGGGGGGCTGAGAAGGGGAAAGGACGGTATATGTACAATTATTAGATCAGTGGATACAGAAGCCTTCATACTTGGCATCTTTTAATCACTTAGATACAATACAGAGTTGCTTTGTTCTAAATTGAAGTGAAAAAAGCACCTACTGTTTGCTTATTAGCTGATCATATAAGTTGTTAAGGTAACTTTCTGTATTGGTGCTGGATAGGAGAGGGCTACTTTGAAATAAAGGAAAAAGCAGATAAGCTCTTAAATAGGGTGCCCTCTCCTTCTGTAGTTGGCTTGAGCTCCCCGTTGTTGCTGCAGGCATTGCTGGACTGTGCTTACAGATTAAACATTTGAAAATATATAATCACTGTTTGTTCCTGGTTGCACAATGGAGGTGACCTTCAATCTCAGCTACCTTTACTTGAGTCCTTCCAGCACGACACAACCTTGACCTTTGAATTTTATCTTGTGTCTGTCTAAAAGTACTTGCTTTTATTATCATCTTTCGCTCATTTTTATTGCAACATGATTCAATAGCGACGTGCAAGTATCATGATCTTCGCTTCTTGCCTAAATATCCTTCTTTGTATTTGATTTGAAGATCAATCAGAGAACTAGATAAAAACCTGACCTTCTGAATCCCAGTCCACTTTTTGCTACTAATTCAATTTTTCCTAAGGTAATCCCTGATCACTTTAATTGATCACTGAATCTCTTCTGACTCATATCTCTCTAGCAATGCAGAAACCAGAGATTATGGTATTTTCCACAGGTAGGCATAGCTTGGCTGGGAAAATGGGCAACATTTTTTTGTGTGCATGCTGCCTGATACAATGATTTTGCATATGCAAAAGTATTTGGGGTATGTTTCCTTTACCAGAAGTTTAGCTGGGGCAAGTGGAGAAGGCATTGGTTTTCAACCCAGATTCTTTTTGTGGACCAGCTCATATTGCAGTCTTCCGACAAGTTGAAGTGACACAACCAAGAAGATAAAAATCTGTGGTGAAAAGGTGAGGCTACATGGACAGGGAAAAGGTTGGACTTTCTGAAGCCAGATTCATTGCTGAAGCCAAAGTATTGTGTAATGAACAGCTGTGTGCACAGGGAGAGTGGATTCACCTCAACTGCTATTTTAGAATAAGCATTGCTCTTTCAACACTCCTTTCAGGTTGTTTTCTGAAAAGAGAAGTGTATTCTGTCTCCTTCTGTTCTCTCTTTGTGTCATTAGAGGAAAAAGATAGCTAAAATTATTATCACCATGACTTCTGGCAGGGTTCAATAGATTTTGGCTCTCAATACAGTGCAGATAACCAGAGATATTTTTGTTTCACCAAACACAGGGCTTGGGAAATTTTACTTCTTTCATGTTTTGTGGCATTAACCAACACAGTTTATGGTGGATAAACTCAGAGTTGAAAGATTGTGGTTATGTTTCTCAAGAAAACTATTTGTTTGCTTTAGTTTCATACTACCTAGCATAATGTTACAAGGGGAGTTTATCGTACTCCAGAGCATGAGATTTTCAGGAAGCTTCACTTTATTTTTACATAGACCATTGGATTAGTGGTAGAGGTGAAACTTGCTCTGTAAGTAGCAGATTTTTCTTGATGACTGGCCAAAGCCTGTGGCTGCTACTGCAACAAAAACAAACAATACACTGTGCTACCTTTCATTCCCAGTGCATGGAGCACTTGCATGTACATGCAATGTAATGTGCATGTATTACCTTAAAACAAATATCCCAGTGTATCTTTCCCTTAGGAAAAATGGAGGCAGGGAGGGAAAACAATAAAACCTTGTATCCATTTTTAGTTTTAATGCAAGTTTGGAATTAAGTAGAATATAATGCAAGACACCTGGGTCCTGCAGTAAATAAACCAGACTTTTTCTATTTCAAATTATGCTACTTCTCGCTAAATTTCAACATGTTAAACGTTAGAGCTCTTTAAATCCTTTGGAAAAGGATGGATTTTGTTGCAGCTATTGCTAAAATAGCATTATTAAAGTTTTGCTTAGTACTCAGAGTACCTACATATGTGATGGTTGTAGTCCTGATTATAAGGCACAATATGCCTTACATCTGTCCCTACTCCCTGTGAGTGTATCCTGCAGGTGTTGTGCTGCTTCTGCCTGGGAGTAGCTGCTGGGATTCTTCCTCTTCCAGACCCAGTTTCTCAGTCTGTAGCACCCAATGGACCAACTCTTCAAGCTTGGCTGGATGGAAGGCTGAGAGTTTCTCCATCTGCTACCCCCAGTTTAGGATTTTTTTGCAGACAACCCTTCTTGCCAGGTAGCTTTTTTGAGCATTTTGTAATCTCTTACTCTGTCCAGATCCTAATCTTGACAAAAAGCTGTATAACTCTAAGTCTGGGCTAGGGAAATAATATCTTCACAGATTGTAATAGATTGACACTGATCAGTTGACCCCCCTTTGTTGGCTGGAAGATAAAATTAAAACATGATATTGCTCTCATCCTTGGTGTTTGTTGAGTAATCAAGCAGAAAATTCAATAACTATTCCAGCTGCCAGTTTATATTCTATACGTTGTGATTTGTTTTTCTGTGAGTTGTTCCAGATCAGCATCAATTTTCACAGTTTTACTTAAATAAATTTACTTCTAAATTATCTCAGTGCACATGGATGCAGGTTGACAATAGATGAACAGTGAGCAAAGCTCTGGTTCAGCAGAGTCTTTTGAAGTGTTTGTTAAGGCCATTATATCCTGTTACTTGGATGTAACCTGAAATGCTGAGTGCTTGTGGTAACTGCAGTGCATCACAGAGGTTCCTGCTGTGTGTGCCAACACCAGTGTCTACCTGCTGGTTCCACTCCTGTGAGATGTACACCATCTCTCATGAGATCAGCTTTAAGTTAATTAGCTGAGCTCCCTAAACCACAAGGAAAGATTTATTTCCTGTGTGGGAATCACTTTGTGGTATCAGGTTTTGTAAGAGAGGGTGCAATATGTCATGTTACTGGCAGGATGCTCAGAACATTTTTTTCCCTTTGATTCAGGTTAAGAACTTGCTGGACATGAATGTCTTGGCCTTCATTCCAACCATCTTCCTTGGAATGCTTGGAGGTCTTCAGGGAGTTCTTTGTTTCCCTAAATTTAAAGATTAATAAATTACATATGCAGTTCTTTAATTCAATCCCAAAAGTATCCCTTAGAAAAACAAGCAAGCTGTTGGAAACTGTGCTCATCCTTGTAAGTAAATAATATGGTTCTCTTCATTATGTAATATTTACAGTGTCTAATGAGGGCAGGTCATAAATTGGATGTATGGAAAAGTGGATCTGACCTGCTGGTATTTGATAACATGCAACAGATTACAGCAAACATATGGATTTCCAAAGTACATATAGGGATTTGATGTTGGTGGGTATTTAAGAATGGAGAAGAGATGTTGTGGGTTTCTGGTTGGTTTTTTTTTTTTTTGGATGCTTGAAGTATTTTA
The DNA here is from genome assembly GCA_035590215.1 of Microhierax caerulescens. Classification (NCBI taxonomy): domain Eukaryota; kingdom Metazoa; phylum Chordata; class Aves; order Falconiformes; family Falconidae; genus Microhierax; species Microhierax caerulescens. Next base: position 49,531,688 of record JAVJGJ010000037.1, on the reverse strand, counting down.
CCTGCAGAGTTGCTCTTACACTGCTGCTCTACTGCGATGGTACTACACCATCTTAGTGACACGTGGCAGTTATGTTGGCATGTTTTGCATTTATTTGCAATCCACAGAGGGCTGTCACAAGTAGATTTCATCAGTTTTTCTCCATTTTTCCTTGCTAGTGATTGATCCTCTCATTACCCCACACAGCTTGCTCATGTAGCAGAACCAGGTGGACGTCCTCCTCCACACCTCCCCACCTGGGCACTGTTTCAGCTGTTATGTTGGAAAGAAAATTAAGACACTATGACTATAACTATGTGTATTTTGCCTCAAGACAAAACACGAGATTTCTGCCTGGTTTAAGAACAATGCATGCATGAAGAATAAATGGTTTAAAAGAGGGTTTAAAAGTTATGGATAGGTACACAAAGCTTTCTGGAGCTAGCTGTGTACCTGGAGTCAGTTATCCCTAGTGGTTACTGCTGAAGGTCAGCCTGGAGTCTCAGATTTCCTGGGGAGGCATGTTGGGGGCCATTTTACAACTAAGCTTTGGAGTTTCCGTTTGGCATTTTATGGCTTTGGGGAGGGTCATGCCATTGGAATGAAAAGGGTATAGACAAAAGGTTCCCATATTTTGAACATTTTCATAATTTTCAGTTCTATGCTTTGGTTTTAAGTGTGTTATTAAATGTGGAGGAAGGAAGGCTTCGGAGCTTTTCTGCTGCACTTTTAGTAAATAGTGCAAATCTGGGCTTCTTTGCAAGTTTCTCTAGTGAATACCTGCTTGTCATAATTTTCCTTTTTTTCCCCCATTTTTGAGTAAGTGTTTCTGAGGAGTTTTCAGGCCTTTTTAGGTGTTGAGATGACCTTTTCCTCTGGGAAATTGGTGCAGACTGAAGCCCCTTTCTTCTGCCCTCTCTTAGGCAGACTTGCCGGTATGTTTTATGTAGGCCATGTATGGTTTTTTTATATATACTATTGTTTACTTTTCTTTCCCTCCCTCGTGGAGAGAGGGTTGCTCTGCTGTAGACCAACGGTCTGGCCATATAGGTGCTCTCCTCCCATCAGCCCAGACATGCCTTCAGTGGCCCCTGCTCTGAGCCAACAAAAAGACATAAGCTTCAGGAAAAAGCAATAATGTTGGTGTGCATCAGTGACCTGGATAATACTGGGAGGAAAACAACCGGTATTTTAAATACAAGAGGAGAACCTTTGGATCCAAAAGTGTGAATAACAGTAGATTGAGGCACATGGTCAGGGCTCTGCAAGCTCTCCACAGGCCGGTACAGGGATGCATATGTTTCCTATTTTTGCACTATTTTTTGTCTCATTAGGGTCAGAAAGAGTGGATTTCATTCGGTCCTGGAAAGCTCCGGGTGCTGCGGCACTGCAGCTCCTCATCCTCTGCCTGGTCCCGCTTGTTGCGCCGAGGGTCAGCCTGCTCGTTGGGTTCCCCCGCAGGCACGTGGCAGGTGAAACGTGGCGTGCGGCTGGGGGACGAGGAGGGGACACCGCCGGGACGGGCCGTGCTGGAGCAGCTCCGTGCCAGCGAGACCGGTGGGGGTTAGCTCCTCCTAGCGGCAGGATGCCGGCGTGTCAGTCTGCAGCCGCGGCTGCCCGACATCTCGCCGAGCGGTGACACCTTGAGGAAGCTCACTCGAAGCGTTTCGCTTCCACGTTTGAAGGAATGGGTAAGGGAGGTAGGGAAAAGGGGTTTTCTCAGCGCTAGGGAGAGTCTTTCCACTGCCCAGCCTTCTTTCGTCGTGCTACGGATTTGCGCCCAGGTCTTGCAAAGGATTCGGCACTTCGTGCCGTTGAGCGCTGCAGTGGGACATGCTAACAAAAATCCACTTTTCAAACCAGCAGGTTGAGGAGTAGAGTCCCATGTGTGATTCCCATTAGCCCTGTGTATTCTCCACGGTTTCCAAAGGACCTCTGTGTGTGTGGGGTCAGGTTTGTAACAATTACTGTTTCCACAATTTGGAGCTGGAGCTCTGTGTTTGGTAGCTGCTTCTCCTACTATTGGGAAAGGTTTGGCTTTCTCATAGTACATCATGAAACCCATGCTTAAAACCCATGAAACTACTTAAACACATAAACCCCACACAGTTCCTTGTTACTTTTTGGGAAAAATACCAACCAAACCCAACCAAACCACAACATAAGCCAATGAGACCCAGTATCTTAGAAGATACTATAGGACTAAACATCAGCTAGCAAAGATTTAGTGTCAGACACACAGAAAATGACTCCTAAGGGTTATTGTATGTTGTTTATGGGTAGTGCCTTACTGACTCCAACAGTTCATGCAGCAGTTAGCACCTTGCCAGATCATACCTGAAACTGGGAGAACAGCATGTGTTTCGTAGGGCTGTAGTGCTTACCAGAGCTTTTCTGTTTATATATTTTTGTCTTCATCCTGTAAATGTTTTTTATTAAATACTGATTTTTTACATTAACTTTGTAGCATGAACTCTTATTCGGACTGTTTTTCCTTTTTATTAGATCTAGAAGATCCTGCTCAGGTCACAGTCCTTATTTTATTATAACTTGGCAAAAAACTTCAGGAAAAAAAATGTTTGATCTGAGAGAGAAGCATAGATTTTTTTAAAATTTTTTTTATTTTATAAACTAACATAATCAGGCAACTGAGAGAAACTGTGTCACGGTGACTTTAACCAAAAATAATCTTGTATAAACCAGTTTGCATTTAAACTTGGAAAGAACCCATCACAGTGTCTTCCACACCCACAACATAACCCGGAGTACCATTCCTTTGACTGGAATTGAATATCTAATCTTCAGCCCATAGATTAGGCAAAACCGTCTTCCTAAGTGCCCTTCTGCCCCTTGGCCTGTGTTTGCTTCTCCTCAATTCATCACCTTTCTCTCTGTGAGGAAATCACAACGTAGATAATGTTTTGCCAAGAATCTGGCAGAGCTATCTTTCTTTTTCTATTTTTTTTTAATCGAGTTGACTAATGCTTCTGTTCCAAAAGCTCAGTGTTTCCATGGGCAGGGTGGACAATTTAAGGATATATGCATATATACTTATATATTAAGCTGTCAAAACTTTAAAAGGTTACTTGAGAAGATTAATTTTATTTTTTGTCTACCTAGCTGCGAAGATAGGCTACTATGTTAAATATGCAGCCACTGGCTCCAGGCTAGCTGTCCTTCTAGCTCCCTTTGGACTTTGAGGCTTTAGCAAAAAATTGACCTGGGTTTGAACTGTCCCAGAGTTAAGTTTTCAGAAACAAAACCTGACCTGAGCTTTGTGAAGACTGAACTGCTCCCAGTTTCATCTATCTCTTGTAGATGTGCTCTGCCCATAAGCTTATAATCTTTGAGATACAGGGAAACAAAGGCTTGAGATACGATTGTCTGACAAATCATTACAACTGCACATAGCTGAATCTCAGCTTGAGGGTGTCTATAAATGTGCTGTCTGAGCTCTTTTATAAAAATCCTGAGTGCATGAAATATGGTTGTGTGTTCCAGTAGTTTTTCTCCAGATGTCTACTGACATTTTTAAAAAATATTTTTTTCTTTTTTTTATGTATTTTCATTCATTTAGAAACATGAATTAATTTCAGCTAAGATAAAGACCTTAACATTAGTTTTGAATGAAATATAACTTTGTTATATTGAACTATGCTGTGCTGAAAAATATGCATAACTGAAATAGTCATCTCATGTAAAAAACACTTTTGCTCTTGATGAATGCTAAGCAGCCAGCGAAAACACCTTCTGCTGTGCTCTATTTCAAACACTTTTGGTTTCATTCATGTTTACTTCAGAATGGGTGTATGGAAAGCTAGTAGAAAGACCTGTTAAAGTCCCTTCGTCGATTTGGATCGCAATGTCTGTGTTTCTACTGTGTAGTATGTAATCTGCTGTAGGTGTTGGAGCTGTCAAGCATTGCTAGGATGTCTAGGAACTTCCTTCTGTTGATTGACTGAATGTCAGTCTTTTCATAATGTTCTCCTTGTAAGAGAATGGAAACAATAAGTTTGCAAGTTAGGAACAAGTCTTCAGCTGTTCATTCTAACAAGGGACTTTGCATTTGCATACATCAGGAAGCAATTTAAATTGAAGCAGTGGATTGTTTCTGACATACAGTAGAATTTGAAGTACCAACCAGAAAACTAGGTCCTTAATGAAAGACACAGATCCTGGATCCGTGCTGTGCACAAGTTGCAGTCTCAGGCCAGTAACCTGCAAGGAGCTCTGGCTGGCTGGGTCTGCACTGGCTGCTGTGGTGCCTGGTGGGGAGGCTGGGCATGCACAGAGCATCCCGCATGCTGCAAGTCTTTCTGGAGGTAGTGGTGGTCTCTGGTAGCTACAGAGTTGGTGGCCAGTTGCCTTGTTGCAAGTCCAGTCTCTGAAGTTAGAAGGGAGGGATCTGGGCCTTAACCATTGCTTATGAGCAAATGCTGATCTTCTGAGCTACGTGGGCAAGACAAAAGGACAATTTCCTTGTGGTAGCTGCTGGCATTAGTGATTTTAGACACTCTTCTTTCTGTTTTTGTCTATTTCTACATCTCACAATAGTCTGTTTACTTATTTTAATACCTGCAGGTATGTATGATGACTGTTACGGCGTATTTACCATATGTCTTTCCTTGCACCTCAGTCATGAGCGTGAGAAACAACTCAGAAATGTAAGTGGGGAGAATCACCAGGAACAGATCTATGTAAATATAACTATGAACCATTTCTCCTAGTTAGTTGTTACAAGGATTTGGGATGCAAAAATTCAAAGGTGCAGCAGAACCAAATGTTTAAAATTAATTTCTGTAGAGACAAGAATCACACTTAATCTTTTAATCACTGAAATTTAATCACACTTAAACCTTTCCAGTGAGAGGCATTTGCCATCATGTCAAATTAAAGATAAAAAAAAGGAGAAAGTAAGAAACAAAAGGGAGTTGAATGAAAAGAGCCTGAAACATGGCTGTATGTATCACACAAGCAATTTTTCAATTTAGAATCCTAATTTTGCTTTAAAAGGTGTATAGACTTCATAGATAGGTATATAAGCCTATAGGAGACAGACTATCCTTTAGTTGGAAATCTGAAACTGCAAACTGCTGAAAACCTTTTTGTTATCCTCAGCTTCAGTGAGGATATTGCTGAGGGACATGGTTTGATCTCTATACAAGAACGCCGACAGGTAAAAACACCAGAGCCCATGCCACTACAGCAGAAACTGTAATCCAGACACTTAAAATGATGAATGTTGTGTTAATAAACAGGCAGGGAATAGGTGGCTGAATGGCTAAGGATTTTATGGGTGATGCAGTTGAAGAGATCCTTGAATCTGATACAGATTTTGCAGCCCATGTTCCTTTCTTGAGAAATGTCTATAAGGAATCCAGAAGGAGTAGAAAAAGAATTGCTCAGAGTAAGGTGAAATGACAGCTTGATTTCACAGTTACTGCAAAAAGTCACTACCAACTTCTAGTTTTACAAATTTATAAATTTGTGAAATTTATGATTTCTTCCTTCCAGGTGGGCAGCATCACATGTATTGCATAATAATAACTGTAAATACTGAGTAACTTGCCATTGCTGACTGGACCCTGAGTAGCTTATTTAAGTATATAGAAAGCAGACATACTTTCCCATTCTTGCTCAATTCTGGACTGTCATTTGACTTGCAATACTTTGTTCAGTATTGTTTGCTATAAAATGTATTTACATATTCTTTTAAAAGCAAACTTTGCACTTAGCACTAGGATTTGGCAACTATGGCTCTTTGGATTGGTACAGGAAAAGCCCTTTTCCTCACCCTGACATCCTTTTTTATTTTAAGTACTAAAGGCTTGCAAAATGTTATTTTTCAAAACAAAACTATTTTTGCTCTAAAGGAAAACCATGTGAAACCATGATAATTTAATTGCTTTTTTTGACTGTGTCTGAATCAAAAATAGTCAGGCTGATCCAGCCTAGAGGCTAAATGGTCTTAGTGCCAATTTTTCATTTGGTGTGGCTACAAGTTATAAAGAGTACATGCTGTTGAAAATGGATAGATCTGAAGGAAATTAAACACCAAATTGTTCTGGACTTTGCAAGGCCATGCGTGTGCTGAACGTAGGGATGATGTTTCTAGGAAGCTTGTAATAATGTACAAGGCTAAACCTGAAAAAGAAGTTTCTTCACTGTTCTCCTGTTCTTAGACATTTAAAAAGGGAATTATGTTTGCAGTTAGAGTTATGAGATTTGGCTCATCTTGGTGTGATCTGAGGTTCTTAGTCAGTGCTCCAGGGGTAGGTAAGTATCAGACCTTTGGAGATCCAACAGGTTAGTAATAAGCAACCTTGCTGCTTTAAGATATCTAATAAGAACTATGTAATGAAAAAAATGTAAAAATGTTTTTGTGTTTTGTGCTTATCCAACTCAGTGAAGTGTGTGTGTTTTTCATTTAAAACGTGACAGAATAAGAGCTACAGCTCCAGATGAGGCTGTATGCAGCTATGCCAGTAGGACAGTGCTTCCTTCTAGCTTAATATCCTCATAAATTTATGCTGGGGCGGTCCTTTTAGTAGCATGTTGCAGCGCTTCCAGCAGGCCTTGATATTCCTACGAGGAGGAATAGGAGGTCATGGGGAAGCAGGAGAAGGAGGTAAAGCAGCAATGGGCTTCTTCTGTTAGCAGGTCTGGGTACAACACACGTATTCCTGCAGCATGCAGTGTGGCAGCACAGTCCTCCTATTGGCACCAGGGAGAAATCTGCCTTAACTAACTGTACTGATTTCAAGTGGAAAGAGAGTTAGTGGTACAAAAGCCTGCGTGTAAACAAGTCCTGTGTCTCCACCCTCTATGCTTTGTTCTTCTTGCTCAACCATGTATTTTAATTGTAAAAAAACTTTCTTTTGTTGTTTCTCTCTTCGTTACTTTGGCATTGCTGCCAGCTTCAAATTGCCTCTTGGATGTGTGGGGTTTTGTGTGAGCACTTCTTTAATGGTAATAAAGACATTTGTATAGAACTTGAGCCTTTGCTATAAGTGGGTTACACAACCATATGACTTCTAAAGCAGGATGGAGTAATAAGTTTTTTTATTTTTTATTGACCATTATGAATTTGGAATATATTCTTGTTGGAGTGGTTGGATTAATGTAAAAAGCAAATACAAGATTGGGAACCATCTTGTGTTCCTCTGGTTGCCAATTTGGGGTCTGGAAGAAATTTTCTTGTGCTAGATGTTGGCGGCATTTTAAGTTTTCCTTGTAGTTCTGAGAAGGGAACTGAGTTCAGGTGGGTCAAATACCACAGATCTCCTGCTCTTTGTTCCAGAAAGAGAGTTCATAGTGTTACTGTTTAGGTTGTGGTGATGTCCAAAACATTCTGGATGCTTTCCAGACTGGAAGAAGAAAGTCGTACCTGCTTGAAGAGTGCAGTTGCTCCAGATGACAGAGATTGAGAAAGTGTCCAGGAATAGTAGTGCTGTACAGAAAGGCTGGTCATGGTCAGCATGATAACGGGCAGTCTAGGCTGCAAGATGTTGAAATAACTGGTGCCAGTGTTTACTGAAGGAGGGCTTTAAGAATGTGTTGGACAAATATCTTTCAGGTGTGGTTTGGGTATAGCCTGTGCTGCTGTAGGAGAGGAAACCTCCAAGTCTTTCCAGCTCTCCATGTGCTCTCCTGTGCAAAGCTTTCTAACTGCAAATGCATCTGTCAGCTTGGGACGCTGTGCTTACCCACCGAAGTGTTCATCAGGAATGATAAATTTTTGGTCTGCTAATCCTGTTTTATAGTGTAACAATATGTTACACTATATATGTGTGCATCACTATATGATATGTGTGGATAAGGAGACCAAGGCCTGGCTGGGAATTTTAATCAGATTTTTTCCCTCTGTTTTCTGTTTTTAGGCAGTCTAATGTGATTCCTGGTTTTGGAAATTTTGGGTTTCAGCAGCAGGAGGCTTGTTTATGCAGAGGAATATGAGCTCTGCTAAACCAGATTTATTAGTTTAGTAGAATAATTAATAAACTGATCTGGTACACTAGATTTATTAGTTAATAAAACAACTTGAGAGATGTAAGGGAAAGTAGGGTTTTCTGTAAAATTTATATCTAATAGACACATTCTGTACAGGCACAAAGGTGATTTATTCATCCATTTAATATATTTTTTTGTTGTTTTTAAGCATAAATCAGTTTAAGATGTAAATTTCAGAATATAGCTGTTCATCAAGCACATGGATTGGTGCAAATGGAGTCAGATATTCTAATCAAACCTTCAATCAAGGTAAGGGGAGCTAAGTGATTGTTACCTGGGAACAAACTGCATTTATGTAACTTGAGGTGATACCCAAGTGTATTTACTCATAATGTTGGTTTTCTTCAAAGTAACATAGTGCTCCCTTTTGAGGAATATATCAGAATTAAATTCCATATTTGAGCCAAATACGCTGGGAAGTTCCTGACTTATTACCCTGAAAGCAATAGGGAAAGAGCCCTGCTGAAGTAGTACAGTCGCCTTTCTGGCTTAAATGGCTGCAGTTTCTCCTTGTTTTGATCAAGATTAATGTCATTAATTAGACCAGACTGGAAAGAACAAATATTCTTTGTTTTCCTGAAAGTGCCCCAGATGCTCAGGCTGTCATGTAAACTCCAATTAACTGTCTATGCATTTTGCTGATTTTTTTAATCGGGTTTAGGCAAATGAACACTACTATTCTATTTTTGTAAAGGATCCTCTTAATGTTTTGTATCTCTCCACATCTCTTCCTCTGTGTTGCAGCTGTTGCTTTTCTCATTGAAAATGGGAAGCGAGGGATCACATATCTTTTTAAACATGGGACTCATGAAGAATTTGGATACGCTTCCCTCTGCACTGCTTTGGCATTTTATTTCATCCACAGCTGTTGGACAGCAGGTTCTGCTGTTGCCAGTGGCCTGGTTATTCCTATGCTGTAAGCTTCACCTGTCTTGGTCCGAGCCTCCTGTACAAAAGGCCTGTGTTGAGTAGCAACAGTCTGAATTGTAAGCTGAAAGCTTGGCCATAGCAGAGCTATAACTGCTTGGAGGAGGTTATATAGGTGGAACATGATGGTTTGCTTGGAAAGAGATGCTAAAATTGTGGAAGAGAATGAAGAAAAATCATCTGAGAATAGCTGTGGAAGGACTTTAGCCAAAACTATGTGCTTTCCAAGTATAGATCATTTGAGTCCTTTAGGGACCTGGAGAGTCTCGGCTGCTGGCTCCGTCTCCGTAACTGTAAAATACGGGTTCAGATCCAGCCTTTTCATCTGTTTCTTGTGCACCTAATAGCTTGAATCCTAATCTTGGACATCAGCACCCTAGACTTTGGAGAAAACTGCAGTTAGGCCTATTGTTGTATGTTCTAGAAAGCTGTGGCAGACTAGAGCAAAGTTCTTACACTAATGTTGAGAGGTTTAATGTTCAGCAATCAGGGAGTCATGGCTGGAGACTGAGTATCCAGCATAATGTAGTTCAAATACTGAAACAATTCTAAAAAGAAATAGTTGTGCGTACAACCTTTTGCCTTTGCCCTACCCCATAGTATTTGCCTCCTATGTTCCCCAAACTGTTATCTAAATGAATTTTTAACATGCAGTGTTTGCTGAAACATGGCATACTTGGCTGAAGAGATACAGGTAATCTGTCAGCCAGCACCCGTGTTTCTGACCCGATAACTTCATTTTTATAACCATTCTAGAAATACTAGAACTGCATCCCTCAAATAAAGTGAATCAATTGCATGAATAAGTGGGAAAAAATTGTGTAATGATACAAGTCAATGCTCCGCAAATCAAATAATCTATATCATATAGATGGCTTTTGTTTAATAATAATAATTCATCATTTCTGGAAGGTGAATGTCTGTACAAATCCAGTTCATTGGCTGATGCTGGAATCTGTGTATTTAATTCCTTGCATATGGAATGAAATGCTGTGTATCATGCCAGCAATTACATGCCCAACTGTGCTGAATTTTGGTTTTGCTCTTCAGTGTAGCACATGGTTGGTTTGAGGACTCCAGGGTTCTCTTCACAGCTTCATTCCTGGTTAGCTTTGAGCAGGCCATTAGTACCTGTTACTCTATTTTGCCCATGTTTTGTATGGCTGTATTATTTTACTTGCCAGGTTTATGGGACACAGGTAGACTTAATTTTAAGAAATTACATAAGGCCTGAGCTCTAGAAGTGTAGGCTTTTTATCTGAAATATCCCAGTGTGTGCATCTGTGATCTATACTTTTGACTGGATTCTAGTAAGGTTCATTTTCATCTGACTTTGAAGGACATCAATAGTGCCAATAGTCCTTTTTCTTCATAATATGGTAGATCTGGCAGTTTCATGCTAGTGATCGACACTAAGCAAATGGTTATACTAAGGAAGGGTGCTAGAGCTTTTCTTGGGAGAGGAGTCACTACAGAAGTTGACAAAATTAATCCGAGATCAGCAGAATGTTAGAAGCATTTGTAGAAAACACTATCACTGGCAAGAGGATTGCTCTGTTTCTTCTTGCATGCAGGTACACAGGAGCCTTGTACGGCAGGATAATCGGTTTGATCCTTGTTTCTATTTCTGGTGTTCAAACTAATGAATACAGAGCATGGATTGATCCAGGTCTCTCTGCTGCCATGGGAGCTGCCTCCTTTTTCAGTGGTGTGTCAAGACTAACCATCTCCCTCACTGTGATAATGGTATGTATGTTAAGTTTTTAAGTATTTGTGTGGCCGAGGTTGAGTTGAGCTTTTGCTGCTGCAGCTAAATGAACCACAGGTGTTCCGTGCACATTGAACCACAGAGAAATAAATTATTGGCCTGGCTATTTCTAGCTTGCCTGAAGAGGTGTTTGTTTGTTTTTTTTTCTTCTTCTTTATTTCTGGGACCTTTTATTTGTGAAGTATAAGCTTGGAAATAACACTGACTGAGAAATCTGATTATCTGTTTTCCAATTTTAAATTTTTTTTTTTTTTGGGTTGCAGAAATTATAATGGTATCAGAGATTTACAAACCAGAACACAGAATATACTACCTTTGGTTTCTTCTGGTTTACAAAAAAATGGTAGATCACACTGTTTGGCTTTGTGAATTGACTTCTATGGGGTCTGGGGGCCTTGTGCAATGTATCTTTTTACGTTGGGGCTGAATATGGCCTTCGGGGTGGAGTAAGTGAAGGATTTACAGTAGTATGGCCAAGTGATGCAATGGGATGCCTCTTAGATCTCTCTGGTAAATTTATGCCTTATAAAATTCAAAAGTTGGAGATTCTCTTGGAACAACATTTCATACTTATCTTTCCTACTCCCTCCTTTTATAGCAGAAGATTTTGAGTCTGTGCTACAATACTTTACAGGCAAACCTCTGAAAGCTAAAGGATTTGGGAATAATCTTATAATTAGAGAGGATGTTCTTTGCTCCCCCCAGCTACAACACCTGGGGATGGTGTTGTAAGGCACAGCTGAAATTCAGCTTAGTCAATGGAGAAGTGGTGTGGAGGACCCAAGGAGGAAGCTTTCACCCTTCCACAGCAGGACATTCAAGTTCTGTGAGTGTTACTGTGTGTGGAAAATTCACCCATGACTAAACTCAGTCTTGGCTGCCGGGCTGGCTTTGCCCAAAAGTATCTCATTAAAATCTTTGCAGATGTCAGGATTTACCTGGAGTGACCAAGCCAGGACTTTCCCTCCTAATATGCTCTTGCATAATGTTTGATAAAGCAGCTGTTTGTTGGCACTTGCTCCGAACTGGGTTCATTTTAGTGATAGGTTGTGTAAATTGTGTAGGAAGCACTTTTTTAATGTTTTAGCTTGAAAGGTGTATGTGCATGAAAACTTCTCTATTGTGAAATAATAATTAGATTGATCATGGAAACACTCCTCCCTCGGTGTTCTCTCGGTACTTTAGCACTTACTTATCGGTCAAGTATGAACACTCTGGTATTTTTGCTTCTTTTATTGCTGTTAGGCATCTTTTGGAAGTTACTGCATGGTTTGTTGGCCAGCTACTATGTCTGTAATACTTGAAGGGGGAAAAGTTGGTGCAGGAACACTAGGTGTAAGTTTTTTGACAGCCCCAATTACCACTAAATATAACGTCTTTTCCAAAGTAGACCTGTTGGATGGGGCTTTGAGCAACCTGGCCTAGTGGAAGGTGTCCCTGCTCATGGCAGGGGGGTTGGAACTAGATGATCTTTAAGGTCCCTTCTAACACAAACCATTCTATGATTCTATGAATTTAGGTATCATTTGTAAACCATTACTTTATGGTCTTGCTGAAGACACAAGTCCTTAGTGGCATAAGCACCTTGCTTAGCTTTGTGCTTATGAAGTTTTGCTTCATCACAGGGAAGTGAGATGTGAATACGTGCCAGAACACTTGCTGGTCTTGGATGACAGAAGTGTGTTTTATTCGGCTCCAGTAGAGACAAAAAGCCTGCATTTTATTTGCTTCTATTTCTCCCTGCCTTTCCCATTACCTGCACTTATTCTTTTTTTTTTCTTTCTTTTTTTTTTTTTTTTCCAAGTGCCTCTGTGAGCATGCATGTACGGCATATGCAAAACAAGAGCTGGAAACTGTTAAGAGAACTGTAGGAAACTCAGTTGAAAAGGGACTAGAAAAATGATGAGGATTGCATTGCAATGCGTTCTGAATTCCCCTAGGTGTCATGTTGTAACTCTTCTGCGGAGGCAGATTGTGTTTCAATTCATGTTCATCCAAGATAAATAGCTGCATTGCTTGAGGAAATATTAATTTTTGAGGAGAAAAAAGGTCTTGGACATGACAATGCAAACACATAATTAAAAGGTTGTGCCCTCAAACCATAAAATGCACATATTTTTCCTATATTGTCTGATGGGTTCAAAAAGAATTGAGAATGTTTGCTTTGGCTTTTCACACAGCCTTCCATTTGGAAACAGTTATGAATGTGGGATTTGTAGAGAACAGGTTTGTAAGATGCTTTTTTTTTTTTTTTTTTTTTTTTTTTTTCTCTCTCTCTTCTCCTTTCATGGCAGACCCCACAGGCATCTGCCCACCTCTTCTCTCTTGGCTGCCTCTTTCTACCCCCCATGCTGCCACTTGACCCTCATCCTCAGCTCTTTGCAGCAAATGGTAGATGTGGTGACATTTTCCTTGGCAAGTACAAGGACCAGCCTTATGCCTTGCCTTCCCACCACCTTCTGTCTCCCACGTCTTTTTAAGTGTCATGTGTCCTGAGCTTGCTGGGCTCAGGGCGCTCTAGATGTGGAAAGAGGAATAGCATCTTCTTATGGTGTGTTTTGTCTCTGGGTCATTCTGTATTTTTATCATTCCTTTTGTATTTTTACCTCTCAATAACAAGGTTTAAAGATAAAAGGTGGCACTGGGCTAGCCTAGGATCAGTGTTCTTGTCCAGTGCTGCTGATGCCCCTGTGTGCAAGCTGAGAGATTTGTTTACACTGATTTCCATCTTTTGTCACCCAGGTTTCCTTCCTTTCTATTACACACAACAGAAAACAGCCCTGCCTCTCTTCTCTTTCTTGCCTGTTCTGTTCAAACAGAATTAAAGCAGTGTATCAGTTTATTGGCCTAATTTAATTCTCCAAGAAATCTCTTCTGATGAATATGGGGAATGCAATTAATTCTGAAAAGGTTAAGACTCAGAATCCACCTCTGAGTGTGAAACGTGGAAGTATCAGTCTTTTGACAGATGTAGACTAAAGGAGAAAATAGGATATTCCTTAGGATTTGTAAGGGAAATGCAATGTCATTACATAAACCAAAGGGAAATCTCCATCGGGGATTAAACCACCTAAAATCTGTCCTTGAGTCTCTTGCTAACGGTGGGTATGGCTGCTGTGAATGAGTGGCTTGTGCTTATGGGCATGGTGTTGGTACTGAAATAAAATGACCATCTGACAGCGGTTCAGAGCTCTATCAGCTCTATCAAAAGTTGCTTGTTGATGTCTGTCTGCATCTGCAATATGGCAGAAATAAGAAGGTGTATGTAAAATCATCTGGCTCATGAGACAGTACTGAAGACTCAGAGATGAGGTTTGTTTGTGCTTTCTGCTCTCTGGTGCCTACATCCAGACAGGAACACTGGCAGAGCACTGTATTTAATAAACTACACTGCTGTAAGTGACTACTGTCCTATAGTTAAGAAATTTGGTATCCTCGTTATACACATTCCAATAAGAAATTAAAATGAATGTTTACTTTTTGCATAATTGGGATACCTCAGTTGTAATATATACTCCTGACATGCTTCACAGCAGTGTTATGGGTTGTCTTGAGTAAGAGCAATAAAATAAACTGTATCAGCAGTTAGTAACAATTAAAGCCTAACTTCTCCCCTCTCTCTGTAATTCTTCAGTACATTTAATTTAGGTAAAATGTGCTTACCTCAAATTATAGGCAGGACCTAATGCTGCACATTCTGTGGCTACCCTTCTCACTTCTCTGAGAGAGCAACTCAAAAAGCTGAAGTCCTTGGACAAGAAATTTAAGGAGCATCAGCTGTGGGCACTTACCGTATATATGATAAACACGTCTTCTTTTACATATGCAACGTGAAGATACGGCATAGACCCAATCCAACTAATGAGAAGGAAGTTTTAAGAAAAGCAGAATGGTGATATGTTAGAAAAATAAGCTCAGGACTTCTAAAATAGAGAGCTGTGTTGCTCAATGGTTGTAGGACACAAGATGCTGCATTTTGAACTGTTTGCAATCATGATTATGCCAGCAGGAAGGATGGTTTCGAAAATGCTAAAACAATAATAAATTCTGAATCTTTCCTTGTTGGGTGGAGGTGTCAGATAAAATGACATAGCTGGTGCTTGAAGACCAAACAGTGAAAACAATCCTAGCTGCTCATGGCATTCCTTGTCTATGTTGCAACATACAGTTGTCTTTAGACAACACAGAGTTGATTTAAATAACATTTCTCCTGAGTGAGGCCTGATCTAATGGATGACAGACAGTTCTATTCTACAGGCAAGGATGGGTGAACTGTACATTAACTGGGCAACAAAATTGTGGTATGTATTACTTTTGGATTAAATGTAAATTTTAACAGATATAAATTCTAGGATTTCTTCTTGCCTAATGGGATGCCAGAAAAAGTCTGAATGGGTGTGCCTTTCAATGTTCTGGCAGGGGTTGGACTGTGCTATGTTCTACTTCAGCTTCCTCCTCTGTGGTGCTGGAGAGCCATGGACTGGATTGCCAGCAGCAGTGTTTGGGTCTTAGTTGGTACCCGGTTATACCTTGTAGCATTTCTGTGAATATCCCCTGCTCGCCTCTGCAGATTATTAATATTGTGCTGTTCTGACTGATTTTGGGGGGCATCTAATTAACTTACACGCAGAGAAGCAGAGAGAGAGTTTTAGTAGAAATGCTGGGTTGCCCGGTGAATTGCTCTCCCTGTGATGTTCTGCACATCTGTCAGAACACGAATGATGTTTCTTCAGTTTTCAGTTCCAGCCGGCCTGCTGCCACCCTGTTGCCTGTTGCTGTTTTACTCGGCTGCTGGCAGGGCAAGGTCTCCCTGAGGAGGGAGGGAGGATAGCTCTGGCGGTGCATGTGCTGCTCATCGTACAAACCAGCGGTGCCCATTTGCCCTGGGCGGCCTCCACCTCCATTCGGGTGGGGGCTGTTTGTGCCACCCGGACCTCCTGCTTTTCCCTCTTTCCTTCTGCTCCTTCAGCTGGAAAGTAAGTAAGGAAGCAGCTCATGGTACGAAATGGTTGTCTTGTCTGGCCGCTCTCTGGGGCTTGTCCCCCGCTGGTTTATGAGTACCTGGGACTGTTGTGTAGCCAGCGAGGAGGGCCTGCGAAGGGAGCTGGATGTTACTCAAGGAGGTGTTTCTGCAGAGCTGGCAGAACTTGATGGTGCAAAGGGTCTTCAGTGCAAACTGTGCCTTATGTGAGGCTCGTTCATGTAGTTGCACTCTTCTTGGATCTTGCTCTAATAAGAGAAGGGAACAATAAAAATACCCTTTAAACATCTGACTTTAAAACACCAACTACAGTGCAGGTGCCTTTCTGTAAGGCATAGTTTCCACCCAGTTTGCTTTACTTTTATTTGGTAAATTATTAAGTGTACAAAATGAGTGCTGACACAAAGCTGGGCTTGTGTACCAGTGCCCTTATGTTCTTCGCAAAGTGAGGACCAGCTGACCCCGAAGCCACAGGGCTCAAGAGTTGTGGCACTGTCATGCTGTGAGCTTCAGAAAACAGAGGCTATTTGATCTTGGTCCATGAAGAGCTCTTCAGGGCAGGTCTTATGGCATGAGTAACTAACTACAGGAAGCAGGATATTTTGCAAAATATCAAATTGAATTATTTAATCAGTCCTTCTGGTCTTAAAAGAAACCAGTCTTGGTTTTGGCATATAAAATGTGGTGTAACGTCTGACTGGTTGAAGAGAAGGAAGTTCCCTTCCAAACTTGTAATACCATCCAAAGAGTGATCCTTTCCTTGATAAGGTTCATAGTTTGCTGAGGTGTCAGGAGAAAACTTCTCTGAGTGCTGAGTACTCTTTTGGCATAGCAGCAAGCACAATTTGAAATACATTAATTTCTTGTTCACATGAAAAATCTTACGGTCAAATAAGATCAATATGATCTTATGGTCAAATACACCAAAATGTTCTTCAGTGCCTGGCTTTGTGGTGTGAGTGATAATAAACATGGAAGTCTGCAACAGCTCCTCTTTTTTTCAGCACCACCCTGGTTAGAATGATTTCAAAACATTCCCTCTACTCTATTTTTGACTGAAAATGAGGCCTTCAGATTTGTTTTTACAGAAACCTTTGACATTTCATCAAAAAGCTGAACATCTGAAAAACAGAAATAAAGGAAAAGTATTTAAAATGTCTTGCTGTAAGCGTTGTTGTTTCATTTTAGCATTTTTCTGTATGGAATTAAATATTTCCCATGAAACACCAAGGAAACTTTCTTGCTATGTTTGAGGAAGGAGAAGGCAACCACGGTGCATCGTGGGAGATGTAGTTTAATCTGAAAGGCCAAGGTGAATCCAAGTTTAAAATTCTCAAGAGATGCCAAAATATTCCAAATGATAGCTTTTTGGGTTTTAACCTAAAAAATACTGCTCAATAGGAATGATAAACAATTTGTCAAGCCACTGGAACATTCCATAAAAAGGTATGTAGGGAAAAATGAAAGAAACCCTTTTTTTTTTCTGGATGGTAGCCTTGTGAGCCCAGCCCAAGAAAGTCAGAACAAGTCCCCTCTGATTCATTCATTCATCATCTGTAAAGAACTGCAACTAGGGAACAGTGGGTTAGTCTGTAGGTAATTCACAAATTAGAAGAGAATCCAGCTTTATCTCCAAAATAGCTGTTTCAGCTTTGGCACCAGGTTTTTATCAGTAAAATAAACAGACATGACTGAATTGTACATGGATTCAATTGGCATTGAACTTTTAGAAAGTTCAGTTATGCATCTGAGATACTGAAATTGAGACTGCATCAATGTTTTAAATATGCACATTGGAAATGAAGTTGTAATGCCAGAAGATAACATTTTTATATAGTCATTTTTCTGGCTCTGTCTTTCAGTAGCCTTAAAGGTATTTTATAAATAAGGCGATCTAGTGTATTACAACATACAATTGTACATTTGGGACATGTAATACAAACCTTAATGAAAGTTCATGAGAATTTAATGTGCAAAAGTTATTTTTAATTCACAGTATCTTACCTGTTTTTAATTTTTTTCAAATTACAAAATTAAATTGGGCTGTCTTATGTACTAATTCTTTGGCAAATTTAATTTGTTTCCAAGTTAAAGACATTTTTCAGTTACATTGTCATGAAAAGCATCTGAAACCATTAAGTTTTGTTATATTTTTAACTTTAAAACCTTCAGAAGGCTGCCAATAGTGTTTTTCTCCAAATTTTGAGGAAATGCTTTATCTCTGGGACAAAAGCTACCACAATAAGCATATCTCTTTTTCCAGCCTGAGGGGTTTGTTATCATCTTGAATTAAAACCCCCATGTAACTGGGTGCTCTACTGAATGGGGGGGTCAGGGCCAGAAATTCCTGTTTGATTATTGGACGCAGCTGAAACAGGAGCAAAGTGGTTACATGGCACAGCAGCTGCTGGGATGGACGTGGTCTGTCAGGGGGAAGAAGACATCTACTGTAGGTCCTGAGAGAGGCAAATCCCTAAGGAGGATCATGGCCTTCCCCCCTGCTAAAGGTTGGCAGAACGACGCGTTTTGTTACAGTTTCAACATCTTCCCTGCTTTTTGGAAAAGGAGTAAGAGTGGTCCAGGACACACTTGGTGGTGGTGGTGAATGCTGGTGCAAGGTGTGCTGCTGTTGTGAGCAAGACTGAATGGAAGCAGGCACCAAGGGGAGGCTGTGAAAGCATGTGGAAAAGTAGAAGCATTGCAGAAAAGAGGAGCATAAATGGTGGGACTTGTCCTAATGGCGGCTCTTCTGTCATTTTGAAACATGAAAGAGTGATGATGGAACAACACTTGAATGCCTGATGGCTGTGCCTCAGGCAAGACTGCAGAGCCAGACCTGAGCTGCTTTCTTGCATCTCTAAGAAAACCCCAACACACTAACACCCTGAACTGGCAGTGGCCACCCAGGCAGTTGTCCACTGGTGGGTTATGCAGCAGCAGGTGACTTGGCTGCAGTTGCTGGTGCAACTTGTGAAACAGCGGTGCCTGGCTTTAGAAAGGATGAAGTTGCACAGCTGCGGAGATAGCTGGAGTGGAGACGTCTGGTGCTCCAGATTGCATAGCATGAAGGCTCAGGTTACTGTGGTTATACTGCTCCCATCTCACGCTCTTCTTCAGCCTGGCCCTTGTTCAAAGAAAAGAGAATGTATTTGGGAGGCTCGAGTCCTACTTTTCCCTTTCTCCTGCTTGTTTAGCAGCGTGTATGCAATGCTTGAGAGGGAACAAGGACAAGGGAAAGAATGGACCGAAAAAAATCAATACACCCTCACAGCACACTTTGGCAGCATAGACCTGGGGAGATCTCTGATCGTGCCTTCCTCTGACTTGCTTAAGATGGAGGGGTGTGGGAGGGACATTAGGCTCCTCAGGCAAACATAGCCCAGTGCTCTGGAGACAAACTGCTAAGGAGCACACAGCTACCTTTCAGGAGAGCCTTTCCTGTGTGAGAAATAGTGGAGCCTCACAACAGGTCATGTCAGCATCTGTGGGGATTTTGACCGTCACTTTAGAATGAATACACGTGTACGTGCTCCGGACCAGGAAGCACTTTTTGCACTGCTGGTTAATAAGGCACATACTATGGAGTCCTCACCAGA
The DNA here is from genome assembly GCA_035590215.1 of Microhierax caerulescens. Classification (NCBI taxonomy): domain Eukaryota; kingdom Metazoa; phylum Chordata; class Aves; order Falconiformes; family Falconidae; genus Microhierax; species Microhierax caerulescens. The sequence goes on along the minus strand of JAVJGJ010000037.1, from coordinate 49,512,427 downwards.
AGGGCAGGAAGGTGTATGTGCCTACTCAATGGTCAGGTTCCAATTCTTCTCACCTTAAGTGCTTAAAAATAGTTCAGAACAGTTACTGAAGCAGCGTTAATCAATCCTGAATTTAGCTGTGGTCAGGATCCTCCCCATGGCTACAGTCTTCATTTTAACTCCCCAGGAGAGAATGCCACAAAGTTGGTTTTCCACCTGATTTTGGTGGGGAAAGGAAAATCTTTTGCAGAAGCTGGGACAAACATGTAGTATTCAAGATTTTTCACATCATGTTTCCTTCAAAAGCAGACAGAGGAAGTGCTTCATTATTTGGAAACTCATTTGGCAGGTTCTTCCCAATGCTAGGCTGTTTAATGCATCAGCCCGTCACACTTAAATACTTTAGGGCTCACTTCATGTTTTTGATTACACCTGTGATGGTTCACAGAAGTTGTTTTGACAGGGTCTAATTTTCTGTTAGTAAGCTTCCTAATTTTTTTCTAATGAAGTGTTTAAACCCTAGTCAAAACAATTTTTCAAAATCTCCAAGCCTACGGTTATTCCTATCCGGGTACGCGTTTGCTGTGCTTACACTGCCTGTCGGGAGGAGCCCTGTGTGCTTGAATGGTATATTTAATGTTATTTCAGAACCTGATTGCAAGCGATGTCACCTTTCTACAAAGAAGGGGAGATGCAGAGTAGTGTTGTGCTGATCTTACTCAAATTGATCCCAAAACAACTGGAATAGCAACGCATAATCAGCAAATTAGTAAATACATCAAGTCCTACTATTTTCTGTTGAATTTGCTCCAACTAGGGGAAGAACACTGTGTGTTTTTTGGCAGTAGCTTGTCTGGAAAAATGAAATAAGTGAAACTGTACTCTCATAGAGAAGAGTATGGGGAACATTTTTAGGACCTCAGATTTCATAATGCATTTCTTTAAGAAACTGGAGGCTCAGTGAATGGATACCTAAGCTCATTTTGTGAACAAGCTTTTGTAAGTTTTCTGTTCTGATATTTGAAGTTTAAACTCCTGCCGAATTTAAAGCCTGTAGCCCATGATGTAGAGCATTTATCAAATAGCCTTGCTAAATCCACTGTCCACTCTGCAGCTGTCTGTAGTTGCTGGGCTCTTCTCTTCATTGCATTCTGGAGATACTGGTTTTAGCATCACTTAAATATGACAGAGATTCATTGCAGTTGTCAATCTTATTTTTAAATATGCTCATGAATGTTAATTTTAAGAATTCTGTGATACTGTGGGTTAAAAAAGTACAAGGTTGCTTAGCTGGGTTATTATACTGTACAGTACTTGTTTTGAAAAGATTTAATATGTGAGCCTGCTGAATGTTTAGGTGTATTCAGCAGTGCACATAGACAATGCTGCTGTTTTTATTAATAGAAGGTTCACTTGGCACAACATGAACTGGTGTAACCTTCCTGAGACACAGATTTAGACAGCTTTAAAACCTCCTTTCAGGGTTTGGTGTCTGCTATGTATGTAAGATAAAAGAGCCAGATTGCAAAAAAATCACTGATAAATCTCTTTCCAGGGGATCTTGGCAAGAGTCACTGCTATCACCTTTACTGTTTCCGCTATCGCTTGCATCCATTGCCACAACCTGTCAAAACAGGTGTATTTATAGACCTTGAGGGACTGAAACAAGAAATCAAACATTTGCATAGCATCTTCCATTCAAGTTCCCAAGGACTGAGGTTTAAAGGATTTTGATATGTTTCCAGGGATTACTTAGCTGTGCTGGGTATTTCTACGTTTTCTTTAGCAATCTGCTGCTGCTGTGCTAGGTCTTGGAATTAGAAAAAGTTGTTCTCTCTTTTAACAAGGAAATCGTCAACAAAATGCTGGTTGCCTTCAGAAAAACTCCCACAAATATTTAAACCTACATCAGAGAAAACCGGGAGAAGATCTCACTGAACATTATGAATTAAGGTAAATTAAGCAGCAGTGCATGAGTGTGATTAATTAGAACTACTTTGCTTGAAGAGAAAAACTACATGCCCTGTGCTAAGACATTTTTTCGCGCTCTGTCTTGGTACTAATTAAGTTCTAGGGTGCTAGAGGCTGTCTACTTCTTGTAATGGCTTGGAATAGTTAATGGAGTTGAGCTCTGGACGAGGAAGAATCCCACTAATTGTGCAATCCTCCTGGCACTGGGGTTTGGCAGGATGTCCTCAGAGTGAACCTACGCTGGGTGTGCCGCCCTTTGTAGAGCGTGATGCACAGCTTCATGTGCCTGAGGCTGCAAGAAATAATCATTTTCAGCAGTGTGAGGGAACTTGAATGCATAACTTTTTGGGGCTAGCATGACAGTCATGCCTTTTTAGTAGATTTATGTTTACTGTATTGCAGCATCCCACTTTTCCAAAAATTTCCAGCAGTGATAGTGATGAGTGATAAGGAGATAAAGTGAATTGAATTAATGGATGTAGTCGTAGGACTATAAAGGATTTCTTTAAAGGTGAAGTGCACAAGAAAGGAATATTTTTCACTTAGTAAGTCAGAGATTAATGGAAATTCAGGGAGGGAGTATTCAGCTGGATCGATATGTGAAGAAGGTGCCTCTTTTGGAGTAATCCCAGATGAGAACAGCGGACCATGATAACGGCATTTCAATTCATAGTTTGTCTGGACATTATTAAGTGGGAAGTAAAGTGACTCAAGCGTTCAACGTACAGGTTGCTAAGGGCCAGCAGATCATAATTTAGAGATTAAAGAAACTGAAATGCAGATCTACATTGTTTGTGGAAGGGCTGTGATGATACAAATATCTTAATCGTGGGAGACATTATTACCGTAAACTCCTGTTCTCAAGAAAGCCGCACGAACAGCTCTTTTATTGCTGTGAATAGGGAATTGTTCTCTCCTTCCCTTCTTTGTCAAGCAATCAGCTTGCAACCTTGTTGGCATTTGCTCCATGAAGCTACAAGCCCTCCACCCTTTGTTCTGTTGACTGTGAATAATTTTATTCTTGGTGTCTTTAATCAATAGTAGCAAAAATTTCAAATGAGAGAACTTCTGGTTGTATGTGAGAAAAACAAAAGTTGCTTTCCTGGGGGAATGTGCACTCTTCCACAAAATCTGGTGGCACGGAGACCAGGAAACTGTGCCTAGAGCTGGTGCTTTGTGCCAGCTGCAACCTCAGCTCCCAAACAACTGGATTTGGCTGACAGTACCAAGACAGTTCCCACTCCCCTCTTTTTAAACTTGCTTTCAGACATATTGTCTTGTACCTTTGTCCAGTGGTTGCTTGTTTTTTTTCCAAATATCTTCCAAATTCCAGACTTTGCAGTTAAGTGTTTGTAACCTGATGAAGAACGTAAAAAGTATTTCTTTTGGAGAGTTTGCATCTACCGAGTGTGATGGTCCTTATATCATGGGAAGGAAGAAGATTCTGTCTTTTTTTTGTTCAGTTTGCCAGACAGCTCTTCTGTTTGAACAAATCTTGAAAAATGAATTAGGCTACAAAATATATTTTTTTAATTTTATTTTTTTTATAGGCCCTCTCTCCTGCATTTGTCGTTGTAAGCTGCAAGTATCAAGAGAGCTCTCTTGCTAAGTGGGTTTCCAGTAGAAGAAAGAAAATTGATTTGCACTGTATAGCTGGCTTATGATCTTTTTTTTTTACATTATTGGAAGTATGAAGGGTTCAGGGAATATTCGCTGTATCAGCAGCCTTGCACCTAATGAGGTTGTTTGGACTCTTGTTCTCTGAGCTGGGTAAACCCTTTGAAACATGTTAACCACAATTTGATTGAAAAGTGGGGGAGGGTTTTTAACAGTGAGCTTTAAGTAAACTGCATCTTTTGAATTTCCTGAGCAGCTGCCTTTCTCCCTTTGATGTACCGTGCCTGGTGATGTTGTTAATGAAATGCATAATTATGTGTTATATAATAAAACAGAGCTGACATGAAGGTGCCTAATAGATTATAATGATGTGGAGGCCTGAGAAACTCAGGACCATGGGGGTTGTTGAAAAGTGCCTCCAGTGACAAAGAAGATATTTAAAGAGGTTTGAATAACTGTGCTAACAAACTAATTGTGGTCTGTGTGTGTAAATGACATTTTTCAAGATTTTGTATATAGAGAGAATATTGAAAAAAATAGGTGCAATTTACTAGGCTGCTGATGTATGAAGTGTCAGCGTTGAGTGCTTCCAGCGCCTATTAGCGCTGCTGGCTTTACATAGACGGGTGCCCTAGGCAAAGACATTTTTGGCACAGCCTGCCGCACCCGTAGGATCAAAAGGAACAAAAAATAAAATCTGGCAACATACACCAAGAGTAAATTGTGTCCTAAATAGCAGCCCCTAAAATGCAGGCTCGGAATGAATATCAATAAATGAAACATCACATTTAATGGCCAAAGAGTTGGTATTTGGTGGCTGCCCCCAACTTACCCCCTTCCTTTCTCTGCTTTTGTCACCTTTATTTTATCTCTCCCTCTGTAATACACTGCATAATTTGTTCCTTTCTTAGATTCTTTAGGGACTGGTTTGAACAGATAGGTATTTTTAAAGGAGGGGCAGCATAACCTTCCAGCCCCGGACCACATGGGCTCTTAATGGTGTTGGGCTGCGGCTGGGCTTGCTTGGCTGCTGTTCGGGGCTTACAAGGGCCTGTGTGTGGGGAGAATTAGTATGCAGGGAGCTCCAGTGCGAATTTACAGCCTGCTAGTTACTTGGCACTAATTCCCTGGGTGGATGCTTCCAGTACCTACTAAGAGTGCTTTTGTGCAGGCTGACTTTGAGTGCATTTGCATGAGTTAGGCAGCTCCTTTTTGAAGGTGAAGTATGTTGTTTTTGACTTCCCAAGCACCAAGGGTACCCAGGGCAGTTAGTGCAAAGTAGCTAATAAGCAGTAAATTCACACCCAAGATCACCCAGCACTAAGGTCCTCATGCAGCCAGTCCCGAGGCTCTGCACTTTGTCTCTCTCAGCAGGGAGCAGATGGCCATTCTCTAAACTGGGAATATTAATGAAGCCTTATGAAGAGCACATGTATTGTGTGCGTGTGTAAGTCTGTGTGCGTCCATGTATTTATGTCAGATGACTTGAATCTATCACAGTTCTTGGATTAACTTGTGCTTCCTTGATTTTTATCAAGATACCCTAAGGAGAACTTTGCTGCTGCATTGATGTCTTCCCTGTCAATAATGGACTTAGGCTTTAAGTTCAGGTTTTGATGAATTCTTCCTTTTGCTCTGGTACTAAGAGTGGCATACTTTTTCTTGTATGAGTGACTGCATCTTGTGTGTGTGAATCCTCCTTTGTTGTGATTCCCTTCCCCAGTATTTCTTATTTGATCTCTGGAGTTTACTTTTGTATTTGATATGTTTTTATAGCTAATAAATATTCTCTCACAACTTGAGAGTCCCTAATAAGAAGGAAATAAGGTTTTCTCTAGCTCTCCAAATACTTGGATATGAAATAATGTAATTTTTTAATAGAACTTTTGCTTTAGCTTCATAAAGAACTTGATCTATAATTAGTGTAGACCTTCACGTTATGTTAAGGTCACATAATGAGTAAAATTTCATGCAAAGTTTTCTTGAAATTTTATAAACAATTTTATCTGTTTTTCATGCTTATGCCTCAAAGATATAATTGATTCCTATGTCATCTGCAGATTGGCTTCATGGTTTTGCTTTAGTATCGCCTATTTCCAAGTAAATTTCATATCACTAAAATTGCCTCTCTAGTTTCCATCTGCTGTGAGAGTTCAGGACAACTTTATCAGCTCTATTTTGGCCAAAGTTTAAATTTACTCACATACAAAAGATATTGCTCAAAATGCTTTTATAACAGGTCTTTCTTTAATGACCTCAACCATACTAGCCTGCCAAAGGTAAACAGCATTTCTGCTCCGCAGGCATTAACTCTTGGAGGAACTGAAGTCTGATGCTGAACCCAGGGCCACTTGCTGTGTTTGATGCACTTTTGTAGAGAGGAGCCATCCCCTCCAGATCCCAGCACTCAGGAGGGCTGCAGGGCTGGGGAAAATCAACACAAGCCTCAGAGTTTCTCAATAGCAGATGTAAAATGCTGCTGGATGTTTGTGACAATAAAGGATGAGGGCCTGGGCCAGGCCGGCTTGACTGCTAGAGGATGGGAGGGTAGGAGGAAGGGATAAAATGGGATGAAAAACAAGGAGGGGAGCTGGAAAGCCAGGCTCCGGTTCCTGCTGGCTCTTGCTGTTCTGGAGATACTCTGTATAGGTTAAAGCAATCACTTGAGAGTGTATTTTAGAGTTTGAGTTTCAAGAGTTTTTAGATTTAGAGTTTTAGAGTGGTTTTATATTAATTTTTAATGCTGGTTTTATTCTAGAAGAGTTCCCCATAGCAAGATACTTTTAAATAAAACCTTTAAAGTAATCCACAACAAAGGAGTCTCCATCTGTGTGAATCAGTTGCTGCAGATATGATGAAGCAATTCTTAAAATCCCACAGTTGCTGTTTTCCTTTCAACTGACATGTTCCTGGTGTTTTTAAATAAAACAGTTCAATACTAGGTTTAAAGAGACATTCAAAGAATGCTGTGGTGTTATTAGAAAGCCCTGGCTGTGTCCAAGCAGAAAGGACAATTGCGTGACCCTGTTGTACATGGCTGACCATACCCTATGCGTCCCTTGTTGGGATATACTGTAAATCATCCTGGATGTTATCTTCCCAAACCCAGAACACAGACAGAAAGAGGATGAAAGTATAAGCCTGGATAAATTTGCTACAGATTATCAGACAGAAGTGTGTTCATTGGCATTCTTTGAATGTAGATTCTTGGAGTACTTAACAATCTCTAGCTAATGAGGTCTATTAAATGGCAATGTGCTGCAATTTGCTTTGGCTGAATTAGAAGTTTCTGAGCAAAAGCCTCTTAGTGTTATGAGAAAAGTTTGCATATTTAATGCAGGGATAATTGCTAATGAATATCCCTTTTTAATATGATGCAGTATTAGGGGAAATAGTGGGAAGTGAAAGGAGATAGAGTCAAGTTTTACAAAAAAGTCTTACTAAGGTAGCGTAAAGACAGTGTTTCTGTGCAGTCATTTTCACCATGAAAAATATTTGACTTTATTGTGAGTTGGGCATGAGCAGTATTATGTGCATTCACATTACTCTTTGTATACGAGAATTTGCTCTGAATCCTTTACTCAAAGGCAGTTGTACTGGAGTGCTTTGTTAAGTCACCGCCGCCACAGCCATTAGGCATTCCCAGTAGCAGGTCAAGTGAACTCAGCCTGCCCTTGCGCTGCAGTGAGCTCAGCCCACAGAGCTGTTATGGTGGCCGTGTCCAACCGCTGAGGCAAAACCAAATAGTTGGAGGGGGATAGAGTATTAAACCATACAACATACTTTGCTGCTTATCTGACCGTACCCTCGCCACATAGGGAGAAGGTGCAAGTATACTTAGGAAAGATGGTTTAGGTGAGATACCATAATTTGTGCATATGTTTCTCTGCAAACAGTGCTGCAGTGCCACATTCATAGATTTGTGATCATGGGGACAGGGATGCCTGCGCCATGCCTCGTGCTGCTGAATGTTGTTCAGCACGGTAACTGCATGATGTTCCTGCTGTTGACCTCCTGAGCTGGACTTCTGTTGAAAGCTTCTTGTTCCCTTTTCTGGCATCCTTCAAGACAATGTTTGTAGAAGGAGCTTGTTCAGTCAGGAAGCAGCAGTATGGGAAAACAATTTTATATCTCCTGAGCTCAGCAAGCAAGAAAAAATATTTGGATTTGTTTGCATTTTTTAATATTTGTCACAATGCCAAGCTATTTTAAGCAATCTGGCTACTCCATCTCTACGTACCCTCCTCTGATACTTCAAAATTATTACAAGCCATGTGAAATATGGGAATCAGATGTAAGTTTTAATGTAAGTGTAATGCTTCAAGCTGATATAGGAACGGGAGGGGGAGCTGTCACTGCATCAGCCAAGACTCTGGTGGAAGGGTTGATTGATCACCTATCCCTGGGAAAGGAGGGAGGAGTGCCCTTCCACTTTTAGCAGGCTGAATTGCTCCTTGTTCCCTTGTGAAAGAAGTAGGCAGTCCTGTGCAACCATTGCCATTGTCTCCAGGTATATGAAAAAAATGGAAAGTCCTTGGTTCTGTTTTCTCCTTAGGTAGAGATCACAAATGATGTTGAGTCCTTGCTACTGGTAACGCTGGCTGTCATGATGGCCAAGATGATTGGTGACCTGTTCAATGCATCCCTGTACAGTTCCCTCCTGAAGCTGAAATGCATTCCCTACTTGGATGTGGAACCTTTGAGGTGCCTTACGTTGCTGATCTGTAAGCTTTCGATGTCATGTTCTGCACAGAGACTGTTTGGGTTCTCTGCAAGCTGGAACTTGGAGGGACAAAGGAGTAAAAGGAGACCCTGACCCCAGTGTCCCCACAGTTTGATGTGCTGTACAAATGAAACAAGAGGCTCCTTTTCTCCTCAAGTTTATGGTACGATCTGAATTACTACTATCATCAGAGTCCTGAGAGCAGTAAGTGCTCTATAATGCCCTGTTAGATGCTGTTTATTAGTGGTTCAATTGGTCCAACGGGAAATCTAGGAGAGGTTTTTCACAGAGAGTTGTGACTGTTTCTTGTGAACAGATGCCACAGAGCAGCACAACAACGGGGTCTGTAGAGTCCCTGATGGTGGAGTTTACCTTACCTGACTTCTGGATGATTAGTCTGGGCTTCCCATGTGTTTGGTACTCTAAGATGTGCATTTTTCAGGCAGCGATTCCTGCCATCCAAGGATAGAAATTTAATGCAGGTAGGATGAATTGTCTTCTGGAAGTGCCTCCACTGGCTATAGTCTAAATTATTAGCTTAGAAAAAAAGTTACAATTTTTATTTTAAAATTTATGCTAATCCAACCGGTGTTGTGTATCTTCCAGTGTTTGAACCAGTATCCAAAACTGTGGTCTGTTCATGGGCATTTATAATCAGTAATAAGAATAATTTTCTTTCCTAAATGTAGGTGCTGGGTCCACATTTATCTGTAAGTAGTGAGAACTCTGTCCTATTGTCTTCTATGAAATAATTAGCAGAATTGCTGATTCTTTAAGATATTCTTTAGGAATGAATTAGGTAATGTGGTGAAGAAATAGAAGGAAAAATCAATTAATCTAGTTACCATAGAAAGGCTTTTTGTTTTGTTTAAGGCATGTTTGGGCAGTATATCTCCACAGCCAAAGCTATTTGCAGGATACTTTAGCTGTCATTTCTCCCAGTATTGAGGTCTACTGGACAATATCTTAGTTTTAAATGACTCTTTAGAAGAATACAATGTTGACGACTCACACTGTCCACACTTTATAACTGTCTTCCAAATGCAGCCATATCTGAAAGTTTTTAGCAGGCACACTAAATGCTGGGTATAATCTAACTGTATTAGACATGATAGGAAAAAGAGCCAGCAATGTGGTAGGAGGAAATAAAAACAATCTGTGACATTATGGATGACTTCTATATGCACCATGGCAGATAAAACACAGGGGAAGAAGCCATAAAGTTTCCCATGGTAATCCAGTTAAATGACAAGTCCATGGAAAGAATTATAGCTGCTTTCCTGGTTCAGAGTGAGGTCCTATTCACTTGTAGGACAAATGTGTGTATATATATATATATATATATCTGTATAGAATTGCATTTCCCTCCCACTCCTTTCCCTTTCCTCTCCAGGAACATTACAGAAAGTTTCTGGATTACATGGTCACAGAATACACTGATACTCTGAAGCAAAATACATAGTATCACAATTTGGTAAAGGTTTTATAGCTAGATAATTTACAGGCTGCCAAGTTTTAGTCTAAATCCTCTCGGACATAGTCTGACTAGGCTGATACACATCTGAACTAGTGAAAAGTCTTGGCAGTCAGGTGAAATCCTCAGCGACTGGAAAAAGGGAAACACCATACCCATTTTTAAAAAGGACAAAAAGGAGGACCCTGGGAAGTACCAACTGGTCAACCTCACCTTTGTTCCATGAGTAAGATCATGGAACAGATGACGGAAGCTATGTCGAGGCATTTGGAAGACAGGGAGGTGATCCAAGTCAGCCAATATGGCTTCACAAAGGGCAAGTCATGCCTGACTAACCTAGTGGTCTTCTGTGACAGAGTGAATGCATCAGTGAACAAGGGAAGACTTATGGATGTCATCTACTTGGACTTCTGTAAGACTTTGGATACAGTCCTGTACAATATCGTTGTAGCTACATTGGAGAGATATGGGTTTGATGGATGGAATTTTTAGTGGATAAGGAATTAGCTGGTTGGCTGCATCCAAAGAGTTGCAGTCAATGGCTTAACGTCCAAATGGAGGTCAGTAACAAGTGCTGTGTCTCTCAGGAGTCCATATTGGGACTGGGACTGTTCAGTATCTTTATTAATGATACAGACAGAGGGATTACCCTCTGTCTGTATCATTAATAAAAAAGCAAGTTTGCAGGTGATACAAAGCTGAGTAGTGTGGTTGATACGCTTGAGGGAAAGGATGCCATCCAGAGGGACCTTGACAGACTTGAGGGGTGGGCCGTTGTGAACCTCATGACCTTTTTAAGTGGATCCAGAGGAGGGCCACAATAATGATCAGTGGGCTGTAACAACTCTCCTGTGAAGAAAGGCTGAGAGAGTTGAAGAGAAAGCTCGGGGGACTCCTTATTGCAGCTTTT
>JAVJGJ010000037.1:49476194-49501653 GCA_035590215.1 Microhierax caerulescens | reverse complement strand
AAGAGAAAGCTCGGGGGACTCCTTATTACAGCTTTTCAATACCTAAAGGGGACTTATAGGGAAGATGGAGAGAGGCTTTTTACCAGGCCCTGTAGGTCAAGGGGCAACAATTTTAAACTAAAAGGGGATAGGTTTAAATTGGACATAAGGCAGACATTTATAATGATGAGGGTGGTGAGACACTGGAACAAGTTGTCCTGGGAAGTTGTTGGTGCCCCATCCCTGGAGGTGTTCAAGGTCAAATTGGATGGGGGTTTGAGAAACCTGGTCTAGTGAAAGACATTCCTGCCTATGGCAGGGGATTGGAACTAGATGTTCGTTAAAGTTTCCTTCTACCCCAAACCATTCCATGGTTCTGTGATTCTATGGCACTGGCCCATTTCTTGGTCTCTCCAGCATACTTCCTGGGTGCTGTATATTACCTTGTTATCCCCTCAAACAAATGCAGCTTCACCATTAAGTCACCTTAAACCTCCAGGATGTGGACTGTTCCCTAGAGCTGTCTTATAGCTTAGGCATCCCAAACCTTGAATATTGACTCAAGGGAACTCTGAATTTCCAATCTGCCTCTTAAAGCAAAATATGTCATGACTGAAACAAACTATGACGCCTAACACGCAGTCTTTGTAAGAATTCCAAACCCAAAATCCTGTTACTTTACCTAGCATGAGAAATACACAGATTAAGACAAGGCACTTAAAAAAAAAATTTGTCTCTGTACCTTATCTCTGTTTCCTCATCACTTCTGAGCATGCTTGAAACTTGAGTCAAAACTCCACAGAAAGGTGCCTGGCCATGACTTTTCTTTCCATTTCTTTTCCCTGCAGACCAAGATTTCTCATTTGTTTTCTTTCTGACTGGTCCTGCAACTAACCAGATGCTGTGGGAGCCTGCCTATCTGCTTCTCTAGTCTTTCTTTTATCTCAGAGTGACCACCCAGAGTATGTGAGGCTCTGTTGTTTCTAAGTTCTAATTACTTGCTACACTTTGGGATCATTTTTATCTTCAGATGCCTACACCCAGGTGTAATTTTGCACAGGCTATCCTCTTTCTCTGGTTATGTCAGACTGGCTGAGGGTTTGCAACCACATTATTGCTGCTCTGGGAAAGTGTAGGTGACACAATTACATGTGTGGTAGGGTCTATATCCTCTTTGTTCAATCTTGGTTATTCTCTAAGGTCACAAAATGTATACACTGTGCATTGCTGGATTCCCCAAATCATAACAGGGACGGGGGTTAGCTGTGTGGGAACTGGTAGCTAGCATATCTTAATAAACAGGTGATAAATTGTACTTGTGTATGCAGCCTGAAGGATTTGGATAACTAGCAGCTTGCTGAAATGCCACATAAATTGGGATCCTTCTTCAACTGAAACTGAAAAGCCTTTGGAAAACAGTGCCTTGTTGGTAGCAGAGAGGAAAAATGAGAAACCCAAGAGAACACGTGTTTTTACATTCTCAGCTCTCACACTGTTAGAAAGAAAGTGTGGATCTTATCTTCCCTAGTTCTTCATTGGTGTTAAGGATGAAAAGACTTTCTATATTTGATAATTTGTTGATTCCTTTTAGAGGGCTGGATAACATCGCCAGGCAGAAGGTGTGTTAGACACTGAACTGAGAAGCGAAAATAGCCTTTACATGAACAAGGTGGGGGGTGGCATTAAGGTCCAGATCCACAAAAGTATTTAACTCCTAACTGCTATGGAAATCAGTGGGTACATTAAGAAGCTAAATTATGTACATGCTTACTATAAAGATATCTCTGTAAATATCTACCATTACAAATGAAGCTAGTGGAAGTGAGACCTAGATCCTCAGTGGTATTTCGCTATCTAATGCGTATTTAGGCATTGGCATCTCTAGATGCTTTTCTACGGAGCAGAGAGGCTTGAGATATGTTTTCTTAATACACATTATTATTTTGGAACATTATTGATCACCCTGCCTGTTGTATTCTGTGCCCTGGGTGACAAGGCTCTGAACACAGCTGTATCTAGTACAGGGTTGCTACAGTGCACTGTGATTTCCAGCTACATCACACACCACTGTAAACACCCCCCTTATAAAATCTGGTTCACTGGAGCACTCAAAGATTCTGGCTGCCAGGGAATGTTCTTTAATGAGGGTAAGGAGTACTTGAACACATCTATGACTTGGCAACCCTTCCTGCTTTTTATAAGCTACTATACACTTCAGAGAGAAAATATCTTAGAGGCTACTTTTTAATGGGACAAGTTTACTTAAGAGCTGAGTGCAGCTGGTGCCAGTAGTTCTGTTTTGTTCTAGCTTAATATTAGCCTTGTCAAAGTTCTTATAGTGTCTCCTGGGTGTTTCTGTATTGCATACCATATAAAGCTGGTTTTGGGAGCCAAGAATTTTGGCTGGAATATATATTATAGTGGTCTCATTATATTTTTTTAGAGTGTATCAGAGGTGGCCCTGTATTAAAGACCCATGGAGCAAGGCTGATTTTTTTTCTTTCTCCCTTCTAGTTTTGCCTTAGCCCACACCACAGACATTGGATCCAGAATGTGAGCCAACCCAAGTTTGAGGGCTATTTGGAATCCAAGGTCCTGGTTTGGCCTGCTGTAAAATTTGGGGTAATTAGTGAACTTCTTAGATGAGGCTTTGGATTTAGAAAATCACCGGACTTTGTGGGGGCAGGGAGGTGCTCTTGGTTTGGGCTTAGACTAGCAACTACTAATCCAAAAGATACCTCACCATCTTGCTAACACAAGTGTTCATTCAAAGACAACTCACCAAGATGCATGTGGAGCATCCTGTCTTGCCTCTTTGAGAAGCCAGTGTGTTTCATGGCTGCTTGGCGCTTCCATCCTGGGAGGCATCGTCAGGGGGTGGACTTGGCAATGGTTCCGTATCAGAGGGCATCCAGCCCATCTTTTGTAGAGTGTTTGCGGTAGAAGCTGGATCCTGTTCTGGCTGCACAAAAGAAAAAGAGAGCTCCTGTAACAAGGCTACGCTTTGTCTGGGGAGAACCCTGACTGCTACAGAAAAGATGGAGGGAAGGTGTTGAGATGTGGGTGAGAATTGTTAAAATGATATTTGGGCTTTAAGTTGCCTCTACGTCACACTTAAACAAACATAGCAAAGAACCATTTTTAATCCCCTTTTTTGCCTATTCTCCAGTGCTGGGTTTTGAGTTTAGTGTGATCCCATTACCTGAGAAGCAACTTTACGAGCCACGAACAGCAGTATTGACCCCCTGACAAAAATACTGTGGCAGAGCCAGATGTTGTTCTGTGTGCATGGAAGAACAACAGCACAGCCTTGCCTTGTTTTCAGTGTGGGTTAGTGGTGCCCATGTGGGATGGGTGAAAGGGCTTATTGCTCCCTCCTGCCCCTGAACCAGCTCCCGCGCATCTCTGTGGGTAAATCCAGCCTGTCTCCCTTTGCAGTCCCTTTAGTCTCGCAAGAGGCTGATACTAGTTTGCTTCGCTGTGCTTGAGCCTTCAGGCTGTGCTGGGCTCCACATTATCTAGATCTGCTCTAAAGGAAAAGGTGAAGACTTGGTGCACCTGAATCTGTGTGACGATGGCTGTCTTAATCTGAACATGAATGGAACGTGAACTTCCAGCTGGGCAGAGTTACTGCTGTATATTAACCCCAATACTTATGTTAGCGATGCACTTTTTTTGCTCTGTGACAGGTGGTGATAGACAAGGCTACTTCGCTCTGTAGTTTTCAGGAGATCTGATTATCTCTCTTTATAGGATTTTGGGGAAAAACAAGTGACACTGGGTGATCTACAAAAATGACCTAATGGGCCTTTTCAACCTTAATCCTCAATGACCAGAGATGCTGTTTTCTTAGAATTTTTACTGTTAAATTTCACCCAAAATTTCAAATCTATCTTGAAATGATTTGTGTCCAAATTTGAATAATGCCTCGTAGGAAAATATGCCACATGCAAACAGTGTAATCATATTAATATGAATTTTCAGATGAGACAGAAAGAGGAAGGCTATATGGAGGGAAGCAGGAGACCAAGGAGGAGTGACTGTACTTTTCTTGGGTCTGCCCCATTTCCTTATGTTGCTTTGGCCAAACCAATTTACTTTTCAATCTTCTCAATTATAGAAGGGAAATTAGTGCCTGTATACCTCACGTGACTTCCAGCATCTGTTGTCTTTGCCAATTATTGTCAAGTTTTTAAACAAAAGGTCTTATATAAAGGCAAAATTTTGTGTGAACTCTAGAAGATTATTTTTGGCCTGCTCTAGTTTTGACTATTTAATGAAGTTACTACCTAAAGGTATTATGTGAATCAAAATGACTTTATTTATTTAGATTGGTAAAAATGTATAAAGGTGCCCAAGGTTCTGGTTGCATTACTGTTTATTTTTAGAGTGGAGTCTGAACAAATAAAACAAGTTACTCTTCCTATGCTACAGTACATACCAGCAGATATAACGCTTCCTCCAACCTAAAATAAATCTTTCCCACCCTTAGTGTTCCCTTTCCTAAAGTGTCCAGGATCAGAGGAGGGGCTGGTGCTGTGCTCTCAAGGTTAGGAGCAGCAGGCTTACACAGAGCAGTGGAACTTGCCAAGAGGAGGGCTCATGGAGTCCTGGGCAGCAGCACCCTTCTTTGATGGAAGAAGGGCTGGAGGCTGAGTAGCAGCTCACTGCTGATCTGCTGCACTTGGAAGTCGATTGGTAGCTCCTGCAGTTCTCATAACCAAGTATATACAATAGAAGCACAAATACAGAAAAATATGACGACAAGGATAGTGAAGATGAGCCAACAGCCTGTCTGACTGAAATCCTTGGAGAACCTTATAAATGCTTCAGTGTTTACACGGGGCAAAATTACCTTTCCATGAGCCCAAAATGTTTTACAACTGGAATGTTTTCAGGCTCTAAGAAATTATGTTTTCCGATATGTCTGAAAACTGCATGTTCAGCTTCTTTATTGATGCATTTTTTTCATGAACAATTAAAGCTGGATTCTCCCCTGCTCCTGAATATGCAGAAAGGAAATGGCAGTTTCTACCAAGATTATGTCCTGATTGTGCTCACAGTGTGCTAAGAAGAAAACATTTTGAATTTACAAGTGAATGTTGTACTGTGAATTATCAGATAGATGCAGCAACATGATCTGCTTGTATTATAATTCAGAAGTGGTGAGAAAAACGGCTTTCCTGTGGTGAGATTTTTAAGAGAAACAAACTTACAAGGAGTTTGAAAGACTGGTTTGGTGCAGTTGGTCAAAACCTTAGTGAGGAAGATGGAGGCATAAACAGGCAGATCAAGTACAGTGAGTTTTGAAGCAGCTATCCTGTTCCTTTGGTTTATGTCACAAGATGCTCCTCTTAACTGTCCGAAGCAAGGTCCTTGTCAGAGTGTGAATGGGACTGTCATGGGGTTGGCAAACCTGCTGCAAGTGTTGGGCATGCTGTGACAATGGGTGGGAAACTTAACATGAGGTTCTGGTTCTTGCTGTGAGCTGAATCAGCTGTAAGGTCCATAGCGAGGTAACACAGACCTCTTCGCCTCGTGGAGAAGTCTTTCCACAGATGTCTTGGTTGCTGCTGCAGCCTGTCTGCTGTTGAAGGAGGGATAACAAATCCATACTGACTTTTGGTGTGTTTTCAATTTCTGGGGAGTTCTGTGAAACCAAAAGAAGCGACTTCTGCACACTTTCTGCAGAAGGAAAGGCACCGAAGCAGCATCTGGAACTAATCACCTGTGTTTCACAGCTCACTGGTGGGCAGCGAGCGAGCTGCTCTGGCTCCTATGGGCCTTTACGTAAAACATGCACACAGCAACTTTCAGCTGTGGGAAACTTGAACCGGCTTCTGCTGGCCCAGCGAGGAGGAGACGGCCTCCCTTCTGGCTCACCTGGGAGGGGAGGCTGCCTGTGCAGGTACCAGCGCAGCCTTCAGACATGTAGCTCGCAGGTGGAGTGTGCACATACGCACACGGAGAAATCCCATCCAGCCATCGGACGGAGTATTCCACTAACTGGAAAGTCTGCTCCGGTGTCTGGCCCCCATTTGGCAGATACCAACAGTTTCCAGTTAAAGCCAGCCAACCTCACCAGCAAGCCAGCTGTGCCGGCAGAGCAGCTGATCTCATGAAGATGTCATTGAACAACTGTTTGAACTCATTCAAGAAATGGTGGGTCTGACTCGCAGTGGGCTGAAATCCCCTGGGGGTCTTTGCTGGATACGGGAATACAGACATCTGTTTATGTAAGAGTTACATGTAAGGATATCATCTTCATTCTGGCACTGGGGACTGCTTCCAAGTTCACCTTAAGCTGAAATGGGTTCTCTTTGCTGTTCACATACACGTCACTTTTTCTGTTTCTGTGAGTGTTGCTACATCCTCATGAATATTAGTAGCTTGTCGTAGCAGTTGCCATGATGGAAAGAGTTATTTATTTACAAAGAGGAAACAGATGGCACAAAATACTTTAATGAATTTCAACATGTTTGAGAAATGAAATACCCTTTTTAGAAATAATATCAGTATTTAAGCCGTTTTTAATTTAAGCCGTTAAATGCTATTTCACACAATCACAAAGGAGTCTTGTTCTTCAGTACACTGGGTGTACACAGAGCCACCGCAGAAGTAAGGAAAAAAAAAGGCATAGAAAGCAGTAGTTTTATGAAAAGCCATAAAGCCATGAGCATAGTTTTATGAGCTGCTGCCATTCAATACATTGTGACAGTAGGTGAGTGGGAGATGAAAGCGACAGCAGATGGAAAAAGCCTGAGGAAGCTGAGTCCTGGTGTTGGGGGTAAGGAAGGAAAGAGAGAAAGCAAGTCAGATACACAGAATTTGTTCCCAGAATGTCAGGTGCAGAGAGATCACCACTCATTTTCTGGAAGAGCAGATAAGTAATACCAGCATTCATGATCTTATTTTTAACTGGGATGTAAGTACACATATATTCTCCATTTGTTGTGGTGGGTCCTTGCCATAAGTCATAACTGAGGAAAAAAAATGTGGTGCACATGAATGGTGCATAAGAGCAGGGGGGTTAGTTAAAGCAATATTTTTTTTTAAATGATGAATATATGTAGAAAGTTGTAGCTTACAGTATTTTTATGAAAAGTTAATTATGGTTCCCAGTTTGCTTGTGGTGTAAGAAATGGGCTAGATTTGCTTTAGAAATGAAAGTGCTGAAGTTTGAGGGGTTAAGCGCCTTTCCCAAGGAAGTTGATTGTACAGCTGGAAGGAGAAGTGCTTTTGCTTGAAATCCTGGTTACAGGTGTCAAAAACTTCTACTTACTGGACTGGGAACAGGGTATTATCTGTATCTCCAGATACCCAACGTTATGTTTTAATAACCTGACCACACTTTTCCACTAGAAAGTGCCTGATTCTTGGAAGGACTGTGGAATTTGACATCTTTTTCATATTTTTTTCTCCCAACCATATTACTTTAGTTTACTCATTTTGTAGTCTGTTAGACCTAAATCTCTGTACCTTGTTTTGACTAAAAGGTCATCTAATAGTCTGTGTCTGATTAATAAAACATATCTTGCTGTCACTGTCCATTTCCAAACATTTTAAAGCCAGTATTTTTAATATGCTAGTCAGTGCTTTCTTGGACCAGGCAGAATGGAAAAGCTAAGGTGGCTGGTACAGTACACGAGGGTGGAGGCCCTGAATTAAGCTTTTATAAAAACTGTCTTATAGGAGCTTTCCTTTCTTCTTTCCAGTTTGGATTATTTTTTTTGGCATACATTTGCAAGAAACTCATTATGTCGTTGCATTCAAACTGCAAGGGGCAGCTTAGTATTTTGTGAATTTCCCTTGGAAATTGCTGTGCAGTGACCTATCCAGAGAACATCTATTTATTTCCCTGTTTCGTTATAAGCAAGATCACGAGGTATTTATTTTACTGCTTCTCTCACCTTATTGCTGTGGAAGTTTGTTTGAAACATTTCTTTGAATATAAATAGCTTGTACCGGTGTAATTTTGAGAAATAAATTACTTTGCTTCTGGTTGGTTATAATGCCAGGGCAGATGGATTTAACACAAGTGTAACATTTTTTTTTTTTTTATTCCTACTGGCTTAGATAATAATTTAGAAAATACAGGGATAGCTAAATCATTCTCATTCTGAATACAGTAATAATAAGTACTATGTCTGCCAGGGTTAACCCATTAGACATCAAGATAGCTAATTGTTTTTTTGGTCTTTCTTTCTGTGTACATTTGTATACATTCATATTTGTTCTCTCTAGAGATGACTGGGTGTTGCTTGCAGGTGTCCTCCTTTCCTGACCATTCAGCTGAGCAGCCTCAGTGGGAGGGTGTTTGCTGCAGGCTCCCTGAGAACCCAAGTGCTGCAGTATCCCCCATGCCTTGGAGATCCTAGGTGAGGGTTTGGATGCCCCATGGCTGAGGTGAGAACCCATTTTTGATCTCTCAAATTTCCACCAAATGTAGTCTTCTACAGGTCTTATCTGTTGGATGCCACGCTTCACTGACCATGGTGCAGAGCTTTGTGTTGGGCTCGCAGTGCTGCTGATGTATGCGTAAGGGCTGGGAGCAGGTGCACGCCAGAGAGCTGCTTGTTCTGTCTAAGACATTTCCACACTCACTACTAATCATGTGGGGAAATGCACAGTTCTGAATAGAAACACCAAGTGAGTTTAGATGCCTCCAGGTTTGGGTAGAAGCAGCGAGCAGGCACTGTCAGTAGCTTTGAATGTTTAAATGCCTGCACTCCCCTTAATGCTGACATGGCTAAAGTAGGCTGGTAGTTACAATTTGTACATTTGTTTTTGAACTTGCACTGTGAAAACTAAGTCAAGAACTGTGACATGTTTTTACCTACAGTTTTGCATGTGGTGCGCTGAGGCCATGGCGTTTAAGCTGCTGTTTGAGTAATTCCAGCATGCGGATCCACTCACATGATCCTTTACTGCTTATCCCAAGGTCTCATGCACAACCTAATTAGTTTTTTTTAAAAGCTGAATATCCTTGTATAAACAGCTACATCTATGCAAAGTGGGTAGAAGCTGCTATTTTTCTAACTCAGTAGTATTTTATACTGACAGTGCTGATGGGAAAAACTTAATAAGGGATAAAGGAACAGAAAAGCAAACTCTTGGCAGAAAACCCCCAAACATTCAACGTTCTCCCCCCACTCCCCAATCCATCTCTTTTCCAAAACACAAAGGCTTTCTTATCTGTTTCCTTTGTTTCTTTTTTGTTCTGCAATTTTTCAAGCATGAGAGAGACAGTTTCCCAGCTGATTATGAGACTTTGTGGAAATCCATTTGTCTTTAGTATACAGTAGTAGCTAAACATATGTAACTTTCAAATCCCCTCTGGGAAATAAGTGACAGAGACATTCAGCTAACCCAAACAACACATTTCACAATAAGTGCTGTACTATCAGAAGGCCTTTAGACTGTATAGCTAAATGTCCACTCATTTAAGGATATGGAGGGACCCAGGATGAGGGGGTGCTGGGGAGCTTGTCACCCTGCAGTCAGTGTAAATATTTGTAGACATACTGAATGGAGACTGAACTCTGCCAAACTTTTGGCTCCTGATGTAACGAGAAGAATTTCCCGCTCAGTTTAGTGTTCAACTAAACCAGAGACAGCAAGCAGTTGTAGGCCTTGTCTGCCATGTAAAGTTCCACTAAAAACTGTTTTTATATAGATCTAATTAAACAAAAGCCCATCACTAGCATGCATACACTTACATCAATGCACATGGTGATTTTATTGGTGTAATTTAACTCTGAATCAGTTTAATGTGTCTATTTCAGGGGTTAGCACTGAGCACAGCAAATCAATTTTAAAATTAATTTAATTTAAATGGTGTCCTTTTCCAGCATAAGGAGGTTTTATAGAGCTTTTTGTTTCCCATTATTGATCTCAGTGGTGTTCTGTGAACATACTTGAAGAACGATTTTTTCACAGAATTCACTTGCAAAACTACTGAATTCAGTCATCTGCAAATGATTAACATTTCTGTGGTACATATATACTATTTTGTTATATAGTGAGATCAATATTGGCATGTAACTTTTGGATAAGCTTTTTCATAGTCTGTTTTTACCAAATGTCTTGTTGAGAAGAAAATTAGTGGGCCTGTGACAAGTATGTAGAAATCTTTTTTTATAACATTTTAAGAAAAAAAAATAATTGCATTTAGATGTAAGCAATTTCCTGAAATGTTGTGGGTTTATTCACAATGGGGTTTCTTTAAAGATGATAAAACAAAAGAAAGCTAATATAAATAAACTGTATTTATATTGTAGTAGCAGCTACAGGTATTCCTAGCAGTGTAGCTGGTTCTGTACTAGAATGACAATTATGAAATAAACCTGTTCAGTTTTTCTGGCCAAACGAAGTGTATATTTTTTTTTTAAAAAGTGTGCCTTAGTCTCAGAAAAAGGATGAATAGTAGAAACTAGAACTGAATAACTCTAATACTTGCTGATGTTTTAAGCATGGGTAAGTAATTTTAACAACCTCCAACCTGATGATGTTCCCCTAAGCTAACCAGCCCACCCTCTCAATTGTTCAGAGTCCTGACTATGCTCAGACTAAAAATCACCACAAGCATTAAGCAACCCACAAAACAACCTCCTGAGAATTATTTATACAAGATGCAGTGGTCACTCAGGGCAATAAAACAATGGTTTACAATAAGCCCAAATAAAACCTAGGGCTGTCCTGAGCAGGACGGCCAGCGGTGAGTCAGTGGGTAAACATTCTCTGTGCAGAGAGAGGACAGGAGCGCCAGCTGAAAAAGATGAGGGCAAATCTGTGAATAAATCCAAGCAAGCAGCACTGCCTGTGCTCTCATGCGCTGTGGTCCTTGGAGTGTGTTTGAGTTAGGATTATGCTTCTCTCCCACCCCCCTTAAAGTCCTTTTAATAATTTCAAACTTGCATAAAATACAGAGAAAAGTTCTGAAGAAAAAAGTATCTGAAGAAAAGTTCTCTTGTACTGCGTGTCGTCTAAGGAAACCTCCATGTTATGATTAGATCTGTTATGGTTAGATCCTTAACAATTTATTTCAGTGGGAAAACTTCCATTGGATTTAATAGCAACAGGGCCTGAACTACATTTCCATGAATCATTTTGAGACAGTTTACCATTCAGGGATATTGGCTTGTTACCAAATGGCATTCTTATTTAGGTCATAAGGCAGATTGTCTTTGTTCAATGTTATATCCAGTCTCCTGGATGTGCTCTTGAAAGGAACCTGAAACTTGGATATCATAACGTTGGTGAAATAGCCTTAATACTTTAACACATTACGTTACTATAGTGAATTACATTTTGGGAGAAAATGTTCTCATATGTCCTATAAAAGAAAAATTTACGCTAGATCTGTTTTAGCAGTGTGGCTACAACTCTGTATCTCTCCTTGAGGTAAGTCTAATTATGTAAGAAAGACCTACTTGATAAAATCCACATGTAAGTACCTCTTGTTATTCCATACAAAAAGGCTTTTTTAACATGGTAAATGAAATGTCCTTGCTTGAAATGACATTGTTGCATAAAGAGAAGTGTGCAGCAGCAGTGGCACTCACCAGCTAAGCAAAGCATCCTTGGGCGGCATTTGGGCAGGCTTGTAGCTGTGCAGGAGAAAGGACCCACGGATGGTGGGGACTCTGTGTGCAGGCACTGATGCCTGGGCACAGTGTGCAATCGCCGTCTAACTGCCCTGTGGGCAGCACCACTACCCTGAGGCTGTGAGCACAGCCTGGGCTGCTGGCACGGCTGTTGGCAGGCTAGTGTAGGTGCCTGGGATGGTTTTTAGGTCCTGTTCACTGTACTCTCCTTCTGGCTCTTCTGTGAGTTTCTTTTGCCGTCTTTGGATCTTGGTGGCTGCTGGGAAGGCTGATCCTGGTAATGGTGTGTTAAGCACCCATTTAATGACAGCCTAAACCCCCAGCTACATGGAAGGAGGGGCACCAGGAGACCATGGTATGTTGTGGGTGCCAAATGGAGACTGCCATGGAGGGGAAAGCTGGAGACCTGTGACTCCTGTCAGTAAGAAAACGGTACCTTCTCCACTTTCAGGTCTGACTGCAGAATAGGTTTAGTGCTCTGGAAGCAGATGGAGGAGGACACATGATTTAGTGACAGCAGCCATAGGTAAGGCACTCAATGCCTTGTTTGCTTCACTGTCTTACCAACAAGGGCTCCTAGGTCTCTGAATTTAGTGTAAGGATTCAAGAACTACCAGCAGTAGTTAAGGACCAAGTGAGTGATTACTTGTGAAACCTTGTGCCATGTCTATGAGACCAGATAGGCTGCATCTAAGGATGCTGAGAGTGCTGGCTGATGTCTTTGCAAGGCTGCTGTCATTCATCTTTGAAAGGTTGTGGAGAATGGGGGAGATCACCAATGATGGCAGAAGGGCAAGTATTGAGCCTGTATCTAAAAAAGACAAAAAGGTCAGCCTAGAAAACTACAGGTCAGTCTGCCTCACTTCAGTCACTGAGAAAATCATGAAGTGAGTCATCTCGGAACAGATTTCTAGGCACATGAAGGAGAAGGCAAACCATGCCTGACTGACTTGATTGCTCTCTGTGCAGAAATGAGTGGGTTTGTGGATAAGAGGAGAGCAGTGGATGTCAGTGACCTTGATTTTAGAAAGGCTTTTGACACTGTCTTGCATCATGTTCTTGTGTCCAAGATAAGATGTTACAGTTTAGAGGCTGAACAACTAGGATCGTGTGGAATAACTGGTCAGATGGTTGGCCTTAGAGGGTGGAGGTTAGTGGATCATAAACTGCCTGGAGGCCAAACAAATGGAGCACTGCAGGGTCTATCCCTGGACCTGGCCTGTTTAGCATTTTCATAAATGACATGGAGGAGAAATGGACTGTACTTTCAAGAGAATTATGGGTGTTGCTCAACTGGGATGCTCAGGTCTGGACCACATGCACTGTGAGGCTGCAGGACTGGGGCTTGTTCAGCCTGGAGATGAGGAAGCTTTGGAGGCATCTAACAGTCCTGTGTTGTCATCTGTCTGTTGTTCCCCCCTGCCTCCCACCCCACTTCCCCATAACTATTGGAGATTGCTGAGCAGATGGAGCCATGGTCTTCACAATGGTGTGTGGTGGACAAGAAACAACTGGCACAAGCTGAAACAAGATGTTCATACTGGATATGAGGAAATACCTTTCCACTATGATGACAGCGGGGTAGTGGTACAGGCTGCCCAAAGTGGTTGTGCAGTCTGCATCCTCAGAGGTTTTTAAGACCTGACTGGAGAAAGGCCTAAGCACATGGCTTGAGCTCATGGCTGAGTCTACTTTCAGCAGGAGATTGGGCTAAAGAACTGCTAAGGTCCCTTCTGACTTGAGTGATCCTTAATTCTTATGATCTTGTTGACACAACTACAGTTTGGCTTGATGTTTTGCTGAGAAGCAATATATTGGTGAAGGCTTTCTTTAGCCAATTCTATTTAAAGATGCCTTGGCCTTGAAGAGTCTTTCATAAAACAACCCTTTTGCCTGCTTGTCTCCTCCACTCCCAAAGTAAGGTTATTCTTTACAGCAACAGAGAGAAGAGTGAATGAGCAGTGAATCAGTGCCAGTTCTTAGTGTGTCCTTAGACCTGTAAAAGCTGACCGATGACAATGTGAGGTGTATAGTTGTCGTAGACAATGCAGACACTTTATGATCCCAGACAAAGCCAAGATCACAGAACTGTGTAACAAGCTATCCCTTGCTTTTATAAAAATGTCTGATTTGACAAAACCTAAGGACGTTTCATGGACTTTTGCAATAATGTGGAACATTTGCTTTCCATGAAACAGAGCAAAACTGTGAAGTTGTGGAGTCAGAAAACCTACATGCTGCTAAGAAATACTCTAGAAACTGCTGGAATGTAACAGTATTCACACTGCTCTTATTTAAAAATCATTTGGGGTTTTCACAAGTAATTCAGGAATTAGTTATTATCATTAATCATGTACTCACATTCTGTCCTCTGCTAGGTACAGTACTTTTAATAGTAATGCAGTGTGCAGTATTTTTAGACAAAGCTTAAGGCAGGCAAATAGAGATTTTTATCTGGCCTATGGACATGGAAAAGAGGCAGAAGATGAACAGGAATCTACTCATTTAGAAAAAACAAATTTCTGTTTGTGGAGCCACAGCAGTACAGTTCTGACAGCAACTCATCCTGAGCAGCATCTGTGGTTTCCACTGAGTTCCATCACTTGTACTGCATCAACTGGTAGCACTCAGTGAGATTAAGAATGAAAAAAAATCCATCTCTCTGGGATTTTTAGGTTTTGTTTTCACTAGCTGATACTAAATTCTGCACTCAGCCATTTTGATTTCCAAGATAAAAACCTGCTCATTTTAACTCACAAGCAAAATGCGGTTCAGAAAGGTTAATTTTTCCTTAAGTTGGTGTTCTGGTCCCTTGAAACGTGGGTCTGTAATATGATGGTGCTCCAAATCTTCATTGCCTGCAGTCTGTTTCATATAACTGGGGATGGATATGAGTGATTTGATGCATATAAGACTCTTCTTTTTCAGGATTCATTTAAATCCATCTCAGTTTAGAAGAAGAAACTTGTTTCACAGCTGTGTAGGTGCCATGTATGAAGTACATTGTCTCCTCAGTTCAGTTTCTCTTAGGCAGGTGATCACATACAAACCATCAGAGTAACTGGCTTGATAAAATAACCTTGTGTCTCTCAGGAGGGAGCACAATAATTAACAGCATATGGAAAGAGCTGCTTTTACCACAGGGATGAAAGGTACATTGGTAAAACAGGATGTGGGCAAATTTATGCTCCAGTTGATTCTGGCTGTGGTTTGTGTCAGCCTGTGTCTGAACAGGAGATCCTGGCTTATGGTGTGTCCAGATGATAGTCAGAATAATTAATGTATTTTTTTGAAAATAGAAAATATAAACCAAGCTAATAAAACTAGAGCAGTTCATTGTCAGTTTTAAGAATCTGGCCTATTCTAATTCCACAGAAATGACTCAATTTTATTTTTTTTTTTGCAGAAAGTATCTTATTTTTCATTTCACCCTACTGTCAGAGAATGGGTACAAATGCTTTTCAATTTTGTATATTCATTTTTCCTGAAACTTTGACTAGAACCTGAAAAGTGTTAGAAAATACTGGAAAACCTGTGTATGATTTGTAAGCTATCTTTGAAGGAGCTATCTTTCTAGCTGCTACCGCTGCAAAAAAAACCTATGCAATGATAAGCATAAGCCTGAATTTTTCCAAAGTGCTTAGCTTTAAACTATTTGGTATCAGCCAGAATTCCAGAGGATTTCAGCTCAGATTAAAAATCTTTTTTTAATGTGAAAAGTCATGCAAATTGATAAATGGGTCTTACAATATCCTGTCTAGGATGACCATGTCATGCATATGGTTGAATTTATCATGTATCTCACGCAAATAAAGGCAATGCTTGATAAGCAGTTTTATTGGGTAATTACATTTTTTTTTTTTACATTTGCAAATAAAGCAGATTGATTTCCATCTTGAAGTAATTTACTAACACATTATAAACTTGTCAAATGCTAACTTGGTACAGTATGCCTCATTTCCTGTTTACTAAATAATGCTTTGGCTGTCTGCTTTCTGTCCTTCAGGTTGAACCTGGAATTGTTCTCTGCCAGGGATGTCCTGAAACCTGGCATCAGGGTCCTTCACCTGAAGGAAAACATTGCCTCCTCGGCTCAGCTTCTTGCGAGTACAAGCCATAGCAGATTCCCAGTGGTTTGCAGGCCCAAGCCAGAAGATGCAGTGGTGTTCCAGGGAACTATTAAAAGGTAAAAAATGCTATCAAATTGATGTCATGTGACGTTTCTGGCCATTTATCAGACTTATTTCCTTTAAGCATCTGTTTGTGAAGATTATTTGGGATGGATATGAAACTTGTTCCTACTTTCTTAGCTTGAACAGCAGGTGTCCTTTAAAGAAAGACCCAACCTTTTTATACAAGGTTATCTATTTCATTAGGGATTTATTGAAACATCATCAATGAAACAATCTTATGGGAACTGTAGAAAAGGGGACAACTGCCCTTCAGAATCTTAAAGGTTCACTGAAACAGTAATTTAAAAGGATTTGAATCTAGTTACTCATGAAATGTCCCATGCCAATTCAAAGCTGGCCCGCTATTTCTTCATAATTTTTTCATTTTAGTAGTGTATGCTTTTACAGGAAATGAGTGAACATAAATCATATCACAGATGAGGTAAGCAACAAAGTCACTGGAAGTAACCTGCTAGGGTAAACAAGAATTAGACTGAAGGAATCCTTGCCATATGGAGGACTCTCAAAAGGTGTAATAAAATCTCCTGATAAATTAAGTATTTATGGTACTGTATTTCATGTGACTACAAGAATGATTTCATTCTTTCAGGCAGGTATCTTAAGGCTGTCCTTTGAGTGGGGGGTGGGTCATGAGTGGGAGAGGCAGTGACTTTATTTCTGCCTTGAGTGTCCTAGAGGAAAGAAGATGCATATGCAACTCCTACCGCAAAGGAGTTCACACAGCAAAGCTCTATGAATTGTGCTTCCAACAACAGTAATACAAACACCTGGTCAGTTCTGTACTGTAACACCATGCTTTTTCACAATTTGCATGGTGTCTTTTGCCCTGAAAGACTCTAGTATTCTACACCTTTTCTTGTAGAGATATTTTTTTATCCACTTCTGGTTTAATGCCTTGACTGCGTGGCAGTTGGGAGCTACCAGTGAGCAAACAAGGATAAAAGTATTTTCTTCTGTTGATCTGGATGGGGGAAAATGCTATCCGTGCATCATCAGTGGAAATTTGGTTAGGACTTGTCTGCTTGCCTGCTTTATAATAAATTTTCAAGGATGAACCACTGGCAGCTGGATCACATGAACTTACCTCATAGCAATGTGGTCAGTTGCCCTTTTGGAGCATGAGGATGGGAATATTTAATAAAAATTGTGAACTTGCTTCACTGACAAGTGAAACAGTTTGTATGAATCTTTTAGGAAGAGAAATTTCTGCTTGCAATGAGAATTGTACAGAGGAATCATTTGGGTCGCAGTGGCCTGCAGAAGTAATGACATCAATAAATGTAGTATCATGTACTTGTATATGATATGTATACTTGTTCCCTCATGGTGATGCTATCATAAACATTATTAATAAGAAATGTGCTAAGGCACTAAAACCTAAATTTCTGAGTGATAGTCTGCAGTGTGCACAATCTGAAGATATTATGTAGCATAGTGTGCTTTTTTTAGTTCTCAGCTGTCCACAGCAATAAATCTAGAAAACACTCTAACAACTGATACAGCCAAAATTCCTTTTAAATTCAATTTATAGTCTCATAATTTCCTTATTAATTCACCAAATCACCTTAAAGTGAGCATCCCAGGCTGCTGAGAAGTCTGCTGAGTTTATGCAAATACCACTGTGTTTTGTGATGGAAAGCACAATAGTGTGGGAGTGAGCAAAAAGGGGGGGGATGGAAGGCTGGTCACTAGCACATCCCAAAAAGAGGTGCCTCCAGAGCAAAGCTGATGATACCTCACAGTCCTGGTAGGCTTGTCATTTGCTTAATCCCCACAGGGCTCTTTTATACTGCATTCTGTTAGAGCCTTTTAACAGGGATGAATGAAAAAGTTTCCTTGTCACTTTCAGCACAAATGAACTGTTGTTAGACTGTTTTGACAAAAACCAAGATAACGTTTTAAATGGTTGACAAAGAAGCAGGAAATGGCTTTTTTGGCTAGTTGGTGGCTCACTCCAGCGAAACCCATGCAGAGATGATGTCTGGGAGCAAGCATTGCATCCTGGGGTGCACTGATGACATCCCTTTTTGCCTCAATACATGCCCAGCAGCTTGAGCACTTGTGTGATGAGTTCTGAGTGTCTTGTCTCCAGTGGGGACCAAAGATGACTTTACTGTTCTGTTGTTCTCACCAACACCATGAAGGGAATGCTCTGCAGCCATCCTCTGAAACAAGCCTCCAAAAATGTGATGTGTCATGGAATTAGTATATTCATAACCATAAACAGTTAGGATTCAGGTTTTCCATCTTACTCATAAAATTACAGCTCTTGCAGCACGTAACTATTAAGAGCAAGATGACAAATGCTGTGAACTCCTTAAAGGAGAAGGGTGCTCTTCAGCCTCTTACCCTAGGAGATCCAGTGCAATCCCATGTGGAGGTGATGTGACCAGTCAGAAAAATGATAAGTTATTTTTCCATCTTGTACATCAGTAATGTTGAGGTGGAGGAAATGTGGCTTGTCTGGCTTATTTAAAAAAAGGTGGCATAAGGATGATGGAAAAAATGACTGCCATGATGTTTTTCATGAGGGTTGCCTTGAGCATTATTATTGAATCTCAAATACGCTTGGATTTTTTTTCTAGTACAAAAATATTGTTATTAGGTTAAAAAGAAGGAGGCAACAAGTTAATGAAGGGAAAGAAGCAAACAATTTGCTAAGCTTGCATGAAGGCAGCAGCAGATCATAATTTTTCAATACTGTTTCTCATTTATGTGTTTTTCTGTACCATTTCTTCTCATAAAATAAGCATGGATGAAACACTGTAAATTTGGACCAAATGTAAAAGTTATTCAGTACCAGCCCACACTTGAAACTGTAGTGATGAGAGTTGCTGTACAAGGACAAAGTGTTGTTATGTTTTGTAATACATATGAATGATTCTGACCCTTAGAAAAGGTCAGTGTCAGTTCTTACAAAAGCAAGGACTGTGGCCAAGCAGTGTTGGCTGGAACTTGCATGGACCTACAAATGCACCTCAGTGTTGGCCTCTAGCAAACACCCACATATTCCAATTTTATAAAAAAACCCCTCCAAACAAACAAAGCCCCCAAGATCTTCCAAATCTGCTTAGTGGGGCTAGATTTTTCTCCTGTTCTTTGTGATCTCAATGGTTACCCACTAGGGATGAAGATGAGATCACCAAACACGTTTTTATATGGGTGACCCAAATCTGAAGCGGTTATCTTCCCCAGCTGAGTGAGCAGCAGAGATAAAAAACAAAAAGCAACTACTAAAGAAAACTCCTTGGCTTGAAAATTGTTGAAGAGGAAGCAAACTGTAGCCGAGAAGCAAGTTTCCAAAACAAAGATCTCCTTAGAGTAATACTTTTGACACTTTGCCATAGGCAGAGCTCTGTGCATGCCTGGGAAACCCTTGCAGAATTCAGTTTGAGGAACGTGTGGCTGGTGAACTTGATGCATGGCATTGATGGGGATGATAGACTTATTGTGTGCAACGGAGAGGGTTGGGGGACCGGCTTCCCCCCTTCATTTCTCCCGTGGTAACGATGATACTTGCACATCAGAATAAAACAAGCTATTCTTTTGCGCTGCAGCTGAAATGCCTCCCCCATCTTCCCTCAGTGACTGCAGGAAGGGAGCTGGGCTGTTATGAATGTGTTAGCCCAGAGTCTGCTGAGAGCTGTAAATGTCATGCCCTAAATGGCATGCCCTCCTGGCTAGGTGGAATTCATTCTTCAGAGAGACCTGAGGATAGGACCACTGCCTTCCTTCCCAGGAAGTTTCTGCCAGAGACACTGCGTGAAGCTGTAAATGCATATCGAGGAGTTGTTGGGAGGTCCCCTGGCTCTCTCTTGGCTGCTCTAGTCTGTGGCTCCAGATCTTCCTCCAGTGGGAAAGACAGAGTTGTGCTTCTGCCTAATTTCTGTGAGACCAAAACTGAAAAAAAGCGCTATTTTTTCACTTCCACATATGTTATAATGTACTAGTGTAGGGCCATTGTGGGGCAATGAAGTGGTTCTTTGACATGATGAAGAGATTAGACACATCATCACTTGTGTTTTGCTGCTCCATCTTCTTTGCCAGAGGTTACTTTATAATGTAAACCACATTAAAAACAGAAGACATGGAGGATTTGAGGAGTAAAGCTGTAGGTAACAAATTTCTTTTCCCCAGCTGTGGACAGGGCTGGGATATAACATGGAGGGTGATGTTACCTCATAGTCATCAGCAGCGTCTTTGCTGCCATGCTCTGCATCCTCCCATGTGTGATCACTTCCCTCCACACGTGTGACACTCATGTACTCTCTGATTTCTTCCACCAAAATGGGTGACAATGTGCTTTCTACCTAGGTGCCTTTTTCTGAGGATGCTGTTTATCCCTTATTATGTGTAGATTTACTGCATATTTGTGACTAGTACCATGTTAATCTCAAGGGACTGCTCTGATGGGTGGCTTTTCTTGCCTTTACCTCTCTTTTGCCAAGTCAAATGAAGGAGGAAGGTTTCCAAACTGCAGTGAAATCCTCCTGGTATTCACTGAAGAAAAGCAAGTAGATGCTGGTCTGTCCCACCGTTTCTTTTGAGGAGAAGTGGTGCAGAGAGGCAGAAGCTGGAGTACTGCCCAGCAATCTTAATTTCTGCCCTGAACACAGCTATGAGACAATTTTCCTGGAGAAACTACTGGGCTGACAAATACCACCGAGTAACCTGTTTGGGAATTTTACCCTAACAATAATAAGCCATTCTGTTGGTGTCTGAACCTCTGAGATCTGTAGCATACATAGCTCTCCTGTGGTAAGACTGAAGGCTGGATTCCTTGGTTTTGCCTTTGCACTCTTACCTACACAGCTGTTAGCTGTTACTTGGCATTTTGTTTGTCCTTTAGCTGAAGGAATTTTTTTTATTTTTTTGCTTGATTTAATTGGATTGGGAGAAAGTAATTATGCAGAAACCACAATATCTTTGACTGTAAGCAGTCTGTACGGAATATATCTGTCTAAGCAGAAATGGGTAAAACTTGGTTTTCTGCTCCTTCTGTACAGGATATGACATTTCTGGCATCTTGCCTGCATTTTTGTGTGTATTTTTTCACCTAGGAAAACCCATCTCTTCCCACCCATTAAGTTTACTGAAACTTCAGCATTTGCGGTTGATGGGAATTGTTATTTTTGTGCCAAAAAGACATTTCCATAAAATTATTGAAGGTAAAGTTGTCAAAAATCCTTGTAGCTTACCATGTTTGAACTGTTCTAGTACGCATTTTGATATGCTATATGGGAGTGTGTTGACTACGTAATTGCCAAACTCAAACTAAATTTGTTTGATACAAATGAAGTGTTCAGAGTGCCTAATTTCTGTTTTCGTAACAAAGCTGGGAGTCTAAAATCCTTTCAAAAAAATAGAACTTTGTGCTCTAAACCAGAAAAGAAATATATTCAAAAGGTGAGGTCTTAATGTAGTTGAAAAGTTACCAAAGCTTGGACTTTCAGAAATGCCTCGTGACTGAAAGCATGGCTTCCCATCCAAAGACATTTCAAAAGGTCTAATATCCTGGAAAACGGATTTTATCCATCTTAAAATAAAGCCTAATTGCTCCTGAAGGTTTTGTTCTGAAGTTTTGTTCTGAAAGCCTGCTCCTCTGTGTGATCATGCAAATAGCTCTAAGTTTTGTGAGCTTTCCTTAAAAATGTCCAGCTGGCCTGAGCCAAGTGGCAGGGGCCTGCAGAGCTCGGCATCGCCGCCGTGATGCTCCTGGCGGGGCGTCACTTGCAGAGTTGGATGTGGAAACTTACATCAGTGAGGCAGGGAGCGCTGGCAAGGCGGCTGAGGGTTACATCTTTCCACTTCAGAAACTCAGGGGAGATATTAAGCATCTGCTTGATCATCAGCAAACTCCCGGCTCTAATTCTTGCTCAAAGGGTGTCGAGCTGAATGGAGCCGAGCTGCCAGAGCGCTGCAGCTGAGGGAAGGACTTCTGCCCCAGGTTAGCCCCCAGTCCGGAGCCAGAAAACTGCTGGTGGAGGGAGACAACTACATTTCTATTTGCAACACCTATTTTGCTGCGGCTGTGGCTGTGCTGCACTTTCTGCTTTCTTTGTGGCAGGAGGAAGCCAGGTACTGAACAGTGCATACTCATAAACCTCCTGCTCGACAGTCCTGCTTTAAATTCCCTGCTTGTAAACTGGAATGGGAAGGGAGACACTCTGCTTTCCACGATCAGAAGACATGGTAGAGCAGCTGTTCCCAGTAACAATAATGACACTACTGCTGATACAAACATTTTCACGATGATGCATGGGAACACTAAATCCAAACCACATTGTTTAGCTAATGCATGCTTTCACTCTGCTAAGGGGGAATGTCACATAACTGAAAGTAAATTGAAGAGATCAGAGTTTAGAAAATATGACAAAGTTGAAAACTTAAAGCTGTATTACACAGTAACATCCTTTAGCAGAGAAACCATTGATCCAAAGCGGTATCCGTATGTGTATTTTATGGCAGTTTATTAGCTATGACTCGCCTCTCGTCAGTCCAGTGAACAGAAACCATTGTGAGTCAGGAATGCTTTCTGCCAAGCAGAGCTTATTGATATGTGCTGTGGGAAAGGCGATCTAACATTGCAACATATCATAGATATGTCAGGCTATAGGTATGGTTTCTGGTATTTTTCTTTAATCTGCCCTCCCGGTTGGGACTAATGAAACACTGCTTTCAAGGCGTGTGCGTGCGCACGTGTGCGGCGAGTCCACACACTTGTTTAATAAGGCAAGACCTTTATTTTTCTTAGCAAGAGAAGTACTTGCTTTCAGTAAGCAATGCAGTGCAACAGCTTAGGGACAAATGGAAAGTTAAAGATTAATTGAGACCTGAAACATTTAATTCATAAATTAATTACTGAGCTTAATGATGTCTACCTTAATATTGCGACAGCCTTGCTGCTGGCATGCTTGAAATAACTGATACGGATTTGAAAGCTTCTTGGAGAGCCTCTTCCTTCTGGCACTGTTGAGGAAAGGTTGCTAAGTTTAGATCACAGGAATGCAAAGTTACTCAATCGAACACAGAAGTCTGCAAAGTTCATGCAGTAAATGGAGATAAAAATGAGGTTTTGTTTCTTACCAGAAGATCATGAACAGCTTCCCCCCTTCCTTGTCCCCGTGACTTTGCTCTAAGTTCTGAGAAAAGTTCTTCTACCAGGTCTGATATGAACTAGAAACACCATTAGCAGTGGTTTGAAGGCTGCGTCTGAACTCAGCCAGCAAAGAAGAAAAAAATGGGAGGGAGAGCACCTTAGGGACTTGAAAACTATTTTTAGGTGTGCAGACTAGGGAGCTGACGGCAATACCATAGTGCTTTTGTGATTACTTGGTTTTCATGTTAGAGGGTAAAGTCTGTCAGCACATTGTTTGTTTTCACTGTCTGGACTCCTGCTTTTGCAAAGCTGATCCAATTAATTTCAATGATACACTATACAGTAATCTTGCCTATTAAAATAAATGGAATCCAGCACTTTCAACTAAAGCCCTTGCCATTATGATCTTCCCATGTATTGTCAGGGTCCTGGAGCACTGCAGCTCGTGAATAACACAGATGGAGGAAGGTTTATAGAGTCTGTGGCAGTGGTTTCACTTCGTATCTGAAGTGTGAAAATTTTCTTCCAAAGAACAACATCATATGATACTTTTAAAATTAGTAGGCCTGTTTGGCCATACAAATAATTGTGCAGGTGCTGTAGGACTTGTGATGCAGCCCTTTAGAGGGAAAACTGGAGTGCTGCAGAGGCTGTGTGCTAAGTCAAAAAGCCAAATTAAAAACGTATGCAGCCTCACTGCAGCATGTGGGTGGCTTTTAGGCAAGTGCAGAGTGCTGTTAAATGTTGAAATCAAATATAGGCATGGGGAAAACTGGTGTGTGAATGGAAAGACTGATCGCATACTTGCCCTGTCATTTATATGTGTGGTAGGTTCCTCTGACATTGAAAATCTGCCTGGTAACAAGTCAGCTTGTAGGGAAATACAAATGTGATCCTAAGCCTTCATCCCTTCCTAACATCGTGCCTTTCTGTAGGGTTAAATTTACAGTTTATTAACAGCTGCCTTTGCATTTTCATGTTGAGGCTGTGAACTTACTGTCTGCTCATTCACCCTGCTGATGGTGCCCATAAAAGCAGACAGCTGGCAACTTAAGTAATGAACATTAACTGCAAAACACAGTGCTGAGGTGGAAGAAATCCCTGTTTTGTAGATCTGAAAACTGAGGCACAAAGATTAAATATTTATTTAGCATCCTTTGAAAGGCTATGGCATGGACAGGATTTGAGGAAAAACCTCAGTCCACTACTTGATAATGACCTTTTTATCATCTTGTAGGTAAAATAACAAAAATCCACGCAAAGCTCCTTCTTGGTTTGAAGAACAAAACATTAAGTAAACAGTAATGATTTAGGCTGCATAACCTGAAACAACCCTGTAACCCTAGGTTTTTTCTGTGTAAGACAGAGATTTGGTGGATTTTAAAACGGTTCCTGGTATGTGATGATCTAGTCCTTACCTACTGTCTAGCTCACAGTATACAAGGACAGTCTTTTTCACCAGTTAAAAAAAGGCACAATGCTATCTGATGTCAAGAAAAATGCATTTTGTATACTAGCAGCTATCTTACCAAGAACATAAAGTAACAACTATTCTTAAATAGAATTCACATTTTACGGTCCATGTAAAAAGCCTCTCTTACGCCCTTTTGGAAGAGTTGCATGTTGGCGCTAGAACTTCTGCTGAGAGCCGAGCAGTGATCAAAATCCTACAAAATCCTCTAAGCACCCCTTTCATTTCTACTGCTATGGAAGTTGAAGGTGCAAGACACTAAGTCTTAGCCGCAGCAGAGACATTGATATTGTGAAATAATTTATACCAGCCAGGTATCAGGATGAGGAAGGACCATGAAGAGCCCCAGGGTGCCATATTCAGTTATTTTAGTGTGTGATTTATTGTTACTTGTTACTGTTCTTTTGTCATTATTTTCTCAAACTGACTGACAGAAATCCAAATTTAGTAACTGATGCCACTGGATTTTACACATGCCTGAGAGAAACCCTGAGACAGTAGATTTTTAATACATGGAAGGATATTTGTTTTATTCTGGTCAGAATATGTTAATTACTGGCCCTCACAGAGTTGAATGTTGGCCAAAACACAAACTATAATCAGAATCACAGAATGGTCAGGGTTGGAAGGCACCTCTAGAGATCACCTAGTCCAGCCCCTGCTAGAGCAGGTTCACCTACAGCAGGTTGCACAGAGCCTTGTCCAGGTGCGTTTTGAATGTCTCCAGAGAAGGAGACTCCACAGCCTCTCTGGGCAGCCTGTGCCAGTGCTCTGTCACCCTCAAGGTAAAGAAGTTCTTCCTCACATTCAGATGGAAGTTCCCGTGCTGCAGTTTGTGCTTCTTGCCCCTTGTCCTGTCACTGGGCACCACTGAAAAGAGCCTGGCCCCATCCTCTTGACACTCACCGTTAAGATATCTGCAAACACTGCTAAGATCCTCTCTCAGTCTTCTCCAGGCTGAACAGGCCCAGCTCCCTCAGCCTTTCCACATCATCTTTGCAGCCCCCCACTGGGTCCTCTCCAGTAGTTCCCTGTCTCCTGAACTGGGGAGCCCAGAGCTGGACACAGCTCTCCAGATGGGGCCTCACCAGGGCAGAGCAGAGGGGGAGGA
>JAVJGJ010000037.1:49458079-49475651 GCA_035590215.1 Microhierax caerulescens | reverse complement strand
ACCTGTGAGGGTGTTATGGGGGACAGTGTCAAAAGCCTTGCTGAGGTGAAGGTACACAACACCCACTGCTCTCCCCTTGTCTACCCAGCCAGACATTCCATCACAGAAGGCTGTTAGGTTGGTCAGGCAAGGAGATTTCCCTTGGCAAATCCATGTTGACTACTCCTAAACTTCTTTTCCTAGTCATGCTTAGAGGTGATCACCAGGATGAGCTGTTCCATGACCTTTCCAGGATGGAGGTGAGGCTGACCAGCCTGTAGTTTCCTGGGTCATCCTTCTTGCCTTTTTTGAAGACTTGAGTGACATTGGCTTTCCTTGAGTTCTCAGGCACCTCTCCCATCCTCCGTGACCTTTCAAAGATGGTGGATAGTGGCTTGGCAGTAACATCTGCCAGCTCGCTCAGCTGGTACTCACCACTTGGAGGTGCACCCCATTAAGGCTCATGGATTGGTGGGTGGCAGGTTTGCTTAAGTGATCTCTAATGTGATCCTCCTTGATCAAGGGATAGTCTGTCTTTCTCCAGACTTCTGCTCTTGTTGCCAGGGTCTGGGAAACTGGAGGCCTTGCCTTGGCAGCAAAGACTGAAGCAAAGAAGGCATTCAGTAACTGTTGCAGCACTCTCAAAGCTAGCCAGCTGCAACAAGGTCTTTTACCACCTCGTACTGGTGCACTCTTCATCCCAGTACCTCTTCTGCCTTCTCCTCACCTCTCCACTCAGGGCATGCTCTCTCCTCTCTTGCTTCTTCCTCTCCCCTTCTTCCTTGGCTGCCCCCTCTTCACTGGCTCTCAACCACTTAACTTAACCAGCCATACCTGCACCTTATCTACATTGACCCCTGAAGCCAGCCCACAGTTGTATAGTATCAATGTTAATTAACCCATCTGCATTCTTCTACAAGTAACTCCACTTTCTCTGTGTCGTTTGTCACAAGGGCACCCGCCTCATTCAGCAGTCAGCCCACATTTTCCCTAGCCATCCTTTTCCTGCTGACGTACTTGAAGAAGCCCTTCTTGTTGTCCCTGACCTCCTTCACCATATTTAGTTCCAAACAGACCTTACCCTTCCTAGTTGCTTCCCTGCATGTTCTGACAACATCCCTGTATTCCTCCCAAGTGGCCTGTCCTTTTTCCCACATCCACACAAACTTGCTTCTTCTGTTCGAGTTTTGCCAGAAGCTCCTTGCTCGTCCATGCAGGCCTCCTGTCCCTTTGCTCAAAAATAAACCAATGAATAATCAGCTCAAGAATAAAAACCATGCAGGTACCTTTGATGGATTAATGCAGGAGAAATAATGCTAAAACTTTCTGAAGCAAGCTAAAAATGATGCTTCATGTTCTATAATCCTCCCTCCTCTCCCCACCCCGCTGTGTATTTTATCCATTCACTTTGGGAGAGTTCTGCCCTGAATGCTTTTGCCAGTGACATCACATTTTAATCTTCCTTCTGTTCATTTGCAGCTACTTTGGAGCTGCAGTTCCTTTTATGTCACTCCTCCAATATTTAGAATTTGTAGTTTCCTCAGATAATTGGCCGTCTTGACAAGAAGAGTGACACAATCAGCTGTCAGATACTTTTAATTCCTGACTTCTATGCCAAATCTGACATGTGGGTATTGGGATAATAATGTGTTATCTTAATTAGGTGTATCTTCATGATGCATGCTTTATAACAGATAGAGCATATGAAACTACTGCGATGCCTTGCCAGAGTATCTTTGAAATGAGATTCCCTACTCCAGGGTTTTCTTCCTTCTTAAATAAATAAAGAGTAAACGAACAATTGCAGACTCCAAGTCTGAATCCTAACACTTCCTGTTAAACCTCACAAAATAGTGCAAGAAACATGTTTGGTCTGCTTTTTAAGGCTTGATGATGTGATAGGAAGGATGTTGTATGTAACATCAAAGAGTGATGTTGTTATACCTCTGAAGCATGACTTCTGGAAGTCTGAGTGAAATAATGTATGTTCATTTTTCTCCTGAATATGGCAGTTTTTAATAGGCTTGGATTCTTATCAGAAATGTTCCAACAGTTTCCTTCATTGTGTTTGTGTGTGCTTTTTTTTTTGACTAGCCAAATTTCTCTCACACTTCCCAAAGCCCTGTTAAGTGACTCCTTGTGGGTTTAGTTAAGAGTGGTGCCGAGCAAATTGCAAGCTGCCAAAACTAGCCAACAAACCATTGGTGATAAGCAAATGTTTTTGCTCCTTCAGCTTATGGTGAATGTTGCTGTTTTTTTTAATTCCAGCCCATGATGTTCAAGTGGAAAATGGTGGTCTGGACTACGGACAGACCTGAACAGTGTTTTGGACCTCAGCATACAGAGTCTGGGAAAGGATCAGGGTGGATCATAACTTTCGCACTTGACATCTATATATACATGTTAGGATTAAAGTCTTGAGAGTATTCCTGGCCCAGTGATCACCCTTGTAAGTGACTTCTTGGAGCTGTATGTGATCGTCTTGGAGGAGAATTTAGATCTGTGTATTTATATCTCACTAAGAACGATTACAGACCTGTTTGTGAAAGACCATAAAATGTGAATCTTTACAGAGCCCTACAGAACAAAGTGTGACATGCACCAAAGGTAATTCATAGGGCATGACTGCATTGATTTCTTCTCTATGTCCTCTGCTGTAGTGAATAGGTTATGAGTATCTTGTGTTTTCCTCCATTTCCTCCTCCAAATGTAGCCCGAAGGGAGTAGATCTTGCCTGTTGTAGCATGCCTATACTGTTCTTTTTAGTGTGTTCTCATCATTGACCTCAAACCCAAGTCCATTAATTGTCTATGCAACATGTCCATATGCTGGCATGTGCATGGCAAGAGGCTTAAGGCATGCCAGTGACTTTCCCAGGAGGAAAGATGTGAGCCCAGGGCGAAGTGTTTCCTCAGTGGAGTTTTCTTAGCACTTAGCTCTGCTGTGGTGTTTCACTTTCCTTTGTAATCTGAAACAGATTTTATGAAAACCAAAGCTGGCCAGTTATTAAATTAAGACAAATAAAGTTTCTGTAGTTATGAAGGATAGTGAATTCCTTGTTTGTCCTGTGAATGAGATGTGCTTTAAAAGTGGGAGCAGGTGACAGACTCCTAGTATTCCTGGCTGTGCCACTGATTTGCTTCAAAACTGATGTCTTTCCACAAGTTGTACTCACATTCAGGTCTTCACCTGTAAAAGGATGGGGTACCTATATCCCAGCCACAGGCATGCTTATTCATAAATCTCAT
This sequence comes from Microhierax caerulescens, assembly GCA_035590215.1. NCBI lineage: Eukaryota > Metazoa > Chordata > Aves > Falconiformes > Falconidae > Microhierax > Microhierax caerulescens. Next base: position 49,472,424 of record JAVJGJ010000037.1, on the reverse strand, counting down.
TGAGAACCTTAGATGAGAGACCGAAGTCTTGTCTATGTTAACAAAATGCAGATTTCACGACTGGATCTGCAGAGTGAAACAGCTGGCTGTCTCAGGAGAAAGGCAACTGCCCCACAATTCTAACCAGCCTATGGGAGGTGGAAGTAATAGGATAGTTTCTTTCAAGTGTGTGTTCCAGAGCTGAACTAAAATGCGGAGGTAGATGCTCCCAGAGTATCTTGTATTATGTTGGAAAAAAGGTGGACTACATAAAAGACCCAAAACATGTGGAACAGCAGTTTATTGTAATACAGTGGAAACTAGTTTAATGTCACCTCTTCATGCGTGAGAGCTCAATAGTATTTCAGAGTAAGTTTTTTATTTTCTTTGTGTTCTTTACAGTTTTGATCCAGCTTCATCAAATGCAGGACAAAGAAGTATTGAATAGTGAAGGGAAGGCTGTTTGGAAAGAAAATAATAGAACAGCAAACAGCCTGCTGGTCAGAGCAGCCAGTGGGAATGGGGTGGGGGCTGGTTGTACAGATCCCTGTTTATTCAGCATGGAACCCCTCCAACAGGAGAAATTAAGACTGCCATACATAGCCACTAATGTGCTTGTTATGAAGGAGACCATGGAGAAAGGCCTTGAACCTAGTTCTTCCATATCCTGCCCCTAGGGAGGGTACTAACCATCAGCTTTTGGATCTGGCAGGCACGTTACGTGTCTTAGTGCAAGTCCTCTGCTGTGGAATGCTAATCCCACCTTGCCGCAGACCGTTCTTTCCCAGGTGACATTATGTTAAAACTAATGAATTCCTATAACAAATTTTGGTTTGAACAAAGCAGTATTTTTGGATACAGAAATATTTATTTGAAAAATTCCCAGCTTATGCTTGGTGTTCCAGTCACAAAAGCCACTTTGTACCTCATTTGTATTTCTCAGAGAATGAAGATTGTGTGTCTCCTTTCCTCTGGGTCCCTCAAGCACATCATTTAGCAGTGTGTTGCACATCTTAGTACTACTGTAGTAGCTCCTTGTTGTAATCACAGACCAGGGCTAACATGATGTTACATATGCTGCAGAACAAAAAGCTTTGTGGTGGTCCCCAAGGTGTTTGTTATCTAAACATAAGTTAAAAGGCTGGAAGTGGATGGTGTGGGTAGAGTTTGTGTGTGTGTGTGTGTGTGGCAAGGAATATAAATGATCTAAAGATGCAAAGATATAAATTATAATTTTAAAGATATTTTTTGTCGAGGCCTTATATGTGTAGTACAGAAGGGAAGAATACTAAGGAAAGGTTTGAAATGATATAATTATTGATAAAGATACACATTTTCACATGACTAAGTCAGCAAGAATATTAGATGTCTTAATGAACTCTGGAGTGCAGTACTGTGAGAGAAGGTTTCACTGATGATTTAAAATATGACATGATTTTTTTGCAGATATTGTGTTTTAATGTAGCTGTTACTTAAGAAGGATGTGGGAAGGACAACAGTCTGTCTACTTATATTCAGATAATTGTATTTCTTTATTATTGGTATTGTCTTGCTGGGTGCAAACGAGACAGTGTATAAGCTGGTCCTGCCAAGCAGATTGATCGAGGTCAAGAAGAACATGTAGGATAGGTGATGTCCTTTAATCTAATTAGTCAAACCTAAACCAGAAAAGACCTTGTGTGATGCTGCTATTGCTGATGGAAATTTAGGAAGGTGAAATATATGGTCAGGCCACCATACGCGAGAATCATAGGTATCTCAAGTTGGAAGGGACCTATATATATCATGAGTCCAACTCCTTGTTCCTCACATGATTGACTAAAACTAAACCATATGACTAAGAGCATCATCCAGATGCTTCTTGAACTCTGACAGGCTTGGTGCCATGAGCTTCCCTGTGCCAGTGAGTGACCACCCTCTCAGTGAAGAAACTTTTCCTAATAAACAATCCAAACTTCCCCTGATGCATCTTCATTCCTATTGCTGGTCACCAGAGAGAGATCAGCACCTGCTCCCCCTGATGAAGGTGTAGGCTGCAATGAGGTCACCCCTCAGCCTTCTCTTCAAGCTGGACAAACAGCTGCTTCTTGTAAGTCTTGCCCTCAAGGCCTTTCACCATCTTGGGTTGCCTTTCTGTGGATACACTCTAATAGTCTGATGTCCTTATATTGAGGTGCCCCAAACTGCACACAGTACTTAAGGTACCATCATATAGCTGATGCTAAAGCAATGTGTGCTTGCTTTTTGAAATTTGCCCCTTATAATAAATGTAGTCCTCTTCTCTAACCTTAGGTTAGAACTGTGCATGCTTTTGGAGAACGAGCGCATCTCTGAACCAGAGACAAATGATGAGTCTTTCTCCTCCTCTCATCCTCTCTGCTATGAGAAGGTAACCTCTTTTCTTTCAGTTCTTTCCTTTAATCAGCATGTATACTGGGTGATTTAGGATGAGCTTTCTGTGAAGGATGAAATGATGTAATGTATGTGGTTGAGATAAAGAAGTGTTCAGGTGCAATTTAAATTAAAGGATGGCCAGAGACCTTCCAGGGAAAGCAGTCATAAACTATAATGCCACTCGGAGCCTGGATGTTGTGCTGGCAAAGAATTTCCTTGCTTAGATAAGCTGGTCCAATCTTCTCTCTCTCAACTTCTCTATGGTAGCAGAATTATTATAATATTTAATTCTGTATGGGATAGCACCTCTCTGAATGATGAGTGTTTATAAAAGCTTTCAAACTTGAAAAGCATGTAGCATTCTTCCCTTTGATAAATGACTAAAGGATTTTTAGAAATAGTAAACATTAAGCATGGTAGAAGAAAATAGTTTATTACCAAGGCAAGACTGGTAACGTCGTTTTGAGCAATTTATACAGGCACAGCTGGGAAGTCATCATATATTATTGAAGCTTGGTTTGCACATGGGAATCTGGCTGGCAAAACAGTGTTGAGAAGGAGCAGGGCAATTATGTATGGAATGAGGTGCCAGGATACAAATAACTTCTCCTTTGGAAGAGGGCTGAAGCTCAGCTGATGGCTAATACCAGTTTTGTTGCATTTTTTCTGCACTATGCTATCATGTAATTACCACTTAATGTGTGAATTTTCACAGCGTGAAAACCTCACCCCTAAGTCAACAGAATTTACATTGTCTTAATAGAGATACAGTTACACTAAGTAAAGTGTTTTATTTTAAATTGCTTATTTAAGCCTTATTAGCAAAAGAATTTGTAAAGTTTGGACAAGCTCTGCCAGTGTAGCTCTGTCAGAAAACTTTTTCTTACGAGTCAGACTGGGAAGCTTTTGAACCTTGGGTTCTGATGTGCAGCACAGAAAGAAAGAGAAATGGATTCTTGCCTATTCCAGATAACAGTGGAGAAGCTGCCCAATCTGTCGCACCTAACCATGCTGCTGAATTGCTACACTACAGATCCCCGGTATCAGCAACTCTTCATCAATCTGGTAAGACTGAAGCCAACTCTAAAAACAAACATTTCCTCCATGAACAATGTGTTTGTTATATTTTCTCATTTGTTTATGATGGCTGTGTCAGCTGCACTGATTTACATAAACACTGCCAATCCTGGGACGTTACATTCTCAACAAAAGTAGCTGAGTACAAACAGCATTCCGAAGTTTTAATTCATATTGTATAAACATAACAGATGTTGATAAAATGAGCCAAAAAGAAAATACAACAAAAGAGACCATTTCAAGGGGGCTTTTGATTAAAATACATTCCAGATTGACAAAATGATACAATGTTAATGGAATAGATCATTTAAATGTCATTATTTGGCTCTTGTAGTCCTATAAAGCAAATACAAAGCAATACTTTTGAGATTTTAGGCTCCATTACAGTACAGTGCCTATACATCAACTTATAAATAAAACTATATTTCTTTCCCTTTTATTTTTTTTTTTAATCCCTGCTATGACATTGCCACATTTATTTCCTAAATACTATACTAAAATACTGGGTCCAAAAGCAATAATGTGTTTGGTATACTGAATAAAGCCTAAAATAAATATGTTATAAACAAATGTAGTTTCTGCCTTGGTGACTTCCAGTCTGCAGCATTGAAAATGAGGTGGGAAGGACCCTAGGAAATCCAGGCCAGAAAGCCTAATTCAGATGGGTTTTATTTAAGAAGATATAAAATCTGTTTCTGTTTATTCAGGTGTAACAAAGATGGGACTGAGTTTGAGATCCATCTAGTCTGAATTTCTTGCTTTGAGAAGAGCTAGAAGGAGAGAAAAGTTATAAATCCCACAACAATCCTAATATCCATTATCTAGTTTGGTTTAAGAGTTTCCTCTTAACGGATGGGGAAACTGAGGTGGAGAGAGGGTGCATGGCTTATCAAAGTTCAAGATGAGGTCATACACAGCAGTAGAAACCAGCTCAGCTGAGACCCAGTCCAGTGCCTGCATCATGGGGCCATGCAAGTTACTTGTTATGGGAAACCTATTGCACTCAATTAGGTTTCACATTGATACCTAACCTTTTAGTGCCTGATGTGATTCCTGAAGAACAAAGTTTAGTATCCCTTCCTACAACTTGTTATTATCACTCATGAAAGCTCTGTTTCTGATATCCACAGAGATATCCACTGTGAAGTCTTTGGGCATAATGATTTCCTGTGGCAGTGAGTTCCACAGCAAAATGATGTGTAGTATAGAAAGAAGAAACCATTTTGCCTTTAATTTTTTTCCTCTTTGAATGTCGTCAGTCCTGTAAATGAAAGAGGGAGAAGAGATATGTCCCCCTATTTGTGCGTTGATTTATATTATTTTATCATGTCTTTGTTTCATTTTCCCGCTGTCTGGGGAAGCATACACTTGGGAAGCATAACACACCTTCTCTGGCAGAACAGGCCCAGTCATAAGAAGGATACTGTAGAATTAAATGAAAAGTAAAAGCCTAGTGAATACCTATATAAGCTATAAAGAGCAGCTCAGTTAACAATAAAGCGGTCTTTAGCTCTGTTCCTATCAAGAAACAGTTATAGCCCTCATAGTTTTCAGTGACCAGTTTAGTACTTGCAGACCTTCTTAGAGCCATATGATTGTTTTCTTTGTCCTCTTCCTTGCAGTCTATGTGAACTGACTTTTATAAGCATTGACTGCAAAATATTACAGGATGTCATAAATGGTTGTGTAATGAGATAGCAGCTATAAAAAAACCTTAAGACTTAATAAATATTAAGGTCACTGACTATTTCCAAGTAAAAACTCAGACCATATCAATGGAGCTCAACTTAGCTTTTCTAGCCTGTGAGATTTGGGTACATTCCAGTCATAATAGTTTATTTAGAGTGAACCTGATGGTGTACCAAAAAATAAAGTGTTTTTTTACTATGGTATTTCCTGGTGTTTTAGGTATAATTGGGGATGGGGGACAGGGAGAGAAGAATTAATGTTCTTATTGGCTCCTGTCCCTCAACTCTGCTACCCCTCTCCCCAGCCTCCTTCCCACCCCTGTGGCAGGGGTGCACTCATGCTTTTGTGTTCCCGCTATGTCTTCTCTCTTTGCCTTACAGGAGCCATACATAAACAAATCTGCAACGTCAGTCCAAGCTCATTTCTCGCTGCAAAGCACCTACATCATCTTTCACACCCTGAGGCTGCGCCACCTTACTGTTGTTGACCCACAGAACTGAGTGGTTGGGGTGATCACCAGGAAGGACCTGATGCCTTTCCCACTAAAGGAGAGGTTCAGGCTCCAGCTGGCACCACAGAGCCCTGATGCAGGTGAACAGCCCCTGGATTCATGGCCATGGATACGTTCTTAGGCTTTGTCACTTCTTTTTGAGGCCATGTTCTTCTTTAGGAAAAAATAATCAGAGCTTTTCCACTTGATCCCTTCTGGAGAAGAGATGCTTAAAAGCTGTTGTATCTAGACATGTAGGAATGTAGCCCAGACCTATGTCTCTTCAGCTGTTTGGTGATTGTGAAATCCATTAATTTAAATGACTGTGAGACAAAATAAGAGTTCATGTGTTTATGGAAGATGTACATAAAATTGGATGTGAAGGATGGATGTCAAGAATGCTTTTGTCACACTGTGTCTATGCCTCCCAATGAAAAAATGTCATAACCATTAGCAGCAGTTACGTTGGCAAAGTGTTTCAGTCAAGACTAAATCTTCAGCCTCTGAGTATCTGCCTGTTAAAAAGGAGAATGTTTCCATATCAGCGTTTTTATGTTGGAATATGTATGATTAACTGAGAGGAAATACTGCCTTGAGAGAGGTGGGCAACCAAAAAGAACAAGGGATTGGCCTTTCTTATTGGCCTACATGCATTAGAAGGTGAAAGGCGGAATTCTGAGTAAGAGAAAGGTACTGACTGTGGGGCTCCTTCCAAATTCCCGTCACACTTCTCAGGAAGAGAAACTTAACATGGTGTTCTGTTGCCTACATTTCTTTCAATTTCGGCAGCTCCTGGAATAGGCTTTCTCTCTCTCCTTCCATCTGGCCTGATAACATTTTTAGTTACGTTTGTGTGCAATGAGGTATGGGGCAAATTTTAATAATGGGGAAGCAACATGATAAATTGTGGGAGTAGTTTTTGTGTATATAGCAGCATATTTACAAACTGAGCGCAAATTAAATAATTCTTCATGATTTTTGAGTCATACAATGTTTGAAAACTTGGCAAGTGTTGTTTGTTAATAGATTGATGTGAACAATTTTTTGGATAAAGATGCTTTTAGATTTCCTTTGTGACTTTGTAATTGATGTTTAATTTTATTCTGTTAAGTACCAGAGGGATTCCCACAGATTTGGATATTGAAATCAAACATGTATGAAGGAATACACCACTATTAATATTGTTAGAATAAATACCAAGGAAAACTAGTAACAACTTACTGGTTATAAAAAACTTGCCAAAATTCGTGAAAGTGAATTTCTGGTATTTAAATCATGCAGCTTTGAGTCTCCTACGGATCAAGATTTGCTGGATTTTCTCCTGTTTTCCCTGCTGGATCTTGTCCTTATTATTAATAATCTTGCTTTTGTAGCACCACAGAGAATGCACAGCACTGTAAAACTTAAGTGTCCAGTCAACTCAAAGAGGTGGCAGCCCAGAAACTTGTAAATGTATGTGAGAAAGGCGCTTTAAATTGTCAGTTAAAATGTCATATGCTGGGTGAGAAATGCTTTGCAAATCACCCATCCAAGAGATATGAAGGTGGATGTTTATTTAATCCTGTTAAATTAGTAATCTTTTGTTCACTGGTACACTAGTAAGGTCATTGCCACTATTGATCTATGCCTCACCTACCTGAAAAATGCAAAGTTGAAGGAATTGGGGTTTGTGTGATAGCAGAACAAGAGATCTAATCTAGAACCCCCTAGTGATTTCCCCTTAAGGATGTGAGACTCTCTTCTCTTCTTGATAATCAAATCTGAATAACCTTGCCATAAATGTGCATTTTTGGTTCAAAGCCCATTGCTGATTTCCTTTTCCTTTATTTACTGAGTATGCAAAGTATCACCCTTCTAAGACCCGAGTAATCTAATTTGTTTTTGCTTACAGTATCTGTGGCTAAATGACTCAGTACAAACTGTAGCTGGGGTGTACTTTGCAGAGTATGAGGGCTGCGAACAGCCAGGAGATCTGTAACTCATTACCCAACTTTGAACTGGTCACTTAAATGCTTGGCATACCGTTTGCTCTTCCTTTACAGTTGGAACAGTGATATAGATCCACCATAATTACTGTGAAGAGAACATGTGTGAAAGATATTATAGGAATATAAACTACTCCATAATAATATTTTGTGCAGGCCAGTTGTAAAAAGCAGTGTGGGATGGAATTCCCCCGCCATCAGTAACAAGTGTAATTTCTGAAGAAAAGTTCACACAATTTACATGGAACTTCTCGTAATTGTGTTGTGAGCTGGGTGGGAGACAGGTGGGGTTGCATTTTTCCATACATTATTATCTAGTTCCATTGCTAGATGAGGGGTTTTTTGTAACATATTTTGTGTTTGAGAATACACACAAACCAGAATCCTCCCAGGACTTCCTGAAACAAGTGGCTCCCTTATATTCTCCATTCCAGGGACAATTCCATCTCATCACAAACCCTAATAGTGTAATACATATAGGAAAGTGAAAACATGAACTTTGTAGGAATTGGTAGAAAAATACGTAGTTCTCATGATTCTTATATAGAACAAGTCTCTAAGGAATGGCAGTAACAAGTAGTCATATCATTTGACTGTTTGGCACAAGGTGCTTTGAGTTTTCTTCTTGTCTGCTTATAGTGAATGGTATGCGTTCTGCTATTTCTTCATATGAATTGAACTAAAAAATAGATAGTTACAGAAATAAAAAACTAAATAAAAAAAATAGTTACATTAAAAAAACTTTTTATATGAAGTACAGTTTGTTTATGAATTTTCACAATTTCTAAACACAAGTCTCTGTGACAGAGATAGAGGACTTCACAACAAAATTCAAGTAGTTGGCATTATTTTTGGTTTATACTATGCATCTGTACCTCTTTCATCTCACCCTCCTTTATGATTCTGTTGTTCTAACACTTCTTTATCTCTTAAACTGAAATATGGCTTAGAACATAGACAGACTGAACTTTAGATCTAGGCTTGAAGTACAGCCATGCAAAATTTCCCCCATTCAATTAGAAAAAATGCTTTCACATTAGAAACATTAAACCATCTGTGCATTACATATGAGCATAAACTATTGTGGGAAGGCTTTTGTGGTATGCAGCTTTAATGCATAGTTTTACAGGTATCCTGTAATGTCTACATGCCTATGTTAATGTATGTAACATCGGAGGTGTTTTTCCTGTCATGTGATACTGACATACTTTAGAGTTAATTGCCTAGTGTTTTTAACCTGCCTGGTTTATCATGCTGTAGAACCTTTTAACATTTTCTTGTTTTCCAATTAATTATTCCTTGCATTTTTAAATGGGACGTTGTCCTGGAATTGTACACATTTATTTGCTGACCATGAACAAAAAAGCCTAAAGGAGGGAAGACAGATGAAGAAATTCTTACTGTCTATATAAAAATGATGACTTTAAGGATGCAGGGACCAACATTGCTGAAGGTACTAATAATAGGATATAGCCTATCTTACCTCAAGGCTGAGATAGCCTTAAGCCAAGAAGCCAAAAGGGAATGAAAATGTAACCAGCTGTACTCTGCAAGAGTAGCGCCTGGAAAATCACTGATGAGGAAGTGCTGCAAAATGTTACTGTTGTCTCTGCTGCCCCTTTCCACATAGCTTCAGCTAACAGAGCTGTCAGTGTACCTCTGGTGATCGTGAAATCACTTAATGAAATGAAGTGTAACCAGCTCTCTACTAAACTAGTGGTTAATTAAGTGTGACCATCAAGTGATGGGAATCATTGTAGTATACAAGGGAACGCTTGTTCATTCCTTAAAGGCCTATTAAAGTAAGAGGAAATATGTGATCAGCACAGTTGTCTGAATGTCTAACACGGTACGGCGTGGGAATGCCAGCATCAGAGTTCAAACACATGAGGAGTTACTGCTGCTTGCTTGAGGTACTGAACAAACCAGAACAACTTACACTACGTGATTGTAATCAATGCCTAGCACACTTCTTAGGGGCCAAAGCAATGAAATGGTTGACTAACTTGCGGTATGTCATTAAACTGGCAAATCTGGCTTGTCTGAGATCATAGACTGTGTACAAAGAGTCAGCATTCTGCCACCGTGGCCACTTCTTACTCCGTGCCAGCTGAGAAACTGTGAGGAAGTACCAGTTTCTGCATATTTTATTTTGAAGGGGTTACAGACAAGAATTTGTATTTTTGTGCAGTTCATATTTGCAAAGAGCTCTGTAGATTTAAGTCCCATGGCTTCTGCTGTGATGTTGCTATAATCACCCCTCTTATATATGGTGGAGATGAAATATGCATGTGAAGTAGCCTCCTGAGGATCAGAAGGTGAGTCTGTGGCAAATCCAAAAGGAGAACTTCACCCTCCTGACTTCTTTTCTTCTCAATACTAATCTCTTGTAAAATAGACCCAAAAGCTAGCATTAAGGGAAGGCGTGGCAAGTTGCGTGACTCACATTTTTGTCAGCTTTGATACGCAAGAAGGAAGTGTTTCTAGTGTGATGGGGCTGTCCCTGGTATACAGAGCAAAGCCACTTGTGCAGCAGGGAGGACTGTGAAGACTGCACCTGTGCAGGAGGCACTGTAGTCCTGTATAAGTGCTCTCAATGTGAACGCAGCCTGAAAGCCTTCCTGAGATACACTGGGTACAGCTGGTCAGCACAGCAAAGGATAGGACCACTGCCACTGCTGAGTCACTGCACTGCAAATGCAGAAGGTATGGGTTTCTGTGAAAACATGATGATGGAAAACAATAAATGCACAAGACTTGATATGTCTGGTATGTGTGTATACATACAGCTGTGAACATCTATGTGGGTGTGTGCACGCATATGCAGGTAAGGAACCTCATTGTTTTGTAACTATCATTTGTAATTTAGAAGACAGGTTAAGCACTGGATAAGGATGTACGTTTCCTTTTAGGAAAAAAAAGGGGAAATAAGCTATGTATATCTTGAGCTTCATTACCCTACAATCATACAGACCACTACCTGTAGAAACCTTTCCAATCCTCAGGGGGTAAACAATAGGATAGGAATTAGTGTTGATGTGAGTTATGGGTTGAGAACGGGGCACAGAGGTCGGATAGAAGGGATTTAAAATAGCTTGGTGAATCAACTGCCCAAGATAGCAGAGTCTTGCAGGACATACAAATAAAAAAAAGGAGTGATATTTTTCTGAAATGCCATCAAGAATACAAAACATAAACATTAATCACAAAAATGCCAGGACATTTCTTTAATTGGCCTGGTTTGGTTGGATCTCTGTCAGAGATCTGTCTTTCACCTTGTCTTTAAGGTGAAGAACATCTAAAAACATCAGCTCCTTGAACCTAAAAGGTGAGTTTTACAGAGTCACAGAAGAATTTAGTTTGGAAGGGTCCTCTGGAGGTCATCTAGTCCAACCCCCTGCTCAGAAGAGGTCTGACTAGATCAGGTAGCTCAGGGCCATGCCCAGTCTAAGCCCTTGATTCCTCCAAAGATGGAAAGCCTATATCCGCTGTTCCAGCTTAATGGTAAAAGATTTTTCTTATATTTAATTAGGATTTCCCATGCTCCAACTTTTGTCCATTGCCTATCATTGTGCACCTACAAGGACAGTCTCTGTCTCTGTCTTCTCTGTACCCTGAGGCCAGGTAGTTTCAGCAGTCAGGTCTCCTTTGAGCCTCCTTTTCTCCAAACTGAATGGGCTCTAAGCCAGTGCTCCAGCCCCCTGGCCAGTCTGGTGGCCTGCTGCTGGACTTGCTCTGGTATGTCAATATTTTTCCTGTACTATGGAGCTTTCCCACCACCCCCACACCAGCTTGTACAGGTGCCACGCTAATCTTCTCTGTATCATTCAAATTTTAGTATATAGGCTGCCAAAGAGAACATGATTTCATTAGAAGATAAGCTAGAACTATGATTTTTTTAAAAAGAAGAAACTTGGAGACAATGGAAATGAAAGGCTTTTAACCCATTTCTGCCTTCTCTCTCATTACCCTTATGTTCTGGTCTTTTTCTCAGCCCACAAATTTCAGTGGCTTCATGCACTGTAAGGAAGTCTTCACAATCCTCTCTCAGCATCCTGGGAGAAGTATTTACATCAGCTTGGGCCCTTGGTTGTGTATGTCTTCTCTGCCTGTCTCAGAGCTCTCCTGTCTCCAGGCTCCTCCTCTTTGTGCATTTCTCCATTCTCTCTGACTTGCTCTGTGCTCCAGAAACTTTTTCCCTGAAAAGTTGCTCAATTGCTCTTGGAAAAGCACAACTTCCTCCTCCTCCTTCCAAAAGATGCCCCCCGACTGAGTACAGCCGCATTGTTCTCTGCTGCCTCTCGAAAGGAACATAATGCATATTAGCACAGGGTAACTCCAAATGAAGCAATTAAAATTATACACTCAACTTGTTAACAGAAACATCCAAATATTGTTTTGAAAAATTATTCATTAGGGTCTGGCCCTGATTTTGGAAATTACTCAGGGTGGTTTTATAACAGTCAAAACCCGTAAGGTGCTGTGTGTGAGGCTTTGGGGTTTGGACACATTTTTCCACAACTCTCTACATTTGTCAGCAAGAACATACAGCTCTTTTGACAGTAGGACTTGGGTGGGCTGATGGTTGCTGGATGCTGTAATAGGAGGTTGGCGGGACACAGAATGATAAACTTACTTGTCAACAGCTTCTCTGGCTTTCTTGGGACAGGCTGAGCTTTGTACCTCTGCATCTTGTTTCCCATATAGTCCTCAGGAATTTCTCTGGTATGGGTTAATTGATTCTGTATTTGTTTGCTGCTGTTGTTTTTGCATCTACCCAAAATGAAGCCCTTCTCACCCACAGACGCTCATTTTGTATCTATTATTCCTACTTTGTTATGTTGCTTCCTTCAGCCAGAAAGAATTCTCCTTAAATTGTTTGCATGTTGGTGGCAACAGAGATGGAAGACCAAAGCAAATAAAGAAGAGATCCACAGTAAATATTGAAAATGGGTTCCTTCCAGTGTGTGGGATGGAAATCAGGCTGCAAGCACCATGAGGGAGATCTGCAGTGGGGTGACCTCGCAATGAGAGCCACAAGAAGAGTTTAGTGAGCACCTCAAGAGGAAGCAGACCTATGGCTGCATCTGCACACAGTAAGGCACTTTCCCTGGAAAGCAAGCTATTGGCATAGATGGAGGCCAAGTCAAAAGGCTCTGTGGGGCCCTTTGGGCCTCTGTGCCTGTATGTCCTTCCTGCAAGACCAAATTATTGTGTAGGCTTGGTGCCCAATTAAGGTTTCCTATGGCATGGAGTTGGCATATTGTTATGATAGCTGCATGGGCCAGGGACCGCAAACTATGCTTGGATATTGCAGGCCAGTCACCTTAATGCCCCATCAGTTCACCGTTCATTTGTGGTCACGTTCTTTCTGACATTGTGAGCATTTGCTCTTTCTCTGTCATGCAGCATCTTTTTATTTCCTATTAGTTATGTATTAGTTGCAATGCAGTTTTATTACCAGCGTTTTTCCACGCTGAATTTCATTGTGTTATTTTGTCCCCAAATTTCTGCTTTCTTTACTTTCTTTTATAGTTTATTGGGCATTATTTCTTCATCCTTGCTGCTGATTGCCTCCTCCTCATTGCTTTTCATGAGAATTCTTTTGTTTGCAGTAATACAGGAAATTTCACTTGCTTTGCTTCAGAGCCTGGATATTGGCATAGAGAATGAATCAGTTTTGATCTCCTTGCTTTTCCTTGTTACAAAGTAATTTTCCAGACTTGTGCCAGGCTTCCAGTGCTCCTGTTTTTCCTTTTAAAACACAGGGCTCTGAATTTCCATTGCCTGGCACTGCAGGTGTGCTCTGAATGGCTGCCTTCCCTGCCCAGTCGCTTGCTAATTACTTTGCAGGTCCAGCTCAAGTGGGCTCAGAATATAACCTCCTTAAGGCTACCCAAGGCAAGCTGTCAGCCCCACGGGTGAGATGCCACGAAAGTGAATTTCACCTATTTCATTAGAGTTTTGTACACTTGAGTGAACTTGGGTCAAGCTGTGTGAAAGGTCTCTGCAGAAATAAACACAGCAGATCAGGGGCTACATGCAGTTTCCCCTAGTGATTTGTATATTTTAAGATTAGAGCTAGCACTTTGCAAAATGCTGTTTGACGTTGTTAATTAGGTTTGCCTGAACAGACTAAACCAGACACAGTTAACTGCTTAAGATTGTACCCAAAAAATTGTGTCCTCTCACTGTGAAATGTCTCGGTTTTGTGAAATGTCTTGTTGTTATAACAACAATATGCTGTTGTTTAGGCCTGCTCTTCCATTTTTTCGGAGGCGGCAGATAAAGCATGCACTGTATCGCTGACATAGCGAGGAATTGTTTATTATCGTTTGGGAGTAGCATCCCTGTCTCATATCTGCTGTTGTTAATGGGAGGGGTTTTTTTACTAAATACTTCTGCGTTCATTCTACTTGCATTTTTGACAGGAGGAGCACTGTCAGGTGAGTTTTCAACTTTTTATGAATAAAACCTAATAGGAAGCCTTTCAACAGCAACAGAGCATCCACAGGTACAAAATAACTTAATCAGCTCTCACAATCCATGCAGTTACTGGCAAACCTGAATCATTTTATGAATAATTTTACTTGGATCTGGGTGAGAAAAATGTTCACATGAGCAGTATGAGCAACAAATTTCCAGACAAAAACATGGAGGAGGGAGAGTATGTATAGACATAGTCTGGGGAGGGGGGGGGGGGGGGCTGGGACTTCATTGCACTTCACACG
>JAVJGJ010000037.1:49437994-49456930 GCA_035590215.1 Microhierax caerulescens | reverse complement strand
ATCTCGGCACCTCCGGTCCCTGCGCGGCCGCCCGGGGAGCGCAATCCCCGCCGCCTTTGCCGAGCTTGGCGCTGGCGGTGCCGCCTTTCCGCCCCCGGGAGCAGCGCGGGGGGCTGCGCTGCCTCGCGGCGTTTTCCGGAGGAGGCGGCTTGTCAAGTCTCGCTCCTCCGGAGCGGGTCACGGCCAGCGGCCGGGCCGTGGGGCCGGGGCCAGGCAGAGCCCCGCGGTGGGGCCCGGGCCGGGCACAGCCCCGCGATGGCCAGGCCGGCGGCCGGCTGGGCCACGGGCCGCACGGGCTGGCGGTGGGGCCGTACCGCGGCGGGACGGGGACTGTGGCAGGGGCTAACGGTCCCGCGCTGTGGGGAAATGGGGCCCCGGGGCTCCGGGCGGGGTTCGGAGCGGCCCCGGTGGGGCTGGGCACGGCCACTAAGTTCAAGCACTCGGGACCCTGGCACTGGCCGCGACCCGTCAGGCCTCTGCAGGGAGCGCGGGGCTGCCAGCACAGGGGTCATGTCACCTCATGGTGATGGGGTAGGTGCCAGAGACTGAAACCGAGTGCACCGTTCATCAGTGGGGCTCTCAAGTGATCTTTCTTTAAGACAAACAAGCAAGCAGCCCTCAAATGGATCAGAGCACGTACTTTGGATGTTGAATTTCGGTAGCAATTGGCTGTGCTGCCCTTTTGAACCTTGCGTGTTTCAGTTTTCCCTCATTGAATATTCTCTTTAAAAGAACGGATGCATGGACTGCATGCGTGGGTTTTGGGAGCAGAATCACGTGAAGAACACAGACCCATGCTGTAACTGCAGGCTGGCTGTGTGCATTTGTCAGGGAAAAAGTCAAAGAGCGGTTACTCCACACTTCAAGACTGACTCTCGAGGAGGCCAAAGCCACTGAGATTTTGGGATTATTCATATTTCAAAGCCAGTTCACAATATGAAGTTGTTTAGGGGCTAAAGGGATATAAACCATTGTTACATGTAGTTGTTTGGGTTTTTTTGAAGAGAGGTTTGTGTTACCTAAAAATTGCTTACAATTGCTAATTTAGCAGTTGTGTGAAATGCTGTATTGTCTGGACTTCTGTATTTGCAAACAGAGCAGATGGCAGAATTATAAGCACTTCCTGCGTGGCTTCTTGGCTGCAACCTGGACTTGACCCCATGAACAGCAAGTGGCAGTGAGCAGCATTGGACTTGGATGCCGCCTTCTGTTACTGCTGGTGGGTTAACCTAGCAAAACTGCTTGGCTTCCCTGCTAAGCTTGTCATGTAGTTCCATCTATAATGTAAACATCTGTTTACCAACTGCACTGAAACCACACTTTCTTTTTGTGTAGGCTACCAAACAGCTGTCAGATGGGAACAACTTTGGTTATCACATTTCTTAACCCATGTCATGGATAGAAGAGGTTCTGAATGCCTTTATCCTTGTTTGACTTTCCTGGTTTTGGACTGGATCCTTCTCAGCTACGTGTTTTAAGTCTCTTACCAGGCTTTTAAATAACCCCCAAGAGTGTGCTGGATGTCATCCTCCTACAGAGCTCAAGTAGATTAGACAGGAGCATTGAGTTCATTGGATCGCTATGGATCGGTGCAGTTCTTCTAAGCATCTCCTAAGCATTAGCATCCCATTCTAGGAGACTTTGTGGTATTAGTTTTGACAGGATGCATTATGCTGTACAAGGTTATGTCTTAAAATCATAAAACTATGAAAAGAGGATTCCCAAGACCGTATTAGAAGCAATTGTAATGGCAGATGAACTGAGATCTCAGAGAATTTTTGTCTGTCAGCATGGGCATGCATGTGGCATTCAAGGTGACAGTAGTCATGAGTGAGCATACCTGTGCAGCAAAATATACCA
Source organism: Microhierax caerulescens (assembly GCA_035590215.1). Lineage (NCBI taxonomy): Eukaryota > Metazoa > Chordata > Aves > Falconiformes > Falconidae > Microhierax > Microhierax caerulescens. Next base: position 49,455,070 of record JAVJGJ010000037.1, on the reverse strand, counting down.
TAGACTTGGAAATGTTTGGTTTGGAAAAAAGAATGCTCTTCACATATGTTAGTATGCATTTAGCAAACAAAAGCTGTGTTGAGCACTCACCAGACTTTTTGAAGTCAAATGCAGAGCAGGCTGTCCATACATGTGAAGAAGCCTTGTAATGCTCATTCTGAAGTTAGAGAAACAGCCTCATTGAGGAGATGCTCATACAGATGGCTAGGCTTCCAGACTTTTGAAATTTGGGATTTATTTGGCTGAATACCCCCAAAGTCATCTTTAGGTTCTCTGTGACTGACTCATCCAGGCTGTCTGAGCTTCTCAGGCTGGAGACAGGAAGCGATGAGCAGGTTCACTTATGACAGGGCTTCCTGTTTTGCCTTGGAACAGAAGGTGTTTAGAAAGACTTTTTTCTTGATGTTCTGCCGATCCCAGTTGAGTTCAGTGACTAGGCAAAAACAGGAGAGAAAATGCTGGTTGTGGGATGCCATTCTTGCCAAACCTTTTCAGCTTCCAAGGAAGGCTTATTTTGGCAGAATGTTAAGTGATGCTTTTTGGGTTGCTTTTCATTTGGGGAGGCTGATGGGAAAGATTCTCCTCCCCAGGCACTGAGCTATAAATAGTTTCATACAACCAAAATGTCTCTGAGTAGACACGGAATAAGTGACGAAAAATGAGCTTTTACCAAACCTGTGGAATTCATTTGAACTTTGCCAGGTGTTTAAACGGCTGTAAGACTGTGAGGTCCCATATTTAACAGCTCATATACTTTACCAATAATATGTGAAGTGTTTCATTATCTTATACACTGTAGTTGGCACACATCAGTTTGCAGACAAAGAGCAATGGTTTATGATATTTGTGGAATACATGTGCTGTTGTATCCATGAAATGATGTGTGGTGTATGATAAGACAAATATATAAGAATGAAAGAGCTTATATAGCAAATGTAAGATACTTTCAAGTTTACGATAACTGAAACCATAAATTGTTAAGTAACATCAGTATTTTGTTTTTTGTCTCCCCTTACAAATGCCAGGAATGAAAAGCAAATAAGAAGCTTGCCTTCAGCTCACCAAGGTGCTAAAGGAATACTTAGGACAGAGGAAGAGCTAATTTATTTTGAGGCTGCAAAATGACTAGGGCTTTTCAGGGTATTCATCCTAAAGGCCAAATTAAAACTAAGTTTGGGTGGACAAGCTTACCAGATCAACTGTGTACTCACACCAGTTCCCAATATTCAGTGAAGTATTTCAATCAGGACTGAAATAATTATTGCAGGATTCTTGTTGGATTAAAAGGTCTTTGTGTGTATTTTTATGGATTCTTCCCCCCCCCCCCGTTTTCTCTGTGTTTTCTCTGTTTCTGCATTTTAATCTTTTCAGAAAAAAAATTAAAATGCTTAAAACTTGAACCTACTTCTAAGTAAATCTCTGATTGAACAAGTCTGTAATGTTGCTTTGCAGTATAGCAATGTGTGTAAGTGTGTACTTCTCTATGTATAAATGTTTTGCTGAGGTATAGGGACTAAGGATGAAAAGTGACTATTTACATCAGCAACTCCCCAGGCATGGGAATCTAGTGTGTTGCAAGAGTGGCGATGTTTGCTGTGGCAGTGCTTGCAGCAGCCTGTGTGGTCTGCCCTGGCCTTAGCAGCCTGTCTGGAGAACTGGCAGGAGTGAGCTGCCCAGGAGACCTCAGTCCCCGGGTGAGGTCTCGAAGAGCACACCAAAGTCACTGGGCTGCTACCCAGCTGCAGAGAGCAGGAAAGCTCAGGGGCATCTGCTGTGCCTCACCAACTGTAATCCAGAAAAAAACCCAGGTATCAAGAAGAGTGGGGAGGAGAAAGTCAGACTGTGGAAAGAGCTTCTTGCTTTCCTGTCTTCTGCAAGGACTTTGGCAGACTGGTGTGTGTGTGTGGTGGTTCTGCTCTGTCAGATCCATTTTCTTAAGAGAGCTAGCAAACCTTTGCATGTGAACAAGAAAGCATGTCATTTGTCTGATGCTGAATTTCAGTATTTATACTATTTACCCCCTTGAGGCGGTTTAGGAGTATAGAAGATGATTTCAATGAACTCTTTATTATTATTTCTAGTGCATTTTCTGTGCTGTAAACACTGACTGAATGAAAAGCTCAAAGGCAGTCCAGTCCCCTGTGGGACTGTGTAGTGGAATGAAGCTGGTTAATTATCATTGATAACATACAGCTGTGGGTTGGCTTCAGGGGCAGCAGGTTGGCCGGTGTAGATAAGGTGCAGGTGTGGCTGGTTAAGTTAAGTCGTTAAGAGCCAGTGAAGAGGGAGCAGCCGAGGGAGAAGAGGAAGAAGCAAGAGGAGAGAGCATACCTTGAGTGAGAAGGAGAGATAAGGAGAAGGCAGTAGAGGGACTGGCATGAAGAGTGTGCCAGTATGAGATGGTAAAAGACCTTGTTGCAGCTGCCATCTGACCAAGAAATGATCAGACTAGTCAGTGGGGAAGGCAAAGTGATGGGAGGACATGGTAAGCGTAATGTTATGTACATCTATGTAAATTAGTAGATTGTAATACTTCCTTAGATGCAGGTGATCACTAGAATAGCATATTTGAAGTTGTCTGAATTCAGTGGTTTCTTCCTGTCAGAGAAACAGGCAGTTCTAGGAGATGAATGTTTTTCTTTGTGTTTAAAAGGAAAAATAAAACCAAACCCAAGAGACTTCCAAAGACCCCAAATCTTTTGAGGAAAAGGATGAAAATAAAGCTTTCCATTGAATCTGTCATACTATGCTGACACTTTTGTGGTTAGTCTCACATCTAGTGACTGCACATATGTCATTCATTCATGTTCCTGACATGACAGTTGCGAAGCCATTTCTCTGGTACTGATGATGTAAGACTAGAGGATTCCTGTATCAACCTGCTGCATTTGCTGCTTAACCTCCCTTTGGAAGAAATGGCCTTATTTGGAGCCAGTAGCTTACACAGGTTGAGATTTGGCAATGTTTTTTGGCTGATAGCAATACGATATGGCATTATGTAATTTTTATTCTCCCACCTTCGCAGTGGAGTTCACTATTTTCTATTTAATGTTGGTTGTCTGGACTTTCCATACACTGGATGGACCAAAACTTTACACAGACACCAGAAGTGATCAGCAGTTTGACTATGGCAATTTGTGTTTAAAATGGGCATAAATTTAGAGAGGACTTAAGAGTGTACTAACCATTAGTCTGTCATCTGTTTTTGCATGTTGGGCAGAAAATAATTCAGTATTATCTAACTTTTAGTGATAATATATCCTGAGTAGGATGTTTACATAGGATAAGGGTAGCAGAAAAATTCTGAGAAGGTTTGCTGGTACATTTCTGAGTGGTCTAATCCCAAATCTGGATCAATTACTGATGCAGTCTGAACAAGGTGGGAAAGCCAAACGTATCTGTTTGAGCCACATGAAATGTCTTTGAAAACATGGCCATGAGGTAAATTTTGGTTATTATTGATGAGCTGGTGTTTGATTTTGAACTACTGCTTAAATGAGAGAAACGTCAGATTATTAGTTTCTATCAGTAATCACCTAAGTGAAATTTCATTAGAATACTTGTGAGTCGTTAATAAAATGAGATCACTGATTTTTTATCAAATCTTTGTCTAAGACTTTAACATAAATCTTGTGAAAATATGCAGTTTGCATGAACTGAAATAGAAAAGCCAGAATCCTGTCTGCCTAAAACATAAACCTGTACAATGCAGAGAAGGAAGTTACGGTTTAAGATGCCAGAAATTTGAGATATAATTTCAATGTTCTTTCATCTTTGTTCTAAGATGTCAATGCATGTAGAAGTAATAAGGCACATCTGTATTTCAGTGCACATCATTTTAGGTCTAGGGGTGCTGAGTGTGAAAATAAATTTTTCTTATGTTGCATTTTAACCAGGATAAAATGACAGTTTTAGAGTCACACAGTGCACATAACAAGATAAGCATTGCTGCCTCAGCACAGCTTGCATGTACTGTAAGAAAGAAGTGTATACTTAGAAAGCAAACGACAGCCCTGAAGTTATGGTGATATTGTAAGGCATTGGCACAATGGTTATCTTTCATATCATTCTTACAACCCTGGCACACGTGGTTTATGCTCAAGGATTTAATTTCCTTTTTTTATTTTTATAGTCCTTAAATCTGCCATATATCCAAGACTGAATAGAGGCAATTAAAGAATTTCATAAAACTCTGTATTTTGAGGGGGAATATTATTAGAAAGCTGAACATTTATATCAACATTTTATTTACAGTACTGTCTGTTCTCTCAATATTTGCTCACAGCTCTCCATTGTTGGTGGTGGGATTTGCATATGCTAAAGTCAAGCAGAATTAAGCTTTCATGAGCAGATCATTAACAGGCAAATGTAGTATCTCTGTGCTCTGTAAATTATAGGGTTTTCAGAAGCCCTGGTTATGGATTTTGCTTAGCTAAATTTCATGTTCTTACATGCTATTTTTTAATCCAGTCTATAGTTTTTGAAAACAACAATATGCTTTATGGTGACTGATGATTTTTGTTTGAACTGATTCTACATGTTGCCATGAAATATTTTTATATTTCAATGTAACTTGGAAATATGATCCATTTCTTTAGGTGTTGCTAATGCTCTGGACTCTTACTATTGTAGTGGTGCTAATTCTTCCCAGTCTCTGTTATGCTGGTCTGGCTTGTGCAAAGAGTTTAAAAAGGCCAGGAGCCTAAGACCACCGGCATTGTAGGGAAATAACATCTGAAAAGCTCCCAGTCTTGCAGTCCTCCCTCCTGCTGATGAAGAGCAATAGCAGACTTGATTTGGGTTTATTTGTGAATGGCTGTTTTCTAAAAAAATAACAAATCAAAGAAATATATCAATGCAGATCTTATATGATGTTTTATCTGCTTTCATTTGTTGGTTGCTGTAGCATGACTGAGAAAAGGTTGTGTACTTTCTGTTTTGCTGCTAGGAACATGCTTAAACTTATTTCATTTATTGTGATACATTTCTGTCATTTTGCTTATACTTCCAAACACATTCTACCACTTCTCTTTTCTTTTCCCCAAATCCACAGATTTTGTAGGCATTGGTTCCTACTTAAAGTTCAAGTTCATCTTCTTCTTCTTTTGCACCTTGGGTCAATGTTCCAGTTCCTCGTTAGTCCTTACTTGGGAGAAAAGCCTTAGTGACTTCAACAGGTGGTCTCCTGGAGTCAGCTCTTGGTTATGCCATATTGAGTGCATGATGACTGTTAGAGAAATGCAGCTGAAATCACCGTGCTTGTTTGTCTGATTACAGTCTGAAATTGTAAGCCAGAATCTTTAGCACCAGTCAGACCCTCCAGAACTGCTCTTTGAATTTGCTTTATTACTAAAGTTTCAATAAGCTACTTGCATGATGGTCAGTCAAAGCAGTAAAGGGAGACTGCAAAGTCAGTACCCTCCTTTCAGAACCCAAGGAAGGAGCCATAGGAGTGTATTTGTGTCTACTATTGATTGGCATGAGTCATATTTCATGATATAGATGAAATATGCCTTCATTATTCAAGTGGCAGACTACGGAGAGGAGATGTCCTGTTCACATGTACACATAATGCACGTGCTGTAGGATCAGGGGAAATGAGAACCTGTGTTTGTTTTTATATCCAGAATCTGCTCTGTTAAGTTGCCAGGTTCCTTACTAGTTTCCTTGAATGCAGAAGCATGTCTGTTTTGCAGGTGTTTTGCTAAAATTATGTTTCATTGTAAAGAACAGGTCTTATCCTGGTTTTTGGTTTTGTTTAAATGCTACATTCACTTGTGGAATCATATAAGCAATTATTAGTAGCCAAATAGTTAACAGTAAAACAAAGATGTCCATGTCTTTGATTTGGATTTACATCTTTGAATAATCTTTTGCTGAGCTATGCAAAACACTATCGTGTGATAGTTTGAATCATCACTAATGAAGTTGACACACCCATGATGTTTTTGACTTTGATACCTGGAGGACTTACTGAAGCGGCTGGAGGGTTTGGTTGTGTTCCACATCTCACAGCATCGGGACACTGGGACAGTAGTTGCCTCAGGAAGGCAAGAGAAAAATCAACACTGGCATCATCACCATTCATCTTCACTCTCACTTTGATTCTGCTCTGGTTCCTTTTAACTTCTCACTTCTTTTCCTCAGTGCAACAGCAGGAAAGCATCATAACTCAGTCTGTGCAGAAAAAATAAAAAGGCTAAAGATGGCTGATCTCTATTTTTTTAAGTATGTATCTGAGCAAAAGTTGGTGATACTTCAGCGTTCTTTACTTTGGCAAAGAGAGGTTACAAAATCTAAAGACTGGACATTAAAGCTAATCAGATTTAACCTGGGAGTAAATTGAAAAATAAGTTAAGCAAGGGTAAATATTTATTAGAAAATTGCTAAGGTATATAGTAGACTGTCCATAAGGAAGTCTTTAAAACAAGGTATCTTTCTTAAAGATATACACTGTAAATCAACCAGAAGTTATAGCCTGTGTGATCAGGAGACTGGTCCAAATGGAGATTGTTGTTTCTGTTGAATTTCTGGATTGTACCACAGAAATGCAGTAAGGAAAAAGGGACTTGTTGCTTCTTTGTAAGTTACCAATACCTCTTGACTTTTCTGTCATATAAGCCTTATTAAAAATGGGTTGTATCTTGACAAGAATGATAAATGTTTAAACTCTGGGTTTTTACCCTGTTTAATCCTTAACTGGAAAGGTAGGCTCTCTTCAGAAAAAAACCAGCCATGCTAATAAATTCTAGTTGTTAAAAAATGAAATATGCTAATTTGTTGTGTTGAGCAACTTTGCTTAGGTTGTAGGGTAAGAGAGGAGAGCTCTCTCCCTTTCTTTTCTTTAAACTGTCCAGGTCTTGACTTAATATTTGCGGGCATGCCTTGCCATGGAGAAACCAAAGACTTCATCCTTTCTCCTCTTGCTCTGTCAGTTCAGGAAACAGAGATAATGGTTCTCCTGCATGATGGCAGTGATGTTAGTATGGGATTTTGCTTGTGAAATTGTCTTCACTTCCAGATGGGAAGGACCTGGCATCATTCTAGATAGTGCCACTGTGATGGCTGCAGGACTAGACCTGGCTTCTTCCACTCTGTGGAATGCAGACAGAGCTGGCACACGGGCCCTCATCAGCCACAAAGAAGTGCCCTAAATCTGTTTAGCCTTCTGGAAGCATCCTGTTTGTGTTGACCATATTAAGAAGCTCAGAAATTATATTAAGATAAGTATGCCAATAGGTAGTAGGAATGAAAGCAGCTATAATATTAGAAAACATACAGGAATAACAGAATAGCTTTGCTGATGGAGAAGTGGCATGATACATTAAAATTCAGGTTCAAACAAGCTAAATAAATTAATGGTGTCACGGTGTGCTTGTGGATTTCAATTACAAGGAATATTAGAACGTTGTCATTACAATATTTATCTCTTGGTTCGGCAACTAACAATGAACATGATATGCTAAAAGAGAGTAAAAAAATTCACAATAATAATGAAAAACTTTGTGTATAAACAGTGTAAGCATCATATAGGCATACAAGACAAAGACCTTTTTCTTTTTTTTTTTTTTTTTAACACTATGAATGAAATTTTAGAGTAAATGGTCGAAGAACAAATGAGGAGAAACAGCTTGTGATTTAGGCCAGAGTTACTGTGCCAGACGTGGCCCTAAATGTAACTGTCAAAGAGTCAGTGCAACACTGATCACCGTGTACTGAAGCACAATATTCTTGTGGGAGTGAAAGAGCCACAGAAGTGTTAGATAAAACTGAGGAAACCTCTCTGAAAGGAAATTTAAACAGCCAAAATGTTAAATTTCTTGAAGTACCATGAAGTATAAGGGGTGGCTTTAGGGTCTTTTTGGTAGGTAGTGTGCATTTGCTTTCTGAAAATCGGTTTCTAAACAGACTAAAAAAGAATAAATAAAGGGACATAACTGAATATGTGGAAGTCATTCCAAATAAGGAACATAGAAAACAGAATAAAATTTCACAAAATGCATGTCAAACCATAGTAAGGTATGCCAAAAATATTTTGAAGAAAATTACAAAAGACATAAAAGTAAATCAATTCTATTTCAAAACTCATTAGAAGTTGAACTCTATATAGTCTACTGGTGTATCTGTGGAATCAGTATATGGAAGAAGAGTGGTGGCATGGTACTGACATTCCATATGCAGGAGCTTACAGCTGCTGCATTTTTTTTTTTGTAGGAGGTGAGGCAAGGAAATATATTCAAATTGAGTTTTAGGCTCAGTATAACATAGTTCTTATGAAATTCTGAGGACAGATGCTGCTTACCCAGGAGTTTAAATGACACAAATATGAAATTGCCAAATGTCTAACTGGGATATGCGTCCTAGCTCTTACTAGTAGAGGGATGGAAAGTGACTTGTGTGTGTTGCCAGTCTAGAGTGTCTGGCTTTGTGTCAGACAGGCTGTTAGAATCTAAGTAATGAAGATGAGGTGAAGAGGCACAGGAATATGTATCATGAACAACCGGTGTTGTGGTTTTGTAGCCCTGCTTCAATATTCTACTGATATTTCTGAAGGAGTTAAAGTAGGACTGGTGGATGCTGTGTGCTGCCTTTCCAAGAAAAATGATCCACCACCACCATTCCTCTTATAAAATTATGGTGTTCAGTTAAGTGGGAAAGTTCCCTTCTGAGAAGGATGTGAGAAGTAAAAATTTGTTTGCAGAGTAAAGAGAGTTTTCCACTAGGGTCTTAGTAGATTAGTCTGTGTACCTGGACCTGTTGGTGTATTAATGAGAGGATGAAGGACAGCATTGGCTTATTTGAGCAGGAAAGTCCTTTGCAGGGCAATAGAAAAAGGTCATAACACTTAATGACTTGAAATGGCAGATGAAATTCTATGTTAATAAATGCAAAATAATCCATTTAGGGAGGAAAATCATCTGTGACTATGCTATTCAATGCTAGACTCCATGTTAGCTGCTACTGTTTAGGGAAGAGACCTTTAAATAGTTGCAGGCAGGTCTATCCAGACTTTAGCTCATAGCTAGTGAAAAAGATAAATATGATTCAGGGACAAATAGGAAGGGGACAGACAACTAAACAGAAACCATCCCTGACTTTGTTAAATACAGGAGGGATTTCTTGTTATTTGTAGCAGGCCAAGTAAATAGATGTTTATTTACTTAACTGTTGACTGATTTCATAGAAAGCCAATCCAATTAAAAAAAAACAAAGCAGGCTCAAAGGGTGATAAAAGCATCAAAATATCTAAATGAAACTTTTCCCCTCAAAAGTTAAGTTTTTCAAAGTAACTTTGCAAGTTGCTTTTCCAAGCCCTTGCAGCTGTGGGTTTCACAGACTCTGTAAGTTGGCTTATACTTAAAAAGTGTTGTGATTGATGTGTCATACCGTAACTACCAAGAAACATCAGGCTGTTAGGAAAACAGTCTAGTGAGGACCCCACAGTACTTACGGAGCCATTTCAGCATGTAAAGTTGTCTGTGATCATGAACGGGCAAACATCCTTAGTTTTGTTGACATGTAGAGATATGAGGTGATGTTTAGTAATGTTTTATTTTAGAGGTTACAAGCTAAGTCTAAAAAATGAATTTGTAGCAAATGACGTTTCATTTGCAAATCATTGAAGACGGAGTATTTCAGTGTTAATTTTTATTAGGGATCAAAGAAGATGCAAGGTGAAAAACAGAGGTAATGTTTCCTTGTGAGGGGATTGGAGATGCATAGTCATGCAAATGTCATGCATATAAGTCAGAATTTTATTAACAGTTACCTTAGCTTTCTTTTCTCATTCCCGTGCTTTCTGGGGTTTGAAGAGGAAGGGTCATGTCTCCTCCTCCTTCCTGTGCAATAAATAGTTGACAACATGGGCATTTTCAATGTCCTGGGGCAATCCTTTGAGTTAACTATTAACATAGGAGAGACACCTCGTCAGTTATTGCTTCAGTCTCTCTTTCTGCAGACTCACAAAAGTATTCTGGTTCACGTTTGGCAATTTCACACTCTGGAGGATTTCTGTTAGCCAAAAGAACTAGGTTATTACTATTATTTCCTTAATCTCAGCATAGGTTCTATAGGCTGTGGCATATTATGAGGACAATTGGCCTTCCCTGGGCTTGTGATCTGACTGTTACACAAATTTAATCCCTAACAGTATCCATCAGTTAAACTAAATATATATCTAGAATACATCTATATAGGCATATATATATAATGAAATCTGTATTGCTTGTTTGTTATCCCTGGACTACCAAAAGTTTTGGAAACATATAACAATGACCGTTGCCTTAGCAGAAGTTGCAGTAATTCTATTTACTTAGCATTATTTTTTTGGATTGGCATATTGACTGCTGTAAGTGACATCAAACTCAAGTCTGAAAGTTTCCAAACTGAGACAAACTCTGCCAAAACAGAAAGAATTCTGTTATTGTTGAACTCTGGATACCTAACATGCAACTCAAACAGCAGGGCTGTGTTTTGGGAAATATTGATCAACTGGGACCCAGAAGCAGGCAACAAAAAGACTTTACTGGCTCCAAATGGCAAATTCCCTTCTCTGAAAGGGAAAAATGAAAGGAGGTAAGAGATGTTTACAGAGGATGCTTGTTATTCCTCCTTTCTTACGCACTTCCAAATAGGCAGTTTCCTATTTCTCAGCTAGGTAAGACATATTTCTTGCAACTGGTCAAACTAGAGGAAAAGGAGGAGAGGGGTAAGATCAGTATGGCTAGTAAGAATGAGAGTGATTCTAGAGCATACCATCCAACTTTGATTATATTTTGAAATTTACTGTAAATACCCTTATGATACTTTCGTATTTGTGGGGGAATTCTTCAAACTTTTGCTCAACTTCCATGGGAATTTATATGAATAATGACCTCAGGATTCTTGATGTGGAAATAATTATCCTCCTACTGGATGCTACCTTGTCAGTCTGTCTAGTAATACCACAGATTCTCAGTGTGCTCAGCTGGGCCAAGCCTTGAGAAATGAAGCTGCATCAGGCTGCTTTACTTTTCCTCCATCCTAAGGACTCTATACTTCTAGGACATGCAAAGATCATTCCTAGACTTGGGAACGACTGACCAAATCACTTGATATTTTTTCTTGCTTTTTCCCCTCTTTTTTTTCTGATTAACATCATACATGTGTTGTTCATTCGTTCTTTTTAGTGCCTGCTGATGTAAGTTCTTGGAATAAAAATCTGTGAAGACAAATACCTTACTACTTGCATCAAAATGATATTTCCAATAAAAGCTCATTTGCTTCCTTTGCTCGCTTCTGTTGATTTAAGATAAGATATCTGCAGATAAGAAATTACCAAGATGTAAAGGATAACTAACTCATCATTGGGAGTCTGGGGATGCACAATGTGACACGGTGACGTTGTCCACTCTGAGATACGAACAGTGTAGAGTTTGCTGCTGGCACTGTGCTCGTTGGTAGGGCCATGCTTCTAGGGGGGGCACGAGCAAGGCCAACAAACAGAAGAGGACAGGTGCTGAGTACGGCAGTTCTGGTAATGGCAATGGTTGCAGAGCATCTCTGCTCCCACTCTTGCCTTCAGCAGCATAAAACCTCCCACGCAGCTAGTCAAGAAACATACATGTATCAATAAAATAAAGCCAGAGTGTAGCTAAACAGTAAAACATGGCAAACAGTGCATTTCTAGGGAATTACAACATGCCTTGGGTGGAGTTATAAGGCACGAGGCCAAAGGTTGGATGGCTTTAATGGCCCAAGATTCACAGAAAACCCCTAATGCTGACACTGCTAGACAAAGGAAGAGTGGGATTGTGTGGGCAGCCTTTCTGCAAACAATTTAGAAACCAGGTTTTGATTTTATCCTATTTGGGCACAGAACTGCCTGCATCTCCTGCATGCCTTTTGCTGACTATGGCCTCCGCTGGTTAATCTACTAAGACTGCAGAATGATGCAGGCACATCCAACCAGCTAGTCACTTGTTCAACACGCAAATAGGTCTAATGTGTGGGGCAGAAAGTTTTACCTTGGGTTAAGGCAGTTTTTCCAGCCTCTGTGCCTAGGCTGGGATTTCCATGAGTAGAGCTCAAAGTGATGAGAGCAGCTGCTAACTCTGGTGTGGGGAACAAGGAACTGGTAGAATGAGAGGATTTCTGGGATGCTGTAAGCTGGACTGCTGAGGGGTGTGTGCTGAGGTTGTGGCTGGGGAGCCTTGAGGTGACATATCCAGGGTAACACATCCTGTGACCATGGATGTGGCCAGAGAGGCCTGGAGGATGACCTGGAAGCCTGAGTTGTGCACTGAGGTAGGACAATTGAGAGAGACCATTTCAATGCTTTTCAGTGTAGATGATTAAAGTACAATTGTGATACCAGCAGACATCCTGACGGCTACCGTTGTACTTCTGTACTGTGAGATTTCAAGGAGCTGTGGGTGGGATGGCCAGCTTCTTCCTCTTCATGCAGATCTTCTCCAAGTGACCTTTCTAAGGATCTGAAGCTTTACCCAAGAGGTAGGTATGAGGTGATGCTTGCAGGCAAAGCATTTCTTTTACCCTGTGTTCTTCCTCTCTGTTAGCTTCTGGTATTTGGCTAGAGAGAGATATAACACTTCTGCAAAGGCAGAAGACTTCTGCTGAGAACCTCAGCTGGCAGCAGGACATCGTCTGTCAGTGAGGGGCGGGAGATCAGCTCGGTGGCAGCTCCCAGGAGGGTGTGAGAGTAGCAGGCTCTGGGAGAAGAGGCCTTGTGAGGTGGGAGCCTTTGTGTCATGCTGGTAATAAAGTGTTCGAAGATGGAACATGCTGATTCACAGAAACTGAGACTGTTTGTGGGAAAGGGTTGGCTTTCACAAGTGTCTTGACTCGAAAACTATTGTGGAAGTAAAGTTTTGGAACTGTCAGAATGTTTTGGTAGTTTCTAACTGAATGGCTTTCTCATTCAAATTTACTTTTTGTTTTGAATATTAAACTTAATAGCATATTTAAAAAGTTTTACTGAAAATATATGCTTTGAAATTGTCAAAGCAAAATGTTGGCCTTGAGCTCCAGGGTTTTTTTCTTTGCTCTAGGTCTTTGGCATTGAAAGTTTTCATAACTTTTCCTCCCACTTGGAAGTGTGGAAAAAATATTGATCTCTAGAAAACTGTTTACAGGGAAACAATTTCTCTCTCAGCTTAACATAATGAGCTGTGCCACTTTAACATGGAGTAGCCCATTTAAAAACAAGTTTCTAATAAATTCACGTAAAAAAATAAATCAAACAGTTCTATTGCTACATAAGCCACCTTTTACTGCTGCAATTAGTCTCCCACAAGTACGACCAGGTTTTCTGATTTTAGGCTTAAAATGATTACTGATGATTGTAATGCACTCAAAAGAAACCAAATACAGATGGTTAAGTTTGAACAATGTTTTTCTCACACAGTATTTAACGTTCAAGAAAGTCATAAAACAAAGAAATCCCAATTCAGTACTATGCAGCATGTCCTGCTGATGTGTTTATTTCTGTTGCCTGGATTTTAATCACTGGGATGTGCTCACTTCAGATGTGATACTAAACATTGCTGGTTATTATAATGCATTTCCCAGGAAAGTGCATTCTGACTAGCATGCAAAGCACAGGAGAAAAACAGAGGGGGATTATTATTATTTATTATTATTATAATATTTTTTAAAAACATGGCCTTAAGAAAAACAATGGTTCATTCTTTCAAGCCCTGGCTCCTGAGCCCTATTTACACTCTTACCAGTTTGGCAAAGGGAAAGGGCCTTCCAAGTGAGTGTGAATTACAGTTGTACCTATGGCCTCGCGGTGCCGTACTCTTTAAGTGTGAATTCAGCTCCTCAGAACTCAGTGCCATACTTTCTGCCCCTATCATGCCAGGAAGCTTCATGGTGTGGCTCACAGCCTTACCAATGTGCTTAGTCAAGCTTGCAGGGCTGGACTCCCAGTCCCCATCTGCTCTGTGCAGACATTAAAGATGCCGCTATGCTTTTTCCTAAGAGTAGTGGTTTGTTGCAGAGTTCTTGACTATAATTATGTCCCACAGTAACTGTTGTGCAGCAAGACATGAGTCAGTGGATGACTTCCAGTCCAGCAGTGGTTGAGTTTTGGTGGTGATACAGATTTCTGAAGCAGTGAGTGAGTTATATATTGAAGCTTCATTGCTGACGTTGTTAGGTTAGCTGGGCTCACTGGTTCAGCTTGTGTGGTAGAAGTGCTTCTCATTGTGGTGATGCTGGGGTGCCACAGTGACATAAGATGTATGGAACAGATACGATTGCTTTTTTTCTTTATTTGTAACATGGTTGACACCTATATAGTACTATATATGCGCAATCTATTGCATTAAAATGATGGTGGATGGTGAAGGTGGGTGGAAGTTAAAGCAAAATAGCTATGGGGGAAAGGTGGCAGCTTTCCAGTTCACCCATGTTATTGAAACTAAGACAAAATGCTTTTTTTTTTTCCCTGTTAGGACTGGCTAGAACCTCAGCATCAGCTCTGGCTCAGTCAAGCAGAAAACCTGTTCATTCTATGACTCCACTTTTAGTGCCTTTCAAGTATTTTTTACCTGGGAAACTTTATGACAGAAATATCTTGCAATGTAAAACATTGTTGTCCTACCTGTGTGCTTGGGACTTTATCATTATAGCAGAACACCAAAAGCAGCAGGTTGGCAGATGTGCTGCTCAGCTGGTTGGGTGCCTTCATGTCATGAGTCCATGTTAGGTGTGTTACTGAAGCCCAGCACTGACTGGTTGGTGTGGAGGTACAGAGGAAGAAAAGAAGCACTGTTGGCAGACATTATCAGCTAGTTGTTCTTGTCTGCGATTTCATGATGTTTAAGGCACAGCAGAGCTTTTTTCTCATTAGTAAGAGTCAGGATGCAGAAAACAGATCTCATGAAGTGCTGGTGTACTGTGTCACCCTGTTCCATCTTCATTTCAGCATCACCCACTCCTGCCTTGCCTGAAAAGTTACACAGTCTGCAGGATGCCTTGAGAAGACGGATTGTTTTCATTTGCAGAGAGGTTTGCAGCAGAGCACTTTTAAAATGACATTGTAAGAAATTGCTACAGTGCAAGACCTGCTCTGACTTTTATTTATATAAAAAGAGATCAGGGTTAGGATTTCTAGTTGGAAGAAACCCATGATTTTACTAGGACAGGGGGGCTCATTCTTCTCTCTTGGCATGCCATGCTCTCTGCAATCTATTTGAGAGGCAATAAAAGCGGTAATAAAGTGGCAATCAAAAACAACGCTTCAGTAGTCCTGAGCTGCAGTTTGTGGGATTTCATTTGGAACTTATTTACCTAACCCCCTCCCACACAGCTATCTGTCTTAGGCACCTACATGAGCCTCCTCTTCGGAGTACTTGAGGCTGTCAGACTCTTAAATTTAGTTCTTTCTCGCAGCAGCCTGGAAGGCTTTATTGTTGGGAAGGGGAAGTGCAGAGAGGTAAGGATATATGGACACTACAGGTATGGAATACAGAGATGGCACTAATGACTCTGAAGCCATGAGCCAATACATTTACATCAGTGCCACATTGTACCAGGTTAACTGACCCTCCTAAGGAGAAACCTGTATTTCTCAGGGATGTGCTGGGGCTGGGGGCCTGCCCTGCCACCAGATCTGGGTGAGAACTTCTCCATGTCTCTGCACCACACTGTGCTGCACTGCAGCCAGACAGTGCCTGGGGTGTCAGAGCTGTCAGTGTTTGGGTGCTCTGGAAGTATAAAGTAGATATGCCTGAGTGACTTAGAGCAGCTGAACGTACCTCCTGAGGTCCCTTCCAACCTGAATTACTGTATGATCCTGTGATCCTGCGTTTCACAAGTCCAGAGCTATGGCTGCAGCCACTAGGCAGTCCTTTCCTTCACCCCATAGCTGTGGTTGGTTGGCTACACTGACAGTAGGACAGCAGCTGACACTGACAGCAGTGCTTCTCACCTGGTAGTACAGCTGAGGAAGTAGTTCAGAATGAAGTCGGTGTATTATCTTTTATCAGCAGGCAGGATATGTATGAGCTGGTCATCATTTTCTCACATTCATTACTTTACATATTCTAGAAAGCTGTTTTTTCACAGATCTTTTCTCTATATGTTGGTTATGAACCATTCTGTGAGCATCACCAGGTTTCTTGACTACTACTTTGCAATTAAGTACCAGGACTTTCAAGTTGTTTCTGACCTACCTGGGACAAGTTCACAGCATTGCTGGCTTTCATAATCATGAGTGAATAGGTTGGATGCTTCCTCTTATTCCTCATGATGGCAAGATTGACATACACTTTTTACAGATTTTCATGCCAGTAGATACTGACCTAGATGTGACAAAGAAAGGCTGAAGGGAGGAGTGAATGATCTTAAAAATTATACACACAGAAGAGGCTCGTTCCTGTTTGCTGTTTTACATTACTGATCTGGAAGTCCTTTTCCTTTGCCCTCTCTGTACTTTTATACATATCTTCTTTTGGGCAGGAACATCTTTAAAGGGTAGAGCTGAACAGCTAGTCATAGAAATCTTATATGGTTTTTATAGGCATAGGTAGTCTTCTCTCTCTGAAGACTAGTAGATCTAAGGTCCTAGGCTAATTATTATATACACAACTGATGGAAAATTGGAACAAACTTGTCCGAGATTAACTTATGCAGAGCATTTCCTTCAGTTTTCACTCTTCCAGAATAAGGGTGGGATTCTGTGTTCCTAGCTGAAGCAAAGTTCTGCTGTGCAGCTGAGTCAAGGTAATGGACTGTTGCCTGCATGAAGACTGCAGCATTTAGAAATGCAGGGCCAAGCAGATTTTCCACTCTTTATTAACTTTCTTCCTTGCTGTGGGGTTTGAGCACTTCCCAATCTTTAGTATGTTTCTTTGTAACATACTTTGTGATGGAGGAAAAAGTTATCTTCCCAAATCTGCCTATAGGGAATTGACATGGGGAGAGGTGAAAAACTTCAAAACATTCAGGTAACCAGTGGTACAGATGTGACCTTACTCAGATGCCTCAGTCTCATAGCTGGTAGATAGGCATTTGACAAAAAAAAAAAAAAAAAAAAAAAACCCCCTAGAGATTTCTTTATTAAAAACA
>JAVJGJ010000037.1:49397427-49430955 GCA_035590215.1 Microhierax caerulescens | reverse complement strand
GATGTGGCACGTAGGACCATAGTTTAGTGGTAGACTTGGCAGTCCTAGGTTGATGGTTGGACTTGATGATCTCAAAGATCTTTTCCAACCTAAATGATCCTATGATTCTATGATTCATCTTTGCTGTGAGAAAAGTAAATTGGAGAAATTAGCTTTATACTAACTTGCTGAAATGAAATAGATGCTTATTCTGTTACTACACAGATATGACTTGGACAGATGGAGGCTTGCTCTCAGACCTCTCAACGTTCATTCTTAGGTCTATAATCTGACAATTTGGTTGTGCCCAATGGGCAGTCATGGCTGTAAGAAAGGGCAGGAGGATGAAAGTGCATATATCTGATGTAAAGCAGTGTAGACATCCCTGAACCACCATCAGGTGAGCTAGCTTGGAGTCTGAAAGATTTAGTATAGCTTTACAGGGGGTGGGGGGAAGGATGCAGGGCTGGTTTGCTTTGGTGCCATGTAGTGCTAATGTGACTTCTGCTTGCAGGATCTGAGCTAGCAATGGTGCATGATGCTGTGTCAGAATGAGGCTGGCAAAAATTTCCTTGGAACTAGATCTGGAAATCTCTTTGCATTAGATGGTGTGTTGTATAAACTGACATCTGTTTGGATGAGTTGCCTGAAAGGATTTAATATAAATCTGAGAACTTCCAATTTCAACATACATGGTTATTGGCAGGGCAGCGGTCTTGTAGTACCCTGCAGATGAAGAAGCTTCACAGATACTGTCTGCAAAACAACTAAAGGAAATTAAACACAGAAATAAGTGGCAGAAACCCACTGCATTTTGTCTGTGCTTGAGAGCGTGTGTTGGTAGATGGCCTCCATCCCAAACTGCGCTAACCAATTCTGCAGTCTGTGCATCCCTGTGCTTCAGGGACCTGGTTGCCAGTGATCATATCTAAGAGTTTTCATTAAGGATGTACATTACACAATGCTGGTGTCATATGAGACTTGTGACTGTCTTCTTGCACAGACTAAGTATTCTTTACTTGCATAGAAGATAAGGGCCAAATCAGAGATCATTCCCAAACATACTGGCCACGTTACACTGTGTGTTCTTCAGTTACAAGTCTGGGTTCTTGAGAGTTTAGAACCGAGCTTGCAAAGGGTACACAGAAATTACTTCAGCAAACAACAGGGAGTGGGAAGAATGTACCTCTGCACAGAATACCTTGCCTGTGTCTTCCCACCCATTTTGTCTCTGGTAAACCCTTGCTGCTTCTTTCTTCCTTGTTTGTTACAGTTTTGGATGCCTCGCTGTATTATTATTTCCTATTCTGGATATTTTGAGTCTTACTAAGAACAGAAAAAATGGGTGGAATGAGAATTTCTATGATTTTCATGTACAGATGTTGGTGGAGGGTTCCTAGTGTTTAGATTTTAGGCAATAAAAAAGCCTCTGAACCCCAGGCTAGGGCTTTTTAAATGGGCCCAGGCTCACTTTCCCCTTTTATCTGACCTTTATTCTTTCAGACTAGGAGACATTCTTTCCTATGTGTTAAGGAGTGATTGGTTTCCTTCCCGGTCTGGATCTACAGCAGTCTCCTGAGTTATTTTGTCTAAGGTCATGGTAGAGAGAAGCGGGAATTTTTGTTCCCCCTCTCTCACACAGAAGTGAGGGTCTTGTTCTTGTTGTCTTTGCTTTGAGCAGTGGGGAGGAGAAATTCCTTCCTGACAGTTGAAAGGACAGACAGTTCAGATATATAAATGTGTAAAGGGGGGTGGAGTGGGGTAATTTTTATATCATACTGGCATAAATCAGTAGTGGGGTCAGAGTAATATACATTGCATCACTTAACAGGAAATCTACTTGCCCCAATGCCCATCTTTTCTCACAGGAGTTCATCTCAGTTATGCCCCAGATTCTTGTTGGACTGCTCTTCTCATGCCGGAGTATTCTTTGGAAGAAAACCCAGGCCAAAATGAAGCAATAGCATGCTTCAGCAGGTCCCACAAGCAGCAGGAGGCACAGAACGGAGGCAAGTGCTGTGGAAAGCCCTACCCCAGAGTTTGGCCACAGGGAACACCAGACCCCAAGGCTGTGGTGTCTTTACAGATGGGTGTATTGGAAAAGGGATAACCATTTAGCTGGTTAGGCTAAACATGACACAGCTAGTGCTAGCTGTGATATACTCTGAAAACTCTAATAAATTTTGGCTGGATTTATGAGTTGTAGGACAGGAGCCAAGTTAGCTCTTACCCAATCTTGATGTGTTTGGAGCAATCTCATCTTTATATGTCTGGAACTTTGTTTTTCTGACTTGGTTTCTTTCTATCTTCAATAGTTTTTATCAAACTGTAACAATGATACTCTTTCCCTAACTGGGCTTAGGGTCAGGAAAGGGGCTCTTAATCGTACATGTTTGTTTAATGGGCTTTTAGTTTTCTTATTCAATTAACAAAGATTCTCTAGTCTTTAAAATTTGCAATTACTTTTTCCTGCCTACTCAAGAAGTGCTTGGCTTCCATTTTTGAGAGTAATTATAACTTTTACATTAATTTGGTAGACGTGGTAGCACTTGCCATCTCTGACACACACATGCATTCACCCACCCACCCACTCACACACAATGAAATCTTTAAGGGGGAGCTGTGATGTGTCCCTAGAGGTAAACGTGACAATGACAAATAAAACAGAGGCCACCTAACCTCTGGTGTAAGTCACAGCTCTCAATTTTTTTAGCTTCTCCAATTCCTCTTGTAGAAAATTTTTGCCTGTGTCAAGTTGAGTTTTACACATGGAAGGTTTCAGTGAAGTTGGTTTAACCCTTATCAAGAAGGAGTCAAAGGGTAATTTTGGCCTGTGACACTATTATTTCCTCTCTGTTTCTTTCGGTCTTTGTTTTTGTCTCTGCGTCTCTCTCCTCATTTCTTCTCCTGAGAGATCTTACATTTTCGTGGGCTGTAAAAGTCTACACAAATCTAACTGACTTATGAGCAAATTATCTTTATACCTGCTTCTTGGATCACATCAGATGTCTGCTGCTAAAGTTCCTGAATGTTCCTTGTACAGATCATGCAGCTGGCTATGGTTCAAGTTAAAGTTTACAAAGTTTAGCTAAAGATGATATTAAAGGTGCTGATCTGAAATACTGTTAGAACTGTGATACATCTTAGGATCTACCACAGACTTTGTATTGACTAGATGTCACAGTGACTCTGTGGAGTATAGAGAAGATTATATATAATTTCTATAAATTTAGACCTCACTAAAACATTGTTTCTAGGAAACGTGTGACTATTACTGCACATTTAATTATGATTTTGTTTGTAATTTTAGTTATTAGTAACTTCTTCACTTAAAGCAATGACTGTGCCGTATGATAAGTTTATACACCCCCACCCTCCATATTTTTATTGGGCATTTTGCTATCTGTTGATTGAGATAAATTTAATCAGAATTTTTAAAAGATATCTGAGATTTTTATAATTTCAGTTATTAATTAAAGGAATAATTAAGGTTTAGGTGCTCTGAATATGTGTATTAAGGTTTAGATGCTCTGATGGTGTGTATCCTCACTGAAATAATATCTTCTTTCATACTACTCATTATATAAGTAATTATAATTATAAGTAACTTGTTTCACGATGAGTGCTTTCTCATGAATGATTTCTGGCTTTTGTTTTCTGGAGCGTATTTTATGCTAAGCAATGATACATACTCTCTATTGGAACATCTTATAAACACAAGTGGGTTTTTTGGTGAATATATTGCACCCACAGCTGTATCTGTAGAGAATATATATAAGAGAAATGAAACATGTAAATATGTATGTACATAGCACATGTATCTGATAGATACGTGATTTATTATAACATCTAGCTGTATGTATTGTACCTGGGCAAGGAGGTGAAAGATCCTGGTATTTCCAGGGCCTGAGTCACCATTGCACTGTGATTGCTTTGCAGGCCTTTGGTCATGCGAAGTAATTGTAAATCTGGCTTTACTGGGCAGTTAAAGTGGATTTACAGCTGTCTCGTGTCAGAAAGCTGAGCAAAGCAGCCAATTAATCCAGCACAGGACTCCTACTATTTTGGTGTGGTGGAAGCCGCTCACCAGGCAGCCTTTCCACGGAGCTATCTCACCACTGAGAGCGGAGCAGAGTGATAGCTGGAGCAATTTATATTTCCACACTACAATACAATGAGAACTTTTGAGACTTGCAGTGAACTTCAGCATGTCCAAATTTGATTGTAGGAACAGTCTTGCTTGCTTACAGGTCTAATCCTCCTCGGCAGGAGCGAGTACCACCATCCTGCCTGCCTCCACTTGCACAGGGCAGTGCTCACTGCGGTGGGTTTCTGTGCTTC
This sequence comes from Microhierax caerulescens, assembly GCA_035590215.1. Lineage (NCBI taxonomy): Eukaryota > Metazoa > Chordata > Aves > Falconiformes > Falconidae > Microhierax > Microhierax caerulescens. Next base: position 49,426,635 of record JAVJGJ010000037.1, on the reverse strand, counting down.
ACTGCTGGGGGGGCTGCTGTGCCATGATACCTACCAAAGCATCTGCATCCTATTTGCAGGACAGAATGGGGATGTGGACTCTAAAAGGGAGAGAGAACAAAGCAGGTAGAAATACACCTGCCCACCTTGCTTTTCAGCATCTATTTCTGAAAAGCAATGGTTTTGCTTCCTAAGGGTAGTGCTGGAGGGCAACTGGTGCTTTTGCGCCTGATATCTCCTCCTTTGTCTTGCTCAGCTATTCCTCCATCAGTGCTGCCAGATAAAGGCTGAGCTGTCCTACAACTCTGGGGTGTCCAATCTCTCAACTGCAGTGACAAAAGTTTTGTGTTTTTTTTTTAAAAAGAGAGATGAAATAAAATCAAATGGGAAAAAAAAAAAAGATCACCTAAAATACAATAAATAAATGCAAAATAAAAATACACATAGAAGACGCTCTGCACACAATAGCTGGAAAGCAAGAGTGCAGCGGTGTTTTCCTCTGTCAGTGGGTCAGTGTGTTCTGTAAGCACTTCCATCCTGTCGGGTCCCTGGTTGGTCTCCACCTGCTAGCCGGCTCGCTCGAGAGGCAGCGCTGACCTGGCCGCTCCCTCATTTTGCTGGCGCCAGCGGCTTGATGGGCCTTGCACTTTGATTATTTGTGTTAACAGTTAATTTAGCACCATGGACACGTGTGCCAAAGCTGCCTCCACTTCCTGCAGCCTTCCAACAAATGGGACTTTTATGAGATGCCTTTCACAGCTCCTCCGCCTCCTCCAGCTCAACTCCTTTGCCTCTCTTCCCCCCACCCCTCCCCTGCTTTCCCTCCCCACCCCGCCGTCTCAATCTCAGCTGTAATCTTTTCTACATCTTGCAGGAAAAGAGCTATTTCTGGCAGCTCTGTCTCTAACACTCGCCCCACTGAAACTGATTTAATGGAGATTTATAGATGCGAGGCTATGCAGCTCTGAGGCGCTTTCCTGAAAAGTTTTTCTGTGCCTGTGTTACGTATGGAATGTATTTATTTAATGTTTGGTGTTGCAGCTACACTGTCAACTGTTAGCGTGACATATTCCACATACTTTTTTTTTTTCTTTTTTTTTTTTTTTAACACAAGGATTCCAGTGAAATCCTGTTACACAGCATATTTCTGGTCCAATTCATCCCAGCTGCTACTTTACCAAGCTAAAATCTGACACCCAGGTCCAATTTCATTAAACCCCAGTCGGCATGGCTCTTTGTGATAATACTGACTCTCGTCTAAGGCAATATGTATTTTGGCTCACAGCTACAAATAAATCCTATCGTAAGTACCTTCTTCCTAGTATGCAGCACACTGCAATGGTCCAAAAAAAAGCAGCTTCTGTAAGAAGTCGCGAAGAAGAGAGGCTATTATAATTTATCATGATTTTCCAAGTAAGCTCTCTGCTATCTTAAGAAATTATGTTCTCTAAAAATAAATGAGAACTGTAGTTGTATATAACACCAAAACTGCTGTTTCTGCTGTTATTCCAGCTTTGATTGATGCAGAGAAACCCCGGCTGCTATGTAGGGGGCTATATATTTACAGCCCAATATACACAACAAGTTTTTTCTGTTTTACCCTTTCCCAACTGCCCATGTACTAAAGTTAGCATTAAATGTTCAGAACAGGGCCAGATAAAGAAAAAGCAATATATTGTTAAAAATCCCATTTCACCTCTGTTATTGGCTGGTGCTTTGTGTAAGTGCTGAACAGGGTATGTGCTGGCGGTGGGACTCCTCCAGCAGGCACACATCCCTTCCAGTCAGTCCCACTTAACCCCAACATGAGACCTGGCTTTTGTGTGGACTCTCAGCCTGGGGGCTTGTTTTACTCCATCCTTTCCCCAGCCCTGAGTGGCGACAGACATGAATGGTCCCCTGTCTACTCACAGGGGCAGGAACCCAGGTGTCCCCATCCTGCCAAGCACTCCAGGTGGCTGCACCTCTGCTGGCTTTAAGTGTAGGAGTCTTCTGATCTGAGCTGCTTACAGGAGCGGGGGCATAAAGCTGTTTCTCAGCGACTCCCCTGACTGAAAACTCTTTTCCTTTGTAAATGAAACCGAATGAGCTAAGTGTAACCTGTGAAGAGGTCGAGCACAAATCCTGTACTTTCCTTGTCTTCAAAACAAACATCATGTGAGCCATGATCCTGCCTGCTCCACTGCCTCCTGCTTGTATAACAAATGGTATTTTGAAATAATGCCATGGTGTATTTTTAAATATCAAATTTTGCTGTGTTTTGAAATTGCAGCTTCCCTTTGGCTGAGAAGGTTTTATCCTTGTGTTTAATGTTTTGTTATTATGGTCTCTGCTAAGCTCCAGGACAGCACATTTTGGAGGTCGCTGGTGAATATCTTTGCTTAGGCTGAGGCAGGTACTTTCCTGTTGGATATTTTGTGGCACCAAGGAAAAAGTTAACAAGTTGGAAGGGGATAGATAATACCATAGTGGATCAGACACTTGTGCCTTGAGACTAGTATTTTGCTGTGAGAGTCACTAATCCTGGATGACATTTTTTTTACAAATTAAACATACTTTGAGAATGATTATCCTGTGAAAGGATAGCAGCACTGGAAATTAAATGGGTTTTCCATTCTGTGCTGTTGTACAGCACATTGCTTTAGACTTTTTGGGAATTTGCATTTGTTCTGGTCAGTTATGGGGTTTTACAAAAGACCTAGGAAGTGTTGAAATTGCAAATTCGTGTTGGACCAAGTGTTGCAGTAACATGGTGTTTCAACACTGCGTACGTCATGAACCTGTAATTTCAACACTTTCTAAGAGTCACCAGAGTGTCTCAGGCTGAACTATAACATAACTAAGTGATCCCCTCTGAACATTCAACTGTCTTTTTTTCTTTTCTTCTCTTTTCTTTTCTTTTTTTTTTTATTTTCCTGGAAAATATAATTTGAAACACCATTTGGCTGGCATTAAAGAGTTTTAAATTGTTTTAATAATAATGAAAGAAAGACAAAGTAAAGGATTACTGTAAATAGAGAAACTTGCTGACTCAAGTGGTAGCAGGAGTGAGTCCTCCTGCTGGATACATACAATGGACTATAGTTGCAGTTTTAATTATGGATTTGCTTGTGAGGGACAAAGCTGAATTTTTACAAGCTGTCTGTGGTTATGCTTCTGCCTTATGTCACTGCACACTGGTTCTGATATCAAGTGTTCAACTCCTGCAAGTGAATCTGCAATTACTTTTGCCGCTGGGCTGGATCTCCCTTGGGCTCAGCCACAGTGGGGAAGAGAGGTGCAGCATGGCCTTGAACACGGTTTGAAGCAACCTGGCTGCCCTGTAAAGAGCATGGCAACAGTCCTGAGACTTACATATTGCGGCATGTGCTCTTCTTCACTACCCTCCCCCCTCAAATCCTCCAGAACAAACAGCCGGGATGCAACCTCCCTTTTAAAGGCATCTACTAGCACTGGAGAAGCCAGAGCTGCCACGGCCAAATGGTCACAGCTGCAACAGTGAGAATGGGCAAGACTGCCTTGCCTTGTAGACATTGTGGCTTTGTTTCCCCAACTGGCAGCCTGTGTGTTGAGTGACCTGATACTCCCATTCAGTTAAAAAAATGCCTTGGTCCTAACGCAGCACTTTTTGTGCACTGACTCCAAGTACTTTGCAAAAGTTGAGCAACATCCCTTTGTTAGGTTGAGAAAACAAGGTATAGGCAGAGCAAAGCGATTGCTGGAAGTCCCTGATTAGGGCAACAGAGGACAGAGCCCCAGTAGCCAAGTCGTTTTTCAGTAGCCTATTCACTTGGAGACACTGTCTCCATGCCACTCAGCTTCCCACCATCCTGTGATGCAGGGCAAGTAGGTGTGAGTTGTTGATGCAAAAGCTATTTTACATTTTTCCTTATGTGTTTGACCAACTTCTATCTCACTTCAGTAACCTTTCAGAAGCATCCTCCCCCTTCGTCTGTCCCTTGATGTTTCCCTCAAGATCTAAATGACCAACACTTTCTCTGAGCAGAACATTTTTCTTTCTTTGTATTTATGAGATGGAGTGGGAAACTTCCTGTACCATCCCTGGGAAACTGGACAACAAGCAGGACAGGAACTCCTGCATTAACATGGTTTGTATTAAACATGCACTGGTGTGATCCTATCTGAGGGTGGGAGAGGGAGAACTACTGGGAATGGCCAGGATTGCTCCCTGTTGCAGGCAATGCTGCTGAGAAAGCACAAACCAGCCACAGTGGTGAAGTCATGCAAATGCAATGCTCCCAAAGGCCACAGGAATTGTGGAAAGATTTGTGTAAATATCTCATGCATTCTTGTGCTCTAAGGTTTATGGAAACAAAAACCACAGTCACAGAGCCAATGCCACATTTGCTCGTCCCTTCCCCCTTCTATTTCTTCTCTACAGAAAGGCTGTAGAAGAGTTTATGAGCAGGCGAGAGACTGATTATTTTTCTTTTTCTTTTTTTTTTGACTAGTAATGTAAAAAAAAATGGAAAAGATGGTAAGCATAAATAAGGTTAAGCAGGGTACAAGGGAAAGGACGGCTGATTTGTGAGTACCATGTGAACCTCTTTGCTGTAGGCATGCCTGGAAAAATACATCCCGCACACATGTTCCCCAAGTAATTTTGGACTGTACAATGCCTCTGTTGCCCACCAGCTGGACTCTTCTTTCCCTGCACCAGTTTATTCTGTCAATAGTCTATGCTATTTGTTTACCCTCACAGGGAAGATACCATATGTTTACCTTTCTGCTTAATTTTTGAGGTTTTGTCATGCTCTTTTGAAAGGCATACAATACCTGAGCCTAAACAAAACCAACCCTATTTATTCACATCCTGGTGTCATTCCTCTCTGTTATGGAGTACACCAGGGACACTCTCCCCCTTCTTCAGATGCTTTATATCATTTCAGATAGTGGTATCTAGTGTCCCTAGAAAGGGACAGTTTACGTGATGTCTGTTATGATGGAAATAGCTCAGGGGAATAATGCACCTGCTGTTGGGGAATATATGGGTCAGTCCTGCTGCTGTTACTGGATGTGAGCTCCTTGGAACTGGTGACTGACTACACAACACTGTCAGGTGGGAGGGAGGACTCTGTCAGATGCTTTTTTTTTTTTTTTCAGGTCTTAGCTACTTGCAATCCCATACTGACAAAGGAGAGGACAGGAAAAAGGCAAGAGGAGCTGGTTAAAATATGTGTCATTAGTCTGTTGCAATTAACTGCCTCCTTTTAAGTATGAGGGAGATTTACCAGCATCTTTTTTCAATGGACCCACAGACTAGAGTGTGGGGAGGAGGGGAGTGAAGGACTCCAGCAGGGGCTGGAAGCTGTGAAATTACTGAGAAAGAAAAAGAACAAGTTGTATTGTCTGAGGGTAATAACCAGTGCGGCTGCTGGCACAGAGACTGCTGTGACCCAAAGCTTTGCTGAAAGGCAAGTATCTTTCTCACATCACAAAACCCAATCCCTTGCTGCCTTCCCACAGTGTCACAGCATCCTGCACCTCTCCTCCCGATCTGCTGAGGTACAGTTTTTACAGGTAGGAAATTGGGCCGGACAAGCTGGTGCTAATATTAGGCTGGTTGCAATGGCCATGGAGCCAGTCTTCCCCCGCCTCTTAGAGGAATGTCAGCTGCCACCCTGAGCAACCCTGGTGCTTCAGCAGATGGCACTGTGAGTCCTGCTCACCCACTGTGGGCTTTTCTGCTCCAAAAGGTATTTTTATTTTGGATAAGGAATAAAGCTGAGGTTCTGGCTACTTGCGGTCATTCAAAATGCCATGGTATTTTTCAAAATACAGGGGTACTGGCCCAGGCATCCCAGTTAAATTGCAGCCTGGGCAGTGTCCCAGCAGCCCAGAGCTCCACCAGCGATTCTGCTGGGATGTGATTTATTTCTTCACTTCCTGTCCTAAAGGGACACCCACAAAGTTGTGAAAGTTGTTCACATGGAGTACACGAGGATCTCTGGTGCAAACCAGGCTGCACTGCTTACTAGGTGTGGGTTAGCAATTGCCGGTATTTCTGGGGTGGATCTTCAGATCAGAAGTGAGCAGGAAAGAAATAGCTGAGCAGCTCCTAGTCAAGGCCACTTTTCTGTGTGTTACTGATATAAACACAAAATAAAAAAGGGACAAAATAATCCAGCACATCAGCTGTGAAACATGTATTAAGTTATAACAAGTCTCCATGGACTGATAACACCATCCTCAGTGTCTGTGCGTGTAGCCACTTATGGGTGCAGATTTTAGTCTTGCTTTAACTGAATTGTAAGGAAATTGGTGCTAGTTATCCTGTACTGGGCTTTTCCAACCACCCAGCCGGCAAAGCTCAGTAGTGGTGATTCATGTATTTCTATCAGTTGCCTCAGCTCTGGGCTCAAAAGATAATTATTTGATTGTATTGCATCATCAGGGTTTTGTTCGGATAGATTATTTTATGTTTTAGATTCTAGTAGAGAGTGTCATAGTCCTTTTTTTCATGAGGGATTCCCTTGCCCACAGTGCAAGATTTGGAAAGCTATGGAGCACTTTCCTACCTGCTTCCAGATTCCTTCCAGCTTTTCTGCCTTCTGCCCTGCTGTGAGTGCTGCATGCAGGGTGCAGCGCTCCTGACCATCACGGCGTACTATTTGCTTATTTTATCTCTGAAAACAAAACAAATTTCTCTGCATTTTGTTCTGTTTCCTACATGATAGAATCTTTTGTTTTCACTTGCAACCTTTGCAGCTTCCAAGAATTTTTACTCCTTGTGGTTTGTCGAGATGCGCAGGGTTCAATAGTCTGCCACCAGGCCCTGGCCCAAGGTCGAGGATTCCCTCCTTTTCCTTCCCAGTATTGTCCTGCATCCTGCAAGGCCCTTCTCCTTACATTGCTGTGGCTGTCGTGACAAAGGGGACTGGCACCAGGCACACTCCTGCTGCCACGGTGACAGCTGCTGAGCACTCGCCAAGCTCAAACAACAATAGCATGACCTCAGATACTGTGTTAAGAAGGAAGAACTTGAAAGGGAGGGTACACTTAAAAGCAGACAATAACACCTCGTCTCAGCGCAAGGCATTGTTTTTGCAAGCCCGGGATGGAAATGGTTTAATATAATCTTGGCGTATTCTCTCCCAGCTTCTCTCTCCCCATTTTACGCACAGGCTCAGCCACATCCATGCTGGACTCCAGTTCACAACAGTAGCTGTGAATCCAAATGTGTCTATAATAGATGTTACTGACTGTTGAACTCAATGTGAGGCCAGGCATCAGGAGTGGGAGTCTACTTTTAATGCTGCTGTGACACTCCCTAACTGGTTATTTCCCTGTGCTTCAGTTTCTCTGGATGGTACTTTAGTCACTCTGTCAAAGCCTCCTGAGCTACACAGGTCTGGATGGAGCTATGGATGTGCTAGGGAGGTGCTGTGGATGGAGAGGGAGGCCGAGAGCTGTGCTGCTGCATGGTGCTGCTCTCCCATGGGGACATGAAACGGGAGGGTCCCAGTGGCAAGTGCCTGTGTTCAGCGGTGCCTGCGGCCCTGATGGTCCTGGCAGAAAGCCTTCACCTGGAGCCACACAGAGAGTTTGAGAATTAGTAAACAGGCTTGGCAGGAGGAGGAAGTAGAGCTGGTCAGAAAAATTCTGACTAAACAAGTTTTCATTGGAATTTACCGATTCATCAACATCAAAGCACTTTGTGGAGAGGGTCCAATTTTGACAAAGTTGTTTCCAAAACCAGGCAGGGCTTGAAAACTGCCTGCCAGGCACATTTTAGAAACCTGGTGAGTTTTCTGCTGATTTACACCGTTGGTTCCTTAGCAGTTCACCAACTGGCTGTTAAGAAATATGTTTTTCCAGTTGTCATGACTCTGAAGTGCCTGTCTCCCAGTGAGGGACCCATGGTGGTCACTATCTGTGACCCTGACTTGGTCCATCAGGCAGAGTGCTGCAAGGGTTCATGCAGCTTGTCAAACCCAGGGCTCAGGGAGATTTGCTCTGCATAGTGCTATCAACTTTATCAGAGGCCCCTTCTTAAATATCAGAGAAACCAACTGACCTAATTGTTGCTGCTTTTAATTCTGAGACCTTTAACTTCGGATCTGGAAGAAAAACGGCTGTATTTTCTCTCTTTTATACACATGCTCAAATAACTCCATGGCTTTAAATGGAATTACTACTCAGCTGAATTTGTGTAAATCAGAGTAGTTCAATGAATTGCTTCATAACCTTTGAGACATAATGAAACCCACAAAAAATACCTAGTTATTTCTCCTTTCCAGCTGGAGTAAACAATTCTTCTTTTGTTTCTTATGGATGATACTGGTGGTAAACATTAAAAAGAAAAGGAGACGAAGAAGAGGAAGAAAAATTTATGTGTTGGACCTGGTTCTTCTCAGTGTGCAATTCCTTCTTTTTTATCCTTTGCAGCTGGGTTTGTGTGTATGTGAGAGTGTGTGTTCGTGTGTGTTTGAGAGAGGAAGGGCTATTTCACATTTCCCATGATGTGTTTTGTTAAGGGTTGTGATAGCTGGATTCATTGTGCATAATCTGCAAGCCTTTACAGGGCTTTTCTTGAGCTTGTCTTCATGGGAGGAAAAATAGCTGCTTTTTTCCACAGAGAACTTTTTCAGTGTCTAGTGTGAACATACAATACTGGAGAGGCACAGCAATATGCCATTGCTTTCAGGCTTGCCCATGTCCAGATGTGCATCCTAAGATGTGCTAGCTCTGGGGAACATAAAGCAAACTGAAAGGAGCAGGATTTTACTGAAACAAACAGGATTCCACAAAAAGAAGCAGACCAATAAAAACTGTACAGAAAACATTTTCTGTCATAGTACCTACTATTATACAATTGTACCAATGCACAATTTGCAGTATGCCTTTTACAGCAGACTTTTCTATTTCAATGTGTGCTTGTATTTTTATTTTTTTTTAGTTAGACACAAGATAATCTTTTAAGTAATGTGTTTATTTTAGCTTTGTTTTTCCCACTCCCCTAGGTCTGCTAGGATTTTTCTCCTATCTTTTTTATGTGCCAATGACATTGGTTACTATAAGGTTAGGATCAGAACTCATTGTGGGGGGCAACAGTACTATAAGGGCTTGACATGAGATCAGAAGTAATGCTGCAGTGAATTTTAAAAAAAAAAAAGTAGCAAGGCTTATGGTGCCGAAAGCTCTGGGTTTCCCATCCAGACACCATCTGTGAAGCACTTGGGGACAGTGCCTAATGTCTGAGTCATCATGTTTGGCAGTTATTTACCCAGTGGTCTGTTTCCCTGGGGGGAGTATTCATTGGGGGAGAAAAGGAATGGTAGAAAGAAGGAAGATAAACTGCCCTTTAGCCCCATGATTTATATTTGGTCAGAGTACCCCTGTTCTATTTTCTTTTACTTGGAATGTATCTCGGACATGTTGTTTCAATATGAGACAATCAGCTGGGCTCTCAGAGGAATGTCCCCAGAGACTCGAAACAGCCTCCCAGTAGAGTAATATGTTCAGCAGAATTCTAAGATGTATTCTCCAACATCTGCAGTCTATTTGTGCCTCCAGAATATTTCCCATCAGCATTTGGGGAATCAAAAGGCGCTTTGAGAGATGGTCACCAATTCTCTACGCTGCATGATAACTTGTAAAATGTTTACTTCTTTAAACTTCTACTGAGCTGGTGGTTTCTTTCTTTCCTTCTTTCTTCTTTCTTTTTTTTTAAAGAAACTAACAACAGAAGGACATGGAAAGACATTTTAAATTATTCTTTCATATAAATGGGTTCTGAATGTAGTAGTAACCTCCTGGGAAACAAGAAGACCTAGGAGTCATCATGGACAACACAGTGAATGTCTGTTCTGGGTGTGTGACAGAAAAAATGACTTACTAGACTGCACGTTAGAAGTGGGTAGACAATCACATGGGGAGTATTACATGTTGCATTTAAGATGACATGTCCTCATTTTGATTATTGCATTTGGTTTTAATGACCCCATCTAAAACAAGACAGGCACAGAAGTAGAAACAAGCTCTAGGCAGGTAGTGAAAATATCAGAGAGCTAAAGAGAACATATTCCTTGTAGGAAGAAATCGAGAAGATTAGGATTATTTACCCAGGAAGGTAAAAAGAAAAAGAGAACATATAGCACTGGTCACACTAGAAATAATAGTTAGTAGGCAGAAAAGCTATTTTAAACTCCTTTTCAATCTTTCCTGTGATATAGGAATTGGGAACATTAAGACACAAAAGGAAATAACAATTGACACAATATGTAATCAATCTGTGGGCATTGATTTAGCAGGACATCATTTGTACAAATGACAGAAAGTTGGCTGAAAATCTGAGAAAAATATTGGGCACAAATATTAAATGAAAATGTCATTCAGGTAAGATAAATATAAATCTATCTAACTTTATTCAACAGGGCATAAAAAGGCAAGAAGAAAGATGAGCATATTACCTTGACAATGGGAGTAACAAGGGAACATGTGTTCTTATGGCAGAGGGTCTCTCAGTCACCTGTTGCTATTCATGGGAAGCCATCTGTTTGCATGACACTGATTTCTACTTGATTTCAGTAACTGGGAGCACTTAATAGTTCATAAATTGATTAAATTCCCATTGTTACTCTTCCTCATGAATAATTTCATAGCTGGGAATTGTAAGATTTCATGTGGATGAGAGGAGGTATTTGTCCATGAAACAATGACAGTAAGAAATTATGGGTAGCGCTGCTCTAGTGCTACTGTGTGTGGAGACTATGAAACTCAGTGGACCAGAAACAGGTATATTACGGCATTCTTCTAATGCAAGGCAGAAGAAGCAAGCTGTGGCACTGCATACAAAGCACATGAACTCACACCAAACAATAAAGAAAACATCTAAAGTTTTGATTTCATTCATCTTTTTTTTTTTTTTTTCTGAGATCCTTTTTCTGTTTCTCTTCTGTGAAAGCCAAATAAAAGCAACAAATAACAAAAAAATCCCTAAACAAACAGTTGGGACTTTGACTTGCGAAACTGTATTTGCATGTTTGTTCTGAAGAGGTTCCCATAGCCCAGCTCTGACTTTTATCTATCCCCACAGGATGTACTCCTACACTTTTTCTTCCAGGGTCCCATGCTTCCTGTGGGTGTTCCCACAGCTGCCAATTCAGACAGCTCCAGTCTGGAATAGGCTTTGCACAATCCTGAAGATGCTATTCTCTCACTAAGTCAAGTGATTCCACACAAAAATATGGCAGATGTTTAGCATCAGGAATCAAAACAGCATTTTCGCACCACACAGCACATTCTTCTCTTCCTGATACCTTTCATTTCCTCTCTACAGGATATGGAGCAATTTTCCTCTTTTGCTGCTGTTCATGTGAACTCAGGAATCTGTGAATTATACCAGGACATCTGAATTCCCATGTAAACTTCTCTGAGAGGTAAAGAGGCTCGATTCACTCATGTCTCCTACTTTACTTCTTCCTGCCTAAAAGATAAGTACAGTGTTTGAAGAGGGGTAATAACACTAGATTACTTCTCGTCCTTGATTTTCAACTTTTCCTTTTTTTAACACCTGAACACCAAGAGCTTCTGAATGTAATCTGTTCTGCAGAATAAGAATAACCATGGGCCAGAAATGTCTAAATGGCTATTAAACATTTCTGTGGAGGGGTCTGCAAGTCCTGGAGCTAAAGAAAGCCAGATTGACTGATGCTGGAGATGAATATTCCTAATGACATCAATGGGTAGAGTCAAACAGATTTCAGCCACCTATGGCGTTGGATTATCCTGTGGCATTTTCTTAAGGTCACCTAGCATCCTTTTAGTTGGTCTGATTGAGCTGTGCATGTGGCCCTCTTCACCAGACTTTTCAGCTGCATAGAGAAAGATGTATCAGTGTTGTGCTGAGCGTAGCTCAAACCATTCCCTGTCTTGTCTCTGGAGTCTTTCAGTATTGCCCCATGCAAGGGTTGCTGTGATGCTGTATTGCCCACCAGAAAATGTCTACGTACACTTAGGTAGCTTGGGGTGAAAAAAACTTGGGAAAAGCTGTGCCTACAAGTGTGATCCCAAGCAGAAAAGAGGAATTAATTCATTTGCTGTCTGATTCTCTGTCACAGAGACCCTGCATTTTCTGCAAATCTTGGGTTTAGCTGTGACACACTGTGTTAAAATGTTAGACATGAAAAAAAAGGACACACTGTGTAACAGAGGCTAAAGGAACTGCATGGCCGCCACGAAAATTCTTTAAGCCAGTGATTAAATTACTGTCTTTGCCCCCCATTCGCTAAATTACTTCATCAGAAATTACAAGCTCTTTCTCTTCTCATGGTGGATCTGAGACCAAAATAAATATGAGGAACATTACAAAATGTGTGCAATGCTGTTACTAATTTAATTTCTACTAAGAGTTAACATTATGCTGCCTTGTTGGGCCTATCTTCAAAGGAACCTGTAGCCATTTGGAAGCTGCAGAATTCATGGGGAATTTTCCTCTCTGCTTTGTAGTACAGTTTACTGGTAAGGATTATCTGAAAGCTTTTAAACTCAACATTTTTAGCAATGTATCATTCTCCCAGAAAAATGCACACTTTCTCTGAAAATGTTCAATTTTGGTTTAGCAGACTTAACATCTGTAGATTATAGGATTTTAAAAGCTTTATAGAAATATTTGGTCTTTTGCCTATTTTTGAAAAGGGGGTGCTGGGACAGTCTCAGACAGCTTTGCAAAATAAGCCCCGTTTACACCAAATCCTTGACCTAAACATATCAAGCACAAGCTTAGCAGCTGCAGGTCAGCTGAGAGAGTCGAAAGGCTTTTGAACTCATATTTCCAAATTGGACAGGTCCATAGTGCCAGTATTGGTGGTGAATGAGGGATAGGCAATACCAAGCATACTTCAGAGGTTTGTAACATTGTCTTTTACGGTTTCTCCTCCAACTTCTGGAGCTGGGGGAGAGGTGCTAAACAAACATATATGGCAGATCTCCTACCCAAGGCTTCCCATATGTGGTGGGCAGCCTAAACGGCCTTTACGTTGCTTTGACTCTCCAGAGAAGAATGATCACGGCTTTTATCAAGCAAACTAACAAAAGGGCAACAGTGTTGCAGGAAGAAAAAGTTCAGTGCTTGGCTTGAATCTTGCAGAGATCCCTGCGTATTCTACCACACACTTGTTGAAATCCTCCAGGCTTCTCAGGAATGCCTCTAGCAGCAATGCTGCGGGCAGTGAGCAACCTGGAGGAGAACAGGTCCTGTTCTGTACAGCTTCCTCTCCACAGCTCTGTTTTTCTCTTCCTGCTTCCCAGGAAAGAAGTCTGTGAAAGCTGGGCTGAATTTTAAAAGCTGATCTGATATCCTTAAATCCCAACAGCAGCACCAGCATCTTGATTGAAAATTACGTTTTTAACACCCGAGATCCTGTACAGGCAGGGAAGCGTGTGTTAAATTCTGTATAATTAGTCTGTACTTCTCCTGGTGTGTGGCTACTACTGATATTCTCTCTAGTGTTTCCACGTGTACACAAGACTTCCAGACATAGCGTTTCTTCATTTATTATTCTTTCATTCACCTGAAAATTATTGCATTTGTATTGACTTCACTACATAGTCACTATCCAATGATGTTTTGCCATGATAGGACTGACCTCTAACAGATAAAGAAGAGACTGTCATCAGCAAGAGAAGGTTACCAAGGAGTACAGAAATTCCATAAAGTCCAAACTGTTTAGAAACATTTTAGAAATGCATTTATTTCTGTAAGCTTTCCCAAGCTGACTGTTACTTTACTTTTTCTGCTCAAGGTTAAAAGGACTAAGGGTCAGTATTACACTTCATTATATACTTTTTTTTAGTCTGTAAGATTTCTAAGAAAGTTTTCACATTTTTGAAAATTCAATGCACTAGAGACATAACAGGAGTTTTACTCTAGTTTATTCCCACATTATGTTTCTATATTTCAGATCCTCTATATGAGTTTTCTAGAGGTAGTAGGAGCCACAAAGGATCGCTCTCAGAGGCAGAGACTGCAGATGACCCCATGCTGAGAAGAGAGGATGCAAAGCACAAAGCTTCTGAGGTACCCACACAGCACCACAGGGAACCTTGGCAGGTTTGGGACACTTCTGTTCTGATTTGCAATATGGAAGGTGTATATTCCTGGAATTTCTTGGCAAAATGAAATCTGTATATAGCACATACTATTACCAGACACAGTTCTGGACTCAGTAAAAATTAAGTGTGCATATTTCAAATCAGTTTTTCTTTCAGTACAGACTTTCCAGGATGTGAAGAAATACAAACTATATTCTTAAATTGTCATTATTCTCTACAGGATGATTTCTCAACAGTCACTAGGCAACATATTTTTCTCTTACTGAAAGTGTAGCAGCTCAAGTTGGTTAATTGATTAAACTCTTCTGGACAGTCATTCATTTTAATATATATGATGAAAAAAACCATTCACATGCCATTCTACATTGGGAATTAGGATAAAAGTACTTTCAGTCTTCTTTCTGAGGTAAAAAATGCAGCTGGATCTTTTCTGCTCTTCTCTAAAGAAAGTCTTGAACTTGTTGACAAATATTGGCACTTTAGCTAGTGTTCATGGTTCTTGTGAGTGGGCATGAGGAATAGAATAGAACTTTAGCTGGCCTAAACCATATAGCAGTTACAATAATGTCTAGTTTTAGTAGATAGTAATATTGTGAATAAATCCTTAGCAATAAACTCAGCTGGTTATTTGGTCAACAGAAGTGCTATACTGGCTGTTAATTACAACCTTATGTTGGATATGGTGCCAAGTACATGTTCTCAGTATTAGCCCAGAAGGCACTGGTTTTCAAAAGAGAAAAGCTCTTCCAGAAAATTCAGTTGTGAGACTGGTGCCTGAGACTAAAGGCACCAGACAACAGCTTTAAAAAGCTGTGGTACCTCCTCTTCCTTCCTAATCATTTGGATGACTTTTTCCTTAGGGAGCATTAGTGGGTATTGACTAACATAGTTGGAAGAAAGTATGTCAGAGGACACAGACTCTGTGAACTACTCTTTGAGTTTGAGTTGATCCACGTAGGGATCAGCCACGAGCTAGCAAGGCTAGCAGGCTTAACAAGATGGGAAAAAGAGTAAATATTACTAAATAGCTATGATGCCATGGAAAGGGCAAAAGATTATGAAAATTATTAGCTTGAGGGAAAAGTCATGTATACAGAGGGATGGAAACATTGGCTAATGTAAAAATAAAAACATATTGGCTAATAAGTGTGTGGCATTCCATGGCTGTGATATCAGAATTCCCAATACCAGCTAGCTTCCCCTTTCTGAACTCTTCCGAATATGCCTAAATTTCCCATTAAAAAAAAAAAAAAAAAGAAAAAAAAAGGGAAAGATACCCCCCTGTGAAGTAGGAAAATTTTTTGTTCTAGAGAAGAGAACAGCACTGCTATTCATTTGCATGAACACAGCCTCATCAGTTAATATTTAAAGGCCCCAAAGAAGATCCTTGCTTTTTCTTTGAATGTTTGATTAAATTTTTCTCTGGTATTTTGGCTGGACCAAATAAGAAGGCCTAGGAAGGCTGCTTCAAGGTAAAGGAATACAACCTCAATGACTTCATTTTTGTCCTGTTTACTGCCAGCTATGAGGTTTATTGTGTATTTTTAATCACCAAATTCCTTAATATTCTCTACTTTAAGGAAAAGATTTTGTGGCTTTATTTACTAGATCTGCTCTGGCTGGGTATGTGTCTGTTTGGATTAGTTGTGAGGCCTATTTCATACATTGTATACTGTAAAATGCACTGCTGTCTCTATCTGGCTGCTCTGAATCTTGATGTACAGCCCTCACTCAGAGGGGACCTTGAATGCTGCAGTTCCATTTGTGTCTTGTCTTTTCTGAACTTCAGTCCTCTTGTAGGGGCCTTGTGGAGGACTTCCCTGCTTGCTATATAGAAACAAAGGATTTTGAAAATTATCTTTTTTGGTAGTAGTATACTTGTTTGAATGAATTTGCCTTGGATAGTTATCAGCTAGCGAAGGGTGCTCCACCTACTATAAGACTTCCATATAATGTGAAAAGGTTGTAGGTAGAATGGTTTCAAAGAGATAGCCTTTGATTTCCCAGGTGTCATCATACAAATTCATGCCTGTGCCCATTTAAGCCTGTACAGAGAAGAGCATCTGAAAATGTTAAAAACATTATTGAATGTAATGCATCTATGTGGATAGGAAGTGATGCTCTGTTAGCATGGATGGACATGCTGTGGCTCTGTTACTCTCTAAGAAGTTTCTTCACCTTACGGTCATTTATCCTGTTTATTTAATGCCACTTCTCAATATCCCACTCACTCATATTGGAGTTTCTCAGGCATCGATTGTTCCACTGCAATGCCAGTGAGCCTTGACAAAAAAACCCCAAATCCCAAACCCACTAAACCCACAAACCAGTACCAGTTTTACAAAGCTTTATATCTGAAAATCATCAGTACTGCCATTGCAGCCACCTGCTGCCTGGTGTGGCACTGAGAACAGCTATCTAACCCCCACAGCCCCTGTGGGTTGTTGGTTGAGACAGCTGCAGTGAGAATTCCTCTTCAGGCAGTCCAGCAGTGCAGACTGCCAAGGTTAATCTCCTGTGTGCTAACCTACAGGGCCTCTGCGTGTGAGAAACATGAAAGTATGACCACTTTCCAATGAATGATCTAAGGAAAATTACATAAACGAAAATACAGCAGAGTCCGGTCATCTGTAGTTATAAATAACTTCTGTTGTTTGGTCAGCTGGAATCACACAAACATGCTATTGTTAGGATGCACAAATGTATACATACAGATTTTGAAATCGGAATAATGCAGAAAATGAAAGGAGTAATTACCCAGATAAATGCTTTATTCCTATCTTATTGCAGCAACCTAATATATGTAGGCATATAAAGACCTACAGTGCTATCAATATCTTGACCCTAGGCCTTCACGAGACTCCCAGCTTTGCCAGTGGGAAGTGCTGCTTTGATTGACTGACTTCCTACAGAAAAGCATCAAGCCAGGACTTCTGTAAAAGACAGCCACAGCTCTTCCCATTCCTTTGGAGGAAGGATTTGGATAAGAGTGGTGGAGTGGGGTGGGGAAGAGTGGGAACAGCAGAAATCATCCTTACAGGAGAAAAAGGAAACTAAAAGCTTCGCAGTTCAGGTCAGCTTTTCCCTATGCTTCCCCCACCCTTCTTGCAAACAATAAGTCAGTTTGCTATCTCCTTTTCCTTCCTTCCCCTTCCCTCCTGCAGTACTTGGCCTGGGAGCAGGGGGAAGGGGGTTGCTTGTAGTAGTACCCGCAGCAAACAAGAGGATGGAGGTCCTTTGTAGCCTGGGCCAGGGAAGGTCTTGGAGGAGACTGCCTATAGCCACCAGCTTTCTAGTCTGGAAGGTACGGAGTGAGGAGTCTCTGACACACTGCGAAATGGAAGAGTAGTTAAACAAGCATTGGGAAGTCAAGGGAGGGAGTGAGGGTTGTGTGGTTGGGCCAAGCTGGTAACTGGGTGAGGGAATTGCTAGGCTGAGTGATGGACAGGCCTGAGGTGCAGGCTCAAAAATAGTCACTTATCAAGACTGGGACCAACTTTTGATCTGGGGGGATGTCACCGAATGCAAGAATGTCAAACACTGCAATAATACGTTCAAGGCCTCTCAGATGCTTTAGGCACAGTGTTATGCCCCCTGCTGTAACAAAACATGCTGCCTGTACCTCACCTTGATGCAGCCTTTTGTGCATAAAGGCAAAGAAGACACTCCTTTCTTCCTAAGAACTGAGAGAGACCGAGCTGGATGCCAAATAAAAGGTAACTGGGAATTTTAACAAGAATTTGAGGAGATGTGAAGGCTGTCTTTTCGGAGAGAAGAGCAAGATAGAATAAGCAGTTCTGGCCTCAGGCAATTTCTATTTGTTCTTCTTCCCTTCTGCCTTGTGCAAATATCTCTCTGCTCTCTTAATTTTTGGCCTTTCTGCCCTTGCCTTGCAGACCTGTGGAGTGGGAAGTCAAGCAGGCAGCCCAGAGGCACCACAGCCAGAAAAGAAACAGGAGGAGGATGTGGAAATAATTGGAAATCCCTGGGTTCCAGAAAGTCAGCAGAGAACATGCCAGCACCCTTAAGCTAAAGGAGGGACCTGGGAGAGGGTGCAGTTTGCATGTTTGGAACAAGAGAGGGAAGTGAGCATTAATAAGACAGTGAGAAAGTCTGTGAACTGCAGGAGAGGCATTCTAGGTGGGAACCGCACCCTATCTCTAATTCCTCATCTAATCTGGCTGCAGCAGAAGTCCACACAGAAACTCTCTTTCAATCCCCCTTATTGTCAGCTGGCTCCACACCTCTTCGGCTCTGCAAATGGCCAAAATGCGAAGCATGGGTGGTTTTGTGTGTGCTGTGTTTCATGTCAGGTTATAAAGCTTTGAAGTTAAAAACCTGTTCTTAAAATGAAATTTCCTCATGTTGTGAAGAACAAAGCAACAAATTTGCTACCTGAAACTGCCCCTGTCTCAGTTGAATTATAAAGTGGAAATGGTTTATTGGAGTAATTCAGGAAAAAACCCAAAAAACTTCTTAAGAAACAGGCTATACATTTAAAAGATTTATATTCTGCTCCCTCAATAATGGTGCACAAGAAATACAGATGTTCCCAGCTTTGCTGGCTGCCGTACAGCCTGATGGGTCTGTCACACTCTGGCAGTGGTGGAGAGATATGCTCCAGGCCGAGCAGAAGAGTTTTACCTTGCTCTGCGGGGCATTTGGTTGAAGCAGGGAAGTTCCTTCTCAGCCCAAGACTTTAACAGGCTATTCCTTGTGTCAGTTCAGTCAGTGCAGGGGGAGAGGAAATCACTCCCAAATGTCCCTTCCTGGAAGGTCCTCTGAAAGGGGGGACTTCCCAGCTTTAGAATACTGCCAAAACATCCTACTTGTGCAAACCTTTCCAGAAGAAATGCATTGTAGGACCGTGCACAGTTCCTTGGGATACTCATCTGGGAAGAATCAGGAAAATTTCTTTAACCAAGCATTGTGGCTGGGGCAGGGAGAATCAGGGAGCTACATGACCCCTTTTTCACATATTTGTCTGCCTTTCCTTCGTGGCTGTGTAGGACGGAGGAATCCATCCTCTACTAATGTGCCACTGTAGGATTAGACAGAGCCCAATGAACCATTCTGTTTGCCCTCAGGCTCCTTCAATTTACTTGAAAGCAAGCAACAGAGCCGCTCTTCACCTCCTTCATGGAAGCTGCTCAGCAGGAGAAGCAGGGAAGTGGTAGCAGCTGCTTAGAGCTCTCTCCATTTGCATCGGAGCTGCTTGCTGGCTCTGAGGTGCAGGGAGGGGGAAAGGGTGATGGGAGGCAGCTGGGGAACGTGATGCCCTCTACATCCTTCCTGTAGTGACAAGCCTTATTCAAACACTTCAGTTTAAAATGCTCAGAGTGCAGCTCCAGAAGAATGCTTTCAATTCATAATCAAATATGGGGCAATAACAGATGGATAAAGCAAACAAATGTGGGGGAGGATGAGGTACATACTCAAACACTCTGGAGTGTATTCTGGGAAGAAGACACCCATTTTCTACACATTATTTCTCATTCAAGGAAATCTATGGGCAGGTGAACTTTGGGATCTTCTTCACCACGCTCAGAAGAGTCAGTGCAGGAAGGAGCATGTCTTTTTTCTTTTTTTTTTTTTTTAATTCAGTGTGGAAACAGTTCTCATGTCCTTGTGTGCTTTGAAACTCTTCCTATCCCTGCTGTGTTACTCCTGTCCTTCTTATATGGGGAAACTGAACAAGTAGCTTGGCTTTCTGACCAGCACTAATACTACCCTGTCACTTTGCCAGGAGATGCAGCCTGTTGAGTGGAGCACTGGCACCGCAACCCCAATGTGCATTAGCACTCTGCAGGCCTCATTGTATTACACTCCTCACAACCATTGCTCTGCAGGCTCTGCATGGGGCTATTCTTTCTGCTTGTGTGCTGTGTTACCACTGCGCCTGCAGTTAGCTCCATTGTTTTGCTGGTGATGATAATACATAGGTTTTTCCAGCAAAGTAAGCCTCCAGGCAAGCTGGGAGGCTTCTCAAAGCACAATGGGTTGGTTGCCAGACAAACAGCAGAATGCTTGAGGAGTATGTAACGATTTATTGTCTTAATGTGCCTGGGTTTCTATTGCTCGGGACTGCATATGAGATTTAAAACCTGCAGCAGACATGAGGGGTGTTGATAGTGAATGAAGGACCTGAGGAAAATTTTTAAGGTGAACTTTCTTGGTTCCATCTTGTTAATCAGTACAGGGTTACTGAACAGAGCAGATCTCTGCAGTCGGTAGGCTTGTGCAATGGTAAGTAAAGCACAGCATCATCTTGAAAATCATGTTTTAACTTCATGGGAAACAGGACATACAGGAGACTATATAATAGGAGAATTTCCCTTCTACTGTCTGCAATCAGAGCTCTCTGACCTTTAATTTGTTTCCAAATGTGATCAGTTTCTGCCACCTGCCAGCCAGTCACAGATGCAATACTGTACCAGCAGTGATGTAAAGGACAGAACAAAGTGTAGTCAGTTTGAGGAAATGGTAATATAGCTTTCAAATCAACAGCAGTAGTTTAATTCTAGAAACCATTAAAAAAATGCTTTTTATTTTCCCCCCTGAGTTCAGTCTTGGAGCCTTGTTTTGAAAGCACAACATTTTCTTGGCATGGCTCTGCTGATTTCTTAAATGTGCCAGCAGAAGAAACATCATGCTTCTGTGTCTTCAGCTTCTTTGTAATAAGATACAGTTAAACAACTTAAAGACATTAAAAATTCATTAGAGCATTTCAATGTTGCAGTCAATGAAACCTGTTGTTTACCAAAGCATTTCCAGCCAAATAAAATATCTTTTTTTAAAGTATATAGTAGTAGACATTTGTTCGGAGTACTTTGTATAAAACTGATTTTATATTTATATGTAAATAATTTTTACACTTCTCTAATGCAGCAGTAGACAACATTAGATAACAGGGCAGATCTGTGAGAATACATGTCAGCTTCAACTGCTAAAATTACCTTTAGGTGAAACAGTACAGGTGAATTACATTACAATACTGGGGTGGTACTCACCAATAAAATAAGTTAATTGCAAATGCCTCATTATCATCTTCATTGTGAAGCACTTTTAGGGTACCTAGAGGTCTACAAGTGAAAATAGAGTGAGCCATATTCTGCTTTAATTTTCTGCTGGTGTCTCAGAAAGAACTTGGGTGATCCATAGAAACTATTACAGCAAAAATTATCCTGATACATACTTCTGACACTACTAGAAACTTATGAACCTTTGGATAAATTGAGATTATATTGTCAAGGCAAATGTGCCACAAGAAAATAAAACATCTAGTTTCATTTTGAGTACGGTGAACTGTGTTCTGTATAGATTTCTGGAGCAGCAGCAGGTTAACTGATATTTAATATCTGTTCATGTAAATGGAATGTGACCAAAACAAGTGCTGAAATAGCTGATGCAGTTTCTCATCATCCAGAAACTTGCACAAGTTTAACTTCACAAGCTGCTGTCATGGAAATAGCTCTCTGTGGCTGTTAAGCATGATTTCAGTACTGCCTCTCAGTGTAGTTACTGAGAATGCTAGCTGGGAATCTTAAGTTAACTACGATGTCCCGGCACAATAAAAGTTGAGCCACTGCGTTAGACATATATGACCTTTCACAGGAATCTAGATTGGAGGTGACAGAAAACCTGACAATTGATTTAAGACTCATGTTTCTGCAGAAAAATCATATGAGACTTGCTGCAATTTCCATCAATCTAAATACAGTGGGTTCTGATATTTTTGTTTGAAGGATTATGTTATTTTTCTAAACCTATTTGAAAGGGAAATGGACATTTATACTTGGAAGACTGGGGACCCATCTGAATTTATGAGATTTCACTATTTTAAGATTTAAATGAGGATTTAAAATGTATGCTTATCTTATGATATAAAGTCTGTGGTTAAACTTAGAACATAATGCTTCTCCAGATGTTTACGTACATGAGCCAAACTGAGAAGAAGACTGTCAAATAATATGATATCCAGCTTGGGAGAAAATCTTGGTTGAAATCTTTCCTGAGCTGTGAATCTTTAAAAAGAGTGATCTTACATGTATATTATTTTTCTAGGGAAATCTGAAAAGACTTTGTAGTCTTACAAAGACGTATTTTACATACACATGTTAAATATGTCCTCTTAAACTTTCTAAGAAAGATACATAAAGACAGAGTACTACTTTAAATAGCGTGATTTATCCCCAGCAGAACATGCTCAGTTTTCTATGTTTTATTCTTGCATTCAGAAAGTTATTCTTGTCAAAAGTACAGAAGGTTCCAAAGCTTCCTTTTCTTGTAAAGATGTGTCTGACCTTATCTTCTATAATAGGTTCTATTTTGGCTAACACTCTATTTACATAGGAATGCAAGCATAATTAAATGCTGACAGCAAGAGGTCTATTTGGGTGGAATGTGAATATCTTATAGCAATGTGGTTAACAAACCTTATAAAAATAAAAAAGAAGCTGCGCCCTCACACACTGGGCAGTGTTAGTAGAGGAAGGTTATAATGTCCTGGAGTGGAGGTATGTAAACAAAGAGGTGGCAGTGTTAGGTCTGTGGTGAGCTAGACTTGACAGCAACATAAACAGCATAAAGAAGCCTTCTAAACAAAATCTCCAGCTGATCAGTGGAGCCGACCCACCACAGGCCTCCAGAGCTGCTGAGAAGACAAGATGCATTTCTAGAGGATGCTTGTGTGTTCCCAGCAGTAGGGAAGGCAGGGAAGACATGTTGAGAGGTAATGTTCAGTCATGGGGCTGCAAGCAGGTGTGACCCCCAAAGGCAGAATGGACCTGGAAGCTGTAGAGGGCTGGCACATCAAAGGGTTGTTAGCAGCACTAGGTCTTTTGCTGCCCCAAATGTCAGAAAAGGGATAAGCGGCCCCATTGAAGTTCATTTAACAAAACATTAAACTTTCTCTGTCAAGAAAAAACAGAGCAAGTAAAATCCTGACCCCACTAAAATCCATAAGCATGTTACAGTTGATTTCAGAGAGTGGTAAAATACTAGATTATTGCCTGCAAACTACCTTTCCTTTTTGCAAAGTCTCTGTAGCCCAAGCTGTTTGTGTTGTTTTTGAGGGCACAGGGGGGGATGGATACCTCTCTGTCTGTCTTTCTCCTTTTCTGAATTCTCTTGCCTGTTCTGTTGGAGTCAAAAACCAGTTTGTGTTCTTGAAGTCACACATGGATGCTGAAGAGCGGTGCTGCATGAAGGAAGTACTGATTTGTGCAGTGTTGTGTATCCTCCTAAGAAAGGCAAGTGAGCCCAGTTACATTCCTTTTTATGTCACCAGCCATGAAAACTAGCACCAAGAGCTAAGTGTGATATGAACTGTCCTGAACACTTGGAGTGGTTGAGTTTGATTGTGATGGGTGGTAGAAAAGTGTGCTATATCTTCCCTTAAGTATGTGTTAATTGGTTGAAATGCTACATCCAAACATAGCATTTTATACTGGTAAGCTTAAATAGGGAATATAGATATATATTTATAGCAAATGCTTAAATAGGTTGTTATTTTTGATTTTGCTTTTGTTAACATACTTGTTCACTCTTGCCAATATTTTAAGATCTCTCTGTATAAAGTTAGGCATTTAAATCCATATTTCAGCTTACAAGGAAGTGGCATCATTTTCCAAAGTACTGGGAGACTAAGAGACTTCTTGAAAAATAATTGTATGAGCATCAGGTGAAGTGTTGACATGATTCCATGCAGATAGATGTGCTCTCCTGAGCTGCAGAAGGAATTGTCCATATAGAAACCAGATCTATTCCAGACTCATTCCAGAAGCTGTATAGGTGCATTGATGCAGTGCTGAGTTCAAGCTATTAAGACAGGACTTTTGGTCTACACAGATATTTTTATAGAAGTGTCTTCATATAACATTGAGGCCTACCTACATTTGCATATCTGCATTGGAGAATCTAGCTGTGTCTCACCTATTAAAAAATATGAATCTAAGCCCTGAATTAAGTGTGGTGTCCAGAGAAGGAAAATTCAGGCAAGTTTCTCAAGCACAGCTAAAACCTGATGTGCTGAGTCTCGGCAGCAATAGCTTGTTAGTGAGTGACACCTGGATCAAGAACAGAAGATGTGGAAACTGTTTTCATAAAATTCTTAGGTTATGGTATTTAATGTTTCCTTCTAGCTGCTTAATATTTAGTGAAGTATTTAATAGCATATTTTACATCACTGCCTTTATTTGGATTATAATGGGATGGATTAAATTTAGGGGACCATGCAAGCTTGTCCTTTCTTTGTAATTGACTGGTAGCAGTAATTTGTCACTGTTTCCATCACAGGCCACATGATTAAGATCAGAGTCAAGAACTTGACTGTGCAGAGCTCAACCACTGGGACCATTGCTATGCACTGAGATAACCAAAAAAGGTAGAGGCTGAAAGAAGACAGTGTAATTTGAAATTAATCAAGATGTAACAACTCCCTTTTGTAGGCTGTGGTTGGGAATTCTCAGCTGAGCTGAGTGTGCCAATGGCTGAATCACAGTTGCTGGCCTGTTCACTCTCTGACCTAACTCTGTGCTCTTCTCACAGCTGCCGAGATGCTGATAAATCCTCTGCCGCCTAAAACCTTGGGTTGCCTGAGGTTAACGGAGTACTGACAGTTTACACCAGTTGAAGATTTGTCCCTGAGTGTCTGATTGCTACAGGGAGCGTTCTTTTCTAATGAGCAAGATGTTTGGGGGAACTGTAGGGACTGTGATCTGAGGATACTGGGGTGAAATGACAGCCAGGACCCAAGTGCTAGTTCATTTGGTAGCAGCTAACACATTTCCTGACTGCCATGTTGTCCATGTAACTTGAAAAGAATTTTGAATGAGTCTGTGGCAGAATAAACTAGTTAATGAGATCATGGGAGAGGGCTTTTTTCCCTTGATGATCAACCGTTGTCTTGTCTGGTGGTAATACATACACGACAGCCACAAGTAGTGAAATAGCTTATCATTGCCAACATTTACTGAATCCCAGGCTCTTGTTTCCATGGGCCAGTGAAGTGCAAAGGCCACACTGTAGTTCAGAGGAAGAATAGACAGGCTGAAAGGAAACCATTGTTTCTCCCTTCCCGCCTGGGCTTTTGCAGTGTTTCTGAAAACATTTTAAGCTCTCTGTAGAGTACTTCAGTTAATCCTTAGAGAGCAATAGTAAAACTCTAGGAAAAGTATGCAAAAGAAAAGATAGGATGTGATGTGTTCAGTCAGGATGGCTGTACTTGGTAGGAAGATCTGCTTCTGATTAACATGCCAAGAAAGTACTTAGGTTGAAAGAGAATTTTACTAGACACTTTTAAAGGAAACTGTTTAGAAAAATGCCATGTACTGACCTCTGAGAAAGATCTGCAGAATCAGTATTTCCTTCCAGTTCACTCTGAGGTTTCTACCTTTCTTCTCTGTCATGCACTCAATAGCAATAATAATAATAGCAATACTTTCAATGCTGCAACACTCTCTACTTCAAAGTACTTCACAAACACTGGATTAGATTCAGTCTGGTCTTCTACGGATGTAAACTTTGTGTGAAATCCTGGCTCTATTATAGCGAATGGCGAATTTCCCACTGACTTCAGTCACTCACTCCTTGTCAAAGAATTTGGGCAAAGCAAACCTTCTGAAAGAAGTGAATGTGATAGCTGAAAGGATACAAAACCTCTGTTCATTACAGGGAAACACATACATTCTCGAAATGGAGGTCAGGCACATCGAGACTGTAGGGGAATGACAGAGGTAAGAAAGCCCAACCTATTCATCTCCCGGTGTGCTTCCCTTTCCTGTTTCTTTTTTCCTAGGTCAAATGCTAGGCCAATTGGCTGCTTTTGTTGTGCCCTCAAATTTATAAGTTTCTCAGATTTATATAGATTTGACTACGGAGAAATAGCTGCTTGACTCACTAGCTTGGTTGATTCGTTAATAACCTTAGTTTTCTTTTTTTACTTTTGCTTAGCGTTGTCATTTGCAGTTGTTCACATGACAATGGTAGAAGTTTATCCCCTTTACACAGGGGCAAACCAGTCAGGACGTCACACCCTTGTTCATTTGCATGATCAAATGTGGTTTACTTTTTAACATCTAAAATACTGCAAGTATCTTGAATATTCTTAGTCCTTTTATAACGTCGCTGAGTGAAGACAGCCTTTAAAGTCTTTTCAGACCAAAACCCATGTTGTATATTTCACTGAAGTACGTTTAGAGATTGCAGAATGTTAAGTGCTTATTTTGTATGAATAAACACTGCTTTTAATGATTCATGATCCCAAAGGAATTCCAAACCATATACAAGGCTGAAGAGAAGGCAAAGCACTGAATAACAAAACAACGATAAGGAAGATATTAAGAAATACAAATTGCTTTAAAGATGAGTTGAAACACTGAATGATGCCAGCCAAGACATATTCACTCCTGATCAGGGCTCTGTACCTGAAATTCTTATTCAAGGTAGAACTTGTGTCATGTTGCCATCTGCCTGTGCTTTTGACTGATCCAACTGAGCCTTTCTACCCTCCTGGGTATATAAACCCCATCTGTCCAACAGTGTCAGTTACTTAAGCTCCTCTCTTTTTTTCAGCTTCCAGTTGGTACCTCCTGAATATGCCAAAGAGCAGTCCTGACATCTTGGGCTTGTTTTTTTTCCTGCTTTTCCATGTATGTATCTTATTACATGGAAGTATGCTGAGAGGTAGTTTGCCATGTACAAATGTGATGAAAATCGAAGGACTTCAGGTTTTGGCAATATTTCTTCTGTCTTTCTGCTATGTACGAGGCTTTATGGCACAGCCAGAGAGGAATGTGGAAACAGCTGAAAAGCAAGCTGCTCTTTTCCTACTTAGGTCTAAATTCATCATTTCTCTGTGTATTTTGGAAAAGCTGCTTTCCAAATTTGAGCTTCACAGACGTTACTGTGGCCTTGTATTTGCATTCTGTGCCTCATCACTAGAAGCAGCTGAACTAGTTTAAATTCTCAACAGCAATGAGAAATTCACCAGAGACAACAAATCATAGACATCATGAACTTCTGACTAGTGTGAAGTCATTCAGAAATATATTTCCCAGCAGATCTCTGCAGTCTGTGGTATTCCCATCAGGTGATTAATCCTCTGTCAGGGTGCAAAATGTATTGTAATAGAGAAAGAGAAGGAATTACAGCAGATAAGGAATACAACATTGCTTATGTTTCCAAAGTCTTTGGGGGATAGAAATAAACTGCAATCAGTTGCAATATCTTGCATTGCATGCCTTTTAAAAATTCTGAATTATGACTGAACTGATAAAATACTCTGAATTATAGATATGTGAACACATGTAAGTTTCTGTAGGTGTAAAGAATAAAAATGAAAAGCACTGCATAGCTTTCCTGGCTGGCTTCAAATACATTCTAAGCTTTTACAGGTTTTATTTTTATTTATTTTTTTTAGGTTGGAAAAAGTGTCCCTTTTGTGTAAGAGGGAGGTATAATATTTGAAATTGTCTGTTACAGTGATTACTGTCACTGTCACACTCTGAACTTGCTTGCTTTCGTGGGGAAACTTGGCAGCATTGGACATCACCAGATCCCCAATGGTTATAAGTTTATAGGTAGAAGTGGAGAGGAGCACAGGTGTATAAATTCAGGAGAAAATAATAATGCAATGAATAGGAGTTATGAATAAATACAACAAAGAAAGAAGTGTGGTTTGGTGGTGTTGGGGTTAAAGCTGCAGCTTTTCTATTTTAGAGCTTGAATAGATTTTGGGTGAAATTGGGAATCTAAAAGAAAAGCATGGGTCCCCTTAAACACCTTTCTCCTGAAAAACTCCAAACATTGTGGTGACTGCTGTTTGACCTGGCTGGCACTGCCTGAATGGGTGGAGGGGGGAATGATGTTCAGAGCTGCTGATCAGGATGCTGGTTAAAATACTGTGTGCCTCAAAGAAGTGAGGAAAGGAAGGTGACCAGCTTTTGGCTTCAGTCCTAATCCCTTCTCAAACAGTTAAAAGAAAGAAAGTGCCATGCAATCAAAGCTGAAATGTCATTAAAGGCATTGAACAGTTTGGGTGGCTCTCATTTACACCTGTGCAAATTTGGATTTGGTCCATGAGGTCTAACTGTACATTGGTGGAACTGAGCTTCATGTCTCATGCGTGGTCACTGAGTCTGGCAGCAGTGGCGGGTGAGCTGCTATCAGGAAATGGGGCATGTGTTTCTCTCCTCAGATCTGTGTGCTAAGTGCTAGGCCTGGCCTGACAGATGTTAGAGTGCCCTCTGAGTAAGCAGGGAAATTATATACAAAAGTTTCCTATTACGGCTGGAATAAACAATTTCTTAACTTTTGTGTATGCTTGTCTTTCACAGAGGCACAGTGCTTTCACTCTGTAATACTGCTGATTGATTGCCACAGTGTTATGGATCCCAGCTCATCTGGAACCCACACGAAAGTCCTTTTCATACTACTACACTACTTCTCAAAAAAGTTTAAGTGCTTCATAAGCATAAATTAATTCAGCAAACAGCATTTCTGTGATGTGGTGTCTAGCTGACACCACTTATTTGACTTGCTTAATATTACAAACTGAATCAGTGATGCAGATAAGAACCAAACTCAGGATCCCTGTTTCTGACCCCAGTGCTTTGTGCGGTAAATGCAGACAAGGCAAACTCCTGATACTCAACAGAACCAGTGGCTGGATCGTGGCTAGTGCGCCTTTGCATAACAGTGCAAAAGCAATTCCCTTTATGAATTCCTCCTACCCCTTCCAAAACTAGCTTTAATAAGAGCGAAATGCTCTAAAAATTCACTCCTATGAATGTGTGTGTGTATATATATATATATCTATATATCTATATGTATGTATATATATATATATAAAGGAGCAGATCCTTTTCTGCTCTTAATTTTTTTCCCCCCAAAAAAGTGAGTGGCTTTATTTCACATTCAGAATCTAGATTCTGACTTAGGTGGCTAAGTTAACTGACTAGTCTTTAGATTTGGTTCCCTCTGGAGTCAACAGACAGGTGTGTATCTAGGAGGTTCTTCCAGAGAATGATTCAGAGCAAAAGTTAGGTGCTCAGATTTGAGCTAAGTGCCTAAAGCAGGGGTCCTCAAACTTTTTAACCAGGGGGCCGGCGCGCAGATTAAGTGGCAGGCAGTCATCCACGGGTGCTTGGTTTC
>JAVJGJ010000037.1:49333107-49380312 GCA_035590215.1 Microhierax caerulescens | reverse complement strand
AATTTCATCTGCGCCTTGAAACAGGGCAAGAAACAATAAATATTTATGGGTACCAAGGGAAGGTTGAACTGTAAACCACCACTTATCCCTACGTCTCTTATGAAAGGAATTAGCGTTGCAAAATTTACATTAGGGGAAAAAAAAAAAAGAAAAGAAGGCAAGAGAGAGGCATTTCTTATGATGTGAAAATTCTCTCTCATACCCATTTAAACTGGAGTAAACGACCTCTTCACAGGGCCAAATCTGGGGCGCGGCCTTTTAACTATGATGATCAAATTAAAACAAATGGCCAAAATTAAATGCTCCAGCCCTTGCTGAACATGAAAGTTCAAGTGATGAGGAAATATGTATGCAGCAGATCACTTTTCTATAGTTGTATTTGAATGAAGTCTTAGGGTGGTTTTTTTTTTTTTGAAACAATTTTAGGTGTAGTCAGAGATACTGTACAGATAAAGATACGTAAGAACATAAAAATACCAATGTATGCAGCCAAGCACAAACAGCTTATATGCCTCTAAATCCAGAAGGGGCCATAATAACAGAGTGTTTCGTATGGGTTGTTAGAAGCCCAGGCAAAGATAAAACTCCAATAAAAAATACATTCTTTTATGTTCAGTGTTAAAGGCACAGCAATGTAAAATGAGGATTTATGTTTGTGGGGGCAGGCAGAGGAATACAGGCCCTTTAATAACCTGGTGCTGCAGGAGAGAGAGCAAGCTCCAGTGAGGTTTCAAGAGCTCACCGGCAGCTGAAAGGGCCTGAGGGAACCTGGCTCGTTTGGAGCAGGGCTGAAGGCTTGGAGCTGGGCAAGGCGTACAGGGATGCTCAGCAGATTGCCTGCTTACCGATACATCTTGGTAGAGCACCTAGGCTTAAAGTCCTAATTTTTTCATTATTCATCATCCCTGTGGAATATGCTTCTGGTGACATTTACCCTCCGGCTCTTCTCTGATCAAGGGTGATTCCCAAAGGGTTTTCACACTAAAATCAGGTTACTGTTGCCTTTAGTACAAGCAAGATCATGTTCTAAAATTGCCCATTCTGGTATTACTGTAGACCTGCAATAGCTGGTGCAAGTGGTCAGGATTAGATGGTGTAAAGAGAGTGAAAAAGGCTTTGCCTTTTCTGTGTTCGTATCCCCAGTGTAGTAATACGTAGCTGCTGGTGTTAGGCATTCAGTATTCTATCCTGCTGAACCTGGGCTGGTGGATTCTAGCAGGTAACTGAGACAAACTGGGGTTTTCTCTGACTGAGGCTGGAAAGGCTTTTTCTCTACGGCTTCCTCAGAAGAGGTAGAATTGGAAGAATCCTCAGTAACTTTTGCCCTCTGTTTATTCATCACATTTACCCATAATAAGTTCTCCCAAAATCTTCTTACTGCATTCCAGTTTTTATAAATACATGTAGATACTGTTTTCTGGCTTCTGTGAAAGGGCAGCTGAACAGAAACAGACACCAAATTAGTAAAATTTCATTGTCTCAATATAAGATCGATAACAGTGTTTTCAGAGAATGAGTCATGGGGAATTGCTGGCAAGGGTGTGGGGGTTGAATAACATCCTAAAACCCATGATGTGACAAGGTTTCTTTGTTCCTTCACTTCTCTCCCAGATATAATCAGACTTGTCATTTGTTCAATGGGGTTACTAAATTAGTTTCCCTCCTGAGTAAGAAAACTACTGGTAAAATATGCTCTTACACTGAGTCTCTGTAAATCTTTTGGAGGATGGAAGAAGAGAAAAGTTTTTTTTTTCTGTCTTGATTCCAGCATTTTCATCCAAGTAATTTCTTGTGTACAATAGTCTTCAACAGGCCTTTATGAAGTGGAGCTTCTGGAAATTCAGTCCATGATGGGGAGCTGAAGCTGATATATTTATATTAATAAAAATCATAAATGGCAAGAAAACCTGAGAATACCTGTCCTACAAAACAGGTTTTTGGAGTATTGCAAAGGCTGTAATCAGGCTTTTGTAAGTAAAGATTTGTTCTCAGAGCTTTTAGAGAGTTCCTGATTTTCTGCTGGTACATTTAATTCCAGTTTTCCTAAAGTTAGTGCTGACAAGTGTTGGACAACCCTCTCACATGTTTGTTGCTTTTTCCACTCAGTAATGTTCATATATGGATTTTCAAGGGATTCAGGGGAGCTTAGAAGACAATGTATGAGAGTGAAACTATTGTGTGGGAACATTAATTTTGGAGGTGACATTTCTAAATTCAGCAGCAGAGGGACAAGAGGATCTGACTAGAGAGGCATAGGTACGGTCTACCAACTTCCATTTGCCTAGTGATTTTATTTAAAAGTGCAAGTGTCACAGGAGAAGTTTTCAGTGATTTGTGTGAGTGATGATAATCCATTACGTGGCCTATCTGGAAGTTCAAATGACTCAACTGAGCTCAGCTGACCACTGAGCAGCCTGCAAGTGAAATGGGGTGGGTGCTCTGACATTATGCCAGGGTTACTGCACTGTGCCTGGTGTCCACCTGAAACTTAGTGCTGTCACCCTGTCCTCTGTTTCTATACAGGAGATGCTGGTGAGATGTCCACAAAATCAAACAGATTTTTTATGGTGCATAGAAACTCTTCCAAATAGTATTTTTTTTAGTGGTAGGTTGATCTGGAGAAAGACAGTATAACAAACCTCCAACTTTTTTTCTGGCTACATGGGACCATTTCTGTGGATAATTTTGGGGTTGTCTTTCCAAAGCTCAGGCTTTCTTGGACTTTGGAGGTTAGCTGTGTGTGAAAATTCAGCTCTGTCTCCAAATGTTCTGATGTTACCTTTAAGAACATGGAACAAAAGCAATAAAAGTCAATGAATTGATTGTTTCTGGGTTCAGAGAGCTTTGAGTCAAGACCTGACAGACCTAGCTTGAAGTCTTGAGTTTGGGAGTGTTTGAAATTTTAGTACCAGGGCACTTTTGAGTAGATATGTGATGTGTTATATGCTTAATAAAAACTATGAAATGGCAATTTTTCATTCATTTCTGGTAAATAGTACGCAGTACTTTTAACTGGTGTGTTTTGTATAAAACCAAGTAATTTCTGGTGCACAACTATATTTTATTAAAAGAAAAAGTATAAAGGAAAAAGACTTTAAGATATAGTCTGGAGTTTTAGGAAAAAGACTAATGTCATTGCACTAATGACAAATACTGAAAAAAAAATGGATTTAGACTTTCAAATGTTTTTTGTTAAGATTAGGGAAGGACATGGAGATTAAGGGAAAATAATTGGTGAAAATGAATGTAGTTATGCAAGGTATAAAATATAATAGCAGTTTATAGTTATGGATATAAGAGGAACGGAGCCTGTTTGCAATTAAATTCCTCTGCTCATGTTTTGAGATATGTGGAACTATGGGAGAGAAAGGTCCCGAGCAGCTTGATAATGAGAAAAGAGAGGATCCTGTGAAGTGTCTTGCACAAGAGGTTCTTGCTGCATAGTGCAGTTCTGACATCTCAGTGGGGCTGGGGTAGTTCTTGCAGCCCCCAAGCACTGCAGTCAACAGTAGTTCCTCTGTAGGTGGCACATCCTCACCTGAGTCCATACTCATGTCTCAATAGGGACAACTGCCGATACGAGTAGTATTTTTCAGGAAAGATGTGAAAAAGCTTCTTCACAATTACTGGTCTTAAGTGTTCTATAGTAATTTCTCTGGCAGTAGAGTTAATTTACTTCAAGTTGCCCTAATCCCAGTTCCACGTGGGATCCTTCTGTTTAGCTAATCCTCTCTGAACTTGAAGGTTGGATGTGGTATCTTCCTCACTGTCCTGCTCTAATCTGTTGGGGTTATGTTGCTGCACACCATATTGCTATCCGCTGCAAAGAGGTTGTGTTTCATGAGCTGAGTCTTAATTAGAGTTTACCAAAATGTGTTTTCAGTCTTGGAAAGCAAAGCACTAAGTTATTACTATAATAATATTTACTATTTAATTACATTTCAGTGATGTCTGTAACATTTTGGGTATGTTTTAGATGCTCACTGCCTTGGGAATGAAATCCCTGTAGCTTTTAATGTGATTTAGATCCTTGGTAGGTTAATAGTTCTAAATGCAAGTCCCAGTACCTTCGACCTTGTTACACATTGATCCAGCCCATTCTTTAAGTGTTTATTAAGCCACAGAATACCCTAGGGAAGTAGAGAACTCCCCTGTATACATTAGATGAAAGGCTAAAATGTAGACACAGGTTATGGGATTTGTTCAAATTTCTCCAGCAATTCAGCAGCAGAGGTAGAAGGAGAACCCAGGTGTTACAGCCTGGTTCTTATGCCATGTCTGCACAGGAAATGCTGGAGTCTCCTAGAACATCATAGAGGTTTTCAGCCTGGCATCCATAGGTGACTTTTAGGAGTTTCACCCCAGGTAACTAAAAGAAGCCAGTATGGGCACACAAGTGCAACAGGGAATGGGTGCCCGCCCTGACAACGATTAACGTTCAAAAGGTTTGAGTTGTTAAACTAGCTGCCTTGGGTACTGGTAGCACTGTACTCATAGTGACGTGGAGCTTAATACAAAAACTGTGGCATACCTATGCTAGCCTGCTTCAGTCCTGTACCACCAGGCAGGTGTAGCTCATCTAACCCTAGAACATGAAGTGCATGGCAAATATTAGGCAAAATTGTCACTGTGCCATGCTGTGGCTTTCAATAAAGCAAGTTTTGAAAGCCGATTTAATGGATAAAGGAAAAATCTTTTCAAGTGCTTTTGATAAGAACCATAGCATGAAATCTGAGTGGAAGTTAGTCACATCCTCACCTGATAAGGAAGTTTTCTTCAGTAAATGAATTGTGAAAGCCTGCTTGCAATTAGATGGAACAACTCCAGATTCTACAAATACATTTTCTGGGCCCTCATTTGTTGTTACCAGATTTGATCAACGCCCCTCTGAGCACAGCAGCCAGGTAGGGACTGGATCCAAAGCACATGCTGAGGACTTTTAGCTCTGGATAGCATCAAGAGGATTGGACTAAGATACTTTTGAGAAAGGGTTTGATATCCAGATAGGAGAGGTCATAAAAGCTATATGACGGGAAAAAAGCCAGAGGGTTGAGCTGGCTTGCAAATGCAAAAAGGTCAGGGCATTTTATTTAAAAAGCAATTACAAAACTTGTTACAAATGCTGAGGGACCTGGGAAGGGATTAAGCAATCTTGTTACTTGTACGAACACTCTTATGACAGCAAATCTACCCGTAAGCTAATAAGGCTTGTGTGACCGTAATATCTGAGCAGAGTGCAGAGTGACTCTTCCCCTGCAAACAATGATAGGAAAAATGTTGCTTGGCTTTGAAGAGAGGCCCATTGTGTTCTGTCAGATGCAAAGGCATCTTGTTTAGATTCTTGAAGGAAGAGTCTCAGGCTGGAAGGCTGGCTGAGTGTCTGGGCAAAAAACAGTGGGGGAGGAGGCTGAGGATGCAAAGCAGGGCAAAACATCAGTAATGGTGAAAGCAGTAAAAGGAAGGTGGTAAGGGAGGAAAGTGAGTTAAAGATACATTTTCAGCAATATATTCACGGCTGTATGTGTATGCCACGTGCATGCATATGCTGTACTTGAACTCAAAAGTAGCGTATCCTTGTTGTAATTACTCAAAGGTAGGTATCTAAATCTCCTCAGTTTCAAAAATCACAGCTACACATACATATCTTGTGTGTTTATACGCATGATTAAATTTGTCTTTTCTCCCCTGTGTGCATGGTTTTCCTTGGTAATAGGCCATGACGCTACCATAATTTTTACTAGATCTCCCTTTTACAGTTGCTCATCGTTTTCCAAAAAGCTATATTTGGTTTTAGTTTTTCCACAACTGATCTTGGCTAAAAAGAGAGTATTTTAAAAATTTGCAAAGTACACCACAGGACTGTATTTTGTGTATTTTGATCTCTACGTACATCTTTTCATTGATCTACTGTTTATATTTCTTTCTTTATGGGGACAGAGAGCAGAATGGAGACAAATAAATAAAAAGAAACATGACATTGTTAATATAAATGACCAGGCCATTGCTTCAGTGTCAGAATGCAATTAGATCTGACCTGGGACTGGAATTCACTTCTCAGCAGGCCTGCTTAATGATTAGTTTTATTGTTTCTTCATCACCCCTACTGGGGGGTTCATTTTTACTGGTAATGGAAAAAGACTGTTGCCCCTGGATAAAAAGCTGGTCATGGAAGACAAAGGGCTGATTGAGGACTGCTAGGCTTTTCAGTCTGCATACCACCTCTTCTTTTGCTGTCCTGGCTGACAGCAGGAAAAACAGTGAAAGGGGTCAAATCTTAAAGGGCCTTCAGGGTAAGGAGCATTGCCCTGCACACAGAAATTAGCCAGAGAGGCTTTTATAGTTTAGAGCAGTTCTGATCAGTGTTGTAAGACAAATTGAATGAGAATCTTTACAGCAAGATGTTGCAGGTACCAGACATTGCTAGTGTTATTAGTATTGAGTCTGAGACAGTATGCATGGTTAGCAATATAACTGTGGTTTGCAAACACCTGCTCACACTCCCAATCTCAGCATGCAGGTACATGTACACTTCTAGCAACAGCTAGAAATTTCCCAACAGCTGCAACAGGTAAAGACTAGTTTAAATCCCTGGCAAAACTTGTGTGCCAGCTGCTACCTGTTCGGAAGTGTTTCCAAAGGGGTTTATTATGAGTCCTGGCATAAATAAGAAGAATACAAATAGTTCCTGTTTGTTTGCTTTAGTTTGCTGGGTGCATGAAACATGTAGTGTGAGTCACAAAGTTGTAGGATGAGTCTGAGGTAGAATTACAGACACTGTGCTATCTGATATTATGAGATGTAACAGGTGCCTGTGAAGGCAGTTTCCCCATCTGGAAACAGTGCTTCGGGGAATTTAGGCTGCTGATGGAGGAAAGGCTGGTTGGTTTACACCAGCGATGATAGGTGAACTACCAGAGTATTGAAATTGGTGGTTTCTCCAGCAGAGCATCTATAGGCTGAGGAGCATATTGAAACCACAGTAACTAAATGTCTGAGTTTGCAAAATCTTGACTGGAAGCTTCATGAGAATAGATAAGAAACTGAGAGAGTCTTGCCAAGAGTAATGACACTGCTCCCTCCCCACACAAGAAATAAAAATAAAATAAAGCTTTTTAAAAATCCTGATACTAAAAGTACAAGACTACCCATTGGTGTAAATTAGTGATCATTCAAGGACTTCAGTGCAGCTACACTGATCACATCAATTATGGAACTGGCCTTTAGTGTTTAATATTGTATTAAATCACATAATAATGATATTTTTTTTTATAATAGACTACAAAAGAGCAAGTCAGGAGGGAGTTAAAATTACACAGTACGCATGTAAAGAAAATGTAGTCAGCCATGAATGTCAGGCTTGCTCTCTCAAATTAACTGGAAATAACAATGGACTTTAAGTTTGACTAAATTCTGAAATGAATTGGAAGCGTAGGACCTGAAATCTGAACAAACCAGGGACACAACAGTGTCCACAGCATGTGTATTCACCTGAGTATTTGGTCCTCAGGAAAAAATGCTCTCATGATCTATTCCAAGTGTGTAATTTTTCCCCAAATGTTCCTAATTTGTATAGCTAGTTATTCAGCTTTTACAGATAATTATCATGGTGTCAGTTAGGGCCCAAACTATGCACACACTGGCACATCCACATGACTTGGTATCCCTAGGCTGTGTGAAATTCATTTCTTCAGCCTGCTGACAAGTTTCAGACAATCAGATTTGGAGTGAAACAGCTGGGAGGGTTGGCAGGAACTAAAGTTCGGTGTTGAACCTTGCGGCAAATTCCCGACAGCCCTTCTGTGGTTTCCTCTGTGTCCTGCAGGCAGCACCACAGCCACCACAGTGGCTCCTCTGCACAAGGTGTTGGAGCAAACAAGTCCCCACGAGGCAGGACAGCAGGGCATGCCTTTTCCCTTCCTTTTCTGTCAGGGAGTGGGCTTTAGGAGGACCTCTGCACTATTCCCTCCATGTCATCTGCCTGAGAGCCTGGATGGTCACTCTGATTTTGATTTGGAGTTTGCCCAGGAAGAACAGAGAGTGTGTGTCCTTCTTGAGTGGGTTGTTGAAGACTTAAAGCCAAATGCTGTTGGCACAGAGATTTGACAAGATATCTGTGCAGAGCCATGTCCAAAGAGACCTCTTGATGTTTCCTATCTTTTGCAAAGCCGACATATCAGGAGTTTGGTAGATTAAGCTAGACTCTGGGCTGCTGGGTTGCAGTGCAGGTCAGGGTGGGCTGGAAAGTCTTTTCCCTTGTCCAGTGCTTTATGTGGTTTCCAGAGGCCCACTCCGGAACTGGAACTGGAATCACTCCCAATCCCCCCTGCATATGCACACATACCAGTGTCAGGAAGTTCTCCATTGCTCTCCCTCCCCATCTAGGCTTTGCTATGTGCATGAGGGTTGGTAAGTCCTCCTGATCTTGTCTAGCTTTGTAGGCTCCCTACAGGGAGAGGACTTTCAAGCCTTTGAAGATACATTAAGGAAGCAAGGTAAATATATATACAAGATAAAGCTTGTATAACCCAGTACAGAGTCTCTGGGAAATGACAGCCCTTTTCTGTGCAGACATGAAGGCACATGAAGCCTATGGAGGCAGGTATTGCCTCCTCTCTCCTATGTGAGCTGCCTGGTAGCGTTGTCATTAAGCTAGAGTGGCGGTCTGGAACGTGATTGACTCACACTTTCCCTTGGCTCACATTTTCCCTTCATGCTCCCTGGGTCCCCCTGTGCTAAAGGGCTACCAAATAGCAGCGTGAGTCAGGTAGTACTGTATGTTAAGGTTGTGGGGCAAGCACAGTGCAGATGGGATGGGTATAGGACAAAGCAGTAGGAAGGGGTTATTGGATGTTACTAGGTTTTGTGGGTCTGGTGTCATGCCTACGGGTGCTGTCGGTGATTGTGCAATGGCGTACTCCACTGTTGCTGGAGTGACCTAACAGGGCATGTTTTATATAGCTGAAGAAACTAAGGCCCACCCCCAAGGGTATACTTCTAACTCAAATAGAATTTAGAGTACAAGTAGGAAATAGCGTTAAATGTGTTTTTGGGGCCAATCTCACAGAAAAAATATCTATGGAATAACTGGAGGTTAAGCTCTAATTCAGCATCATGAATGACTGAAGTCTCGTTCTTCCTCCGTTTGCAATAGTTCATTTCCTGGGGTCCTGGTTTCCTTGGGATGAAGAGAGGTGGTATCAGAAAGAGCTATGGATGCTGCCAGAGCGGAAGGAAAAAGCTGTTGTTTTGCAGATCTCTAGGCTGGTGAATGCAGCTAGTCCTGGCCTTACACAAAAGAATGGAGAGAGTGTGTCTAAGTGGTGCCTGTCTTCTCATTTGGCTGAATTACACACTAAAGTAATTTATAACAAAGGGGAAAAGGTGTATTGTTAGTAATTGTTATGTTAAGGAGAGAATGTAACTTGCTGATTTAGCATCCATTTACTCTCATAAAAGAGGGGAGAAAATGACAGCCGAGGGTGGGGAGGCTTGGCAGGGAGCCAAGCGTAGATGGTAGGACCATTTCAGAATAATTTCAGGCATATTTCTGCTACATTTGGTG
Organism: Microhierax caerulescens; assembly: GCA_035590215.1. NCBI lineage: Eukaryota > Metazoa > Chordata > Aves > Falconiformes > Falconidae > Microhierax > Microhierax caerulescens. The sequence goes on along the minus strand of JAVJGJ010000037.1, from coordinate 49,370,750 downwards.
GCTGCATTCTCCCATCTGCTTTTGCCTTAACTGGAGCCGTAGGCCCAACACATCCAGCAAGGCTGTGACATTAATTCACCATGGAGCAGTGTCAAGCTCAGGGGTGGAGAGCAGTGAGGCCTCTATGGAGTATTTGCTGAAAAGCGCAATGGGAGCGGAAGCAGAACTATAGAGGACATTATGAAATATTCAAATGTAAGATCAAAGTGGTGACCCTGATTTCCTAAATTTGGTTAAGTTTGTTGCTACTTGGTCACTTAATCTTTAATTTTACAATTATTGATGGCTTGGCCTCTAGGTTTCCTTCCTCTGGTTTGTGCACAGTCTACACTGTCAGAATTTTTGAGCCTGGTCTGATGAAAATTACGTTGTTCTGCAACCCTGAATATCCCATGAAGGTAACTCTGCCTGACTGGCAACTTCCTCCATGGTGCTGATGGCATTTCTGAGTTTATGGGCACACATGCTGGTTTTATGAGACCCTGCAAAAAACAGATGGCGTTGCTGGTGATTCAGAATGTCAGTGTCATGCTGGTCTGCCATGTAAATCTCTTGTTGACGTACATGAGGACCGTCATACTAATAAAACAGGATGCTAATAACATGCCGTTCCAGTGCCTTTTCATCAGGAAAAGAGTCACTCAGAAAGCAAGGGAAATATGAAGGGGTGCTTACTGCTCCAGAACAATTTGTCTGTTACTGTCATACTGTTAATTAATGCTATGTCTGATGAGCTCAGCAATCTTCTCACCAGATGGGAAACCATCAGTCTAAGTACACTAGACTGTACACCAAAAAGCAGTGATTCATAAGGATGAGTTGGAAAACCCTCACACTGAATAGCCAGCTGTCTAGAGCAAGCCAGGAGGGAGCACTGAACTTTAGCTAGGATGTGTCTGAAGTCATAGCCATCACTAAACCAAACCTCAGCAGGGTTTGCAGGAAGATTCCTCTATCTAGCTGTGATCCAGAGCCCAGTATTCTCTTTGAAATGTGCAAAAGAAAGCAGGCAACTGCTTTTCCACATTGTAACCAGAGAGAAAGCTCGCAGGTTAGAGTGCTTGTTTGGGTGAGGAAGACGTGGGCTCTGTTTTCTTCTTAGTCTCTATGGAGGGGGAAGGAGGAATCAAATCTGCTCCTCAGGCTCTCACCCTTAAAAGGTGTGCAGCTACCAGGTGTTAGACAGGATGACCCGAGTAGTTTCTTGTTTGTGCCACTGTCAGCTGCTTGCAAGAAGCATGAGATTCACTGAACGAGTGAGCAAAAAGCAATGTGACTGTTGCTTAGTGCTTAGGGCACCGTGTTGGGAGGGAGGAATCTTGCTTCCAGGCCCATGTCTGTATATTATTAACCTGGTGTTGAATGAGAAGTGCAAAGACACAAATTCCTCTTGCTGCTCCATTTAAACAGTGTCCACAACTGGCTTTTTGTGGAGACCTCAGTTTATCAGTGTATGCTGAGCCTGTTCTGAAAGCATCTGTTGAATTTGTTTCCTTGAAGGATGCAAACTGAGAAACACCTTGTTTCTAAATCACAGCTGTATTCAGGAGTAAAGGCGTTTGTCAAACCAGATTCTGATAACCTTGCACTTTTTTAGAAGTAATCACCTGCAACCTAGTGTACTTCATGTCATGTAAAAAGGATTCCAGTGACTTTAGCTATCTTCAAGTTTAGGCAGACGTTTATGTCACTGCCTCATATCCACCTACCTCTGACAGCAAGAACCTGTGTCCTCAGGCACATTTGTACAGCCTTTTGCATAAACTGATTGCAGTTTAGGAGTTCTTTGGCCTATGAGAGTTTTATTGCTACTTGATATTTTTAGTGGTATTTTCTATATTCCATTATGAATCTTTGATTCTTTGACTGAAAGAATCAAACTGAAAGAAGAAACACTCATCCAAAGTGTAGTGCATTTATTTTCTCAACAGATTTTCCATGTGAATGAGGCTGTGAAGCGTATGGATGTTTAAGTTAGCTACAAACCCAGAAAGATTACAGAAACAGCACTTTGAATTGTTACCTGTACTTTTAACATCAGCTAAAATAGCCATCAGCTGTTTAAAGTCCTGTGTTTTGACTTTTAAGTAAAGTAGGCTGTAAGTTTTGGGTTTTATAGTCAAGGCTGTATTTTCTCAAAAGTCAAAAGGGTTTCCTGTCCTTACTTAGAATATGGGCATAACCCTGTACAAAACGGTCTTTTACTTTTTCCTGATACTGGTAAGAACTTTTGTGTTCTTATTCCTTTTATATGCTTTGTTAAAATAAAGTAAAATAAAATAACAAAACCAAAACCCAAAACACCCACGAGGTTAAATGATCCATACACAGAAATGTGAATAGAATGTTCTAAATGACTCTTATTTTCCAAAAGTCATGTAATTCGTTGATTGACTCATGTTTTACAGCAGCTTAGGCACTGCAGGCTGATGGCTGTCAGGTGTCAGTAAGCTGGCAGCTGAAAAGTTGCCTCTTTAAGTAGTCCCAATCAAATGAATTGCTCACTGTAAGCAAGGGTGGATTCTGGCCCTGTGTTTGCTGAGACACTCTTGGTTGAGGCTGTTACGATACTACTGGTGTCTGGCTCTGCCTCCTGTGGTACATTTTTCCCTGCCATGGGCTGGAAAAAGTGGTTAGAGGTAAGACTAAGAGGGGGTTCCAGAGAGTCAGTGAGTCTGAGGCCTTATCTAAACAAAAATTGTACCAATTTAACTGAACCTATTTAGAAACGGAGGTTGCTGATTTAATGCCACCCCTTTTTTTTTTTCTAGAACGAAGCCTGGGGAGAAACATTATTCATGCCAGTACAATTTATACTGTTACTAATGGCTTTATTTTCCCCTTTGTACTGTCAACAGCACTTGTTTTGTAACTCTTCTGTGCATATTCCAGCATATTCCTGGATGGTAAACCAGAAACTGGGTCCCTTGCTGCTTTTGCTTCTTCATTTCTTCCTTCATACGTTATTTCCTAACACTTCTAGTGATAGTCTGAATATTTAGCACGACTCTGCTGGTGTTCACTCCTAAGGACTGGTTGGCATATTCTCCGATAGGCTTGTTTGGAAAGGTGTTTCAAATAATTTCTTGTGTTGTGCAGTGTAGTGTATGAAGTGAGGAAAGGGAGTTTGCAGTGGTAGAAGGATGCTACCAAATTTGCTACATCAAATGACAAAATAGCTGGCTTTCACACAAAGTATTCCCTTGTATCTAGATACTGGCTCATGACTGACAGTAGGAAAATGCTTGTCACATATCACAGACAATTTGTGGCAATATAGTCCATGTAAATCAAGAAATATAAGGAGGCACACAGACAGAAAAAACAGAAGCATTCCTGGCACCTTCAGAAAGACTTGATGATAAGTGCTGGTAGAGAAGTGCCCGAGAAGCATCCCTTATGAGCAGGCTTGCATGTTAAACCACGTGACTTCCAGGTCTCAGAGAAGGTGTGGCTTCAAAATGGAGAAATCACAGCAGCGAGCTGGAAAATGACTTTTTCCCCCTTTGTAATAATAATGTCAGAGCTGTTATTACATTTGGCCTAGGGAGTGGATTGGAAGTGTTTCTCTGAAGGGAAGTGCTTCCAGCTCCATGTCTCTTTCAAGGGCTCCATTCCCATGTACTTGCTGGAAACCTTTCAGGAAACCACATTCCCTTTCCCATCCCCATTCAGCAATGTGATCTTTTCCAGCCAGAATGGCTCACAGACCGCCTCATCGGCCGGGCCTGGGAAAGGAATGTGACAACAAGGGGGCAAAAGTGCTGGCACTTCCATTACTGTCCTGTGTTGCCTTTCTGAAGAAACCTCTCTCCCCCTCCGCTCCCCACGCCCCCACCCCCCACATTATGAAAGGGTTTTCTACATCCATAAGCATGTTCAGAAAGATCTGCAGTCTCTAATTTTCCAGTGTGCGTTAGGAGAAGAACGTGGTTTCAGCTGGAAACAGTCACATGGCCAGACCCTCAGCCTTGTGTGAATCTGCCTGATGTTCCTGAGGTCACATTGTGCAGTGCTCATTTACACTGGCCCAGTACCTTGCTCTCCAGGTTGCCCCTGATGGCTCTAAATGACAGCTGGTGTCTGACAGTACCCACATGTGACAGAAACACCACTGCTATGTAGAGGAAATGCCCTGAAACCTTGCGCTAGTGCCATTTTTCCAGGCAGTCAACAATTCAAAAAGACAGTAGGTGAAGAAATGCTGTTTATATTACAAGTTTCAATAAATAAGATAAAGGGAGCAGGAATAAGAGAAGAGATCAAGGAACTGTTAATGACTTAGAGGACAGAATTGTATTAGAGACAGAAATGTAAACTGTTTTGCTGTTGCTAAAAGCCCAGGAGATACACATTTCATTCTGCAGAGAAATATCCTGATCTGTACTTTTTTCTGTCATAGCAGCAGGCAATTGAGCTTGGACACCAGCCAGCCTTTTTTATCCTCTCTTTAAACCAAACAATTAATTAAAAGAGAACACAAGGCAGGATAATTTAGCCAGCTCTGTTAATTTAGACAGAATGGATTATTGGGCAACGCCATCGTGGTACAGAACAATCACTCCTAGCTTCTGTGCCACAGGAACAGTTAAGCCTTCCAAGATTAATTTCCAGCCATTGCTGTTAGGAAGATTGTGCTGTTTTCTTATTCTTTATTTTTATTTGCTTGACATTTTTACTGTTTGTATTGTGTGGTGCATGGGTGGTAGTGATTAGATAGTGATTCTCAACACAACAGTTTCTTTTGAAGCAGACACTTACCCACCCTGGGACAACTGCTCTCCAAAACTGAAGGAAAAGAATATGAAGTCTTACAGCCACTGAAATCAAAGAAAAGTCTCTCATTGACCTCAGCAAGCAGGAGGACTGAGAGGCAGATAGTTATTCTTCCCATGATTCAAAAGATTTAAGAAGCTGGGGCTGGGAAAAATTAGGATAGGTCGATGACCTATGGAAACAATTTGGAAGCTACAGGTGCACAGTAGCTCTAAAAATTACAATGCTTACTTAGGCATCAGAAATGGCTTCAGGGGACGTGGTTTCAGTGAAGGAGCTTATATTATTTTCTTTAAATCTAAGTGGTTTAGACTGTGGACATTATAGTTAAGTGGGCAAGGGTTAGGAAACTGAATTTTATTCCAGCTCCTGATGCTCATTTAATGTGTCCCCTTGCAGTAGCTGTTAACCCTATTGCACTTATAACTCATCTGTAAACTGGGAATAACAGTGTTGCCTATTTAAATTTTGAAGCCTGACTAAATAATGTTTGTAAGAAACCATGTGAGGCCAAAGTCATTCTGGGGCTAATCAGTTGCAGAGAAGGAGCTAACACACAGGACTGTCTATAACCATATACATTTCCTTTACAGAAGTGGTTCCCAACCTTCACTGGCCCATGGGAAGCCCAGTGAACAAGTAACATGCTGCATATAACATATGCTGTACTCTTTTTCAGTGGTCTCCATTTTAACACTTTAATTTCTAGCAGCCACCAGCAAGAGATTTTAGCAGCAGAATGGAGGATTGCTACTTCACCTGGATTTTAGAAGCATAAATGTTATCCCACTTTTTGTGAATTCATGAAGTCATTAGATAGAGGTTAGGATTTATTTATTTTGTGTGTGTTCTCCAGTGGGAATGAATTTTGCATCAGAGACTCTTCAGGGAAAAATGAAGGATTTCTTTTTCTGTTTGTGTAAAGCATATTGTTTGAAATATCTCATGACTTTCTGTGTAAAAAAAAAAAAAAAGTGTCATCACCTTCATTCCATTAACTCAATTTGTTTTCAGCTTCAGCTGTGCAGTATTTATCACCCTCTATTGTCATATATTACACAGCTGCATAATGGCAAGTTTTTTTTTTAGAAAAGCCAAAACAATAAAAGCCAAACCCAGTCCAGAAGTGAAGCTCCTGGTAGGTGGGAACAGTGTAATGAGTAAAATGTCATTAAGAAGAAACTGTTTGCTGAAGGATTGTAATGTCAAAGTTACATATTTATTTACAAGATTTCAAAGATTAAAATCAGAGGAAAATTTTAAAATATTCGCAGTCTGAAGCTTCATTAAAATTTACTTCCCACTAGCAGTCATGCAGCTCAATTATGTAGTTGGTTTGTATTAAAGCAACAAAGTCAGAGGGCTTGAGCAGGGATTTTTTTTTCTCCTGAATCCTGGCATGGTCCATCTGAAAGGTTGCTGAACTGTAAGATACGTATCCTATAATCTTTTTGCTGCTCTGCCATTCACACACTGCCTTCACTTAAGGTAACATGTTACATATTTACAATGTCATCCAATTTAAATCACTTGAAATTAGCAACCATCTCAGAGAGTCTTGGCTGTAACTGCTAACCTTCCTTTTCACAAAACTGTCACTATAATAATGTGTAGCAGTCAGCTTGGTAAAGTGATTTGAAACCTAGAAAAAAAGTGTTGCACAGGTGGTCACAAGTAAGTAAGCACAACCATCAGCCACACTGAGGCGGGTGGGTCTGCTCCTAAGCAGTGTCAGTGGCATCAGTAGCCACACTGCTCTACTCTCAGAACCAGGGGACTCCTACCAGGGGGCATGATCTGCTGGCCAAAGGAAGGGGATCCCTACCTGGGACTGGCATGTATTTGAGCAAATATGCTGGGTCTGTGGACTGAAACTATTCAGCAAGACAGTGAAAAGTTGCTGTCTTTTAGTCTTGTCCCATCCCATGCGTTCTTCTGAGGATGCAGAACCTCCCTAGGAAGGGAGGCTAATACCAAATCATGTGCAGCAGTGACCACAGGGAGAGGAAACTTTCAAACAGTATTTGCTGTGAAAATGGATTCATATTTCTAAATGATTAAAATATCCTTGTAGGAATAAGCTGCAAAGCCAGTGCATCTATCTTAGGGGTAAAGCGATATGCCACTCATACAGTGGCAAGACATAAGTAACAATGCCATAAGTCATGTCTTCTATTAAAGAGCCTGATATCACCTGTTTCAAACTGAAGGGAAGAAATCTGGAAAAAACAGGACTTGTAGACATCTGATATAAAGTAAGGCCCCTGCCTCGTATTCCTTTTACACCAACCAACTAGTTGATTCAGCCACTTTAGCAGAAAGTGTTTAAATCACATTTGATTATGATTTGCAAACTAGCCTCCTGACTCAGTGTGTGCAGAATCTGCATTGTTATGTGTTTGTTTTTAAAATGAATTTTTTTGTCCATATGATGCTTCCTGATTCTCCAACTCTTCCCTTAATAGTCTGCATATGAGCAAAGACATGTTCATATCTTAGTGTCAGCAGCTGTGCATTGAATATAACAGTCAAACAAGTCCAGCATTCCTGTACTTTAGAGATGAGCCTCCAGACCTCTCAACCTCCCATTCTCATTAAAGAAAATCCCTGAAATTTGTGCTCTGTTGCTGCCTTCTAGTATGAGGAAGTGGTGTGGTGGATGACGCACGGACTGGCCTCCAGGGGAGCTGAGTACTATTCCCAGCTCTGCCATTTGCTGGGTAATATCCTGCAACTCATTTAACATCTTTGTGTCTCAGTTTCTCCAACTGTGAAAATGAGGCTAGTGGGCCAGCATTTCTCACTGAAATCAATAATAGATTCCTATTGAGTTTGGTGGCACTTCAGTGCTTGGAGATCTGTGGGGAAAAAAAAAGCCAGTTGCTGCTTTTAATACATTTTCCTTGGTTGTCATCCACTAGTTCTACCTCGCATGAGCATGATCCAGATTTATTCTTAGCATCTGCCTTTAACAGTATGAAGCATAACCTCTTATAGAAAGGTTTATCAGCATTTTTATAATTGTCAGTTCTGCTCAATCCTTTTCTAATGTTTCGTAAATATTTTTCCCCTTAACTTTCTACAGTATAAGGCAAACTTACTTCCTTACTCCCATGTAATGTAATACAAACGGAAGGGACAAGACAGTATTATTCAAAAATATTCAGCTTATGAAATAATATCTATTGGTTGACATGCCCCAGAGAGATATGACTAACCAGCTGCTCTAGGTCAAACAAATAAATAGAAAAATCCTTTATTAATGATGTATTCTGCAGTAGATTGTATCCAGAGAATTCTATAGAAATGGACCCTTTTTCATCCGTTCTTTATAAATAGAATAAGGAGCAGACTGAGCTCCTCGGGGTTTGGTAGGCACACAAACAGTGCACAAATACATGAGGAATGGTCATATTGAGGGAGGATTTCAGCTTTGGTAACCACTACATCTTGCATTTTCTTTGGCTTCCTTTAGTTAGCTAAAGACTGTGGGTGAGACTTTCCAAATATAGGCTACCAAAATTCTGCCCAAAAAATACACACATTCTCAGGAGTGGATTAAAACAGGATTCATGGATCTGAGCCTTAGTCTTGGAGGGGGGACTGTATAACCACAATGTCTGGATTGAAGTATCTGGCAGCTTGGGCTCTAGTGTTAGATAGGGCTGTAGAGGTGGGAGGTAGAGCTGACGGGCTACAGAGGCGCTTGAGTCATGAGAATTTTTGCTGTAGGTTGGATGGATTTGGTTAGTTTATTGCAGTGCTCTGGCTTGCTTGAGGAATGCAGGTTGGCTTGACTCCAGGTCTTCCTTAGTCTTACTCTGTCCCAGCAGTGGGTGACTTTGTCCCACAGATTGTTAACTCACAGACCATGCACTTACTCTGTTTCTGGTGTGAGATGGAAGGTTAGCCATGATAACAGATGAACTTCTGTGTACTAATATAAACTCGTTGAATAATTTAGGTTGTGACAATGGTGGTGAGGCCTTCTCCTTCAGCTCTCCCTTTTCCAGGCCAAACCAACCCAGCTTGCTCAGCTGTTCCCTCAAGTCACATACTCCAGCCCTTTGTCCACCTTGGTGGCCCTCAGCTTTACTTGCTGCAGTTTGTCAGTGTCCCAGAATTGGATGCATTACTCTAGATGTGGTCTCACAAGTGCTGAACAGAGGGGAATAATCACTTCCTTGACTTGGTTATTTTCTTAATAAAACAGCCCAGTATGAGGTTGGCAAAGATGCACTGCCGATTCATGCTCAGTTTGTCCTCCAGGAGCCCCAGGTCCTTTTTGCAAAGCTGCTTTCTAATCTGTTGGCCTCTAGACTGTTCCAGATGCAGGAGTTAATATTTGCCTGTGTTGAACATCGTGAACTTATGCATACCTTTATGTACAGATGCTCATTTTGCACACACAATGCATGATTGCATGATTGCAAATACAATTACCTGCTTGTATATGTATCCACCATGTTTATAGACACATTTTGCTAGTTTTTCGTTGACAGTCTCGTTGTTTCCAGAGAGCAATAAAACAATAAAAATCCTAAACTTCATATATATGCAGGGAGATATCTCTGTGTGCGTTTAGAACACTTCAAATGATAAACCTCTCTGTTAGGTAGGATTCTGTTTTGTTTTTCACTTGCTCTCCTTAACTTTTCTCATTTTTAGATAAGGGCAGTGAGAACTGCATGAGGCATATTGGCATAATCACTAACACAGACTTGTCTGGACCTCAGGAGATGAGTCTGTACTGTATCAGCAGATGGCACGTAAGAATGCTTTTCAAAGAAGAAAAGTTTCCTCTATCTTCCAAAGGGAGCTTCCTTCTCCTGTCTTTATTGGAGGTCAGATTGCTGATCGACCTCCTCCAGAGTTGGAGAAATTCCTCTGAAAACCTCTTAAACTGTATTTCAATTATACAGGAGGCTGCACTGGCAGGACCATTTTATTTCCAAGACACCCTGTGGCTTCTCAGAAGTGATGTCATTTTGGAATCCCCATCACAGGTAAAAAAGAAAACCCTCTCCTGGCAGCCTCCAACAGAAAATGTGCCTGAAAAGGCATATCTAATTGATTTAGAGAGAATCAAGTGCCCTCTGTAAANNNTGTTTACACAGTGTAAATCTCTCACAAATTAGGCACCCAGAGGAATGTGTTCATCAGCAAGGAGTTACAGGGCAGCATCAATCTTTAGTGACCAGTAACTACAAAAGACTAAATATTCAGATTAATTTGATTTTACAGATTTCAATGTTCAAACTTCTATTTCACACTTTACAACACAAAATGAGTGTTCTCATTTTCAGCTCTGCTGGTGGATGCTAAGAATTTAAAAATCAGCTGGTACAACAGTGGCCTAAGTAAGATCTTTTGAGCTTAGTGCACTTTAAACAATGAAGCAATTACTAAAATAGAATGAGATGGATTGAAAATACTCCAGGATTATTCAAATGCCAGACCCCAGTCTGGGTTCAGGCCATGTGTAAATTTTGTTTGGTCTTTCCCAGGTCCATGAGAGATGAAGTCCCTACATTCTTTTGGGAGCCCCTGCATTTCATATTGTTTTGTCATTCTTTCAGAGATCTGGAGTTTGTCCACTATTTCCTGCAGTGAAAACCTTGGTAAAAGTCACCCAGAGAATCCTAGGAAAGGGAACTGCATTTTGGTAAAAATTAATAGAGGTCTTGTTCTAGTGATTATTAATAAAGGCAACAGGTTATATCTTTATTGATTCTGGCTTATTTCCTCTACATAAAATAAGACTTTTTGCTGCCTTTGGTAATAAAACATTTACCAGACTCTTATTATTGTTATTGGTAGAAGCCCTTGCAGTGTATAACTAAGTTCTGGGTAAAAAAATTGAAGGAAAGATATGAGTGGAAGTTAACCTTTGTTAAGTGTAATTAATATATATGAAAACACAAAATGTTTGTTTTTCAGTTTCCTATCACATTTTCCATCTGGTCTCAGCAAAGCTTTTAAACTTCCACTTCCTCTGTGCAGTTTTGCAATATTCCTATTCACAGGAAGTAAGAGGAAGAGCTTTATGAGGGATATGTTACAAATAGACTGCATGTAGGTATTCGGACAAAATAGCTGGGCTCAAATCTGATCTGGTATAAACTGGAGACTCTTCAATGGAAGTGTGAAATTCAGCTTGTTTCTGATCTGGTGCTTCATTCTGCAGCACTGGGTTTTTTTTCGTACAAATTATTTTTTCCTGGTGCTTTTCATCTGTAATCTCAAAGCACCCTATTAAGCAATGACGAAGGTCTTTATAGGTTTTAGACTTGATAACTGTAAATACAATCCATGCTTAAGAAATGCTTCAACGGCTAGAAGTTGGTAGCAGACTTCACTGATGTGCTGAGCCAGGTCCCTTTGCAGTCCAACACACCATCAATATGCTGCTTCCCAGTAAAAACGAGCATTTCATAAACAGAATTAATAACAGAAAAGCTCTCAACAGTTTGTGAAAATAAGAATAAAGTGATCAATTATAGCTTTGGGTCTTGATCGCAAAGAGATTAGTCATAGGACTCATGAATGTGACAAGAACAGAAGGGCACTGGTGGATTTCATTGTTATGCTCAGATTTCTCTCAACAACAATAGGAACCCCAGATCCCAATAAGGAGGGGACCTATTGCTCACATAGTTTTGTAACAGCAACACTGAGGCTTTTACAATGTGCATGTTACATAGCAAGGCCGTAGAAGCCTACACAGAGCCATTTTTACTTTTTTTTTTTCTTTTCACTTTTTCTTTCATCACTGAAGCCAGCTAGAGCCTTCTAGTGTGAAATTTGAGAGCAGAGCCAAGCTTCCTCTCCTCTAAACATTCTAAAAGATTGATGAGCTCAAAATCTGCATCAGGATCAACATCCAAGTTTTGCAAATGGCATGTGTCTTACTAATTAGCTGATAAAAACCTCCAGATCTCAAACTGCAAATATAAATATTCCATGATTTTAATCTGTCTCCAGTCCAGCTACAGGTTACTTATTCAGTTACTCACTTATTACAAATTTCACTTCTTATTAATTTTACTTTTCAGAAAAGTATATTGTCATAAAAGCAGAGTGGTTGAAGTTATTTCATTTTTTCCTGAAAGCTTGAAACCACCAATTCACAAAGCTTTCCTCCCTCTTGTGCCTTCTCCTGCCTCCCCTTTCACAGCCCACAGGTATAACAAAACAATTTTGCAAGATGAGTCTTACAAAGTCTATGAACACAAGCTTGTAAATCTGGCACTTGAACAAGCTCTATTATTTTTAACTGCTTTTGTGTAAGACAAGAGGCTATGTAAAGAACAGGATGTTTTGAACATTGAACTCTGGTGCATTACCTAATACTGCTGTTACAGATTTGATGTAATTTCTCTGCAGGTGTCAAAGGCACATTAAAGAACATGCTACTGGGATGTTGAACATTTGACATATATAAGCCTGGTGAACTTATTGATAGTTCTTTTATGAATAGAAATGCCAAGTTTGCAGTTTGTGTTATGGACAATTTCAATTACAACACAGCCTATTCCTGCAGTCCTTTTAGATTTTGTTTTTAAATTACTGTAGACAGGATACTTAACAAACTTTTCTTAATGTCCACTTTTTTAGGAGATGTGTGAAGCCATCTTTGTCTTCCTTAGAACATGGGGCTGCTGCATATTCCTTAAGCAGGGAAGGATAATTGCATCCCTATCTACTCTGCAGCATTGCTCTGCAGCCAGGTTCTTGGTTGCTCATCTTGTCTCAGTCCCTGGGGGTAATTCACTGATACAGAAAGTAATCCTTCCAAATAATGCAGGTGCCAGAGGTTTGTGTAAGAGGGAGGCTTGGCAGAATCTTTTGTGCTATTTTTCACATTGCCCACACAATGGCTGGACAGCACTGTCCTTCCTTCAGTTGTCAGGTACATTGGAATGTGTATAGAAGAAAATAGTAGATCCAAGACTTTAATGCACAATTAAAAGAAAGTTATCATTGGAAATATGAACCATCCTTTTTTTTTTCCAGGCAATTTTTTCTTGAGGCTTTACTACCTGCTGTCTTGCAAGAGGGCACATTGAGCTAGCTGAGACACCAAAGAAGATATTATTATATTTTTGTGAGATTTTCAGTTGATTTTGCCTTTTTTTGAACTTCTGTCAGAGAAATTGTCCTTTCTGACCATATGCACAATAAACCTGAGGTTAAGTGGCTGCATGTATGATATAGAAGTAAGCAAGGACTTGATTTTACATTGCGAAAACGTGGCTAAAACTACAGTAGAAGAGCACTGTTGCTGTGAGTTAGGAGAAAAACACTGAGAGGGGCTTCTCTGAAGAGGGACTATTTGCTCTGCTGTTCCTCTCTCTCACTGATTCATTTTCAACACCCTCTTCATGCTTCACTCACTTTGTGTCCTGGCTTCTAGATACATTCCTCCATGGTCACTTAGTATTGTCTGATATCATCTTACCATCATACATGGTTCTTTACAGACAACTATTATCAGCTTTACGCTCACTTATTCTCAAATTAGTGCCATTGTGGTGGATGAGCTAAGAACTGTGCTGCTCTTGGTGTCCTCCAAGTATCACGTTTCCCCTGGGCCGCTCATTCAACATGGGGTGGGAAAAGTCACATTCCTTGTTAAACTCTGCTACTGCCTAATGAGACCGGTCTGTGTTGCCTTTCTGCATGGAAATGCTGGCCGTTGAAAACACCTGTTCCATCACCCAGTTCGTATTTCTGTCAGTGTAAGGGAAGTCCCTGCTGTACATTTGCCAGTGCTTTGGCCTAGTTTTAAACAGTCAGGTTTAGAGGTAATTTTGATCCTAATCTTGCCATCCTGATTTGATACATTTGTTTTGTGTCCATTTTGTCCTGCTGTAAATGACTGCACAAGGCATGAAGCAATGGTGAGGACTCTCTTCAGGGGCTAGCTGGGGCATGGGCTGGACACTGAGATGAGAGGAAGAAGTGGGAGGCAGCATGCCTCCTTTGGGTCCACCAGGAGAGCTGGTAATGTGACACATATTCTTTGTGTATGGACTTGTCCTCTTTGCCAGATGTATGCCTGCTTGCTTGCTGGGGGCTTGTTGAGCTTCTGTATTGCCCTGCATCTAAGGTAATGATCTCAGTGCCTCCAGTGCTCGAAAACCCAGTAAGAAATTTATGCATAAGAATAATCACATTTAATTTAATTGTTTAATGGTATATGATTGCATATGTTCTTTGTAGTCAGAGTCAGAGCACCTCGTACCTTGCAGGATTGATTTAACCTAGAGGGAAGAGAGCTTACTACCTCATCCTGTCAATGGGGTGTTAAGGAAAATCAAGTCCCATATACAACTGTTCGCTGTACTGCCAAATCTATGGTTTTATTTAAAAATTAATTATATTTGATGTTTTTAAGCCTTTATTCCTTAAATGAAGGGATACTGCAAGAATCTAAGTATTCCTTTTTAGAAAGTAGCTTTCATAGCCACACAGTGTGTTGGGAAGCTTTGAAAACTCACAAAGTAGGAGACGAGTAAGGATGCTGCGTATACCCTTTGGAAAGTCTTATGACTTTTCCTGCAGCCTCATGATTTTTTTCAGCTTTGATTCACAACTTTTGAAAATTTGGAACAGCTGACAATACTTCTGTCCATTTAAGGTGCTGCCATTTAACCATTAACATTAAACTGGTACTCAGAGGATAGCCTCTCTGGCAAAGGAGAGTCTTAAAAATGCACAGCTCATCTTTTACAGTGCATGGCACAATGGGACTGGGAGCCTTTGCTGAGAATTTCAGGCACAACCACAACAAAAATAATAAATAAATGAGGCATCTCATTCTACCCAGAGATGCTGTATAGAGCTGCTGTTAAAGTGCACATTTGCAAATAAAAGCAGCCTAAATTTAACTATGACTCAATTACACTAAATGTGACCCATTTTTCTTCTGTGATTCCATTTAACACTTATTTACATTCTTAGACTTGGCAGTGTTGGAAGCAAAGGGAAGGCGAGTAGGCATTTTCATCCTCAGAATTGCTATAAAAAAATGGTGATTAGGAAAACAGAGCTATAGTCAGCTTGAAGCTGGGTAGCTCATTTGAACCCACTATAAAAGAAAAGATCGTTTTCTCATCCTATTAAAACTCAGTTAGCAACGGCTGTGTAGGCGGGAGGAGATCAGAAATGAACGTCCAAATTGGAGTTTGTACAACTGGGGTTAGATCCAAAGCAAACTGCCTGATTAGTGAAACAATTTGTATTTTACAATGACAGCAAATAGGTAAATCTTGTGAGCGTCAGGAAATCCTGGAGGATTTTGAATGGGAGCACTGACGGGTTTGCAAGTTGCACTTTGATTAGAAGGCATCCCTGCCTCTGCTTTTTCATACTCATGTTGCAGGGACATAAACAAGAGGCACTCAATTTGCTAAGGGTATTTATTTCTCCATCTCTGTCTCTCTCTCTTGTTTTTACAATCTACATGTAATGACTAATTGGCTGTCTTTCCCTGGCTATTTTATGTTTCTCTTGCCCTGGTTACAAGTCGTACTAAATCAGTATATCCATGGGGACCTATAGACAGCCAACATTGCCAAATGATATGCAGCATTCCCCTTTCTCTCTAAGTGTAAAACATTTACAAGTAAATTTACAAATGCATTAAGAACATTTCCCCTGTCGGCTGTTAGTGTTTATTTCTTCCCCTTCTCCTCCCGGGAGCGGACACCTTCCAGCCCCTCACCTTTCACACAGTGCTCTCCCGTTATTTGCCTCCTTCCTTCCCTGTCGCCCCTTTCCCTCCTCTCCCTCCTCCTCCTCCTCCTTTTCCAGTTCAGCAGCGCAAATTTCTGTTTGTGCCAGTGGGGCGGCCTGGCGAGACCGCAATTGCTCTACCCCACAGATTGACGAGCCCTCAGATGCCGATTTACTGTACATGGCAGCCACGCTGGAGCCGAGGCACATCTGGAGTGGAGTAAGCTTACTCAGAAACAGGGGCCAGCTCCAGCCGGAGCCAGCGGAGCCGAGCACGGCGCTGAAAGGCAGCCCTCCTGCCTCCCCTTCCCTCCTCCCTGGGTATATTTCCTAATGTAAACAGAGGCCGGGGGGGAAGGACACAGTAACTCTTTGCTGCGTGTTTGTCATTTCATGTTCTTTATCTGCTTGAGGTCAAACTGGAGCTCTGGAAAAACAGAAGCTTTGCTTGTATTCTGAATAGCTGAAAGCCAGCGCTGCTGAAGGGGGGGGGGAAAGAGTTTGCTTTTGTGTTTATTTGTTCCACTTTATGGTAATTTGGGGGATAATTTCATTATCTGCAGCCAAATTGAAAACAAGCTGTTGTCTATGTTAATGATAACAGCATATTATTTTATGTACAGTAGGCATGGAGCTCTTTAAACCACAAGCGGACTGGATTTCTGCTTACAGCTGTACTGCTTTAACTTTTTTTATAGTCGCAAAATGAGACTTTCCCTTTTATTATCTGGAAACAAAAAAGACTATGGATGGCTGCTTTGTTTTACAAAATGACAAATACCTTTCATGACCCAGTGCCAGCCTGCTGTCCCACAAATGCGTTTTAGCTACATTACTGCAAAGAAAACGTGCGTTCATTTTGGGGCAGATCTGCTGATTTTATAGTCCAGTTCACCGGACTGCTGAATTTTAGCCTCTGTAAAGAAGTGGGAGAGATTTCTGAGGCATTTACTGACTGTCAGCAATCTGGAGGAGTACTCTGTGATTCTTTACAAGTTTTATATATCTTTATTTCTTCTTTCTAATAGCAAAATGGTAAAGTTTATGGGTTAGTTGTTCAAGTGACATTAAAATGATAAACATGCAGTTTAAAATGGCTTTTCCCACTCAGTATTCCTTGCAACTCAATAGGTTTTGCAGTGAATAAAGGAGAGAAAACAAACCTCAGAAGACATTGCCGCTGATAACATACTGATGCAGGTTGTGTTGATTTAGCTGGCTTTAAAGACCGTAGTAAAATTCTCATTCAGATGAAAACAGTGCTTTACCCAGTATGGAGACTGTTGAACAATCTTGCTCAGTAAATCTACGAATAAACCGCTGTAGGTTAGCCCCCAAAACATTTTTGTCTATAGGATTAGAAAATCTTTGATTACCATACAGTTTTCTAGGGGCGTCTGTTCATTGTTGCCCTTCAGTTCACAAACCATACTCAGTATTTTAGCCTTTTGGTGGATAAATTGTGACTTTCCAGATGAGTAGGTTGCTTCCATGACTCTTGATGGAGGCTGGCCTATCTATCACATAGGAAAATTTGGCCTGGGCTGCAAGTGTGGCTGGGCAGCAGCTCTTGCACTGTGGGAGTGCAAAGTTTCAGCAATGCCTCCTCCATGGGGTTCTTACAGTTGCTGATGTATATTCTGTGTTGATATGCCATGATTCTTATACAAGAGATGGCAATATAGCTTGCATGCTTCTGTATTACTGTTTTTAATGGATACTGATTTAGCTGATTTTAGTAATTTCTTCACAATTATGTTTTCTCTTACTTTCCTGGCATTTCAGATCCCAGTAGGAAAGAGCCAAAATTCCTCATGAACCACCTTGGCCAGGTCTCAGCCTTCTAACCCAGGGAAGCACTGGGCATTACCTCTCTATGGCTGCTTAAAAACCACTTGAGGTGAAATACAATAAGGAGGGTACTGACTGCGTGGCAGAGGTGTTGGTCAACTTGGAAAGACTGAACTGCACATCTCCAAGGACTGTAATAACCTTTCTGTGCCTGAAACCTGAAGCAGCATCATGGGTCCAGGGACAAATCCAGGGATGATGCATAATTTTGCATGATCTAGGTGATTACTGAGGTACATAAAATGGTGTGTTTTGGGTGAATTTATTTATTTGCAAAACCCCAACATTTCCACACAGAAAGGTGATGGAACCAGTCTCAAAAGTAAAGCTGTTTGGCAAACTTCAGAGAGACCTTGGCAGTTGATTGAAATCTAAACTTTTTGCAGGGACAGTTGGATTTTGGCTAAGTTGTTCTGGAAGCCTGCAGGGCTCTAAGGAGTCTTGCCTAGCTGGCAGAACATTGCTCAGTCCTCTGACTGCCAGGATAGAGGATTGGTGGCTTGTCATTGCAGGATGGCCCACCAAGTAGTCTACCTTTGAACCAGAGACCTCAAGGCTTCCAGGTTTCAAAACTGGGACAATACATTTTGAAATTTTGTTGATATGTTTTGATATGCATTGGAAATATTTTTATTTCAATGAATTACCAAATCCTGACCCCAAAAAATGTTCCATAGGAGTTTTTTGAACAGCTGTATTCCAGCCTAAGTTTAATGACCCTGAGGGAAAAAAAATGGTTTCTCCATAAATAAAGTAGAAATAAAACAGAATCCAATGAGTGAGTCTGAAGCAGGATTTCTCTGACCTTACTTACTGGGCACATCTGCCTGTAATCCCACTTGTGTCCCTGGACCTCCAGTAGACTGGTCTGGGCTCATTTACACAGTTCCCATCTTAATTTTAAATGTGGTATCCTGATAATAATTGACAGCTTTTTGTTTCCCTTTCCATTAAACACACATTTGAAATTGATTCAACTCCTTGTTTTGCACTAATGTCAAAAGTGTCCATGAAGTCTCAAAATGAAAACTCCTTGGTAGATCACTACGCATCCTACTAGTTATGCTATTTTGATTATATTAATAACATGTTCTCCAACTTAAGCAATGTGCAGGTGCAAACCTCTAATTCAGCAGTACATAACTCTTTCATCTGCCATTTCTTGCCAGTAGATTTCCTGCCCATATGAATGCTTCTTGTGAAATTTCTGGAGAATAGCTGCTGGGGTTTTGCCAGTTGTAAGAAAACAAACACACAAACAACCCCCTTCAAAAACTCAACAACCTCCCCCTTCCCCAGTCCTCTCTTTTGGAAACTACTACTTCACAGTAGATGTTCTGCATCTAACAACAAAGACCAGTTGTGAAAAAATAAACATTGTGGATTAATGTAGCAAAAGTAAAAGTCAAAAATTTACTAGAGCTGAGTGGTGCCAATAAGGTCACAGAGCCTGACTGTGTATTGGTATGTCCCTTTGGCTCATGTGGGTGCCTCACTTTAAATATGTGTCCCTGTCTATCCTTACTCAGTTACTCACTCTGGAACGCTTCTTTTGAATCCTATCCAGTTGTATTAGATTTAAAAGAGAATTGGCCATGACAAATAATAATACATTTTTAAAGAGTCCTTAGCTCATTGTGGGTTTTTTTTTTAAGCAAATGCAACTTTGGGACCTACGTATGTGTTCAAGCAGCAGCAAAACCTGTGGAAGTTGCATTCACAAACTGTTTATTCCAGTAGGCTTTGTGCTCTGTGACCACCATCCAGAAATGAAGGCAGAAGAACAATTAAAGTATCGGAGGAGATTTCAGGGTTTGAAAATTGTATCAGTAGGTGTTAGTCTGCAAAAACATGTGTGGGAAAAGGGCAGTTAAACTAACCTAGCTATTAATACTGTACTTTAAAGGGCAGTAGATCTCTTTAACATCTAAATAAACTGAGAAATCTGCCTAGAAGTAGAAAAGGAATTTCCAGTTTCAAGTGTGTTATTTCCTCTCAATGTGATTATTTACAGTATATCTGTTCCATGTTTTTTACAAAATATATTAACACTTGAATGATATTTCAGCATAAGATTATGACAGATACAAAAGAGTCAAGCACCAACATTTGCAGTATTTCTTACCCCAAGATAAACTGTTGTACTTTAAAAAAATTATCCTATTGTACTTCCTTTGCCTGATTTTGGTGTTTTGTTCTGTTAAAGCAGTAGAGGATCCATTGAACTGGGGCCTGCCATTTGTAATTGGCATTTCTCAGAAGAATAAGAACAATCATCAATTATGTACTTCTCCAACAAAAACATATATTCAGTATATAAATGTTCAGATTATAATTCCACACCACATATATATATGTATCCTAAAAATAAACCACAATAAATGTTAGACTAAGCAAAAATGAAGAACAGAAAAAGAATGAAGTAGAGGGAAAAAGGGGAAAAAAGTAGAAATAAACCCACAAGAATAAAAATTCGGGCATCAAGTAATATAGTAGATGTGAAAAAAGAGCTTAAAGATAAAGTTAAGGGAGAGGAAAAGGAACCTATCCACAAAATTGTTGCAAAAGTACGATTTATTATTATCAGGCAGGTGAAATTCCAATCACAGTCATTGCAGTCAATTCAGGTGTCCTGAAACACAACACATAAACCCCAAGGGCTTTTAAATGTCCAAGATTAAAGAAAGATTCAATTTCAGAAATTGAAGATTCAGAAGATTAAAGAAAGCAAATTTCAGTGATCATCAAACGATGATTTAATAATTGTGTCAGGCCAGACTTTTTTCTCTATAAATTTTAAATTGAGTTATACAAATAAGAATTGCAATTTTCTAAAGAATTATCCCCTGCTCAGAGAAGAAATTAGTCTTGGAAACTGTGTTTTTGTGAGGGAGAATCCAATTAGTTTGGAATCAGGTTTGTGTTTTGGACCTTTATAAAATGCATTTTGGCTGGGGCTGCAAGCTGGACCAATCTCTAATTCTGTTGTTCACCAACTAAGCAAATATGATGAATTTCTTATGCAGGGCATGACTGAAATGTGTGAGTCTAAATTATTTCTGTGAGTTTGTTCAAACTTGGTACTTTTTAGTAGGTTTGGTGCAGCCACAGGACTCAGTTGTATCTTTTGGTTAATTGCAAAGGATTGATTATACAAGTGTAACAGTGGGCAGAGCTGTACTTGCTATTTTTCATTAACTTTTTAAAGCAAAGTCCAGTTGTAGTATAAGTATGTTCCTCATTAGTAATAGCACTACTATATTACTTTTCCAACAAAACTTGCAAAATATTACATTACTTTCTGGTGCACTGAACTACTGAACCACCAGTTCCTAACAGAAAAGAGCTGTAACAGAACCGCTAGTAAAAGGGGCAGGAAATTAGATAAAAGGGTAACACTGGTTTTACATGCCTAAATGAAAAGGTGTTAGTTTTAAATATATAGCCTTTCAATATATTTTCCAAATCTTCAAAAGTCCCTGACTTCCATTATTGAAATGCTGCACTAAATTAACTGACAGTGCTGCACCGCTCCTGCAAAGGCTTAGTGCATATGATCAAAAAATACTGTGAAAAGTCCTTATATCCTGATAAGCACCATGGAGTCTGAGGGTTGTCTTTTTATCTTAGGGCCTGCATGATTGCAGCACGATTATTCAATAGACAAACATTTCTTTTCTAATCATTACATGACAAGACATTATTTGGAGGAACCTAGCATTGTAACCAGATAAATGTCCTTGCTCATGCTGCCTGGAAAATTGTGGTAGGAATAGCTTTTGAAACCCACATAACAAACGTGGAGAGAAGAACCTTTTGAACCTTCACTTCTGGTGTGAAGAGGGAGTTGTAAAAGCATGAGAACATGACATGCAATGTTGGATGGGAATCATCCTGCCTAACTTTTGCCACCCGTGTTAGAAGTGTACCTATTTCAGGTTTCCTTTACAATCAGCAGAGGACGAGAGATCTCCAGAAGGTCAGCCATATTTTGGTTCTTTGAAATGTCAGCTGTTGGAGTGTCTCTCTCTCCATTGACTTGTAAAGGGTATTTAGGGGTCCTACAGCCCACAGGTAGCTGCCTCCATTCAGTGCCCATATTTGACAAAACTGTGACTTTCAGTATACACTATAAATATAGGACATGGAATTACAGAGCTACGCCACAAATGGAGTTCTTAGTCCCATCTAGGGAACCCCAAGTTAAACTCCTCTAGGTTAACACCAAGTCAAACTCCACTGCTAGGAGGGAAGGAGAGGAAAGAAAATGCATCCTGGGTGAAGAAATAAAACATTTTCTCACATGCTTACTCAATAATATTGTGCTTCAGGCTCAGGATGTTGCTTCATTGTCAAATGGCTGATCTTTCCTTGTCATGCTTTCCTATTGTTCTTCATTCCTTAAATAATCCTGGCTTTCAGCTGCATTTTTCTTCCATTTAATTCATTTTCAAACCCCCTAAAAAATAGAGATTAGTTTAGCAGATCAGGAATGAATTAGAAAAAAATGTTACGTAATGGACCTATTTAAATTACACAGTTGCTACTTGCCTTTGCATAGTAATAAAGATGCAGTTAATAGCTTCCACTTCATTTAGCTGCTAAATTCTGCTTTGTTTCAGAGATCACCTCCAGTGCAACAACTACATTGTTCTTTTCTTCTTAATTACTATTATTTGCTCTCCTTTGGATTGAAGTTTCAGGACATGGGCAGCCCTCTGGCAGACAGATGAATGTGTTGATCTATTAGACCTTTTAGTCTCTATCATTTAGGCAAAGTATTATTATTATAATGGTTTACAGACATTAGTGACTCACCTTAGGGCTTCACTGTGCAGTCCCTGATATCACATCAGCTCTTAGGTAGAAGTCCATTGATGTCAATTTGTTCTATGCAGAAGGTACAAGAACAGCACAGTGTTAGTTAATATATGGTCAGTAGCTGTCAGTAGTTTCCACTATACTTGCACTATACTTGCAGTTAAATCAGAAAACAAGTAGAGGATTACAATTAACATTTGAAGTTCATTGTAATATTTTTTTTTAAATATTGCATTCATATAGATATGCCTTTATGAAACTGTATACTGCAGAATGTTGCCACAAACTTATTCCTTGAGCTGGAGTCTTGTGTCACTATAAGGTATAGCAGTAGGAGATACGCAAATAGATGTACTATGGTGTTCTTAAGCAAAAGAGCAGTCCAATGCAACAATTACGCTGATACAGATGAAAATATCGGAGCAGATTATTCTATCACATTAATATTTATATAGGTATTATAATCTCGAGTGAACAAAGCACCATTTTTTCTTTTCTTCACATATTTTTAACAAAGCTTTGCAGTTAATATCTCATTAAACATGCAGGAAAAATTTCCCAAGCAATTCCTTTTGCTCAGACCTCATGACCAATAAATTTTGCTGGAGCAAAAGCTCTGTCTGAATTTCACCAGTTAGGTTCCCTGCAATCCACAGTTCACTGTCACCTTTTTTACTAAGTATACTTGCTGCATCTGATGTTCACTGATCATAGTTATAATCTTTCTCCCTGTATTTCTTTAATCTGCTTTTTTGCTGAGATGGAGCAGCCCCTGCCGTTACATGCTTTTCATTTAAGTTGCTCTCTGTTTTGGTCGAGCATTTTTGATGTGTTTGCTCTCCTGTCTTTAGGGTGACAATCAACAGAACACAAAACCAGCCTGAGTTGGCTTGATTGAGCTCCTACATAGAAAACGTACCAGAAGAATGTCTGTTATTGATTAACCCTATATTTGTTAGCAGGACTCCTCACAATGAAATTCCTTGTAGCATTTATGCACCTTTCAAAACATACTAACTGGGATAGGTGCCATAGTTATGTCCAGGACCTGCTGCACATACTGAGTAACTCTCAGACCACCTGGGATGGACTGTGGTGTCCCACTGAGATCATGTTGTGCCTCTCTGCTCAGGGAATCTGGACTCTGGCTGACAGAGGCCCAGAAATCCAGTAGTTTAGGGCCCAAAGTTGAAGCCTGCTCTTCAGAGGAACAGCGAATGGGCACTGTCACATGAAGCTAACTTACTCACTTGGTCCAGTTATCTCATCCTCTGTGTGTTCGTTTGGATTTGTAAGGTGCTTCCTGAAAAAAGCTTTTATGAGAGATCTGTATATGTTGAACTGTTCGGAGGCTTTACAGTGGTCCTCTTACAGGGCCATACTTTGCAGTCTCTGAATGCTCTGGAGAGTGCACCCAACTACTTGAATATTTGTGAGTGGACTCTGAATGCACAAACATGGGTTCCAATTTAAAAATTTAGAGGAAAATTTATGAATAATATTTGCATGTTCTCATGCCTCCAGTCACAGCTCTTCCTATATCATTGGCTTAGAGTAGCAGTTCAAACTAGTGTAATAAATAATCTAGTTGCTGAATATGGGTTGTCATTGTGGACAGTTGGTTTTCTCAGCATTTAGAAACGGTATTTCTCACCTCCTCCACACAAGACTTTTCACTACCCTGCCAACTTCTTGAAGGGAAAAATAACTTCATTCTGGTTTGAGGTGTTTCACAACTTGTGTGAGGAGAAGCTTAGCTGGGTTTTTTTCAGGAACATTAGGTCAGGTATATACCTTATTTCTAAATAAGCTATATTTCAGGAAGCATTTATGTAATCTTTCCATAGCAGGAATTTTCAGAGACATTCAGCATTTGAAAATGCTGTTGCACCAGCACGTCTCAATAGCTATGTCTGCGTGAAGAGCTTAATCTTTGTTAAGTCCAAAAAGCTGTTGCCATGCTTGGAGTGGAATTTATTTTAGCATCTAAAAGAACTTATGTATCTAGCTATCTCAGTTTTCTGAAGTCCTTCTGTCCTTAACATCTGTTGTGGTTAAACCACAAGTCAACTGTGTGCAAGTGAGAGATCCTTCCACTGAAGATGCCTGTGGAGATGTCTGTCTCTGCTGATTATAGAAGCAGCACCTGTAATCTAAGCATCTTTCAGTAGATGTTTTAGACTTAGGCAATTAGGTAAGATGAATCCTTCTGCTTACATTTGCATATAAAGCTTCTGCAGTGTGGATTCCCAGAACCTGACCTTTCAATCTTAACTTGATATCTGAGCCAGCGACTGAAGCTAGACTCCCTGGCATTTCCCACTGTGCTGCCTGGGTGTGAAAAGGGGCAAGGAGTCACATCCAGAACAAAACCACGTGCTTATCATGCTGTGCTTATGTGGACATCAACACTGCAAATTAGCATTATGCAGACAAACTCTTCTCCTTAAAAGAATCACTTTATGCTAGTAATTCTACCTATCTTCAGCTTTCCACCTATTGAAAGTTGGTTTTTTTTGGTTTAAAATGCAACTGTCATTTGCCTTGTTTCCACAGAGATGTCCACAAGTGACTCTGGTCATCACAGTCAATAACAAGCTGCTGAAAGAGAAACCAGGATTGCAGATAAGTATCCATAGTTTAGCATCAGATCAAGACCTTCACTATAGAAATGTAGAGTTTGGTACACAGTCAAATCTCAAGTTTCCTTATCCTGGATTTGATATGTCAGAGTTGGATAATTCCATTCAGCAGAAACACAGAAATTATAAAACCTCCATGAACCAAACATTGAACTGCACTGCTTTTTGAAAAACCTAGTACACAGATTTCTGTAGAACACAGGAGCTGTGACAGGAAAGGCATGGCCTGGGGTTTCTGAGTTATACGAAACGTAGTGCTGTGCCAAAAACAGTGGTGTTAGTGGCACATGAAAAATGGTCAGTCTACAGTCCCAATAATGCTCCACAAATAATTGGAAACTTTGTGCACAAGTAGAATTTTGGAAGTCATATGAACATAAGAATTACCATTTTTTATCAGAACCAAATCCTGCCTTGGTGAGCATCTTGTCTTCAGTACTTCCCATTCTTTTTCTTTGTTATTCTACTTGCATCTGTTATGTCCAGAATTGTCAGTAAAATCAAGACTCTACTGCCTAAGCACATGGTCAAAGCCATTCTCTGCCCCAAAGAATATACAGTCTGAAACCGGGAGAATCTCCACACTGTTGTAACTTACCTTATTGCCATAAAATGATCTATCTTAAAAGCTGGCTCTGGCAAAATATCCTAAACATCTACTTAAGAAGTGCTGAGTGACCTCATTTAAACCAATCCTTAGGATTAGGCACAGTGTTTGTTTAAAGTATTTTGAGATTCTGAGATACAAGAAGCTTTGAAACTGCGAAGATTTTTTAACTGGCTTAATATGTTTTGGTGTTTATTTGTAGATGTAGAACTTACACAGCATAAAATTTGACAGTTAAGACTAGTCATGAAATTTCTCCAGGAAAATAAAAACCTGTTAACAATTTGCTGACATTCATGGAACCCCCTAAATGCTTCCAAATCTGCTTCCAGGTATTCATATGCAAGAATTTGAAGTCTTTTGCATTGCAAATATTAGCAAATGCTTTTTAAATCATGCTTGCTTTTCACACACCATTTGTATAAAAGCTTTCCGAGTAGCAGCAAACTGTAGTCTTATTAAATTTCAGTTCACCTTCACACTGACACTTATGCCAAAAATGTTTTTTGGGGGTATTTTACAGACAATCCAAGAGTACATGTCAACCATTAAGGATCTGAATATAAGGTTACAAATAAGAAAATATGCTATTAATATTGAAAAGGGTAAGTCCTATCTGCTTCACCCTTGCAAGTAATTCAGTCAATTTACTAATCACTTTGTTTGAACAGAGGAGACTGTGTATGCCATTTCACTGCCTTTTCAATTTCTCTGCATGTAAGGAGTGCAGCAAATAGAAAATAAACAATTCACTTTGGAGTCTTTGTTTAATTACAAACTTTGGATAACATTCAGTTTAAGGCAGCCATTGGATTTTTAAGGAATAATATTTTTAAGACCGCAACTTTGAATTTTGCAATCCTAATACTTCTGTATGGGTTTATTTCTAGGATATTCATTCTAGTGTAAATTTAGTCATCTGGAGAATGCAAGCACAAGTGGGAAATGGACAGAAATTTTTACCCTTTTTTCTTTCTCTTGTGTATAACAAATTTGTTGAGCCTATTCAGCAGTTTTGATAATTTAGTCTCATTACTCATTAATTCAGTTGAGATTAGAATGTTTTTTGATAATTCACAATTTTGCTTCTTAATGGTTCTGCTGTCTTACACTAAGGAGTGCAGAACTAGGCCAGCAGGGAAATAGGAACATTTGCAGTTTGGGAATATAAAATGAACTAACCTGGAAGACTGTTTCTCCTTATTTCCCCCCATTAGTACCTCTTTCACTCCCTTTTCACCATCTCCTGAAGTTGAATCCCCAGTCATATGGATCCCTGGGACATTCAGCGAGGAGGAGGAGTTAGAGTCCCAGCATTCCAGTGTGCAGCTGAAACTGCATCCCAGTGGTCTCTCTGGGGACAGAGGAGGTGGCAATCACAGCCACCAGAATCAAAACGCGCTGTTGCAAATTCATCCTGATGGGTTATTGTTCACATCTTCCTAAAAGTTTTACCACAGATTGAAGCAGCCTGGGCTTTGAAAGTTTAGCTTACTCCTCTGACCTCATCTCTTTCTTTACCTTGTCTCTTTCTCTCCCATTTGCTCCCGGGATCTGCCTTCCTTTTGGGATTTCCAGGAGCAATATGGTAGCAGGGGTTGACTATACTCCGTGTATGCGCATAGAGTGTGCATTCATGTTACTGTAGGCCCAAAATCAAGGCCATTGTCTGCTTTAATTTATGCCTCTTTCTCCTTCAGCTGGAGTGAGGCTTCTTCCGAACCTGAACCTACTGCAGTTTTGGGTCATCTGTAGCCACCTCTTGATCTGCTCTAACCCAAGTCACTGGAGCAATGCAGTTGTGCCAAACAACACCCACAAATTCACTGGGATGAGCAAGGAAACAGAAAGAAAATCACCCTGCTACTGCCTTGCAGAACCTCTTTTCCTTGGCCCCATCATTTCTATAAACAAGTTTTGATGAGGAAAGTGGGAATTTGGTGTGGAGAGTGGGAAGAAAACATCAGCTCGGAGGCGAGGGAGACTGGGAAGGGCAGGAGACTGGGAGTGGGGGTAGCAAACCAGAGCCTGGGGGGGACTAGCTCTGTCTGGAAAAACAGAGTACAGAGCTCCCTGTGGCTGCAGATATGTCATCGCTGCCAGTGGGCTTGGTGGCCCAGGCTGCCTTGCCAATAACTGAGAGCACACAATTGCCTAAGGAGCATTGTTAAATCAATCTTATAATTTTCTCTATTTGTCCAAGTTACCTTGTTTGTTCTCCGTTATTATTTAATCTCTGAGGGTCTCTTCCATGACGGCTTGAAGGACACTTTAATTAACAGCAGTGGTAATGGCTGGCAGGGAAGTAGCAGCGTCTCTCCTTTCCTGCCCTGCCATTTCTTCAGTCAGGGAAGTCACTTGCACTTTCTTTCATGATTTCTCCTCCTTTCTCCCTCCCCTGTGTCCCGACTCCCTGCCCTGATTCAAGAGCTTGAAGGTCTGCTGGTGGTAGCTGTGGTGGATGCAGGGAGGAGGGAATGGGGGAAAAAGCAGAGGGAGTAAAATAAGTGTCAAGGAATTCATTGTCTGTTCTCCACCTGTTGTTATTCTGGTCCCAATCAACCTGCTAGCCAGGCTGGAGCCAGTGGCCATCTGGAAACACTGCTCTGTTTATAAACTTGGCATGAAGCAGCACTCCCGGGCCCTGACCTCCCACACAAATCTGGAAACAATTAGAGCAAGATGATAGGCAGGCAGGGAGGGAGGGGAGAGCAAAGGAGCGCGTGAGAGA
Organism: Microhierax caerulescens; assembly: GCA_035590215.1. Classification (NCBI taxonomy): domain Eukaryota; kingdom Metazoa; phylum Chordata; class Aves; order Falconiformes; family Falconidae; genus Microhierax; species Microhierax caerulescens. The sequence goes on along the minus strand of JAVJGJ010000037.1, from coordinate 49,342,582 downwards.
GGAGACTGCAGAGAAGGGGAAAAAACAGAGGGAAGGGGAGTGTGGAGAAGGTGGCAAATGTTTCTGGGATGCAAATATTTATGCCCCCTTTAAATGACGCTGGTTCATTAATTACTGCCCTTGCCAAAACAGCTTTTTTTCCCCTGAAAGCTAAGGCATGCCTCTTTGTCTCCCCCAGCAACATAGGTTTTCCAAATTATATTTTTTGTTTTGTGTTGCTAAAACTTTGCCTTTACAACTCTTGGGAAATTAAGATGGGTCTGTTAGGTCCACATGCTCAGACCCATACACGTTCTGTACTTGGTGGTATTGAAAACTGGAGTCCAAATATTGCAGCTCCCACCCATCTCTATTAGGAGTAATGTCTTTCTCTGCTACTTGCACAGCCCAGCACGCTGCTTTTCCAGAAAGGACGTCTCCCAGTCTCCAGCTCTCTGGAGTGTGGGAGTCATCTGGGCTCAGTTCTCTCAAGCTTTCTCTCGCCCCACCCTACCCACCCACTCGTATTGCAACTCATCATCTTCTTTACTGGGAAGGCTGAACTTTTCCTGGTCAAACCAGACCTTCAGTCACTGGGTTACTCCCTAGCTCCACTTTGGATTTTGGACCCTTTCCCAGCCCTGCTCTTGCCATGCAGGTAGGCAGCCTGCCCATCACCAACCTGCTCCTGTGGAGCCTTGAGGAGAGTAAGGAAGAGCCACAGCTCATCATGAAACAAAACCATGCATTTCCCTTTACTGTATACATGGTAGGGGCAATCCTGTCCATGCTCTGGGTGGTTTTAACGTTGCTAATACAGATGCCAGTATATTAATTCACTTCTCACAATGTGTCCTTTCAGTGTAAGAGCAGCAAGAGTCAGTCCTGGACGAAACAAGCCTGATATTCATTTCTGCTGGCCTGCCTAAAGGGAGGATCCCTTTTGGCTCACCTGACAGATCTGTTACTTACACATCCTGAGAAGCCAAGTGTTGTGTTTCAGGTGCAGTAAAACACGGCTGCTTCCTGATGTGAGCAGCTGCTGGTGGTGACAATGATTTTCTCTCAGAGTGCATCCGAACAGATCCCTGTGCTGGACCAGGTATGGCCCTGGACGGCCACATTCAGAGCTGCTGCTGGGGCACTGGGACCTGAGCTGCTGTGGCTAAGCCTGCGGTACAACCTACACCTTTTCGTTTCTTTGATTTTCTTCATCCATCAACCTTAGTCCTGGACTAGCGCACTTTGCTCACAAGGTACATTAAAGGCTGATCTGCCCTGTAATTTGACTGTGAAAACTATAGCTCACAATGCTCAAGATCAATTTTTTTCCTTGACACAGGCTTCAACAGACTCGCCTGTGGTGCGTACATCAGGGCAGCCTTTGGCCCATTGGCTCTCACCAGAGTGGCTTGCCTCAGCTATTTTGTGCTGGCCATGACACAGGCACGGCCCCAGTAAAGCCACGACAACTGATAATGCTTGTAATACCAGCAGCTGTGCAGAAAAGGAATGATCAGCTGCAGGATGCAGACTGTTTGAATTTTACGGCTCCTAACGAGCTGTGTGTTATGCAGAGGTAGTTGTGGTTTGATGGGGGAACCGTTCTGCATGCTACAGGAGGCACACAGGATCCACGCTGTTTGTGTCATGCTGTGTAACAGTATCTCCATTATCTAATGCTTATTTTCCCTCAAATGTTGAGCTCGCAGTGTTGGATACACACTTACAGTATCTGTGGTCCAGTTCTTTGGGGTGCTGGAAATCTTCTGGAAAGTGCTTAAAACGACTTTTCCTCTCCAAGGGAGTTCAGTGGTTCAGACTCGTCAATCTGAATATTGCTATCATAATTAGTGCTAATTGGCAGCTTTGTTTGCAGTCTCATCAGAGGCAGTGACTAGCTAAACAGAATGAGGAGGCTACAAATGTATGCCTATTCTATAGGTAGATAAAGGACCTTAAGGTCAATTACTGCTTAACCAGCATTTTTCAGAGCACTGTGTTCATGTACTACCTCCTTCCCTTACCAGAAATCTGTGTTTCACAACAGCTGGTTACTTTTCTCAGATTTGCAGTAAGCATCAAGTTATTACGTTAATGTCTGGTGTGGCTATTCCTATGCTGACCCACTCAGGAATGCATTTTGTTTTGACATGGCCTCAGAAACTGAAAGGAATACAAAATGCACAACATGTAGGCGTGTAAAAATAAATACAGGGAACCCACCAGACATGAATAGCAGGGAGGCTAGAAGCAATTCAGCCATAGGGCTAAGAAACAAATGGTTTCTTTATGTGGCTCTGGCTGTTCGGTAGCTGTACTTCAGAGCAATGTAATGGGGTTTAATGTTCATAAAAATGTTCAATCTGGTAAACCAATTTTTAGACTCTTACACAGCCTTGTTGAAATTGGATTCATTTGAACTGTAATATAAAATATTATGTTTACTTAACCCTTGTAAACTGATCTTCTTTGTCTTCACAAACTTGCTGGGCAGTTAAGGACCCAACATTCCTTCCACAGTTAATAAAATTTTGCATTTTTCTCTCTATTCATAAACTTAATTGCAGTCAGACCTGGTTAATCAACATCAAACTTTTTTAACGCTCATTCTTTTAGATAGCTTTTGGTTGAAAAAAATATATGAAGGTCATGCATTGAGGCTTTGTAGATTACTAGGGTTCCTAAAGTCTGCTTAGATCTTCTCTGTGTGCAGCCCTGCACAGTGTAGCATGCATTCATTGAAGTCTGATTATACCTATGATGCAAGCTTTAAATCATGTCGTAGACTTTGCTCTTTATAAAAGGTGATAATCCATTTCTGTCCTCATTTTTGACTCAAAGTCCTGCTGATGTGAATGGTAGTTCAACATTCAAAGCTGCTACTCCATTCCCCTCTCTACCATTTCCTGAGTTTTCATCTGGGTCACGCCAGGCCCCCAGAGACCTTTCATACAGGCATTTCTATGTTACTTGCAAGTGGGCAAGAATAAACTACATTCCATATGGCCATTAGGTAGCCTTTTTGCTACATGTACATTGCGTTTCCCAAGGCACTCAGGATTTACAAAAATCCTTGAATGGTACAGTTGATGTTGATCAAAGAGTCTGTGAGTCACGAATTTATGAAGAAGGATTTGGAGGTTTTCTGTCTGAAATTTTGCAGGGAATACGGTGGCTGGAATAGTGTTTATAAATCCTAAAGCTTTTTCTGGAGGTAGCTGGTAGGTAGGAGTGAAATCCCTTTACAGCCTTAAAAGACGATATAATTTGGTGTGCACTTCTGTTAATTAATTTAACAATGAATACCTGGCCCTTGGTTTGCTATGCGTGGATTGTCAAGCTCCTGGGGACCATTTCACCCCGCTCCCTGTGTGGAATATTAAAGCTCAAGATTAGAATTTTAACTAAAAATGAATAGTGAAAGGGATTAGCATGTTGCAACTTCAGTTTTCACCTCAGAACTAATTAATGACTACAGAAGATAAATGCAAAAGGTCAAACCTATCAATTTTAAAACAAGGAGCAATTACAGAGCTGCCGTTTCTTAAGTTCAAGCTTCCTGCTACTTTAAGTCCTGCTTGCAATGGCTTACACTTAAGTGCTCAGTAAGGCTCATTATGGCACGTTGCATAAAGCTGAATTTTATCAGGGTTACTTTTCAGCTGTGAATCAGATATGCCTTTGTACCTAAGTTCAATATGCTGATACTACGAGGACAGATGTGGAGCTGTGCAGAATTTTAGCAAAACAGCTACCAAAATGAGGCAAGAAAGTATGAGACCCTCTTGTGTGTGCCTCTGTGTGTTATTTATGGAAGATAGCTTCATCTCTGATGAAGCATCTGCATTTCATTGGGGTACTGCTTTTTACCCAGTTTTATAACATGACTAATCCAAGCACAGGGAGATCAAGTACCTTGCTCAAGGTCAGAGATTGATTCAGCGGCTTTGTCTCAAACCGAGATTTCGATGTCACTCTGACTTTGGGATAACACAGCCTCTGTGAACTCCAAAACTAAAGACAGCACAAATGACTGCGTACAGTATAACCAGTATAAAGGCTATTTTTTGTTGTTTGAAGTTCTCTTCTAAAACAATGTGTGGAGAGAGAGTACGTGAAGAGGGACTAGGAAGGGAGCAAGTAAAAGAAAACACGGTGCTCTGTATTCACAAAACAGTAACAAGGACTTGTACAAACTGCATTCATGCCCAGACTGAATACACAGCTTGCATGTTTCAGTCTTTTTCTACAGAGTGCCTTGTAATCACTATCCTCAGCATCCTGTTTAAGAGAAGCTATTAACTACTTGCAGTACTTTCCTTCTATTTTTTGGTAAGATAATATGAGGCAAAGGCCAAGAGCTAACGTCAGGATCTGTCCAAAGCACTTTTTTTTTTTTTGGTTTTTTTTTTTTGTTTTTTTTTTAAGAGGTCTGTTAGTCGATATTTTTGAAGTGGCAGAAAGGAAGCACCGGGGCAGTGTCCTTCCTGGCTCTGCACAGCTTCCTGCGTGCTTCCCTGCTGGAGCGTTAGTCAGAGCCCTGCAACAATTCATGCTCAGCCTCCCACGCCATCGTCTGCCTGGCTTTGATTTTCTGAACTTGTACGATCAGCCAGCGGGTCTGTTCTCTGACTTAACGATGAGTGTACAGGTGGCAGAGCAAAAAGCCAGCAGAAACATCTCTGTGATTCAGAGATGGCAAATGATCTCTGCATGCATGTCTCTGAATACACCTGCCTTTTAATGCTGTAGTAGACAGGGTTGCATAATGTACCCAGATTAAAGTCTACAGAGCTCTTGGATAAACCCATTGTGGTTAAAAAAAAAAAAAAAAATAAAAAAATTAGAGGTGACTGATTGCTGACTAAACTGTTTTCACGCGCACATTTCTCATATCCCTGGTGATGAACTCTCTCCAAACTTCTTCCCACCTGTTTATGGCTTGGCTCTCTGGGCCAGGTACTGTTCCCATTGGCACAGCTGCAAATCCAGTTACCTGATGTAAATTAAAACCAGTTGGGCTACTCGGGCTTCACATCATTGTACTCATTGTGGAGCCATGACTTGTGAATGGAGTGATGTCTAGCGCTGTAATTTCCTGCAAATGGTGAAGACACTGATTTTGCCTGTAGCAACAGCTGCTGAGAAAGGGAAGAGAAAAACTTTTGCAAAAGCAGGAGGAGATAACAAAGGCAGCATGCAGGGAAGAGTCAGTCCAAGGACCATGATTATCTTTGACCAAGTGTTTGTTCACTGAAAGAACTGAGTATTTGCAGGCTTTTTGTTTTTCAACCTTTTGTGGGTGTGCCTTTTATCACATTTCCTTTTCTACAAATATGACCAACCTTTTTCTTCTCTCCTTTCTGTTCTAATAGTACAACTATTAGTAGCTTCATCTTGGGAACCATTGTAGTAAGGCAGTCCAATCTTTGTTCTCTCTCTTCACCTTTTAAAAGTCTTTGAGATTTTGTGTTATAAACAAGCTGTGTCCCCAAAGAGAGCACTGCTGTTCTGATTCCTGTTGTCACTGCAGAGAGAAGCTTGTTTTTACCTCCCTCTGGCATAATGCAGCAAGGAAGGCTAATGGAGAGCCACTTGAGAAACCAGTAGGCTTTGACTTTTCTTTAAGGGGATGGAGGATAGCAGAGTTTGGGAAAGTTGTACCCTGTGGTAATAGAGCTAACCTCCAGCATGCTACCTTATAGCTGCTGTGGTGAAGGATCATACTGCTCTGCACCACTGGGACAGATTTCAAGGCAAATGTTTAGCAAGAAACCAGATACTGAAGCAAGAGACATGAAATGTTATGAGGACAAAAGGATTCTGCTGTTATCAGAAACACCTGGGTCCTCGGATCAGTCAAGGTCAAAGAAACCACCTACGTTCTTCCTGCCACATATATATGAAATATAATTTGAATAAAAAGCAGCTCATAAGAGATGAGAGCTTTTTGCACCTTCTCTGGTACCCTATTATTATCTTCCCTTGCTGTTTGCAAGTCTGGCTGTATTTGTTCTCTTCAGTGGGAATGGCTTTGTAACAGAGTTTTGTAGATGACTAGTACTTTTGTGAGAATTAACCATTATGTGACAGGAAAACATTAAGAAAGGAGTGGATGGGCTGATGTACCCAAGGATTTTACATTATTAACGTATTTGCTGTGCAGCTGTTAAACCAGATTTGTTGGTTTTTTTTTTTTTTTTTTGGTTCAATTCCTTATTTTCTTGTTAGTTTTGATTCAGCCAGAAAACTGCCCACATTGTTTTTTGTACTCTGTATAGTTTATTGTGTGTTTAGTGTATTCCCAATGCAGCTTAAATGTTTGTATTATTATAGTAGCTCTGACATGGTCCCAAATCATATTAGCTGGGATTTCATGAGTGACTACTGTTGATGTCATGCAAATGTGACCCATATTGAAAGAAAGTTTCTTCCAGCCCACTCTGACACTAAGGCTTCTCTGGTATATCAACTCAGTTTTGTACTCAGCAGCTGCTTCAATAGCTTTTACACTAAGGTAATAAAAGGAATATATCTCAATAAAGTGAAGTGACTGCATTCTGGGCCTGAAGTTTCACATTATGACCCCCAAATATCTGCCAGATTACCTCACCTGCTCTATTTCTACTTCATCTACAAAAGTGCTTTCCTTTTTGCAGAATGTTGGAGGCATATGACTCTCTCAAGTTATATTTGCTGCTAGCTTAGAAGAAATCTGTGAACTTTTGGGAAAACAGTGAAGAAAAAACTTGTGGTGCATAGCGTCTGTTTTACTGCTTTGTTCACAATTGTGTTACATACCTTTAGATGGTGGATGGTAACTGTCAAGAAATCAAAGCTTGTTTTTTTTTTATTGTAATATATGTTCATTTTTCATGATTTCATGATAAAATTGTTCAGTACCCTAGGGTACTGACAGCATATATGACTTTTAAAGTATACATTTGTCTTGTATATTAGTATTTCATAATCCTAAAGATGTTAACACAAGGTTTCTTGCAACATTTATTAAAAAAAATAGCCACTCTGCAGTATGAACATGACTATTTAGTGGTGGTAAAGAATTTTCCTGTGTTCTAGTGAAGAAAAATGGTAGAAAAACAGAACTAGGAGGGAATTAATCTGCCCTCTCACCCAGGGCTTCTCATCTTGAGTATTTCTGACAGATGCCTGTGGAAGTCCTCGAGCTGTTTGGTTCCTCACAGTAGGATTTCCTGAATTTTGTGCTTTGCATTAGTTTAGAGATATCTCTGCTACCTTTCAAATTAAGCTGCACTCTGCTCATGAAGGCCCTGGTGCAAAAGCTTGTTCTCAAGTTTTCTCACTCTTGTGAGCTGTGCTGAATAAAATTCTTTGAGGCAGCCCGTATTTTAGTGGCAGGACCTGTTAGTTTGTGTCATGACACACAACAGTGTCAGTTCTAGAGGAACTGAGCTTAGGTTGGCCATGCTAAGGAGGTCACTCAGGAATAATGTGAGCATAGCACCTTCAGAAACAGAAATGGGTTTTTTCCAGCCCAAACTTTAATTTACTTTGCTTTGCAAGATAGAAAAATCTTGCTTTTTGTTCTTTGGTGTTTATAGGTTTCGGCAGTGATGTAAAAGTGATGTTTTTTACAAAAGGTAACAGTTGTCGTGCTTGTAAATTTGAATAATAAATCATGAAGTTTTTCAGGGTTTTTTTTGGTGAGCTATTTCTGCCTGAGAGTTGCATTCCCTGTGCACTAGAAAGAACATGTTTCCTGACCACTAAACACCTTTTCCGCTTCATGTAAGTTGACACTTGTGTTTGCAGCACCAGAAAAAGTGAAATCAACCAAAAAAAGTCAGGTTTTGTTTTTTAAATGGTCTGTAGGGTACCGATAATTTATTCATCATCATCATCAGGTTACATAGGAGTTTTGTTTCTTTTAGCACAAACCAATTTAATAATAAAATCCCTATTTCCAGCAATACCCAAGCCTTTCCATTTTGCTTCTGCTGCCTCAGGAGATCCTCCTTCATGGAAAACTGATTGCAGGAGACATACATTTTCCATAAGTTTTCTGCTGCCTTGTACTGCTTTCATCTATGCTCCTTAAACACACATTCATTTATGGATGGTGTGTTATCTACTTCTCAAGTGATAAAAGACTACCGTAGGTGAGGTTCTGCAGCAGGAATCTCAGATATATAGAGGGTTGCATTTTATGACATTCTTTTGCTTATTAAAATGGAAAGATTATTATGCAGTTGTCTGAAGACCGACAGTAAAAGTTATTCCCTTTCTGTTACCTGTTTTGCTGTCCCCAGGGCAATTCCCCCTCAGACCTCTCTTCCCAAGGCTGGTGCCTAAGGGCACAAAAGAGGTGACCCTGAGATGTAGTAGCGAAAGTGGACTGGAAGTGGGGAGAAGGAGCATTTCAGGAAAAGAAATTACTTCACCAAAACTGTATTTGTGACTTCTTAAACTATTTGGGTTCTGGTCAGAACTTTCTCCTTTATGATCCAGTTCTCCCCTGGCTTAGTGCTGCAGTGAAATCATACTTCTGTGCTTCTGACATTGCAGGCTGCTGCCAGCATAGAAATGATTGTGATAACACAAATCCACCAGGGATGGGTAAACTACTTCAATAAAAATAGCAACTGCCATGAACCTCAGCCCAAATTTTCGACTCTCCCCCCTCCCCCTCCTTTATTTTTGTTTTAAAGCTAACATGATTTCAGTAAATACCTCCCTGAAATTAATCATGTGGACTCTACAGTCTTGGCCGTCTTCGCTCATCCAGCTGCTGTCCTCAAATCTGACAATTTCCAATGCTTCCCTTGGGTTAGAGGGAGTGAGTACATTTTGGGGTATACCTTTGACCTGAGGAATGCATGGGATGGGAAGACATCAGCCAGCTGAGCCCTGAAGAAAGTGTGCCAAAACTGAGACTTCCCTGATAAAATGTAGCTTAGAGAGGGGAGCTCTTGGAAGCCAGAGGGAAGGAGCCACTTTAGGTGCATGGGGAAGGGGATGAGGAGGGGATAGAAAGACTCTGATTATATTGGGAAGAATAAATTCAGAATAAAAGAGAGAGATTTCAGAAGATTTTCATAAGCCCTGGAGCATCCAGGCCATGCTGCCAGATTGTCACAGCCTGATGTGTTTGGTCCTTAGGGTGAGAACAAACAGAGCATTTCCTCATCACCTTGCACATTTTATGCAAAAATGAGAGAAAACAGCACTGTGGGCTTACAGAGGTTAATACATCTTCTGTGTACCCCCGTGATGGGAAGTTGTCCCGGAGCCTGTAGGAACGGGGGAATGAATAGGCCATGACCAGTCCCTCCTGGGCTCCAGTGCAGGGCTCAGACTGAGCACTCCTGGAGGAGCGGACTCCATGTCAGCGGAGCATGCAGCTGAAGTACCCCTTGTAGGTAGGGACCTTGAGAAATCCCCTCTGCTTCTGTTTACATGTAATGGTGAAATCAAGAAACAGTACATGAGAAAAGAAGGGAGGCCATTAATA
>JAVJGJ010000037.1:49304278-49333007 GCA_035590215.1 Microhierax caerulescens | reverse complement strand
GTGTGTGTTAGGCGTAAGAGATGTAAGCCTGCTTTGCTGTGCCATGGGCTGGTCAGGTGTGGTAGTGGCCACATGAGAGACTCATCCCGGCATAATCCTGGGCTTACAGAGCCGTATGACTTTCAGGATGCAACCAGCTCATGCTCAGCTCAGTGGAGTAAAAGCAGAGAAGCAAGGGTCTGCATCACTATGTAAATGTACCCTCACGGGTCAAATGCAGCCCCTGTTCCTGCAGTTGTCCATGAAGACTCAGCCGAGGAGAGAAAATGGGCTTGCAAGAGAAAGCAGCTTGGTTTTGGACACAGCTAGTGCAGGTAATTAGCACCTCTGAGCAGACTAATGAAGAGAAGCATGATGGTGGTGAAGGAAATTTGCAGTTAAGGCTGGTGTGCTGGTGAGCTTTCCAGAGCATGGAAGTTTCTCTTTAAGCCATGTACATGCAGCAGAGCAGGCGTGTGGGAAAGGTTACAGTGAATTTGCCCTCACATAAGAATCACTTCAGAGCAAATAACAGTCCCAACATGAGAAAATGATTTCAAGCCATGAGAAGCTGAAACATTGTTCAAGGACTTGTCAGATCTGTTTTCTGCATTCCCCCTTTTTTTTTTCATATGTTTAGTTTAGGTAATATTTACAGTTCTAGGCATTTGGTTTATTGGCCACGCTGTTCACTTTAATCAAACTATCACATGCTGTATGTGCCTTGCTGTGGTCTGTATTGAATGTAATTAAGGGGTAGCTATATAGTGCTGTCCCAGCATGGAATGTGCTGGCCTTTAGAAATTGTGCTTCTTCATGACTGGTGTTTAATTACATGCCAAGTGTGAAAATGAATCTGTTCCATATAAAAAATAATGGTAGATATACAGTGGCATTGATCTCGCATTTCAAAATATGGTTACAAGTTATATTGAATAAATCCATAACAAGTAGTTCTGAATGTTTTTCCTCTGACTAATGGAGGGTTTGCTTGTGCCTGACAGCACAGAGGGGGCTGCCAGGGTGGTGGGGGAGGAAGGAGGCAGGAGCCCAGGGCAGTTCCCATGGGTCTGGAGATAAAATGAGACAAAACTTTTTTTTTTTTTTTTTTTCCCCTGGCAGTCCACTGCTCGGTGCCAGCACCCTCTGTGCTGCCCAGGGAAACTTTGCCCCATTCGTTTCAGCTCTCCCTGACTCTGCAGCTATCACAGCTTGTGTCTGGGGTTTCACCATGACTGATGGGAGTGAGGAAGAGGCAGCGAAGGCAGGCGTTGATGGGGACAAAAGGGTAGATATTTTGTTAGCTCTGAAGCCATCATCTCACAGAGACATTCCGGGCTTCCTGCAGCTGGTGCCTCTGCTGGGCTTGGCTAGCTGGTGCTGGCCATGTCTCCAGGGGCGCCTTGTCCCCCGTGGGTCCCTGCGGTGGCCCCGTCTCTGCAGTCACAGTGTGCTGGGACTCCGGCTGTGTGAAAAGCTGGGAGTAATGGCTCTTGCCTTCTCCTCCCCCTTACTGGCCACTGCCAAGATCAGCCATGGTCACTGGACACAGGCAATTTTCAGAGATCCTGGGCAGGGCTCACAGGCAGATGTGATGAGAACTTGTTAATGCATCTATTTTTCCATTCTAAAGGATGTCTTTCTCTTAAATAGGTGTGTGCTCACAGGGTGCTGTCAAGGGTCCCTGAACACTGAAATAGAATTAATTTCCAACTGCAGAACTAAAGCCTCGCCTAGTTTTATCCATGTTTCTCTTTCTTCCTTCATGCCTTAGTACTCTAAGTAAGGGTCAGGTGCTCGGTAACCATTTTTCAAAAGGTGGAGAGAGGCCAGCACGTTTCAGCACTCTTAACTGTGTGTGTGAAATTCGTGGATGCTAAACTGTTAGAAGTACACTGTGAGGCAATTGTTTGTACCTGCAGTGGTAACAGCTATTACATCAGGACCTTGGATGTCAAACTGTTATTCTGCTTGGGGTAATTTCAGAATTAGGTCATGGTGGGATCAATTCTGGACCTCCTTCCCACAAGCTACTCTTTTCTATGTTCAAATACCATGTCGGTAAACCTATGTGGATGTTAATCACCGTTGCAAAAGTACACAGATGTGTAAACTGGGGAAGCTAAAGCTCAGACATGTGTTCCCCCCCAGCAGGTCTGCTCTGCAGGAGCACTGTGACCAGCGAGATGGTGGAGGCAGCTGAAGCTGGTTAACACCGTTAGCCTCTTGGTAAGACTGGTCAAGGACCTGGCAGAGTAAATTCTTGTCACTTTTTGAACTCCACTGCCCTGAGCATTTACCTGGGCACCCCATATATTTTGACTAACAATGTCCTGAATTCAGAAAATTGTCCAGGGAACAACACATGCATTTATATATGAAAGGTGAAACTGAGCATTGTGGTTTATAGTCCTACTGTATGCAGAGCACATGATTTTTAATGCAGCATTGTGACAGAAAAATTAAGGGTAAACCATAGTGACTGATAAACTAGATCTCTCCCCATAAGACATTAATCTGATCATGAACTCCATATGATTTTTTAACTTTAAAAATCACACAAAATTCTCCTCCTTAATGCTTATTAAACTCTACTGATACCTGCACTCATGCATGATCTGTAGGTGACAGACACTTCCAGTCCTGGGTGTGGAGCTTAACTCCTCTGGGATGTCTGTATGACTATAGTCCTCTCCTCTTTTCCAGATTCATCTGAAAGGAGTTCTGCACTCCATTACTTACTCTGTTGCTCATCTTGCTTTTACTTTTTCTTTTCCACTAGAGTTTCTCTACTGCATTTTATTTATTTCAGAGAATAAGGGTGCAGATTTTGAAATCATACTTTTTTGTGCATTTCTTTTAGGGGTGTTGTAAGCCTGAGTGCATGAACAAGATGACCAAATTGCTGAGTGGCTTTGGCACCTGAATCTCTTAATAAATCCTGTTAGCAAAGACATTTCTCAGGGGTAGGGTGGAGGGACTTGGGAAGTAAGAGATACAGAGAAAATGATTGAATAAATGTGCACACAATGTCAGCTCCCAGGGCCTGGCTGATCTGCTCATCATGCAGTTTGAAGGGGAGAAGGAAAATTCACATCTGAGGTCTTCCAGGCCTAAGACTACCTTGTGCTGGGCTGGTCCCTTAAAGTGTGGCTGCTGAACCTGTGCTGGTTACCAGTATGCTCAGGTAGGATGGTGGCCAGCTATGCAGGATACACTGCTACTCCCTGATTCCTTGCACAGATGATACCTCCTGCTGTGATGCTGAGGAATGCTATGCCACACCTCCTAACAGTTTGGCCCCACACTGCTGTGGCATTGCTGACTGAATCTTCCTCAAACAGTGCAGCAACATCTGCTGGGAAAACAGCTGTGCTGCAAAGGTGCAGTGCAGTGCAGAAGCTGCCACTGAATGGGTTTCCTCCCCGATTTCAATGAACTCCTTACACAGTTTGGATCAGTGATATTGTGATACATAGAAAAGTGAGTGAGTTTACTGGTATGGTTTTCCAGGCTGGATTGTGTGATTCTCTGTTGCCCAAATGAGAAGCAGGAAAACTACATTTGCCAAGTTTCTCTTGTTACACAGCTTACTGAACCCAGTCGTTTCACTACGCAAGCATTATTCCATGAAGTGGCACTGTCTGAAGAATAACTTCAGAAGAAGGCACTACATTGATAAATTTAACAAAACTCAGCAGAGAGTGAGGCAAAATGTAGTGTGAACACTGGCAATAGAGTCTGTCACCAACCCATGGTGACAACCTACACTTTCAGTCTTTCCCATCTTTTCTCTCATTTACATATGAGTCACCATTGCAACGATACTATAAAAAAAAAAGAGTTTTGTTACAATTATTTTATCTATTACATCTTTTGTATAAAATTATGTTAGTTTTTTTCAGCCATACCAAGCACCCACTGGAAGTTTGAAAAATTGTTTAATAGGAAAATGCTTGATAATATGGTTGAAAATAAATAAACCAATAGGGTGGACACTGATTGGTAGAGACACCCCCCTTCCTTGGTCAAAGTCAGTGACTTCAGCCTGACAGCCAGAGCCTAACTCCAAAAGTTGACCTGAAACTTGGATTCCAGCAGGGCAGTTTAAGGGTTCCCTGGGATGGAAAGTAGATGTCAGCCTATGAGTCTTTGTGAAACTATTTCTTGCCAGTAAATGTAATTCAATCTGTCTATAATGAACTTTTTTGGCCCTGGATAAAGTTCAGTGGAATGAATAATGGAATATAGCTAGACTTGTGTAAGCCATGTGACACGGGATTACATGGCATAGTGATTATTAACAAGATAGGCTGATTCAAAAGTAATGTGTCATGTGAAATAGATGAAGACTTCGTTAAGTCCTAGGGTTCAGATATACATTGAAATGGGAGATCATCACTGCATGACAAGTTCCCATGTAAGTTCATTAACATTAACAATTTCATCAATGGTTTGCATAGAGCCCTATGAATTTGTGCTAGTAATAATTATTGATGACAAAAAAAATAGGAATGATAAATTGTAAACATAGGTAATATTTTTTTTTATTTCAACTGTATTTAAGGTCATACATCAAGGAACACATATCACTCTTGCAGAAAGGCAAAGGCTGAATGGTCTATCCTGGGAAAAAAGAAAATTATAAAAGAAGCTGGGCTTTTGTGGCCATGGGTTCTTACTTTAATGTCTGGCTACAGGACAAAAAACAAAATATGTGAGTGGTGGTATATGACTGGGAACTGAGAGGTTGCCTTACCTCTGGTTTTGGTGGAGGAGCACTGCTACAGCAATGTGGCATCCAGTTCTAGTACTCATGACTCAAGAAGACCAAAGATAAACTGGATGGTTTCAAAAGGAAAACAGTATTACAGAAGCAGTTTTATAACAGAGGAGGTGCAGGCATTAATTTATTTCCAAAACAAAGGTTACAAGGTCTTGATGATACTCTGAAATACCTACCTAAGGAATGGGAATCGTCGACAGTGGACTCTTCACAGAGAGGCATATCAATATCCACTGACTGGAAGTTAAAGTCAAACACATAGCACGTAGAAATAAGACCTGTGTTTTAAATGTAGATTTCTGGTATTAGGGATGAATTACATTTTATGTTCTTTATCAGTAGACTATTGACTCGATTGGCATGGTTCAAATCACAACTATTTTTCTAAAGATACACTGTTGTCAAACAGTTGCTGGTCTTGAAGCCGGAGCTTTTATTGCAAAGCTTATGGCCAGGGTTAGGGAAGAGATCAGACTCAAAGACATCTTTTCTAATCTTAAAATGGTATAATTGCATCCTTTGCATGTTTTCTATCCTTGAAGATTAAGAATGGGTGAAAGCACAAACCAAAGTGAACCTTTGCTTGGAACTATGCTGGAGATAGTTATTGAGATTTTGCTTGACTGTGCATGCTTTTCACCCAGATGAAGCAGGGCTGCAGCAAAGTACCACTATATATTTGAAATCAACTCAAGAGTAAGAAATTTTGGCCATTGGAGATAAAAAACAGGCCTTATAAAGTAGCTGGTCTGATTCTTGGTACAATGAAGTTCAGAGAAGTTTGTCTAAGGCTTTTTTTTTTTTTTTTAAGTACTTTTTACAAACTGTGGCTTATGAAATAAATTACAACAAATTTGCACCCTAAAAATGACAAGGTACACTTTTTAAACCCCCACATTTACTCAGCTGACCTTACCATATGATGGGGAAACATACTGTCACTGTACATTATTAGAAACTTCAACAGTGATAAACAGCAGAAAACATAGCAATAGGTGGATTTTTCAAACTTTTCAGAAGAGTAATAGCTGATGAGAGTCAGAAGATTATCTAGCTGACTTTCTGAAACCAAGGTTTACTCTACATAAATTTTCTTTTATTGAGTATTTATTGAATATTTAAATTTCTCCACTATCCTAAAAACATCCTTTTCAGAGAAGTATAGGAAATGTGACTATGATCATGAGTTTCTGTTTCATGTTAAGCAGACTTTATTATTAACATTATCATGTTAAGTGTCTTTGCTATGTCTTCCTTATATCCTTTCTAATATTCCATGGTAATGATTTTTACAGAATATATAAAAGGTAAAAGTATTTTTTTTTTATATATATATATCATGGATCTTAAAATATCCTCAAGCTTCTCTGTGGATTTTAGCATCTCCAAAGTTGTGCAGTCTTTTTGCATCAGAAGAAGACCTGGTTCTGGCAGAGAAGCCAGTATAGTCAAGTTGAGGATGTGACCCACTACATGCATTTAGTTTAAATTAATTAAACATTTTCTTCTACAGACACAGGATATACCAGCATGTATGTAAAATATTTACACTATCCCAGGCCTTCTCACTGGCATCAATAGAAGTTCTGTGTATGAAGGCTGTGTATGAATATCGGGGATCTTAGTCTTCAACCAACCTCCAGACTTGTACATGTAGAAAATGTTGTGTTTTGAATCAGATTCACAGTAAGTGTGAATCTTCATTGAGTTCCTTGATGTTTGCTGATGTACAGCAGTAGAAGGTTTGATCTCCTTGTTATTAAGTTCTGCTATTTAGAAGGTGGTAACAATGTTCAGCATATGGATCTGACCAAACAAGTGGTTCAGTGAACGCACACGAATCTGCTTTTTAAGGCATTTGTACCTTGCTGCTGTTGACTTTAACAGAAGTATCCTAAGGCTGAAGCATAAATTTCTCCCTTATTAGAGACCAGAGAAACAAGACAGGAAAGACACATGTGAATTCCCTCTGCATGTGAAAATCTTGACCTAGAATCTGTGATGAAGCTCAATTGACCTAGATAGCATGCTTAGCAATTTTAAAAAAAGGCCACTAGTTACTTCCTTAATTTATAAATTGCAGGGGATTTTGCTGTTTAAATAATTAAAATAGAAGGCTTGTGTCAGCATTGTACCCAAGATAGTCTTGTATCAACATGGTACCAAAGATAGTCCCACCATAGAGAATAGAGGAATACGGAGAATGAGGGACAGACAGGTCCTGCAGGCGAGGTGAATGCTGATGGCTTGCCCAGGTCATGCAGCAGGCTTTTAGCGGAACAGGGAGTCCAACAGAGACTTCTGATCCCAGGCTGCCAGGGACACCTTTCTTCCTGAGGTTATGCCCGCTCAGTGAGATGACAGTGTGCATTCAACATCATGGCAAGCATGCAAAATTAGTGCCAGCATCCAGCTAATTATGCCTGATGAATTCTCCCACACCGTCGTGTTAAGGGATCTCCCTTGGCTGTTTCTGCAAAGCAGTAACTTCCCGAATTGCCTCCCATTTGTAATTTGCCATGTGAGTGCTCCTACTCTGCCTTAAGGTAAAGTCAGAGGAAAGCTTAAATTCCTGCTAGAAATGACTGTATGATGTGGTCCCTGTGTGAGCTGCTACAGTCTCTTTTCTTGTGCTGGATGTTAGGGTCAGGATGCGCAGGAATCTTCCCTCCATAGGTTTAATACAGGCTGGCAGCAGGGGGACAATCCTGGGTCCTTACAAAGTTCTGTGAATAAACAGCTTTAGTTTGTTCTCTAAAATAGTTTGTAAATGTATACATGATTGTACCATTCCAATATGTTTCACTAGCTGTTTGCCCTGGTTTTGGCTAGTTTAGAGCCACTGTGCTGTAGACCAGAACTATATCTGGATCCTGGATCTGTTGCTTGTCAAGGGAAGAAATTAAAGGATATATCAAAGCAAAGCAACATTTCATTTATAACTATTAGAATTAGTCAACTTGGAGCTTAAACCTGCATACTGTGCTATTACAACTGGAACTCAGTGGAAATGGGCCTGGGACCATTTATTTACTAATTAACTGTTGTCATGGAGTGTACCCTGCCAACTACACATTGCCACATCACCATTCTTGAAAATAACACAGAAGGAACCATGTGAAAGTGCTCTGTATTAAGAAACACAACAACATTATTTCCAAACCTGCTAAACTGGCATTATATTCCCTACATTATTATATTTGGCTACTGTTTAGGTATGGAAGAATGAAGAACCTATAATTTAAAACCTTGTAGAATACCATGGTATAAAAACTTTTAGCTCATTTAAAGGTTTTATTCCATTTTGGAAAGTGTTAGACAAAAAGAGAATGTTTTTTTCCTATGAGAACTATTTTTGGCTCAAACGATATTCAAAGTACAATTTTTTTATAGCTTCTAAGAACCCCCAAATTTCTTCTGTCTTCCCTTCCATCTATATAAAGTTGTCTGGTTTTCTACATAACAGAAACTAATCCCATTGCAGAGGGCCCCCCTTAATGCTATGCAGAAATATGGCTTAGGTGGTATATAGTCCTTTGCAGGATCAAGGCTGAAATTCATCCCCCAACTAAAAAATTATAGGAGCGCATTCAATGATTAGTAGTATCAGATAAAAGAGCTGACATCAGCCTTTGGCCATCCCTTGCTCAAGGATATTCATTGCAAATGACAGTTTGATTCTACATAATGCTGCTAATACACATTTGAAGGCTCTGCTTTTCCAAAAAGTACTGAACCTTCTACCATTGTTGTAAGAAAAAGGAGCAGAGAAAGTACTAAGAGCTTTTGAAAATCTTACTGTGATCGTGCCAGCCTCACTCACCAACACCCACACTTTGCTGTGAAATCAGTCAAATTTGTTTTGGTGGGCCTTTTGTGTCTTCCACTCCATCTTTCCTCTCTCAAGACCTCAGCTGGAGACTTGTGACCGTTTTGGGTACTGTATGCCAAGAAAGACATGAAACAATTGAGAAGGTTCCAGACTAGGTTAGCAAATCTGAGATATGGGAAAGACTTGAAAAACTTGGTTTATCTGTAAAATGAGACTGAGGAGTACAATAGCTGTATTTAAACACATAAAAGGTATTAAGAAGGGGAAAAGATTAAACTACTCCAGGGTGATTTAAGTAATACATTCAGAGTAACTTCCTGGTTGTAAAGATAACTGAGGTCTTAAATACAATATTGAGGAAGGCTGCAGGACTGCTATACTGGAGATATTTAAGAATAGGTTGCATACATGTCCTATCAAGATTAACTCGGATGAAATTGATTCCAGCTTGTGTTGAGGAGAAAAGTTTTGGGGTTTTTTGATATCTCTTCAAATAGTCTTTTGACATCTCTTCCAAACTATTTCCTATCATGCTGTAATTTTCTTTGTTGAAAGAAGAAAGCATGGCAGAACAGGGTCTTTTGTTTCATGTGAAGAATGTTTTTCAGGAATAGCGTTCTTGCTGAATGTGGTATTTGGTTGAAAGTTTGACCCTAACAAGCAAAGGAATTCAATATACACTATGTGCTTTCTAATAGCTCACAGTTGGTCTGTAGTTGCATCCTATGGTGCTGTGCACAGCTGGGCCTGGGAGCGACTGAGCTGGATGCCCCACTTCAGGCAAAGAGGCTGTGTGAGAGGAGCAAAGACACAGACAACCTAGAGTGAGTGACTTGTCCATCTCATTCAAACAGCAACAATGAGGAGAGGGAGCCAGGTCCAGAGAGGCTGAGGGAAGGTTACTAAAAGCATGAGACAACAGAGGGTGGAAAACTCCCAAGAGTGCGATAGAGAGTTAAGAAGAGTCTCCAAGGGGAGAGATGAAGTTTGATAAAAGGTAGGTATGTATTCTTCGGTGTGTGCAAACCTAACGGGATAGAAATTTGTGTTGGATAAGCTTTTCTGGCCACCATCCACATCTCTCTTCTCCCAGCAAGACTGCCCTTGCTATTAAGTCACAAGTAATGCATTGTCTTGCTTTTTCTTTCTCACCAGTCCTTCCATATTTTGTATGCTGGACTGTCCAGTGGCCCAGTTCCAAGAGGTGTGAAGAACATCAAGTGCCAAGTTAGGATCTATCTTAGCACCCAGGAAGGGGACCTGCTGCTCAGGTTCTTGTATGTAATATGGGCTGTGCTGATGCTTCTTCCAGCTGTTGTTCAAGAGAAACCATAAGCCTATTTCGCACACACAGGCAGAAACAGTAGGTGCCTAGTGCGAGACACTGAAGATCAATTTCCCATGGGTGCTTAATTCAGTGCTTTTAGGTTGAGGACAGAGGCAGGATGGCAGAGACATGCTCTCTCCTTCCCTTAACCCGTGTAGTCTCCGTGGGTGTCCCTGCTGTTGCCCTGTGAGCCTTGCTTCATGCTGCCCATTTTCCTGCTCACGGCGGGAGGGATGTAAGGCAGCTAACTCAGACTTGTCTATGCAGTGGATTTAACACTGGCCCCAAAAGTTAGCTAAGGCATGCCCACACCCATGCGTGGATTTAGCCCCAGATACTTCTCTGTAAATAGCCAGCTGACTTAACACTGCTTTGGTTATACATGGGATACTTTTTTCTGAGTTAGTAAATTAACTATACGATATGAACATATTTGCCTTTGCTTCCTTCACGTGATTGTTACTATTTGTGAATGTTTACTCATACTCAGAAGTTATTTTCTATCTTTTGTTGTTTTGAACTTTAATTAAATTTTAATAAATATATTCAGCTTTTTGAAACTGCAAACTAAGCAGCTAACTAGCTCAGCATTTTGATTCATGTAATTGTTCTTCATCTCAAATTCAGCAAAGTGCCCTAAATATTAATAGATAATTAAAATTAACATGGCTGAATTACTCCTTCTCTTCTGTTTTTGCTCATCCCAGGGATGTACTCTATATCCTACTCTATTCTTTCACTCCCAAAGTAAAAGATGACTAACTTGAAAGTAATATTACGTTTTCATGGTAAAAGGAATTATTTTGGTTGATCCAAGAGGGTGTAAGTACTGCACTGGGGCAGAAATGTTTCCTAACTGTGAGGGTTATTATTAGAATAATTAAACTTACTGACTCTGTAGAGGTAGATCAAAAAAACCCCAGTGTGTGTCATTATGTGCCCTGAAATACACATCTAATATGGGAATAAAATGCTCTAGAAATCAAATTTGGAACAATGATCATTTGACAATTTCAGTGAAAACTAACCCAAAAGTTAACGACTGACTTACTGAGAACCAAGCGCATTGTGAAACCTTCTCAACCCACATCCTGTCCAAGGTACTGTGAGAGATGAAACTTGGAATGCACCGAAGCTATGTACCTTTAAGAGGTCCCTGGTGTAGCAATATTAATAGGCTTTTTGTTGTGCTACTTCTGGTTTAATTTGTTCTGGACTTTATTAAACTTCTTTAAAACATAAACTTTATTAATCTCCATTTTTAACAGACACCCGAGCATATGCCAGGCTATTCCAGGAAGACTGAAAGGATGGGTAAGTAGAAAAAGTAATTTATTAAACGAGAGGTAATTGTAGAGTGGTTTTTTCGTATGGTTAGCTATGAAGGAATATCAAAGTGAATTTTATTTTAGAAAGATATACGTCAATGTCATTATTTGGAAGCATTTTAAGGTAATATGCTCTTAGTTATATAGTCTTGCTTCTCAAACACTGATTAAAAGAAAGAACATTTTTCCTCTTTAGTAACTTTTTGTGTTTTTAAACAAGGGATTTAGGCCCATCAAGAACCTTTAGGACTCTGAAGAAGCTGTTTAAGGAGGTAAGCAGGGAGACTTGGGATCTAATCCTGACATCTTTTACACTTGAGGTCCTGCATCCAAAGCCTCTAGTTGCAGAGTAGCATCATTGCATTGATACATCAAAGGGTCTTCCATGGCCTTGAGAATGACAAGATTTCTGAGGTATTAAAAGCAAACTCTATGAATTTTCAAGACTCAACGATGCCTATCACTTGCAGCATGTGGAAAGGCATCTAGAGTGGAAATAAATCATGTTTTAATGAGATGACATTCTACTTCACCACTAATAATCTCACTGGGAAGGAGTGGGCCTAGTTGCTGCAAAATGAGTATTTTCTGCTTTTTTTTTTTAAGTTGTGCATAGTTTGGTTGCATTTTTATCTCCATCTGATTTAGACTGTGTACCATATGTGAGATTCGGAAAGAAAAATTCTCCTTGCTCCATGAGAAGCCCTGACATGTGGCACTCATTTAGACAAAGAATTCATGCAGAGACATGGAGAGGTCTTTTTGATTTTTCATTTCTGTTATGAAATATTCCATTTTTGTTAAGCAATTTCATGCTCAGAGAATCTCCTTCTTATTTGTCTAACTTAGCCTTTTCCAACATGGAGACATCTTTCTCCAGCGTACGTGAAGAAAGGAGACATTCATGTCTGAATGAGGTGTAAGGAACATGGGACAAATGTATTTTACTCAGTGAAGAAATAAAAAAAAATCATATTCCATTCTCCAAAAATGACCCACCCTATCAGGTATTAAGTGTGAAATTATTTTTCCTCTCTCGCTTTTTCTTCACTTCCACCCCCTGAAACTTCTAGTTCCAGAACATTAAAAGAACAGTTCATGCTTCATCAAAATCCAGAGGAAAAAAAAGAAAAGGAAAAAAAAGGAAATGTTAGGGACATCACCAACATAACCCCCTTATCCACATGAACGTGGACACAAAACGAAAGCTCTGCCCTGTAACTGAGTCTTTTATGTCACTTGTCTTCAGAATGGATTTGGATTTTTTTGAAACTATTTTCTCTAAATTAAAGAAAGACTGAAGCAAATGCTTATTAGACTGGCATGGTTGCTCAGCTCATTAAGAGCTATACCAAAAATAACACAGGACAACCTCATCACAGAGTAATGAAATCCAATTGAAACTGTTACTTTTGGCATTTCACTTAATCTCTTATGCATACATGTGATGTCAAAGTTTCTGGATTTAAGAAAAAATAGATTTTTTCTTTTTACCTTTTTGGGAACAGCTTCTATGTTCTAACGTGCATGTTTATCCATCACGTCCTTAAGTCTTTCTGATGTAATTTTAGGAACAAGCACTGCATGTGGGTTACTAATCATGAAAGCATGAAACTGGATTTCACAACATTATGTATTGAGGGAAAGACTATGCTGCAGATTAAAAACCTTCTGTCACCTTTTTTTTCTCCCAGCTGAGAGCCTATGGTTTGGAGTCTCCCTTGCTGGTCTCCTGACATGGGAGGAGAGTTGGGGACTGTGTGGGTGCCAGGGGGCAGCTGGGGCTGTGTGGGTGCCACTGGCCTTTGCTGCCACCCAGTCTCTGCGGGTGGTTTGGATTTGACTGTCAGGTGTTACCTGCCTCCCAGCCCTTACAGAGGGCCGAACCCAAATATGACTTTTTAAGGCAGGCAGTATTTCAAGGCGAGGAGGTTCGCTTCTGTCACAGCCTCCCTGCTTGTTCCTGCTGTGTTCAAGCAGGAGCTGCTGTTGTGCAATGAGGGGTGTGCTCGTGCAGCACCGCACGTTGCCCTGCTGGGAAAATGAGATGGGCTTTGGCTTTTTGTTGCTCTGCTTTCTCCCTCTTCCAGACATCAGTGTGAGGAGTTCAGTGGGCTGCTTGGTTCCGTATATGGTTATATATTCATATCGTGAAAGCAATCCTGAAAACTAATAGTATGACAATCTTACCCCTTCTTAATTGCTTATAAAAAAGAAAGAAGAGGCCCTACCCACAGAGCGTATGCAATCAAATGCCTTCCTCACTAAATACATGGGAGTTAGGCACTGAGGTCCCTGGCTTCGTCCAGAGTGTATAGTCTTGAGATCTTGCAAAAATGAGCTACATGCATGGTTCTGGCTATGCTTGTTCCCTTGAACTTCTCACAGTTGTCAGTGGTGCTGGGCCAGCCCTGTGCTGCACATTTCTGGCACTGGAGAAACAAGTGTGGCTGCAAACCCTGGGGACAGCTCTAGTCCCAGCAGCCTTGCATGCCTCTCCAGCACCAGAACAACTGAAAGGCAAAGTATTTGGCCTCTGTCTTCTGGATCATGTTAACAGACCTACAGATCACCATACTGGGATGTGTTGTAGACATGTATATGTCCAAGTCTATGTTGTACTTAGTCTGGGGTCTGTTTTTCTCTTTTGGCTTTACAGCACCTTTTTTATTTTTTCCCCTCTTTTTATAAGGCAGGATGTGACCCTCAGCTGAGAAAAGACTTTTCAGTAATCAGGCCTTTGTACACGTTTAGATTTCTGCCATAATGAGTTGTCACAGACAAGCTTCATAAAAATATAGCATTGTCTCAAGACTACAAAGTGATTAGGTTTCATGAAGCTGGTTGTTTATGCGTACCCAGCAAACACTGAGTAATCCACAGATTCTTCTTAAAAGAAGAAGATTATGTTTTTGAATACTACTTTGATCTCAACATTGCAGCCTCACTACCAAGCCTTAAATGAGCCACAGTTTATAGTGATCTTCTATGTAAAATATCTGATAAGGACTTGTCTTATTTTCTATCTTAAAGAGGGTTACGTGAACTGGACCCTCTCCTGTAGTTTCTCACACAGACTTTAGAAATTGCATAAGTGATAGAAATAGTCTTTAGTATTTTGTTTTAAAATACCAGGCTATGTCTGAGACAAATAAAGATATCATCCCAGTTTTCTGCTGCTGAGCTACTTTCTAGAGCCATATTTTTGAGAAGCTGGGAATTAGGCAACCAGTAAAATTCTGATAAGCTGAAATAACACCTAAAAATTTGCAATTTACCATCTCAGAGCACTAAGAACTTTGATTTAGACATAGCCTTAATACAGAGGGAAATCAGCCCTGCTGTCTGCCAGTAACAACAGAATCTGAGCAAATGGGGTAAAGAATTGCCACAAGGAATTGTTAATTCTTTGTGTCAACCTGCATAAATGCAATCTGTGCAAATGCAGCCTGTACATGTGCTTGCTGAAGGTAGTACAAGGGCCCAAATTCTGCCGATATTTATGTTTGGGTAGGACTAGTCATGTAATTCCTTGGGAATTCTCATGCGATTAGGTACTCGTAAGTTAAAGGACTAATGTGAAATTCATGAAGAGAACGGTCATCCCCTGCGTTTACACTGCAGCCTTTATGGAAGATGACTTAGACCTGGATGATCCACACTGGAGGGATGGATTGAAGTTTTAGGATTTCTCTTTTGCATCTCCATCAGAAAACCCATATGCACCATAGAAGGTTGCACTGGGGTGGGAGAGGGTTGGCATGCAGGGAAGAAGGGATGCTGCCCACCCCAGGAGGACCGCCAGCAGAGGAGGGGACTTGGAGCTGCTCTGAGATCTTCCTTCATCCCCTGCAGCTCTCTGGAGCAGACTGTTAGCAGGGAGAGCAGGGAGAGAAGCTGGGTCAGCATCTGCTGAAGGATTAGCTGATTGCTGAGTCTCCTGGGTTGTGGGCCAGACTTGGGCTGGGGGTCTGTGAAGCTGTAAGCCACAAAGCCCTGTTGGTGTCTTCAGTCCTGTACAGATGCATCTGAGGGGTCCCAGCACATATGTATTTTTAACTGGTAGAATATAGAGCAAATGCCCAATTTAGGGGATTTGGCATGAGACAGCTTTAAAGAGAAGGCACTACAGATATATTTGTGGTATGTCATAGGGCTGGTAAATGGATGATTTCTGTCTGTCACACTCATGATCCAGATTTGGCTTTGCAGGGCCAAACAGCCAACCTGTGGCTTGCCCATCCATCACCTTCTTTCCCAGGTCTCTCAGAGACAGAGCTGGAGAACCCCTTTCTCTCCTGAGGCAGTATGCTCTTTGCTGGTGTTGCCCTTGCCATCCTTCAACCCATCTCGATCAGGCACACATGAAGGGGTGCATGTGTGCAGGTCTGACCATGCACATTGAGTCCTGATCTCCTAAGATAGTTCTGCTTCCATTGAACTGCTTGTGTACCCATCACATCACCTGGATCCCTGGCAAGTGCACATGATGCTATGTATCTGGACGTGTCTCTCAAGTAGCAGGGAGAGCATGGCATGTTGACAGTAAAATATCACTCCATGACATTATGGACAAATGACAGTAAAATAGTTCCTCCACTGTACTAATTACCCCACAGTTCATGTTGACTCTACATCTCCCTTATGCATGCACCAGGAACTTAAACTGCCTGGTTGGTCTGTCATGGCCAAAAGTTCAGTGCACTGATGGAAGGCCTGGCAGTACTTCCAGGGGGTTTATCTGATAAACAGCATTTGCTCAGATATGTGACCATGACTGAATTGTCTGCACTCCATGCCTTTGTAAAAGCAGAGCAAAGCAATGTGAAAAGACCTTTTGTTTGTTTTTTAATTTCTCCTTCCAATCCTGGACAAAAAGAGACAAAATAGTTTGGTTTTTGGTGTTGTTTTTATAGTTAGTTTGTTTGTTTGGATTTTTGTTGTTGTTGTTGTTGTTTTGTTTGGGCTTTTTTTGCTTTTTAAGGAAACCCATAACCCATCTTCTTCTTCCTAAAGACAGAAAATTTAGGACTGGGTTTAGTCTGGCCTTTGGATCAAGATTTGTACTGTTTCTTAGTTTGTTTGCCAGATCTTACTTTAGAAGCAGCAAAATGACACTGTAATTCTGGTGACCTCTTCAGTAGATATTTGCAGGAAAAATTCTGTGTTTAAATAAAGTGAAGGTTGTGACACAGGCTGAAAAGTCAGGAAATCCACACTTAAGGCTGACACTAATGCTCATGTGGAAAATAAAAGGCACAGTGACTCGAGTTCTGGAGGGAATGCCAACCATAACTCTGAATTTCCAGGCTTTGTGTCAGGTTCTGTCAATATAATATTATTTAAATGGAGTTTTATGCCTGTGAATTCACTTGTGTTTCAGTGGCAGGATTATTTTAAGAGGAATGATAATAGAAGAAAAAAATCTTGTTAGGAAAGGTTGTTTGTAAAGTGTTTCTTTTTGTACATGACAGGCCAGAATGGATAATGTGGTCCCAAAGCCATACATAGGCACCAAGCTAGAATAGTCTTCAGTTCCTGGCCTTGTTAGATGTTTCCTGGGTGATCTTAGTAATTTCATTCACCTGTGCCCTATTTTCCCGGTCTGCAAAACACAGGGAATAGCATTGACCTCCTTCCTAATGTGCTTCATAAACCTGCTGAATAAAAGTGCTGCACCTGACTGAGGCTTTAGTGGAGTGGCACGGTCTTTGCGTGGGAACACAGCATACCTCACACCTCTGGTGAGACATATTTCATCCATCTCCTTTTGCCACATGCATCTGCACCGCACTCCTGTGACTGCTGAAGGACCCCTGACTTGGGCAGGGCTCCCACCTGGAGGTCATGAGCCAGTGCTGGCTGCAGCATGTGATTCATCACTCGTGCCATCAGCCCGCAGGTCGCAGTGCACCGGCGGACCCAGCACCTGTGTGGACTCTGAGGAGAGGGCCGGAGGCAGCCAGTGCCGCCTCCCTGATGCAATTGAAGGGTTTCTCCTTCTCCAGCTGTCCTTACAAAAGGCCTCCTCTCCTTCTTTCCTTTTCCTTTCCATATCGTGATCTCCTCTTTTACACTTCTGTTGAATCTTGTGCCTTTCAGAAGCCATCCATGAGGCCCGGAGAAATTTGTAATATTTCTGCCAATTTCATGTGGAATAATGGACATCAAAATTTTCTCAGTTTGCAGTAGAAATCCCTGTGTATCCCTTGAAGTTCAACTTCTGTAACAATTTAGTGTGGAGGAGTGAACTTAACTGATGACACCAGCTAAGGAATTGCCCAAGTACATTTGCTCATGTTGGAGCTCCATCACTCTTTTCTAGTGCTAAGGACATTTGATAGGGGAACAAGGCCACAGTGTACTGATGTGACAGTAGTGATTTCTAGGAAGATCCACCACAACAGGTGACAGGAAATTGGGCACCTTTGAAAACAAGTCCCTGTGTGATACCCTAGGAATTGAATGGAAAAGCTCAGTGAAAGAGAGGTCAGAGAAGGCACCAGCTGGTGAAGGCAGAACAATCTTGACACCACAGCACAAGGAGAATGAAAATGGCGCAACGGAGCCGCTGATCCCCGCTTTGTGTACCAGGGCTGCTATAAGGAGAACACCTGTATGGATAACATAGTGATGACTCCCATAGGAAAAGAAGGATGGTAAATACCATTTGTTAAGCTGTTGCTTTGGAGATTTTCACAAGCATTTACAAAATAGTTATGCAAAACCCAGCCAAAATTCAAACATTCAGCAAAACTGAGTTTTGTAACTGTGAAACAGCTGTCCGTAATCAAGTAGTAACACTCCTGCTCTTTACAGCTTGGCAAAGTTTCTACTCGTCAATAAGCTGAGCAAACAAGCTCCTCTTTATATACCTCATAGCTGCCTAAGGGCTTTCCCCCAGGAATTTATTTGGGGTGATTTTCTTCTCCTAAGCATGCTAAAATTAAGAGGGAAGAGGATATAGGAAGGCAGAGGCCAACTGTGAAAAACAAGATGAATTGGTGATGCAGTCTATGAAGGGAATTAGTTTTGGGAATAAGTAAACAATGGGAAAGGTAAATCTAGTTCCTCCATGCTGCTTTTCTGTTGCCTTGATGTGCATTCACCTGAAAGATATTTTTGCCTAAGCAACCATTTGCTTCTCCCTTATGAAATGCACCTGGGAAACTCATGGTTCCTGAGGAGGGAGTATAAAAATGAGTCATGGGCTCCTACTGTGACTTGAAATGTGGGAGGGGGAGGTTTCTGTGTTCAAGGACAATATAGGATAGGATATTGAGTAATGAGGTAGGGAAAGGCCTGTAATGAGAAAGAGCTGTCAAGGAAGCACAAAACTCAGGGAAATCATTATATGAAGAGGGAGCAATCAGAAAGCTGTTGGACTGAGATGCTGTTACAGCTCTCACTAGATTTTCAAGCTTTGGGGAAATAAGAGTATGTTAGGAGGGAGTGGTACTATGTCAAGTCAAGAAGAATTATAGGGAGAGAATTACAAGTTATAGATTCTATCCTTTCAGCTATTAGATTCACATGAATGTGATACTGAATCCTCGAAGCTCAACTAAATATAGGGGGATTTGGTTTATATTGAAGACCCATGTTGGCTTTTGTTGGCATAAATCTTTGTTGGAGTAGCAAACATCTTGTTGAATCCTGCTTTACATAGAAGTCTTTAATAAAACCTCATAGAGCTTTTCTTAAAAGAAAAAAGAAAGTTGCTTTACCTGAGCTACTGAATAGGAGTCAGAGGCACCCCAAGAGACTAGTGACAATGTAAGTTTTCTGTGACTTCCATGGCAGAAGTACCTCAAGTCAGAAGACTGTGCCCCTGTACAACTCACACTGACTTTGAGAATTATATATCTGTACACACACAATCTAAGTGCATCTGGCTTTCCTGGACTAGATATAAAAAAACCACTTTGGTTGTATTGTCTTGATAATACAGATATTTGAACTGATTAAAGCTGTGTAGAGTAATTTTCCTGTTCCTTTCTTCTGGTATATTGCAATAGTGATTTAATTTTTTTTTTTTTTTTTTTTCTGGAATGAGTTTATTAAAGCACCAGAGGTGGTTTCAGGATTAACCCTATTACTAACTGTCTAAGACTGTAAGGGATCTCTGTGCCCTTTCCAGTCCCCTTATGTTTCTCTACAGACCTGTCAATACCTATCTAATCGTATTAGATAGCTTCTCTAACACTGATGCCATCGAGATCCACATGGCTTATACCAGTCTGTGCCTTCATATGTGACAATTTAGTTTAAGTATCTAAAACCTAGCAGGTGGTTTTGTACTCGGAAGTCTGCAATCTTCAGCCTTTTCCTTGCTCTCTGGCCCCAGGTGGGCTTAACAAACTTAGTAACACATAAGGTGATATGCCCCGCAAGTCTCACTTAATTACATCAAAATGAAGTTTACATGGAGTGTGCTGTGTATCCTGTCTATTGAGACTTTTTTGTAGTCTGTAGGAAGGCATTTTCTCTCCCATGAGGCAAACGTCCCCTGCCAGACAATGCAAAGCAGCCTCTCACCTTCCCCTCCACTTGGAGAAAGGAAGCAGAAGGGTTGCCAGCTAGAGTAGGGGAGGATACACATACCACATTATTTTGACCTCAATGATTAAAAAAAATAAAATAATGTTGCAATATAGTTTGGGTTTAATCCCATGGTTTTACACGAAAGAGTTGATTTTGTTGTGAGCACACTGATTTATAAATATCCATTCAGTCTAAATGTCAGATATTTTTCCAATTTGACTAAAGTCCTAAATGAAAAAGAAGAAGAATGGGAGACCAGCAGCCCAAATGCTTTTGTGATAATAAATTTCCTTACCCACTTTTAACCTGGGTGGAAGGGTTTTTTGAAAGGCCAGTACTCAATATTTATTCTGTATCTTTTGCTGCTATAGGGCTGTGGTGTTGATGAGCATTATTTTTCATCATTTAAGAGAATAATGTACTTAGGCGTGTGAAGTTAGTGTTGTCAAAAGAAATACAACATGGATGAAGAGAATTAAATTTTGTATGCTTATGTTTGCATCTGGTTTGTGCCATGTTGACTACAAGGTTGTTCTATGTTTCACTGAAGAAGAAAAAGGGGTTATGTTAATCCTTGAAATATTCGGTATTCCTGGATCTGGAGTTTGCCTTTTCCTATTCCATCACGTTACAGAGATAGAAGCAAGATGGAATATGAATATGGAACTGGATCCAGACATCCTTCACATTTGGTTTGGGCCAAGAGTTAGTTCTAAACTTCCTCCAGGTGCATCCTATCCCAAATTAATTTACTTCTTATTTTCCTGAAATAAATACATTTTTGCCCCAGGCTTTTGGAGTTAACAGGATTTTGTGACTATTTATTAGCTACAATTAGAGCATGCTTGTTTGATAGTTCATTATTTTGTCCCAGTAAAAATCTCTATTTCCCACAATAGTATATAAACCAGGCAATCTGTACCTCTTTAAGTTCGTATTGTGAGGCATTAAAAATATCAGTGTAGCAGCAGAACGTGGTAGTGGTACCCAAAAATGGAAGTTTATAGCTCAATAATGCATGTGTATTGGGCAGCCAGGTGATTTCTGGTGTTTCTTCATTTCCTCTCCAAACACAGTTGTTTTATTGTCATAATTAGTAGTACAAGGAAATGCTATTGTATGTTTTGGAAGAGTATTAACTCCATATTAGGACTTAATCTATTTCTGCTCAGAATCACAGAGACTGTTCAGTGGGTTATGTTTACTTTAATTGTCCTCAGATGGTCCAATTCAGTCTTCTACGCTGCTGTTAATAGGCTTTTTTTCTTTTGTCCTCAATATTGGGTCCTTAAATTGAACTCTTTAAAGGGAAGCCCTGAAGTGGAAAAGGTCAAGGAAAGTTAAAGGAAACCTCTGTGGCTAATATTTCATAAACCTAGGATACTGAGAGGGTTAAAATATGAGTATGTGAACAAGGTACCCTGATCCAAGCAATGAGGTATTTTATGTGGAATTTCTTGTAACTAATTGTAAGCAGGTGCATTTGAACCACCAGATGCCAACCTGCCAAGATGTGTCATGGCTCTAAAACTTAGCCAGATCCTAATGCGTGGTGAGGTCTGTCTGGTGCTGGTGAGCTGGAGCCTTTCCGAGATATTGCTCAGAGTGTCTCCATCAGACCAGGGTAGGTCTTACAGAGACACCCACAACCACTGCCTGCGTGCTGGGGCTTGCTGTGGTTGGGGCTGCAGCAGGAATAGCCAGGAGTTCTTTCCTCTTTGAGCACAGCTGCAGTTTGATACCCATAAATGCCAAAACATCACGAGGATTTGTTCTCCATCAGCACAAATTGTTTGCAGTGGTTTTATTCTGTGTGTGACCTTCTGCTTCAACAGTGCTACTGTAAAGCAGCTCCTGAAATGCAGAACCAAAGCTGTGTAAGAAAACATCTTGTCTTCAACTTCTCCGAGTTAGCCTCACCGTGCCACATAGATGTCTTCAGCATACAAAAGACTGGCTGACAAATCAACCGGACTACCTAAAAATACACAGTCATAACATTTGTTTTATTGGTAATAAGTACTTAGAAGTTCAAAATGGTTTGTGAGTGCTGAGCTCGCTTGGAGCTGTTGGATTGGCTGCCCTTGATGTCATAGCCCTGCTGATAATGTCCAGTAAATCTGTGGAGCTAACTGTTTCCTTACTGTGTATAAATTCTATTTCATGACAGCAATAATACATTCCAGGCAGTACGTTTCAGGGTGATAATTATACATCTTGGGTGGTTAAAGTTACTCCACCTTGGTTGTGTGAAAAAAAAAAATAAAAAAATTTGTACTGCTGTACCGCTGGCAAAAATGGGAGAATTTCCTGCTTTCCGTGAGTTTAAAAAAGAAAAAGCGGGGGGGAGGTGACTATTATTTTTTGCCATATTTCAGTGAGATTCTGGCTGAATAAAGGTGGGATGTAAAATGAGTTCAGACTTTGAGGTAGGGCCTGTGCCAGTATCTCCAAGCTTTTTCAGCTAACCCACCACTGCCAAACCTCAAATTTTTTGTGGACCACTGTCTGTCTGCCCTTGCCATTAAACTTTTATTTGAGAACTGTACTCAGTTGAGAACAGTGCAGAGATGCACTGTTTCATAGGGGTCTATAGAGTGTGACCACAGGGCCAATCAGCTTTCTGTGGGCTGTGGTTTCATAGGATCACAGGAATAAAGAAAACAAAGACAGTATCAACTGTATTTGTATCACATCTTACACATTTAATCAGTTTTTAAAAACATTTCATGATGAAGAGTTCACAATTTCCTCATGTACTCCAGAGCTTCACTGCTCATAATATTAGGAAGCCTTTGCTAACGCCTAATCTAAATCTTTCCATTAATCTAAATCTTTCAAATAATACACCAAGGGCATAGAAAACATGTTCTTTCCCTTTGCAGCTTTCTTTTGTGCACTTTGAGACAATTACCATGTCCCCTCCGTCCTCTTTTCAGTAACCAAACAACCTCAAATCTTTCAATCTTTCCTCTAAGGCACATTTTCTAGGTTTATAATTTGTAGTTCTTAATATTTAGCTCAATATTTTTACTCAGGTATGGTAGCTGAGGCCCTGGGAGCTCTGAAAGGGGAAGGAGAATCTTGTCTCTTGCAGGCTGCATATCTTCTTTTTCAGGCTACTCCTGTGTGTCATTTGAACAATGACATTGTTCACCCTGTGATCCACTGCATAACTCCTAGTTCTTTCCTACCTAAATACTTCCTAGGCATCCATTCTCTATCTGTTATTCATGCAGCAGTTTACTCCTGTACAGAGGTGATAAATAGTCCTCTCCCCTGTGAGTGGTATCCTGTGGCTTTCTGACTGTTTAACATTAATATAAGAGGATTATGATGTCTTTTCTGTCTTCTAGTGCATTAAGAGCTTGTAATCTTTGTGTCATCTTCAAATTTGATAGGTTGATTTTGATATTTGATAAATACTTCTTTTTTTTTTTTTTTTTTTTTTCCTGGATCATTAGTGAAAATACTGAGTTATACTTGGTTTGGTGTAGGAAAGACCCTTTAAACCTTGATTAGTCCCTCCTGAAAAGAGGATTGTATTTTCATTTCACCTACTCCCCAATTCCATAAATTTCCATGGAGCACATCATGTCATACTGTCTGGTACATTTCTTAAGATGAACTATGTAACAACTATGACTTCTTTATCTGCAAGTTCTGTTACATAGTTGTAGGAATTTGATTTTGCACAGTTTGTTCTGGCAAATGTAAACTGTCTCATGCTTATCACATTGTTTATTTTCTAGGTATTTACAGATGGTTTATTGACTATTTGTTCTAGCATTTCTCCAGCAACCTTGAGCTGTAATGTAAAAATTGCCTTTTTCCTCTTCTGTCTTCTTTTTAAAGATGGACACTGTCCTTTCCCAGTCTTCTTTTGTCTCACCTCAGAGACATCTTTCCAATAAAAAATAAAGTAATTCCAAGATATAATTAGTCAATTTGTGATTAATTTTAAAAGTTTTATGCATACAGTCTTACATGGTCTAGCATCTGAGTGCATTAGATCCAACCGTTTTATCATGGAAATTATCCAAACTTTTGTTAACCTCTGTTTTATTTGAAGCTCATGCCCCATGTTTTTGTAGGAATCAGTAGTCTGATTTTTCTCTCTGTGTGTGCAATGTTCTCCTATGACTATCTACGTAGAATGTTTGTGGATTTATAAGAAAATAGGTATTGCCGTGCAATCATATTAGATCTGACCTAGGCAAGAGCGTGTACTACAAAAGAACGGTCTGCGTGCTAAGTGAAAATTGATATAAGTTGGTCTCCTAGAATTTTCTGATAGAACTAAAGTAAGAATCGTATGTATTGGCTGTATTTAGATTTTGTTTACTGTATGCTCTAAACATTATTTGGAACATGAGGAAGCTAGGACATGAAACATTTGCTTTCCAAAGTTTTTAACGGAATACTGCCTAATCTGAGGTCTGTTTATCACTGTTATGTTTCTGAGAAATCCTCTGAGATACTGCTAATCGATTTAAAACCACCCCTTGGATTACAGCAAAATTCAGGACATAAAACGGATTTTACAAACCTATGAAATGAAGAAACTTCTGATCTTGAGTCCACTGATGCCTTGTGGGATCTTTCTCGGTATATGCACTGAGGGAACTATATATGCTGGATCCAGGGCATGTCCATTGCTACTTCTTACATTCACTTTGCAGAATGATCTTATCCATACACTCAGGAACAGCAGAGGAAATTCTACTTGATATGACACCTCTTTAAAAACCAAATACATACTAAATAAAAGGAAGACACCTCCCCCCAGCTGAAAATAATATCAAGCAGATGAAATTTCTGGTGCATCCAGAAACCATGGAGTAGTGTTCTAATACCATATATTTTCCTATTGCCCAAATTAATAGGATTGTATCACAAACATTACTATAGTTGTTTAGTTTTACCTTCCTTAAAATCTTCTATCATATTCTAGTTTCAGCGACTGCGTACCTGCGTATTGCAGACCCCAAAGACATCTACTCTGTATGATTCCTTAGGTTTAAAATACCATGTTATAGAATTATCTCCAAATTAGTGGTATCTAAGAAATTATTTGGTGGCATTTGTTGCTTCTATGTCTCCTATTATTGTAGTTTCAGTTGTGAAAGGGCACAATCCTCTGAATCACATTTAAAAGCTTTTTCAACTTGGGCCTCATGTCTAATCTTATCCAGGGGTCATGCTGTCCCACAGGGTTGTTGTCTTTTTGGTGACATCTGTACTAATAAATCATTTCCAGAAGAGTGTGGTATCTACTTATCTCATAACAGCTTACTTTGAACATCAGTGCTTAAATGCAGTAAGTGGTCACAGTAGCTATAGTTAGAAAACATTTCTTATGAAGAGTTTTATTAGAATTCGGCATCTTCCCAAAAATAAGTTTTGTTTGCTAGGAATCTCAGAAAGCCATTGCCAAAAATATATTTTGTAATCTTTTAGAGCCAAACTGGGATTAAGCAGCAGTCAGGGAATCGTGCATCAAAACAGGGAGCTGGGTACAAGTCCACAAGGAGAGCCCTGCTCTGCTGATTTTAGATAGGCCGATCCCATGGGCATGCTTTCTCTGCTGCCTCCCCCATCATGTAGAGCTGCTGAATGGAAGTGTGTCAGAAGCAGGAGCATGATACTGCAGTGCTGCTGCCTGCTAACTGGCCAGAGGCAATCCTACCTTTCCTCCAAACACTGCCTTGGAGGCAGGGTCCTAACTGCATCTCGCTTGTCCCACACCTTCACCTACATCCCTGCTGCAGCCACTCCTACCTTGTGGGGTAGGGACTTCTGCAGAAAACAAAATAAATGATGCAGGGAGGTGGAAATCTGTCCTGAAACAAAATTCAAGGAAAGCAAGAGAAGGTAGTGGAAGAAAGGTAATGGGACTGTGGAAAGAGGCCAGGGCAAGGAAGGCAACATGAGCACAAGCCAACAGCACATCATTTGACTCAAGGCTTAATCATGCTGTGGTGGTATCATGGGATATAATAGTAAGGATGAAGACAGAAAGGCTGTCACCTTTCTGGCTTCAGTAGCTTCTTCAGTAAGCATGTGGTGTTTGTGAAAGCAAGCAAACAATTCCCACGTATAAGTAGCAGAACAAACTCCATTAGCAGCAAATTAATAGACACAAAAGTTCATAATCTCATACATGGATCCACGGCTGACTTACAGCAGCTGGGAATCAGGCCCACCTTCTAAGGCTGTGGGACTCTGGCAATTTTGTTTACAGGGAACTAAAGATTTTCAGACTGTATTTCTGACTATGTTGAGGCTATAATGAGGGACACGGCTGGTCCTACACTCCGTGTCAGCTAATCTCTCTATCTAGAAGCTGTTTGATACTTAAATCAGTTCAATGTGTAGACCTGGTTGCATAGTTTTTTTCTGTCACTCAGGGTCATAATCTGCCTTAAAATTCAAAATTTCCCTCATATAAGAACAATGAGGGGGACAGGTTGTTTAAATTATAGTTTTCCTCTTCCTGGGAAAATGAAGGTTCAGAAGTTATAGTGTACAGGTGGAATTTTTTTTTTCACCTGTAAGCCAGTAATTAGCACCTTTGCTTCATGTTTGCCTTCAGCATGTGGACCTTATGGCTTTGTCAAGTGTCTGAGGGCCCAGCTGGTTTTCATCAGCTGAACAGCACTATTTGACAATGAGTGGGAAAAAAGCAAACTTTGCTAGCAGCAATAATCAGTTTTCCTTGCCCACACCTCTTTCCCCACAGGGCCTTTCCAGCAGCCATCTTCTTTTCCTCACCCTTCCCAAAGAACAGAAAGTGGGTGACTCCAACAACTTGTATATAAATCAAGAATGTTCTGGTGTCATAGAAGAATAATGAAAATAATATATGTTAACAACAGAGACTACCTCAGCTTCTCCAACTGGATTTGTGACTACAGGTGAGAGACTCATTTTAAGACAAGGGGTACTGCTAGAAAAAGTAGTTTGTGAGCCTCTTATCTGACTTCTTTTCAAGGCTTCTAATGTGATCCTAGTCCCTAAGCATATTCTTAACACAGAAACTGTCTTAGGAGTTAGATTGTGTTTTTATCATTTCTTAACAGTATTAGCTGAACAGCTAATATACAGCCCCAGACAGTGTGCTGGTCTGTGGAGTCTTCCTGTGAGGGACTTCGGGGCTTTTAACAATTACCTATGAATGTCCTCCATGTCCTTGTGGTAACAGTCATGCCAAAGGTATCAAGTCTGTCTCCTCAAGAGATCAGTGCTCCCCAGAAGCTGGATCAGGCCCATCCTATATTTCATGTTTAAGAAAATGGTTCTCGGTTGGTTTGAACAGAGGGTTATGACTTCTTTTCTATCCTCCTCCCCTGCTCCTCCTGCTCCCCCTCCTCCCCTGTGCCCATTTAGGCTGCTAAGTCAAACACAGTTTGATTAATGATGACAGAGATTACTGTGAGCATAAAGTTCAAGAGCTGAGCTGTTTATTTGTTTAAGAAAGTTGTTTTCTGAGTGTTTCTCTATATATCTAGCCACATGCTTAGACTGAAATACCCCAGCACAGTCACTGGTTTGTACAAATACTGTTTGGACAGCAAAGAATGCTTGTAAACATTCAGGACGGGGAGGGGAAATACTCAGTGTCTTAGGACTCGTTCCATTTTCATGTGGTCTGTTCTTGTATCAATGGTGTGGGAGGAAATGCCTGTCGAATAATACTGAGGAGACACTGTGTGTGAAAGTACACCGGCTCAGGGGAGTAGTGCCAGGATATAGGCAGGAGTTTAGAGGCAGCTTCTGTCCGTCATCTTCAGCAAATAAGCATTAAAGGCAGACCCAGATCCAAAACTTTCAGTTACAGGAGTCAAATTAGGTTCTTCTAGTCCAGAACATAAAACAGAGGGTGGCTGTATCCCTGCATTGCCCAGGAACTCTGCCTAATGTCATTGTCGACAAGCCAAGTCATGGATTTACATAGCTGGCTGCATATATCTGTCATCCTGTTTCTTAAAAAAATTGGGTTCAGTTTCTTAGGAGTGAGATTTGCTGCATCTTTGCTTCATCTTCTAACACCTAGGACCAAAGTTATTAATTAGCTGTGCACCTACAGTTCCCACTGATCTTTCAATTACAGGTGTATCTGAGGTCATGATTTGACTCGCAGGCTGTAAAGCAGAGGTTTTGATTCTGTCCTGGGCACAGGGGAGGAAAAGTGACTCCATTGCCCCTGGCTGGCCACTCTTGTTTACTAAGTTTGATTTAACAACTTAGGTCTGCTTATAACTGAAATACATCTTAGCTGTTAATCAAAATAAATTAACAAAAGGAGGGGAAAAATACCCAGCCCAAATTACTTTCAGGTGAATCTAACTGCCTTTCTAAACACCTCTGCACTTGATTATTCTGTTATAAATTTGCAGCAAAGGTTCTGGGAAAAGGAATGGTGTTTAAATTATTGCTTCCTTTTTAAAGCTATCCCCATGATACACACATCAATTTTTTATGAGAGCAGTTCCTTTGAAAATTATCTTCTTATGTGTTCTTTCTTTCAAAATTTATTCTAACTGAGAATAAACTGAGTTTTTATCGTAGCACTCTTTTCTCCAGAGAATAACATTGTTTTTCTTTTATTATTTTCTGGTTCAGTCCATTTAAGTCATGCTCCTCCTCCACTTCCTTACTGCTCTAAGCAGAGTCAGGGGTTAGTTAAGGAAAGTGGTGTCTGAGTTGTGTCCAATTTTAAGCTTCTGACTCAAAAATTCACCCTTGATTTCTTGCTCTTAATGGGTTGATTGCCAGATTATTTCTTTAAAACTATAGCACTTGTTTCCTGTTTTCAAAGGCTAAAATCAGCTACTTAAGCACAACTGAAAAAAAGCCATGGTGCCTGAATTAGTTTGCATAGTTAGAGCAATAACAGCTCTATCAGACCACAGGTGTCACAATACACACCC
>JAVJGJ010000037.1:49269454-49304178 GCA_035590215.1 Microhierax caerulescens | reverse complement strand
GATCCCAGAACAGGCTGCTCATCCCAAGTCTGAGAAGCTTCTCCTGAAACCAAATGAATCTTTTTTAGCAGAGTTCATGCTTCTGAGCTCATGAGGTCAGGCTATAGAAAAGCAGCTGACACTATGATATTGAAGGCTCCAGTGGTTTTCCTGGAGGAATAGATGGATGACCTGGTTGTTTTATATTGCTGACTTTGTCCATTGAAACAGCAAAGTAAAAACTGGTTTTCCTCATGTGGTTTTCTTCTTAATGAAATTTGTTCCTTGTCATCAAACCTATCTGTATTTTTTTTCCCTCCGTGGTCTCCTTTTTCTTAACAGTCTCTGAATTTCCTGACTTCCCGATTTTAGTTGTCAGGATACAGTTCATCCAAGGCTAAAGTGCTCTGACACAATCCATGCCAAAAATAAGGGGAAAATAAAAGAGTTTATTAACCTTTATAGCTATGCCTTATCATTTCAGAGCAGTGTTTAGTTCCTATTTTAGTTCCTCAAATTCAGAAGAATCAGGAATGATCAGAAATATTTTCAGGTATTTTCAATATTTAATGCCAGGTTTCAACTTTAGTGATTGAGTTCTGAGGTGTTTTGTCAGAGGATTCACTTAGGTCAATTCCCAGAATTTAATGCAAATATTTTGAGAGTGGAGTCACAGCTCATATACATTTACAGAACAATCTCAATACAATTCCTCCTACATATGGGTTATCCTCAATCTTCCATATTTTTTTCTTCAGAGATAACTTTGTCTTCAAATCCTCAGAATTATCAGGATTAGAAACATAGAAATTCTTCCAACATCCCATCATTTTATCACTGTTATGATCAGGTCAGTCATTTAGACAACTCATTGTATAATTGAGGGATAGCTTAAGTCTACTATTTTCCCGCTCTTTCTGCAGCCGTATCACATATGTCATATGTGTAGGCAGAAGAGCTTACTCGTCAAAAACTAAATCCTTTATTTGAGAAAAGGAACACTCAGAAAGAATAAAGTGCAACAGGAAAGAATATTTTCAGAAAGCTTTTGTTATGTGATAGTAGCTTCTTTGAAAAAATTGTTTCATTTTTTTTATGACCTGTTTATGACTGCACAAGAACTGTAGAAGAAAAATGCTGATCAGTACACTTTCCTTCTGATCCGTCTCCTGATAAGAGAGACTGCATCAGCATCAGACAGACTAGAGAAGCTGTTTTCCACAAAACCCCATGTAGGAGCCATTTACCTGACTTGCACAATTCCTGTATATATTGTGTTCTAGGTATTACATTCTTAGAAGTCTTTTTTTTTTTTTTTCCCCAAACATCTCCTTTTTACATGTTATATACAAACCATAATTCCAAGTAGTTTAATTTTTGAATTATCTAAGCATTGAAACAGATAAACAACCCATATGAAATATTTCTTAGCGAGGATAAAAAAGCAGCTGAAATGAAAAACTTACCTGGCACTTCTGACTAGAACCAGGCTACATATTCATATCTTTACCTGTTTAATATCTGATTGTTTTATAGTTGGAAGAGACCTCTCTGAAGTGCTGTTTGAAATGTAGCTAAAAGCTCATAAGAAAGATCAGTAAAATTCAGTAAAATTCTACTATTTCAGTTTTAAGTCCTATTTCATTTTGCTTTAACCTCGCTTGAAGCCACTCTGAGACTGTTCCTTTGTTTGCCTTTGATTTCCAAACCTGAATCCCCAATGCAAACCCAACTCAAAGGCGGCTAAGAACATCGCAGTTTGTGTTCATTAAAAGCCCTGGTGACTTTGAAGTTAAAACCTTGCACACAGGAATGTTTGCTGCTTTGGGTTAGCTACTTTTGAGCAGTTTCTCACCTGCAGGCCACATCTAACTCATCAACAGAAATGGGCATATCCATGCCCAGGACTGAACTGCTTTGAGATGTTCGTGGAAAAGCTAGGAAATCCCTGTCACTCTCTATTACTATTAGGCAATCACTTTCCATGGGAACCTGCTTTTGCTGGAGCAGGCAAGCTTTCAGCCCTGCAAGTGGTCTTTTTGTTTATGTATCTTTTCTGTTCCTTTGTTTACCTAAAGGGACAGAATTGTCAGCTCTTGTAAGGCTGGGCTGTGTAACTGATGGCCTATCCACCTCAGGCTTGTCTTTTTTTTTTTCTTTCTTTCTTTTTTTTTTTTTTTTTAAGAAGATTCTTACCCAAACATTAGCGAAATGAGCAGATTTATGAAAGCAAAGAAGAGCAAAGTGGAAAAGGAAGTTTATGTTTTTTGTAGAGAATCGCTGCTGTGTAAATGCACTGAAGGAATCTCTTGGCTGTTTGGGCTTTTGCATAACAGCTAGAGACACAGAGCAATTAGATTTTCTAAGTATAAGCAAGAGAATCTGTTTTGCTTATACAGAAAAGTCCCCCAGAAGAGAGGCAGGAGCGGAGACATAAGTAATAAGCACATATGTTTGGAAAGAGTATAATGTACTTATAAATATTATAGTGGCGTCGCTATAGTTAAGGGTCTGGCAAGATTTCTGTTGTAAACACTTCTTGTCAGAGGTTCAGGACAGAGCTGTAAAAATTCCAGGCTGCAGCTTGGCATGTGAGGGCTCAAGGCAGAGGCACAGGTTTCCCTCCTGCCCCTTGAGTAAATTGGCACAAACCCGATTGTCTGTAGGGAAGTGATATTAGGCAGAGCCCTTGCCTTTCTCTTTGAAAAGCAGATGGTTTGTATTCCTGTCTTGTCAGAAAAGCTGGGATACTGAAAATGCACTGGAACATCAGTTTGAGCTGCAGAAAGGAAGACCAGTGTGTTGACATATGGTAGAAACAAACTGCAAATGAGCAAATCTTTTCATGTTCAGACCCAGTCTACATGCCTCTGGATGTTTGGTTTCCCAAAGAGAAGATAATGCAACGTTTTGGGAAGCTGCCTTCTTAAGGAAATTCTGCAAAGGGAATGAAAACCAATTAATGATTTTAGAATTGAACATTTCTTGAGTCTATTCGAGGTTTGCTGGTTGCATTTTATTAGCAGTTGAACTTCAAGACAAAAGGAAGCACCAGGATCTGTTCTTGATCCACAGACTGTAAGGCTGTGATGGTTTTGTTATTAACTGGCAAATCTGGCACTGATAACAAAGGCAAACTTAAATAGGAATAAAATGGAATTAATCTGCAATAAATTTAGGATATCCAAATAACCAGTGAGGAAAAGAATATTTTACATTTGGGCAGTGTATACGCACTTTAAATTCAACAAAAAAGTAATCAGAAAAAGTCCACTGTGTTCTGCTCAGCCAAACACCTTAGGATTCCTGCACAGAGTAGCTGAGCTTGGTCTTTACCAAACAGGAGCTGCAAATCTGCATGCAAAGGATCAAAC
Organism: Microhierax caerulescens; assembly: GCA_035590215.1. Classification (NCBI taxonomy): domain Eukaryota; kingdom Metazoa; phylum Chordata; class Aves; order Falconiformes; family Falconidae; genus Microhierax; species Microhierax caerulescens. Next base: position 49,300,825 of record JAVJGJ010000037.1, on the reverse strand, counting down.
TGAACGCTGAAGGTTTTTATACAGGAATTGGCGAATACTTATGCACTAAACATATTGATAGGTGTAATTACACAGGGATTTAGGGACTTAGTTTTGGGGCTAACATTTCATGTGAATGTCACCTGATCTGGTCTGTATGGCTTATGTATATATTACTAACCATTAAATTATCATTGATATCGTTACCTTGTGGTAGTGACTAAAGAGCAATGAGTTCTACTCAGGTATCAGGTTGACAAAAACAATGCCACAAGAGACATCTTGAACTGCTAAGGCAAAAGAAAAGATCATCAAGACAATAAATCAGTAAGCTATGCAAAATGTTTCAGCTGTGCCAAGAAAGATTGTAGACTACAAAACATATGTTTTTACCATGATGCTTGCAAAGAGAATTTAAGCTGAAAAATGGAATGCCATTCATTAATTTTACCATAAATGGTTAGTCAGGCAAAAGTCTGATTTGCTAAAGGCGCTTTCCTGTCTGCTTCCTTGCCCACTGTGTAGGTTTAGTGCCTGTAGGCCAGCTTTTGTATTGATGAACATCCTGTGAAACCCCGCTCAGCTGAGTGATACAGGGTACAAGGCAGTGCTGGAGTTGTCCCCTAGGATTCAGTCTGGCTTCAAGTAAATGTCTCCTGGAGAAGCTACAGTGTCTAGTGAGTTTCTCTCATTTTGAAGCACGGAAGTCAAGATAAGTTGCTGTTGGCCTAAATATCCCATTAAAGTGATATGGGAAGTCTGACAAATGCAGAAAATTTGGACCAACTGTCTAATCTACATCAAATCTATTTTGCAAAACTGTGTGAGACATGGAAATAAAGTGCAAAGTAAGGCATAATACAGCTGTTGATTTTAGTATAGACTTTTATGGATTAGATGCCTTGTTTCTGCCTGTACAAGTAAAACAACTTGAGAGAAAAGTCTAATCTTTTCTGCTTCACAGTAAGTCCACTCAGAATGTACTCCTCCTTTCCAGTAATACTGGAAAGGGGAAGTGTTTGAGACTAAGGTAAGAAAGGCATTCTGTTCTTCTGCCTGTTAAAATAAAGGATAATCACTATCTGTAATTACCTACATAGGTCAATGATTTGTAATTCTGAATGATAAAGTAAAACAATAGAGATCCAGTGGCTGGAAGCTGAAGCTTAGTACAGAGAGGAAATAAGGAATATATTTTTAAAGGTGATAATAATTATCCATTGGAACAAATTACCATGGGGATTTGATGGATTCTCCATCCCTTGAAATCTTTAAATCAAAACTGGACATCTTTCTAAAACTATGAAGCCAACTTGGAGTGATGGGTTTGCAAGAATTACTGAGTGAAATTCAAAGACTGGTGTTATGCAGGAGGTCAGACTAAAGGCTCATAACTGTCTGTCTTCTGTCCTTAATTCCTATTGCTAGAGGGAGAAGAGGTATTCATGTTCTTGATTTTGTACCAATAACCAGAAGAAGTTACAGTCCTCTGTCTGAATTTCAAAAACAGAAGACAAACTTTTGAAATAGTAGCTGATTCACTTTGAAATGCTTTTGTGCATCTCTGTATGTAACATCTTCATTCACATCACTGGAAAAAATATCAGTGGTCTTCAGCACATGTTTTCCAGGAGATAACAGAAAGATTAATAGATATAATTATTTTTATTTTTTAAAAATCAAAGAATCTCTTTGGAATTGCATGTCTTGGCTCTGTGCCTTACAATTATAATTCCAGTAGTAACTACTTATTCCTTTCACCTACTTTGCTTTGGAGGGAATATTGACCATATGTAATATTTAAATTACAAATAGCTATAGTCATATAGCTAAAACAGAAGTTACACTCTCAAAAATATATATGAAGATGTGGAAATTCGTTTGTCCCTCTGTAACCAAACTGCAGCCAGATCTTGTCTAACATTATCCTCATTGCTATGTAGGAACACATTGTGTGTGTTTGTGCGTACATTTGTAAGCATGCATGGATGCATAGATGCATGTGAGTGATACGTAATTTCAGTAAAAATAAAGAGAGAGAGAGAAACCATGGAAAATCTGATCCAGTACTACTGAATTCCTGGACAGGTAGTCCATGCATCAATCTCTCCTCGCTTCACATTCTCAGGACAGTTCAATGTGCCTGAGGCCTCAGAGGAATTTTTCTCATATGCCTCCAATGTTTTTATAAGACTGCCTTGGCAGGAAATACATATGTTCTTAATAATGATTAAAAAGGATAAATTTACCTTTCAAAATCAAAGTGCAAATGGCATAGCAGGTGTAATTGAGGCAAATGATTATGGTACTTATCTGTCTTTACAGAAAAAAGCTCCCTTGAGCTTGCTATCTCCACAAGGATATAATATTTTTAGTAGATTTTGAGTATATGGTTTGCCAAGAATTCAAGGCCAAGTATAAAACGTGCCATTCAGACAATGAATACGAGCATTCAGCTGGGGCAAAGAACAAATTTTAGAAAAAGAAAAACAGTAAACAGAGTTTGAAATACCCCAGGTATGAACTCCACACGTGAAATCCAACAAGGCAACTGAAATGTAAAGGAATGTTCAGCATGGGATCTCTGCACTGCAAATACAGGAAGAAAATGGATTTTATGGTCAGATGGATAGCCTAAGGTCCCTCGGATGACATGCATTTTCATGTGATTAAATGAAGAAGGTAAGGAATACACACTTTGCATGCAAGTCTAAGCATCTTTAGGTAGCATGTAGGTAGATCTTAGTGTGGTTAGTTCTTTGGGGTAAGGAGCAGTATGTCTGTAAGCCTCATGCATATTTCTACATTCTACACACGTAGTTTTGAGATCAGACTCTCACCTTGCATCACCTTATCCCTTCCAGCTGGCAGTGTACATTACAACAGTTATGAAGAATATAAAAGAGGAACAGACAAGTTTAGGCTCAAAGCAGCACATTTGACCAGCTCTTTCCTCCAAACTGGAGTAAAGAGGATGGAAGGAGAAAATAACATGTTGTTCACAGATTTCACAACTCTGATTCGTGGAATATTTGTTATAATTATTTATTTTATTTGCCTATCACCATGGCAGCCGAGTCCTTCATGTATTAAAAAAAAAAATTAGAAACACATTGGGGCCACATTTCATGAGTTCTTGAATGTTACTTTCTGGTGTGTAATTGTTTCTCCTTCATTGACTAGTAATTAAACTGCAGTATGCCTAGCCTTGCAAATCCAGCAAACTTGGAAAATTCTTTTAATTTTTAAAGTTTGTTTGTTTGCCAGGTGTTTTTTTTCCTCCAAGTCAGTCCAACTTTGAAAATTACAACTTAAGTAAAACCAAAAACATAAGTGTCATGGATTGCTGAGGGATTACCTTACCACATTAATATTCAATAATACCAGCTGCCCTTGTTCAGCACATGAGGGTCCCGATTCAGCAGGGTGCTGAAATGGTGCTCAAGTCTGGTGGAGAGAAAGCAAGCTCTTTCTTCTCGAGCTTGCCAACGTTTTCAAAGATAGACTTGCCCTCTTCCCCCACCACCCCACCCCACTACACAGACTGTGTAGTGAGCACTTCTGGTGAGCAGAAGACCCCAAATGTTATGATTTTAAAAGCTGGAAAAAACCCCTACTAACCTGCATAATTTTCAACCCTGTCCAATGGAAGTGTTTCCAAAACTTTCTAACTTCTTTATTTTATGCCTCTTTTTCTAGCTTCTACTGATGACACTCTGCTTTTGTGGTATGCGTATTCTATAAACTACTGAGACACACAATGCATATGCACAGGAGATTTTAGAAGTGGGACAGCTTACTGTTATGTAAAGGCTTTTTTAGGTCAGGCAGTATTTTGCAACACATGCATTTGCCAAACCATGCTCTGGTGATAGACCCTTGGAGTGTGATGTTTTGCCTAGCCAGGCGGTTAAGGATGCTGAAGGTGAAAAGAAATTTTGCTGGAGCCAGCACAAGAACTGCAACAAGCCAAGCAAACCAGTTGTGTGGGTAGTTTCCTCTTCACTCATCGGTGAGGAAAATGAACTTCAGCTCAGAAGTCCTATGTCATGTTAAGCCTAAAACTGTAGGGTAATCCTGTTAACACAGCATGGTGCAAAAAGGGTGGTTGGCTGCAGGGGGAGGCAATGAAGGGCTGCTGAATTTTTCTCTCCTGAAGCCTTCACTCACTTTCCAGACAGGCTGTGATTTTGTTAGATTCACTTGACTGGAGGGATGGGGCCCTGCACAAATCCTTGCAGAAGGAGCAGCGGGACTCAGGGCTTCAGGTGGAGAGTTTTCCAGTCTTCAGGAAATGAAGGTTTAGTACCCTGGAACCATGGGCAGGAGAAATGATCTGTTTTGCCAGGATCAATGGGAGCCGGGATGCTGGCCTATCTGGCTGTGGGGGAGCAGGTGGGCTGTGGTAGGGGAGCCATGCCAGCGGCTGGGCCCTCGCCTCGTGGCTTCTCATGCTTAGTACCTCCGCACTCCCACGACACAAAAGTGTTTCCAGATGAATGGATCTTGTCCAAGTATTTGCCTTTTGGCTATTAGTGCTGCAAAAGCAAACAAGTTTTCTCATGGCTAACTAACTTCCTTCGATTCCTTCCCCCACCAGAAAGTCGCTTCTTGTTTGTCATGCCATGACAACATCGCTGCGCTATCCAGAGCTGGTGTGTTAATCCAGGAAGGGACAAATCCGAGAGGCTTGACTGGCAATTTTTAAACTCCAGATGGCCATTCTCCAACTACCTGTCGGCTTGAATAGGAAATAGGTCTCCTGACAGGCTCACTTCCTTCCGTTTGCATTGTTTTCAACAAAAATAGATTTTTAATAACTCCCATAATAACGTTTCTGCAAGGTGCGGCCTGCAAATGTTAGCTTGAAACAGGACAAACATATTGCAATGTCTGTTGACTTTTCACCTATCGGTGGCCCATAGCCAGTGCACTGGAGCTGATTATTAACAATAAAATAGGAAGAAACCTTAGATTAAATACTGCTAAGTAGTGCCCAATATCCAAAATTTGGGAGCTGCTGCAAATTAGCTGAGGATGTGCTCAGAGTGTTTAGGGATGCTGGTGAAATTAATAAAACCAATTTTGTCACTGATCTTTTCTAATTCATCAAATCCTCTTTATATTGTGTTTCTTCTCAGAAATTTCATACCTATTTGCTGTATATTAATGTATCACAGCTGAGAATGTGTGGAGCAGTAGTTGGCTTTGTTTAGTTTACTTTTAAGCTGACTGTAACTTTTCTTCAATGACTACTCTGTTTTTCAGCACTTATATTTTCTACCTTATACCAAATTTTAGCAGCATTTCTGAAGATTCCCATATATGTGGCAGTGGTACTGAAATTCAAAACCTGCACTTCAAAGCTCTTCCGATTTTTCATACTGTCTCCAATACTTCCCTCATTTGTGCCAAGAGTTTGATTAGAGCCAGTATGTGTAGCCACCCATCTGGAAGTTCTGGAAGTTGAAATTATTCTCTTCTGTTCTGTTCCAGCCTACCCTACCCTATGCTATCCTATCCTTTGGTTGTTTTTTTGCACCATGGCCAATAAAGCATATTTGAAATGTCAGTGATGTGACCGTATGTATTTACTAAACTTTTTGGTTGCAATAGGAATGATTTTTTAAGCAATTATTTCATATAAAGGAAAAATAAGTCAGATCTGATTCTGTAGAGAAAACAGAAAATTCTGTTTCCGAGGGATCACTCTCAGCTCTCAGTATTCCTATACCTTGAATTTTGGTAGACTTGACTTGCTAATTTAAACAGAAGCATTACCTAAATTATGGTATTCCCCCTTCATCCCCAAGGTTCATCCACAACTGTGGATCAAATTCAACACCTCTAACTTTTTTATACTTTATGCCTTATATATATGTGTGTGCTTGTATGTATGTGAAAGTTTCCAAAAGTTTCAAAAGTTCCCTACATCAGAGTACAGTTTTCTATAAGAATGAACCAGATCCAGTAGCAGAACCTGGTAGAAGTTGTTCCTTCACATCACAGTAGCCTTCCTATGAGTTAATTACACTTTTCCACAGCGAGTTGTTTCTTGCTAAAATCTGTGAAGCATTTCATATGTCCTCACTAGCTCATGCTGTAGCTGGGGATTTTATTTTGGTCTATATATAGCAAGTAAATAGTCCAGATATGCTCAGATTTGTTTTGAAATCTTCAGTCTGGCTAAAATGAAGGATGTGAGATTTAGAAGTGAATTTATGAAGCTAGGAACAACAACAAGGAGCAGCTGGGAAGAGATTCAGGGACAGAAGTATTATCTCTTAAGAACTTCCACTTGTAAGGAGTGCTGATGACTTCAGAAAAAATCCATGCCCAACTATCACTTGAACTTGGAGCAAGAAAAATTGAAAGAAAGAGGCGACGGTAGGCCAGGAACATTGGTTCAAGTGCTAACTGTGGAGCACACTGCTATGTGGGATCATTTCTACAAAACCATCCATTTTATTTACAAAATCAACAGCATAGCTACGCATTTGCAAGCACCACCATGCAGCCCACCCTGGGATTATATATCGTGTGCAGCTATACACAGCTGCTGTGTAGCAGAAAGCTTGTGGGACAGCTGGATAGGGGACAATCCCAGGAGGGACACCAGCAGAGAAGTAGGCAGCAGGAGAAAGATAGGAGGAAAAGCAGCTGTGCATAGTAGGACTGTAGAAGTTGGGCAGGAAACCATGCTGTGTCAGGCTGTGTCACTAGGAGGAAGACTGAGGACACAAGAGAGTGAACAGAGTGATTTCTTACACATTTAATAAAACTGGTGAGGAGTGAACAGTAGTGGGAACAAAAAGGAAAGCCCCAGAACCAGATGATATAGCAGGAGGGGAAGTCCCATTTAGAGGCAGACAAAGCAAGAAGGAGGGAAAGCAGCGATTAATTGTTTAGGGGAAGGTATGGCATTACTTGATGGGAGAGCTAGGATATGTGATAACAGGTCATTAATCCCAATTCTGCTGTATGTCCTCTCCTCCATGGGTGCCTGCACACCTCTGTGTGCCCTTGTGTTAGGTAAAAGAGTTGGGGAAAAGAATTGGCTTAGTCCAGCTGTGTCATCATATGAAGACAGGAAGCCTAGGAGAAGCCAGCTGTCCCCTCCACATTCCTTTTTTGGAGGAGCCCCCTTTTATGTCCCTCTTTCTAACTGAAAAGGCCCTCTGAGATTTTCAGATTTAACTCTGAGGAAATGAAAGCCCCAAATCATATCAATAAATGAATATAATACCAGTAGGAAGCATATGATAGGAAGAAGTTAATTAGAGAAACTTCAGCTGACATTTCATATCATAATTGCTAGCTCCAAAGTGCTTTTTGCTTGGTGAGGAGGGCTCAAATACACATAGTGCAAATTGTGTTTATAGAAGTTGGTGGTGACTACTGAAGTTTTTCTTCTGCAGTTGTACTGAGCCTAAGGCAGGTTTTGTATGGTACAGAATGAGTTTGAAAAAATGCATTGCAACTAGAGTAGGCTTTATTCTTTAAAGCCACCCCAGCTGTACAAAGAGCACCCACATTGCTATGATAGCATACGGTTGTACCGTGTTCAGCAAACTCATACTCTAGCTCCAGCCTGGGCTCTCCTGTCTAAGCAAGTCCTGAAGCTCAGTGCTATCTTCTTGTATCTGCCTTATATAGGCATTAACGATGAATCTGTTTTACCCTAATCTAATACCATCAACTTATATGGAGTTGCTTCTGATGCCTTTCAAAGACACAGCTAGTCTTAAGCATTGTTGTTTCTCTCTGGAGTCTTAAAAAGAATGTAAATGTTCAAAAGGTGGTCCTGGAGCTTTTGTAAAAGCGTTTCAGTTCTTGTTTTGTGATAATTTTAAAATTTATAAGTGGCTGATATTGCAAAGTGTTTGACTGGTAAAGTTGATAGTAATATTTTTTAAAAAGTGGATTTGTCATGTAATACATGGAGTGTTTATTCAGGTACCAAAAAACCAAACCACTTTTCACAGAATTTTAATTGGGTTTTAATTTTGAACTTTTCAGCTGCTGTCAAGCCCTCTTCTTTTGCCTTCCCCATGGCTTTTACATAAGCTTTTGTGCATTTTTAATGATGGGGAAGAGTATGTTTCAAATAATTCACAACTGGACAGTGTCAGTCCGGACCTGATATTCTCTGCAACTTTTAACTCCCCACAAAAATCTGAAAACCTGCAGTAATTATAAAAGCTCATATGGACAGAGGACTAATTTACATTTTTGTAGCACTCTCAATATCTCAGTGGTACTTTGGTCTGGATTTAGTTAGTATAGCAACCGAGAAAAAAGAATTGTACAAGATTAATTATGTAACATACACAACATTAGGTATAGCAAAGAAGTGTAAGCAGACAGCCAAAAACCTCAATTAAAAGCAACTTAATGGGGCTGCCAAAACATTCCACCCTTTTGAGCTCAGGTAGGTAAACTTTTTGAGCTATAGGCACAATGGGAAAGGCCTAATTAAGGAAAATAGGTAAGATTTCTTAATATTATAGTAGTGACATAAAAACTTGCTCCATGCCATCCTTTCCATATGAAACACTTGGTTTTCCTGGAGCTCCAAATGACTGTTACTTCACTCAGCTCACTTTTAACCATATACTATCTCTGTCCAGTTGTTCAAGTGGGCGCTGGTAAACTGAGGCACAATGTATGTGTGAATATGTATATGTGCATGCATTAACTGTCCATACATATGAATTTATGCGTGGACATAGGCTGAGGTAATAGGATCTTTTGACTGGGAGGGCAGTGGAGGGGCATGCAGCTGTGACCCCAACACATGATGCACAGTTAAGCTGAAGTGGTTAGTGCTAAGGGGGAAGTCAAAATCCTTGATAAATTTCCATACACTTAAATGCATGAACACAGTGCTTTCACATAGGATTTTTCACTTGATAAGTACTCAGTGTTAGGAAAAGTAAATAACTGGGCAAATGAAACTGTATCAGAAGAGATTTTTGTGCTCTCAGTAAGATTAAATTACTGTATGAAAATGAAAATATGTTGTAGATTACCATCTTAAATTTTGCATTCATAGTTCTTATGGACATAGAGAAAGAATATGCTCTTTCTTTTCACTCTTTATGAGGCACATTCCACTGATTTCACCTACTAGTTCTTACAGTCTACAGCATAAATAAAATTGCAGCATCTCTGTCTTTGGGGTTTGGTGGGGGCGGTTAAAAGGATTGTCTTTGCTTTGTGATTATTACTTTTGGTGTTGTCTTTGTCCTTTGTAACAAAGTCTTATTTGTATTTCATTTCCTAGATAACAAAGGCTACCATATAATTAAGGTCATTTGACTATAACCAAGAATTCAAAAAAGGTGAGTGATGAGGAATGAGTGATTAATGTACCAATGAAAAAGTAGTCCTACTCCTTCCCTCTCTTATCAGTTTTTAATCCCTCTGACGTACCCAACTGGCTCCAGTTGATGTCACTGGTAGTTTTATGTGGCTTGTGAGTTTTTTAAGGAGCAGCTTCCAATTTCCTTGAGTTAGAGGGAGGGGAAAGAACAGAACTGCACTGCAATAAAAGTGGTATCATGAGCATACTAACCATAAAAAGTGTACAATACCTAACGTTCTCAACAGTAGTATTTTAGACAGGCATAAGCTCTGAGACCCGTGAGATGGGGAACAGATTTTCTTATGAGGATAGAAGCAGATAAACCCATGGCAAGATGCAATTAATTATGATCATATGAAGCATAAACAGCTAAAGTACTAAGACTTAGTGGACGTTAGCAAAAGAGCTGGGGACACAACTAGGGAAAAAAAGATGGCATCTGTCAACTGATGTATAGGCAATATAGTATCATCACTTTGTACCTACCTCCAAAGAATGAGTAGGAAAAAACGACCTCATAAGGTCTATATTATCATTCTGAGGGACTTTCTTGCATCTTGGGTAAAGTGCCAAGTACACTGGAACTGAGGGAGTGTTAGTTGTCTCCAAAGTGCCAAAAGGAAATAGAGAAAAGGGATAAACTGGCCCAAACAAGCAGACAGAATTACAATTTTGTGGCAGGTCGCTCTAGGTCTCATTGACCTTGGCAGTAATACAGGGGTAATTTTTTATGAGTGAACTGTCCTTGAATAATTTCTCCAACATATACAAACAAGCTTTTCTTCCACATCAAAGATGCTTGTCATGTTCTCCTTTCCAAAAAATGACAAATAAAAAGGATTTTTTTTTTTTTAATATGCTGGGAAAATCCAGCTTTTATCTATCATTCTTTTACTTAGACCTCCTTAAAAAAATTATCTAGGCACTAGCACATTAAGTATGTGCTTCTATTTTCTCTCTTGTGGAAAAAAAGATGCAGTTGTGGAGCAAAAGACTGAACATTTTGTAAGAGAAGTTTAGCTTCATAAGTGAAAGAGTATGACATTTAAGACTAGAGTGAAGTAGGAACACTGCACATTTGGTATGAATACTGGATTTATCTTTTTAAAACTATTAAGAACATCTAAGGAGACTGTCACCCCTTCTCATCCCTGCTTGCTTTCCACCTCAACTCATAGATTTTCCACAATGGAGACCTGTCTTTTAGGTACACTGAATTCCCTCCTGGAAACCTTTCTCTCCTTTGACTGCACAGGAAGACTATATTCTAAATTAAACACCTACATTAGTGGCTGAAAATGGCAATGCCTACTGATTTTCAAAGAGGAAATTGGCAGCCTGATTTCCTTTATTCCTTTGAAAATGCCCCTTTGAATAGATGTGTGCATCCAGTAATGTGTGGAACACTAGAGTTATGTGATCCCTCCTGTTCCACCTAACATTTATTGCCTTAATTTGGGGATTTTGTAGATAATGGCTACTGGCTGTTAAACTCTAAGCAGTATTCAGGGCTAAAAGACCATCTCCATGATGACTTTCATCTCCAAACTTACAAGGACCAAGATACCACATAAGAATTGATGTGTGCACTGAGTGGCAACACCACACTTTATAAACATTTGTTGAGGTTCCCAGACTTCATGGCATGGGAAATGCTGAAGCACTCAACATATTTTTTGTCTCATTCTTGAAAGGCAGAGCCCTCTCCCAGACTGTGGGTACACAATAAATTGGAGTGGAAGAGGCAGCCAACGACAGGGAAGCAAAATGTTAGGGAGAAGCTGGTGGGATGCACCTGAAGGTGTTGAGGGTGCAGACATGATTGCAAGATTTCTGTCTGTCCTCAGTGAAAAGTCATTGTGGCTGAGGAAAATTCCCGATAGCTGGAAAAAGATTGACGTTAAGTTCATCTTTACACAGGCAAAAAGACCATCTGGGGAGCTACTGGTCAGCTTTACTTCAGTGTCTGGAAAAATCATGGGGTACCTCCTCCTAGACTCCACTTCCAAACACATGAAGGACAAGAATGTAACGAGGAACAGTAGACATAGAAATACCAAGGGCACCATGCTTCACCAAACTGATTGCCTTCTGTGGTGAAGTGACAGTGGATGAAGGAAGAGTAGTGAATGCAATGTATCTTGAAAGGCTTTTGAGACAATCTCCCACAGTGTTTTGCATAGTAGTTTGAGGCAATGTGGGGTGGGTGAATTATCAGAGGAGTTGAAAATTAGAAGGATTGGCAGGCTCCAAGAGTGGTAACTGATGGCTTGAAATCAGCTTGGTGGCCAGCAGTAAGTACAGTAACCAAAGGGCTGATACTAGGATTATTTGTTTAGTATCTTCATCAGTGACCTGGATGATTTGACAAAATACACCCTCTGGAGATTTGTGGATGGTGGCACGTCAGGGGGAGTGGTTGACACGCAGTGCAGCAGAACTGCAAGGGCCAAGAGAAACTTCAGATCTCAGCCAACAAAAGCTGCGTGAAGTGCGAAGTTGTGTACCTGGAGTGGGGTAACCCTCTGCATCAGTGCAGGCTGGGAAACGACTGGCTGAGAAATAACACTGTGGAAAAGGACCTGAGGGTTATGACAGGTGCCAAATTGCACATAACCCAGCAACGTGCTCTTGGTGTAAATAAGGGAAACCACATACTACATTAGAAGGAGCTTGGACAGCAGATTGAGGGATCTATCTCTACTTGGCATTGGTGAGGCTGCACCTGAAATACTGTGCCAGATTTGTTTTCTCCAGTTAAAGAGAGATATTGAGAAACTGGATAAGGTCCAGTGTCAGGCTACCAACATACTAAGTGTTGTAGAGCGCATAGCATATGAATAGAGAGGGCTGACGGACATGGGCTTGTTTTATTTGACAGAGAAGAAAAGGAGATGATCAAACGTATCTTACAATTTCTGGAAAGAAAATTAAAAAGATTAAAAAGCAAGCTCTTTTCAGACAACTATTTGTTAGTTACTAGACAAACAGGGTAGTTACATGAGCAAACAGATTTTCAAGGGGACATAATTGTAAGTTGTGACTAGGGAGGTTCAGATCAAAAATTTTGAAAACTGTATTAATCAGCAGGCAGTGTGGCTCTGGAACAGCATATCTGAAGGGGTGGTGGAATTGCCACGCGCGAAAGTTTATAAGACTCATCTAGCAAAGCAACAGCTGACCTGACCTTGTGTTGGCCACAGTCTGTAGCTGGCCTAGACAACCTCCAGAGGTTTTCCCTCCAGGCAACATTTCTAAGATGCTATGACAACACTCTCTTGGAGCATACAAGGAAAGGGATGGTGGCTGGCATTTAACAGTTCCCTTTTGCAATCCTATAGAGTCACTGTTGCTCAAGAATATTTTGAACCTTCTCCAATTAAGGGCAGGGCAGGGCAAGTTTTCTCACAGATGTACACGTAGCATATTGGCAGACAGAACACCATGGACACTTCTGATGCAGAAACAAAAACCAGCTGGATAGTTTTGAGGAATGACAAGCATGACTTCTTTTTTCCTGAGAGGCCCAGAATTGTTTGGGGACACACACATTCTATTGTCGTCCTAGAAAGCATGGGCTTGGTACAGTGGGTAGATGGCTCATGGAGTTTGAGCATGTCACTCTACAATTCTTCAAACCACTGTAACCATCAGCAAGGCAAAAAGATGGTTCAGATGTTTTCCTGGCACTTGACAAAACCTTGTTCAGTTCTCCAGGGAAGCTGCTTATACTCAGATCTGAAAGGGCATTCAGACCTCTGATTTTTACAGATATACATACGGACAGCACTCTAAAAAGGCTCAGTCCATATTTGTTTTTATAGGAAGATAACTTGTTTGTTTGTAATCTTGTTCTTATATAATCATATAAGACAGATTTTAATATATGTAAGAACCATATATGTCATTTGTACTACATATCTCCTCTCCTCTCCTCTTATCCAAAACATATTTTTCCTGAAATCCTAAGGAGAATATTACTTTGTACTCCATAGTGAATTTTAACTCCTCAATATTTAGCTGCTTTGAATTTTTTTCCTTTGAAATACCAAAAGGGATTAAAGCATAAACCTGATTAACTACTCGTCAAATACAATTTTGTTAAGTGAAACAGTATTTATGGGGATGGGATGGCTCAGTGGATTGATGATGAGATACAATTCTAGGTCACTTGTTCAAAGAGGTGTTAGTGACTGCAAATACATTGCTTGCCATGTGGGAGCTTTCTAGCAATGAAGCCAGTAAGGAACCAGTTGCAGTGAGGTCCTGTGGATATCTCCGTATCCTAATATATGCACCAAAATAGCCAGTAACCACCTCTCCCTTTCACAGGCCTAGTGGAGAGATAAAGCATTAAGAAGGGGTAGGGTGAGATTTGATGCAACAGTTTTAAAGCGATCTCTAAAAATCAAGCTTGAGATACTTTGACAAGGCAATGTTAGGAAACTTGCTCTGTGGAGTTCATAAACAAGACTTTATTGGTTTAATATTTCCTTCAAATGTTGAGATGCTTCTCACAAAGGCTAATAAGGGAGAATGAAATGTCCTTTGAATTGAAAAGAGAACAAGCTTTTAAAGTCATCTGATCATCAAGAAAGAGATTTGAAAAGCAAGGCTATTAGGCTGAGTAATTTCCAGAGAAAGGTAGTGGACGTGCCCTTACTTGAATCATGTAAAAGAAAGATGAACTCCTCCCATCACTGTTATCTAATTACAAGCATGAGTAAATAGGTATGGGCAACATTTTCAAACCTGGGTTCTGTAAGTTTGACACAATATCCAAAGGAAGATGTGAAAGAGGCGGGGTGGTTCACACAGATTGTCATTAAGAGTAGCGAAAGCTCAAGGTCTCAGCCCTGATTCTCAGAGAATAACTGAGATTAAGAATTAAAATTATATTGCCCAAAAGTGTAGGCTAAACCCCTCCCTATTCTTTACCACATTGTACTACACATTAGAACCCCCCAAATTATTATCATAGCAAGAGAAAATGGAGTTATTACATGGTTGACTGAAAACATCCAACCTATTTATTGGAATTCCTGACTGGAGGCATGGATTAAAGGACTATCCATAGCAAAGCAAAGGTCAGCAGCCAAACAAGTGACATTAGGAACATGGTCACCAAGAGGTCCCAGCAAAGTGGATAGAAGTGACTTTTCCTTTGCAGCTTCCCAAGGTGTGAACCAGAACCCAGAGCTACACTCAACGCAAATGGGTAGAAAGATCAGGAAAGGACAGCTTTGATCCAGACTTCAGCAATTTTGCTTTTCTGAAAGAAGGGGAACCGAGTACCTTGGTTTCCAAAGCAGATAACAGAAGTAAAGGCAAAAGGTCACAGACAGGCCTTGCAAGGGTTCACATTTTCCCCCTTCCTGCTCCAGCCAGCTTCAGGGGAAGGACTCTGGTGGAGTTTTGCCCACGGGCTAAAGCAACCTTCTGTTGGGGAAGACCATGAGGTGGCTCCCCTCCATACTGGGGCAAGGGAAGTGTTCAAGCACATGGCCCAGTTCTCCACCGCTTCTCCCCAGCTTGCTGCTGCCGTTGCATTCAGTGAAGGGAAACAGCTACATGACTGTGCAAACTCAATTCAGGGTATCACAGCTGATGGAGAAATTTTGATGCCCCTCTTGCTTAGAAGCGTTTTTCATACTTGGGACCTGTCGTCCAGCGTCAAAGAGCACAGTTGTGCTGAGTTCAGAAGTGAAGAGTGGTGGTGACTCTCACTTAGGCGCTGCCATTCACACACTAAGCTCCTCTGCCTCAAAGGCCTGGCCAGGCAATGCTAACAATAAACAAACCATAATAACTCACAACTGCGGCTGAACCCAGCCTTTAATGACATTGTTCAATACAGCTTCAACACTGTGAAGAGCTTCACTGCTGCGTTCCCATGCTCCTCGGAGCACTTCCAGATGGCCTTTACCGAAGGTGATTCCATCAGCTTATTCTACCTGTTTCGCTCGCGCAGCAGCGGGAAGCTAACCTGCCGTGAAACGCGATGCCTTCTGCAGGAGCAGGTCAGCGCAGGGGAACAAGTGGCTTTTCCTCCGTGAGCCTCAGCCGGCAGCACAGTACCACAGGGGGGCACTCACATTAGCACGTACATCGCCGGGCCGCGCCGCACCTTGCAGGTGTGCGCAGCTGTGCGGCACAGCTCAGGCAGGGCTCGCAGGCAGGCAGAGCCTTGGAAACGTGGCTGAAGCCGCTTTTCCTGCCCTGCGCCTCCATGCAGCAAGCTGTTGGTTTGGATTTTGCTTTGCCTTTTGGGTAGAAACAAAGCAAAAGCAGAAAAGCAAGGGAAACTGGAAAATAATAATATATATATATAATGGCAGCGTCTGCTAGCACTGTTTGCTTTTTGTGCATGGGCTACAAAGTTCTGGCCCTGGGAAAAAGGTATCGAGAGAGTCTGGGAGAAGGGTGGTGAAGGCATCAGTTTCTGATTTCCATCAATAAGAAAACAACTTACGGAAACTCCTCTCTGATCACACGGTGAGGCAAAGGAAAGTATGCTGCAGACAGATATTGCTGGCAAGGCTTGAATAATCACTGTTTTAAGAGGGTTTATCTGCCAGTGGCTCTCAAAGTGTCTGAGAACACCGTGGCTGATTCAAAAGGCTGCTCTCCGGCAAATCTTTGGCTATTTCAAAGCAAAGACTGAACTTACAATCAAGTTGTTTCTCCTTACTACTACAGATGGTTTGATCAAAGGGAAGCATGCACTGCAATGCATACATTAGAGCCAGAGGACTGAGAACAATGCTTGCTTCAACAATTTAATTCTGTTTAAGAGGTGCTTTTGGATTATTAAGTGCTGCAAATAAAGGAAGTGCAAAATGCAGGATATTTATTTCCCAAGATTTTGTGCTTCTCTGAAGCTCAAAGCTGGTATCACAAAGAGCTGAGAGAATATTACAGGGAGATGTTACCAGCTTCACAGGTGCAAATGGTTGAAGAATGAGAACATGAACAGTCCAACTGAAATGCTGGCAGAGATCACTGGGCAAAATTTCTTGTTTTGTTTTTCAGTCTTCCCCTTATAGACACATCACCAGCCTCAGTCTCTTAGCTGAAAGTCTACCTTTTCCCTGGAAGTCCACTTTTCCTCTGGGTACATCACATTACATCAGAAACAGCCCCAGTGCATATTGTAACTTGGGAATGAGTGGACTGTCAAGATTTTGTAAACTGCTTAGCTTCAGCTTCACACTGGTCCCACTGTGTAAGCAGTTTAGTCTAATATTAGTGTCTTCTGAAAATTTCACCTCTGGAGCCAAGGAGCACTACATGGATAAATGAAAGGGGAATGCGACAGTGATCAAAAGCTGTCTGGTCCAGACAGATAAATATCAGGCTAGCTTGAAGGTTTTCACCTCTTTGCTGCCGGGAGTTATATTTTTTCATGGCAGAGCACTGTGGGCTAATTTCATAGCTGGTGTAAATCAACATTGCACAATATACCTTGGTGGAATGATGCTGATTTATGCCAGCTAAGAATCTGGCTGCTTGTACTCCTACCAGCACGGCATTGACTTATAAATCTTCCTTTTAAAAACCTGTGGATGAACCAGAGGAACTGTTGTTGAGAGCTGCATGTTTCAAAATTAGCCTCAAGAAAATAGGAGAGCCCCAGTTTCAAACCAGGATAAAAAACTGTAGACACTGAAGTGGGCTTTTTCCCCAGAGGTGCTAGTTTTACCTCTGTGGAAACCAGAAACCCCCAGCACCTGTGAAAACTGGGTTTGAAATCAAGAATTCAGCTGTTCAGATCTGCTCATCTTGTATTGCTTTTGAATTTTGAAGCGATTCACCTTCTTCCCCGTTAAACATATATATATATTTAAAATTGTCTATTGCTTAACCACTGATCCTTCCTTCTTTACTTTCTTTTTTCTTTTTCTTTTTTTTTTTTTTTAAAAAATATATGTATGTATACCTGACTCCTTGGAGATCACTTTGTCTGTCTCTGTGATTGCCGGAGTCAGCCAGCAACACGACAGGACTTGCTTGTTTACATAGCTCTGAGGGTTATGACAACACATCAGAATGTACAGGTGCCGTGTAGAGATGCAGCTTGCAATTAAGATCAGTAAAGCTGACTATTTAATAAAGAATTCCTTCATTTTATAACAACCTGATCTAATTATTATATGCACAACAAATTGGCACCATAAAGCTCTTTAAAAAATTTGTTCTCCCTTGGTATTAAATATTTGGGCTAAAGTTAAGAATTAACAATTGAAAACAATTGCATTAATTGAACAGAAAATTAAACCCATAAAACGTGGTTAAATGCAATTTCCTCATAATTGCATTACATGTGCTGCCAAGATAATTACAAACCAATTCTTAATATTTTTTTAGTCCATTTGGTGGCATTTCACCTGTGCAATATAGCACTCAGAGTTGAGCAAATCAGGGGAACACTCTTCAGTTACGGGTTTGATTTGGGCCTTTAGTTAAAGTGTGGCTTCAAGGCCAAACCAGTACTAAGATTTCTCACTCAGAAGAGTGGAGAAGACTTCTTGCAAAAGCCATTCCTCAGATTTGAGCACTAAGCAGAGGAAACCCCAGGAGCAACCTGCCCCTTCCAGTACTAAAAAGTTTATCAGCAGCTTTTCATAGAAAAATTCAGTCCTCACAGGTGGTTTTTGAACAATAGCTTAAGAAAGTCTATTTTTCCTCTTAAATGCAGCTCAGAATACCTGACACTTTCTACTGGCCCAGGATCTGGGTGATCTGATGGTCAGCTATAACTTAAAATGGGAACACTTTTTGTCACCCACCTCCGAACTTCCTTCTCACCATACTAGGCACAAGTGGCTGCTGACTTTTTTTTTAAAAAAATAAGGCAGTTATAGAATCACAGTTTCTGCTGAAAAATGCAATCATATATGCTGTTTTTATCTATAATTAGGTGGAATGTGTGGTATCACAGTACAGGTATCAGACCTTGACAGAAGATGAGAGATTCCTGACATGTAATATGCCCTTTATCCCAGAGTAAGGCAACAATGTGTTAGCATGTCACATCTTTATCCGTCCATCTTAGAAAAGTGCAAAGTACACACTGATGACACTTCAGATGGAAACTCCTCTTTGGGCTTATTCTTTTGGAATCGGCTTTTCCTTTTCCCTTGAGTTTTTTACTTTCTACTGTTTGCCTGTGCTGCCTCTCCTACGGTGTAATTAGAATTATTTTCTCTGGAGCTGTTCCTTTCATATATCAGCCAATTCATCCACACTGGATGAATTTCCTCTTCCTTGGAAAAGGGCTGAGTTTATTGACATAAAATAATCCTTGGCCCAAATGACTGAGCGTGGACAGGCAGGCTGGGAATCTGGACAGAGATCCTGCTCTGAGAAGATCTTGGATCACACTGTAATTCTGAGTCCAGTATTTTCTCATGTATCCTCTGCCAAGCTATCCTCCTTTGTGCTGGAAAAATCCCCTGCTATCAGTGAGGGTTTACATCTTCCTTACTTGGAGCAGGCCTCACTGACGTATCATCTTATTTACGCTTACAGCGTAAACTGTAGAGAGTTCTGTACAAAGGTGGTGGGAGATCTTTAGAGTTAAGGACACATCAGTGGCTCATCTGCCAACAGGACTTTCGCTGACATCCTGTTCTCAGCCAGTAATTTTCCATAATTTGTAAGTTCTGCCATTCCCACTAGTTTTCTTCCATGTTGTTATTTATTATGCATCTTTTGTGGTAGTTTATTATTGCTTTTTCCATACTGCTGATCAGCTTCTGTGAAGATAGTCATGAACACAAGTTTGTAGGCCTTTTCTTGTTTCAAATGCTTATCCCAATAAGGCTGGCCAAATAAAGTTGTATTCCCCTGGATCTGTGACTCTGTTCAAATTTGAATCTGAAAGTGTTGAAGTTTGAAACCCCACGTAGACTGGAAGTTTATCTGCATGCCTTTAGCAGCACTGAGTCTTACATGGAGTAGACCTACAGCAATGCAGCAACCCCCTTACCTCAAATAGACATGACTGTAGGCTGTACACCTTTATTCTCATTTTACTTGCCACAGCTCTTTCCATCCACCGGCTGCTCCTTGTACTGCGCTGAAGTTCTGTTCTCACCTACAGCCCTTGGCTTATGACAGACGGCCCAAGTCCAAGCAGTCACCACAATTCTTTCTAGCTGGCTGGTAGCTACAAGCTTGCAGGCTGTAGAGATGTGCCAAAAGAAAAGTGGTGTTTTTGATCTCTTTCTCCCTTGGCCCTATGTCTTATCTGGCTCACAGAGGGAGACTGATTGGTGAATTATTTTAAAACACACACCTGGAGTAGAGAGGAACTCGGGATGGGAAATGAAGGGAAAAGGATGGCAGGGAGGTAGAAGTCAAGAAGTGTTTGGGTTTGATGTGGAAAGATCAAGTGTGCTGCGGCCTGCCTTGCAAGGAAAGGAGTGTGCCTGGAAGGCTGGTGAATGGCAAGCTAACAGGAAACCACTGCAATAACTGTGCCTCTCCCCTGCACACCATCTACCTGTAGGCACCAAAATTCCTCTCTCTGGGGAAGCGCTCGGTGATCCATTTTCTTTGGTGGCTGCCAGGGAGAGCGAGGAGCTGCTGGGACAGGAGGAGCGGCGTTACTGAAGGGCTCTCCTACACAAATTTGCTCCTGGCTGTGCGTGTAAGGGAGGAAGGGAGAGAGACAGGTGTGTGTTTGTGTGTGTGGGAATCAATCACACAAACAAACAAAACTACATCCAGGAGGGAATTTTCTTCCTGGCTGAAGCACCTCTGCCATCTGCTTTGCAAGGGAGTTAGGTTGTACAGTCCTTGGTGCATGGCAGCTGCTGCAGAAAACGACTCACTCAGGCACTTCTGTCCTTTGAGCCTGTGTTTTTCAAAGCTTCTTCTGTTTTCCTGTCTCTTACTCATATCATCAAGGGCTGGGACTGGAAAAATGCATGCAGGTCAGTGCCTGCTTCTGAGTCTTCCAGGTACTGCCGAGCTTGAGCAATAAGGTATAACATAAATTTGGCTGCTTCCATTTCTTTCCCCAATGATAGTGAGAAGTTGAACTTGTTTTTAAGTACCTTCAATTTCCAGTCCAAATTAGTAATTTCCTTTAAACTGGATCCCCACCACTTCGTGCTTTCAGTGGCAGTCTCTAACCATTTCAAAAGAAGGCAGCTAGCAAAACAGATATCAATGTGCTATCACACGGTGATGGGTTTGGCCAAACAAATTGGCATCTCTTGACAACTCTGATATCAAAAGACTTCCTTTGTCTGTTTCTGTGTTTTCTGGCAGCTCTGAGAGGTTCTTCACTTGGTGATTCACCAGATCTTCAAGGATTTTGCTTTGCAAGGGCTTCCATTGCTTCCAGTGTATTGTTTCGCCCTTGTTTTATAGGCATTGATCTGAACAGAATTTTGCTCTCCTGGTGTTGGCAGTGGCCCCTGCTGAGTGCGCATGAGAGTTGGGCTCAGCCAGCTGGAGGGGATGGGTGAACAGCATGTCACATGGTGACACTTGGGCCTGAACTTTGGGCCCTTTGGAAAGCCAAGGGGGTGTGATGGTCCTGCCAGGTGTGACAGACCCTTTGGTCCCCACAGGAGCTGCATGTTACTGAGATACGGGCAGGGTTCTGCTGCAGGGCACCTGACTCACGCTATGGGGACCGCAGTGGCTTCCAGGTCATGCCTGTACCACAGGTAGGGGCCAAACTCTGGATCACTGCATGCTCTGGGTTCTCCAGGCAAGGGTGTTGCTTACCCCCTGGAAGGTGAGTAAGCCAGGAAGCTGGTGCAAACCAGGACATGCTGTGAGATGGCAATAAGTATATACACTGAGAGCAACGGGAGCAAGTATGTCTCAAAAGCATGAGGACCTGAACACCTAACAGCAAGGGGAAACCAAGGAAACCAAACACTCAGTTTTCAAGTGGCAGCTGAGGTGAGGTTGACATTTTTCTTTCAACCCATGAGCAGAGTCAGATAGACGTGAGTCAGCCTCTAATACTGTCCTTTCTCTGGTTTACAGCAGACACATACTTTAAAGCTGTGCCATATCATCTTTGTCATGAAAAGAAATCTCATTCAGAGACTTCTCTAAACCACTCAAGATTTTTGAGTGTGCTTTCCCTCTCCAATTGCTTGAAGCCCTGAAAACCACAGCCTTCGCTGGCAGACAATAAAGATATGACCTAAAGTATTCAACAAGGAAAAAGAAAAAAGAAAGAAGGGGTGGGGGGGTGGGGGGTGGGGAGAATGGGGGGAGAGGGAAGGGAGAGCGGCTGTTGAGGAGGCTTAGAACATGTCCCAACATTTTCTGCAGGTTTTTTCCTTTCTTGAGGCAATCAGAGCACTGCCTAAGTTTTGCACCTGCCATGGGCAAGTGCCTCTGTCTTTTAGTGAAATAACTTTATGCATTTTTAGTGCAAGCCCTGGCCTGCTTTGTATCCTGCTTTACCTGAATGATTATATCTTCTTTACTTCGTTAACTTTTCAATAGGCTATGAAAACAAAAGCTGTCACTCTGATACCTGCCATTTGATATGCAGCAATGCCTTCAGTACAAAAAAAGCCCCTCCAACTCCCAGCCCCCACCTCCAAGCATCACTTGGCATGATCCTGCTTGTAGCTGCTCAATATATAAATTTAATGTATCAATTCATAAAACCTTTCTGTGTTTCTTTCAGCAATAACACCATCCTATATCTGTAAGTACAAGCTTTGCAACATTGATATGATGTTGATAAAGAAATCAAAATGTACTGTCCAGGGAAATATCAGTTTGTTGTGATCTTAGGGCATCTCAGGGAAGTACTTGTTTAGACAGAAACAGCCACAAGGCCCAGGACACCTTCTCTGTGTGCACACACAAACTAAAATGTTGTAATTTGGTGTGGTTGGACTTAGGGACTCTGAGAATTCCCAGAACTATATTTCAGATTTGCAGAGATTATAAAAATTGGTTCTGGGGTTAGCTCATGTTCTGTGGCAAGAAAAGAAGTCTTTCATAGTCTACTTTTCTAAGATATCTAGGCTTTATTTGCCTGTATATCTAAATTATTAATTTACAAATATCTACAACTAGTCACGTTAGTAAAGGAATCCCTCTAGACTTTTGCAGTCCAAAGACAAGCTCTTGGATCTTGGTAAAGGCCAGCTCTCAGAAGACTAATTGGGGTCTTCAGGTGGGTGGGCTGTATCATCCTCATTTATTCAAATAGCCTTCACTTGAGAGATGCCTTAGATGAGGAAAATCTGCCTGGAAAACACAGAAACCACATAATAGAGCAGTGTACAGCTAAACAGGCAGGAGGGTAGGTAAAAATAAATAAAAGGATGTGTGCTTTGGGGGAGGAATATTTTTTTGGATGGGTTCAAGCTGGAGGTGTAAGGGTACACAGAAAGCCACAAATTGCTGAGGACAGAGCAGTTTGCAGATCAAACGAAGCTAATGTTGCTTTGGGATGTAATGACTCTGATGAAGTGATTTTCCAGCACCTTCTCCTGAGAAGAGATGGGAGAAAAACTCTGAATGTATTTCTGGTGGCCTCAGCCCTGGCGGTTCAGGGAGCAGCTTCGCCAGTCATTGACTTGTTTTCTGCCCTAGGTTCACACTTGGGCACAGGGACTAGAACTGAAAGTCTAGGTGTTAAAATGAAATTAATGCTTCTGGGTATCCTAGTTTAGGGTGAGCACCTTTAACTCTGGACATTAAGAGAGCTGGGGTTTGGGGGAGTATTGAGTCTGTGCCCTCTGAACATGAGTCTTTTTATGTCCTCTCAGGTTGGGCAGTACAACAGAACAGAAAGTTATGATAACCTGTATTCTGGTGCCAAGGTAAGACAGTTATGGAAATATAAATTTAAATGTTTTTAGTGTATCAAATTTCCAGTGATGTGAATGGGAACTAATAGGACATTGAGTTCTCAACACTTCTTAAAATCAGGCCATTTCTACTTACTGGTTTAACCATGGATCTAACTTCCAGCATTGCTGCTTCTCTATTTCACGTGCTTCTCTCTAAAATACATTTTTCTTGCATCTGTCAAAGAAGGCTGCAGACACAGTAACAGCAAACCTCACCTTAAAAGAGAGGACAAACTACCTCATTATTTTAATGAAAAAAAATTTCCCATCTTTTAGTTCCTTTTTTTTGGGGTGGGTGGGGAGGGGGGTGGGGTGGGAGTTGGAGGGTCTCTCTGGAGAAATTTGACTCTTGTTGGATTCTGACCTACCCAGCACTCCTAGAAAACCTCCTGGATAAGCATCAATGCACTGCACAAATCAAGCACTGTTGTGAGACTGGAAATGGTGATTGCATGTGTTTTTAGGAAGTAGCCTTTACAGCTACATGCTTTGGGAGGGCTGAAAAGCTCTGAAATTGGACTTTTCAAAGCTTATACTTGTTCCCTGCAAAAATACCTTTTAAAATATTAAAATTCTTGTCCATCTTATTTCACTGGTGTTAGCACATTGTAAATGATTCAGACATAAATCAAACATCTCCCTTTCCCCCTGGCTTTGAAACTGTCTTCCTGAAATTTGACTGGGTCTGTATATCCAGTGTCATTAATTCCCAGTATAATTTTATATAGTGAATTTTCTGTGAAGAACCTGGCACTTTGACAGTGAATAATAATTCCAGGTCAAGAAATATGCTTTTAATTATTTTGTGATCTCAGTGTCTTTAGGGAGGGCATTGAACAGCCCCTGGAGCAAGCAAATAAAATGTTTAATTCTAAAAAACCCTTTAATTAATTTCTGGGCTTTTGATAGATAGCAGCTACTCTGTACTTTAAGGTGTCAAACCTGTGTTTCTTTGGCCAACTCTGAGCTGAAGCACACAAAGTAATCCAAAGAAATGTTTAATTTTCTATAATACTAGGGGCATCTAATAACTCTTATTGTTAAAATGGGGAAAATAGGGCATATTTCAGGTGCTTCCACTTAAATTTGGAAGACCAGCTTGTGGCACATGTTTTTGAAACCGTGACTAGCATTTCAGGGGAACGTGATCCCAGTTTTCAAGTTCCACTGTCAGAACCTGTTGCAAGCTGGTGGTAAAACTCCTCTTTTGGCCTCCCAAATAGTGGCCCTACCTACAGTACAAAACATTCCTAGTTCTATCATCTTGGCATTAATTATCCTAATCTCTTTTCTAATGTTCAAGCTGTTAATTTAACCACGTTGTCTAAACTTGCATTGGAAGTGGAGCTGGATTTCTTTCCTTGCATGTGCAGACAGAAAAGCTAAAGGTAGCTTATCAAAATAAGTATAAGATAACAGAACTCTGGATTGGTGGAAAAAAAAAAAAGAAAAAGAAAGAATATATTTGTAAGCTATTTTTTCAAATTGCAGAATTCTGTGTTTATTTGAAGCTGGCCTTAAAAGCAGGTGGAGCTGCAAGAAATCTGCCTTCCTGGATATTTTCTCTGATAAATGTGAGAGTAATTTCTTAGCTCCATCTGTGGGGAATTAAAAACAGAGAACTGAGCTATGAGCAGGAGTCATGAATGTCATCTTTGTGCATCTTACACTACCTTTTATGGACCATGAAAAATTGTTCCTGTTCAAACTGATTTTTCATACAAATCTTAAGTTTGCTCACAGAAGTTTTGTAAGCATCAGTGAGCTAATTTAGTCTCCTAATTGGCTGGCTAAAGTCTCCAGTGCAATGCAGACAGAGTAAATTAATCCACAAGAAAGTGGTAAAACTCCATAAAAATCCTGGTAAACAAGTAGTTGTCACAAGATGTGTTACAAGAAATCTTGTGAGCTACCTTAGTAGAGGTGGCAGTGACTGTGTGGGGTGTAGTGACCTATCCCTTCCCTTCAGAAGGTGACATGTTACCTCTGACACAGCTGTCCTCCAATTACATCAGCGCCTTCAGTTTTTAGTGCTGACTTCTCCGAAAGGAGTGAGTACAAATTAGAGAAAGAATGCAACATCTTGCCCAAGCATTAATAAAGAAGACTGTTGGCTTTTGGGGACTGGGACTTCAGAATTATAATTAGTGTTACTGAGGAAATTAGTGTGAGAGTGTGAGACAACAGACTTGATGGGTACAGTGGTCTGTTCTGGCCTGAGATGGTGTAAACTGGGAGGAGAATGTGGTCTCCCCTCTGCTTGTTTGACAATACGAGAGTATGTACATTTGTAGTCCCATATAAATAATGGCTGGTTCTAATAATTGTACAAAAAACATATGGAATGTAGACCTATACTGCCATGTAAACAATGGCTTGTATCAATAATTACACATTAAATACACATTCGCATGGAACTGCCTATTCTATGTTATACAGAATATATTTTCTGCCAGCAACATTGACCGAAAATGCATGAAGATAAGAAGGAGCTTTTGATGTTAACCCCCACCCCCCGTATCATTCCCTTCTTTTCCCTTTCTTCTTCCTCTGTCTGAGAGCAAGGGCTCAGGGTCTGCCATAATGGTCCCTGTTCTAGCAGGGCTTTTTGAGCTTGGGTTTTTTTGCTCCTTCTGTGCGCTCCTCACTTGGCTGCCTTTCCATCTGACTCCGAACGAAGCAAGTACAAATTAAAGAAAGAATGCAGCCCTAACGCCTACACCCAGAAGCTTTCAAAACAGAAGGCTGCTACACCTGTGGGGATAGAACAAGTGTATCAGTGTCCCAGGCTCTGCCCTGGCTCGTCCGCCTTTGTTAGCTGGAATGTGCCGATGAAACAATCAGGTGCAGTAGGCGCGTGGCAGCCTGCTTAAAAACCGATTCTTTGGAGACAGGGAGTGGGCTGTGAATCATGCATCCACATAATCTGATGATAACAATTTTAAATGTGGTGATTAGTGTATAATGGAAAGTATTGTGCTATTTGGTATGATTTGTCTGCCGCTGCACTACCCAATATTTTAAAAGGTCCCATCTTCTATGCAAATCCTGATTAATTCTAGTAACAAATGCATAAGGTAACTTTAGGAGTGTTTAGGTGCTTAT
This sequence comes from Microhierax caerulescens, assembly GCA_035590215.1. Taxonomy (NCBI): domain Eukaryota; kingdom Metazoa; phylum Chordata; class Aves; order Falconiformes; family Falconidae; genus Microhierax; species Microhierax caerulescens. The sequence goes on along the minus strand of JAVJGJ010000037.1, from coordinate 49,274,524 downwards.
AACTTCCTCACTCACACAGCACATGCATGCATGTATATATATACACCTTTACATTTTGGGTCGCTGCTACCAGCCTAAAATCATGGACAGGTTGCTGGGCAGCACAAAAAGCAGTATACCTTGCTGTGGAGCTTACAGGCTTAGCTGTAAACTCTTAAGTATGGGTAAAACCAGCCTCCTATGTTATATATATATAACATATATGTATATATATATATGTTATGTATATAGCAGTATGAGTGCATCTAGCAGTGTGAAAATGCTGTTGAGAATACCAGCCCAGAAATTAAAATGCATCTAGCTGTTCAACTTCATGAGCAGGACCAGCAAGATACAACTTCATGACTGGTCCTTTGCTTCAGGTACCTCCACTAGACTATACCTTCAAGTACACAGCAGCTCCCTGTGAATGCCACGAGAAGATGAGTAACCATCAGTGCAGCTAAGTGACATCAGTGTTAAAACCATTAAAAGTAGAGTGGGTCTCTCTGGGGTTTGAGGCTTTGAGTGTAAGGCAGCAAGACTGTGTTTTAACTGTGACAGTGGTTAAAAAGTACAGTAAAGTTGTCTCACTTTGGGACTAGAGATGTGTCATGTTTGCTTTTGGTGAGATTAATTTTGGTAGTATCCTGTAGCATCAATTTTACATTTCAGGTCTTAGCTCACTGGGCCTTTATAATCCAAATAGATTCAGGGCAAGTATCTGTTGACAGGGAAGAAAAACAAAGGAAGCAAACAAAAATAAAGAAGAAAAGCCATGGCAACACCAGGTGCCCTCATGAAGTCCTCTGATAAAATGAATCATGATTTGGGAGAATCAATAATCGTAGACAGCATTGGTAAGTTTTTCCTTTTCTTAATCGCTGAACCTCCATGTGTCCTTGCCATGAATACAAATAGGATCAGGAAGGGAATTAATAGATCATTTGCTTCTATTTACTCACATCCAAACAGAATAGCTATTTTACACATAGCTTTAGTGTCCGTTCTTGCTTTAGGCCAAATTATCCATCATATATGAATGACACGCATAGAAAACCTGAAAGTTAAAATATTTTTGTTATAAAGAAAAGATAAAAACAATAATGAGTGCAACTTATGCTTGTAAATTTCATCTCAGTTTTAATTCTGGACAATGCAAGCTCAGATGGAAGATCTCCATCCAACTTCTGTTTGAATGATGTGGCTAGAAAAATGTCTTCATAATAAGGTTTTAGATAGCCCACTGAACTGGCTGGCTGGGTGCTTATATGAATGTGATTAAAACTGTAATCAGGTTTGAAATGCCAAGGGCCAATTCTTATACAAGTCACTTGGATTGTAGACAGAAGTGTTACTTTCCTGGAAGCATTTGCAATGAAGCAAATCTTCAGCGTGTACACACACACACACACAAAGAGAAAAAAAGGAGAGACTGTGTAAAAAGGGCAGCTGTTGTTGGCAATGTAAAAGCCTCCTAGGCTCCACCTGCCTTGCTCGTGCCAGTATCTTTAAGTACCACCTCCCCTGACATGCTGAATACACATTACTGTCAAACTTGAGTATTAGGTGGATAGATATGCAAGCCCACACTAGCAGCCAGCACATTTAGGGGAAGTGTCAACAATTTTCTGCAAGCATTGTACGTGGTATCTTGCTGGGAGTTTGCTTAGGAGCACATGCACAGTGTGAAGTAATGCGCTGTTATTTTACAGGCTGCAAGTTGAGCGCCAATCAAATGCACTGCCCAGCAATGGAAAAAGTGATATAGATGGGGGATCTCTGACAGCTAAGGTTCAGACTGCTGAGTCTGATGCCAAACAATAACAAATGTACATGTTGAGAAATCTCCCTGGATAACCGAGGTTACACTCTGACCTAAATGACAGAAAAGTAAGAGAATAAATTCTTCCTCACACTAATCTCTAAATCCCCAGACCTCCTTGCACTATAGTAAACCTGACTTGCTAATACCAGCATTGCTTGAGATCCTGTTACCTACTGAATGTGAGGCTGCAGTTGCACATGCATTTCAAACCAGTGAGGATCAGCCATGCTGCTGGAAGAAGCAATCCTGCAACCACTCGGCAGCACCCTGTAGCAGAGTCCAAGGCATGGCAGCCCTGTTTTGAAGAAGCCCTGCAACCAGTAGCAGGGACTGTTCAATACAGCCGTGTCCTGCTTTGTTCATTGGGCTGTGAGCTGTGGGCCTGGGAAGGTGAAGGTTGTGTGTCAGGAGATGCATTTGACTTGAAACTTTGCTGGTGAGGATTTGTGAGTGGGACAGAGCACAAAGCATTGTGGAGCAAGGTGGGAGTTAACCTCCATTGAGACCCAGCGGGAGAGGTAGGGTGGGATGCAATTGTGATGGGCTTTGAAGATAAGGCCAAGAAATTTGTGCTGGATACAGTGAAGAAGGGGAAGGGCTTACACCGAAGGTAGCACATAGCAACAAGTAGGAAAGAAGAGAGAGGCTAGCAGCAGTGTTCTGAGTTATCTTGAGGGGGATCCTTTTGTGGCTGTTGATAGCAGAGCAGAGTGGATTAAAAAAATCTGACGTAAATTGTCCAAGGCTTGGACAAGAGCTCTGCCCTTAGAGTTGGGCCTGAAAATCCTTGTCAGTTATGCTTTGCAGGCATTGTAAACATGCAAGGATAGACTTGTTTCTTAGCCTGGGGAGCTTAAACAGATACACAAAAACCCTAACAGCTTTTAAGTGTGGCTCTCCTGTTTGTACTAATCACTGCAGCCCACTCGCCCTGTTTCAAACCTAATAAAATGAGGAAATGAAAATGAAAACTAGCTCTGGTCTATGACTATCTTATCTACTTGTGACTGCAAGTGTAATCTGGCATTTTAAAACAATATCTACTGGCTTACAAAGCCCCTTTTAATTAATGGAACCAGAGAATCTCTCTCAGAGAGCAGATGTTAACCTCTTCAAAGTAATGTGAGGAAATTCAGCTGCTCATGATGATGCACAGCTCTCCCAGTTGGACGGAACCATACACGCTGAATACCAGGTTTCAGTTAAGCCCAAAGTATGGAAATAAATCCACATCTGTTTCAAGCTCCTCTTGGATCACTCTGCTTCTTTCTTGTCCTCCAAGGCAGAAAATCATGAATTGAACAGAGGTAATTTTTTTCATTTAATAACAGTGGTACTACTAATACTTCCCTTCTATTATATAAAATAGTTGTCACCAGGGAAATCAAGATGACATTGTTTTTCCATTTATAAGCAATGGATTTTAGTCCACTAAAAGAACTGAGACAATCACAGTCCTCTCCTTACAGATATTCTAGCAAAAATGAAGCAGGATACATTCTGTTGCAGTCTTAATGCATTGTTTTGATGAAACCACAGATATGCCACTAGCAACCTATGTAAAAAGTTTACATACACCTTTTTGCATAAAATTTTCTCAGAGATAAGTTTTCTAATATTTGTAGCAGTATCGAGGAAGTATAATAAGTTTATAGTGTCTACTATGCTGCAGAGAAATATGTATTTATTTACTCAACTTATTTTTTTATGTTTAAACTTCCATTAAAATTTGTACTACTACCAAAGTGTGCCAACTAGCACCAACAGGTATGTAAGCTAAGGTGGGAAAATGAATTCTTTGTTTGTGTTGGGGTAACTGGAATGGAGAGATTATAAGAGAAACCCTGTAATAAACAAGCTTGAACAGAAGCAATGTAGTTGAGATGTACAGCAAGAAAGGTTTGAATAACAAGTCAGACTTTGCTAGCTCTTTGGGAGGTAGCATGAGGAGGACAAAACTGTTTACACATTACACAGTATAATGCCTAATTTGTACAGGCCTAGGCCCCTAATCTAGCTCCTGAGGCTTCAGAAGGGAGATCAAAATTCCCAGTGGTAGGCCGGGTCAGCTCTTTCATGATGTTCCACTAGGGAGTACTGAAACAATGACCTATCTGCCTGGAGATTAAACACCCAAGTTGATGCGTCTCCATCACCTTGAACCCATCAGCTTCTTGGATGACTGATTTTCCCGTTGCAGAGGGTTTTTTCACATGGTACCATTTCCAAAGAACTGTGCGGCCTTACCCTTTTCCCTTTGAATGTGATTATCAGTGTTGCTCCCCTCTTCTGCATTTTTGCATGTTTTACATTAAACAGTGATTTAATAAGAAAAAATAAAAAGCAATAACTCTAGGAACAGAGAATGTGAGCCAGGAAGGATTTCTAGATACCATCAGGGTACCTTAATTCATAGATTTATAGGCTTGGTTTTGAACTTCCTTCTTTGTCTTACTGTCTTATGTGGCTTTATAGACAGTGGGTCACCTTCAACAAGGCAAAAGCAGACACCACTTTGCAGGCCTGAGTTCAGGATTCATCTTGCAAAGTCTGGGTAAGGGAGCTCCCCTGACCTGGGTGAATTCAAACCTCCTCAGGTTCACTGCTAGGGTCAGTGCTCAGATGACTGACCTGGCATCTAAAAAATGAGTACTGTCAGTTCCCATGTCACAGTGCATGCGTAAAGCCCCTCTGAGTCTCTCAGGATGTTGCAGTGGCTGTTATTCCTGGAGGAACAGGAGACCACAGGACACTGCAGGCCCCAGTGCTAATCCCACCAGGGCCAAGGGGCAACAGGCAGCTCTAGGTGCTAGTCCTGCCCCAGAGCCATGCATGGTGTCTGCTCCAGCTCTGGGTACGTTGGCTGAGGCAGGGCAGGATGCCCCCCACTCCTCTGGCCTGATAGCAGGCTGGGTGCTTTGTTTGCCTAGAGTGGGAAATGGGAAGTCTTTAATAATACAAATAATCCTTGTATCTTGGGTTGGGTGTCTGCTAAGTGCAGATCCCAAAGTTAGACTGAGGTGTCATATCTTGCTGTTTGGTTGTTTAAGCCAGTCTTCCCTCCTTCCCTTCATCCTACCTACCCACCTTCCTACCTCCTTGTTCTGGTTTCAGCTGGCATAGTTATTTTTCTTCTTAGTAACTAATACAGTACTGTGTTTTGGGTTTAGTATGAGAATGATGTTGATAACACACTGATGTTTTAGTTGTTGCTAAGCAGCGCTTACTCTGAATCAAGGACTTTTCAGTTTCCCAAGCTCTGC
>JAVJGJ010000037.1:49246001-49258449 GCA_035590215.1 Microhierax caerulescens | reverse complement strand
GTCTGAGATCTACAAAGTTGAATTTTTCTAGTACGGGTGATGCATCTCTGTGTTGTGCAGTTATTTACATTAGCATGGCAGAGATACGTAATGTCCCCAGTCTGATGTGGCACAAGAGGAATGGCAAGATACTTGTAACCTAAGCAAAGTGCATCCCCAACACAACACTGTTCATAAGATTGTAGAATTTTTGTCTCCTATAAGCATATATTTTCTTTGACTAGCATCTAGTCACAGATTTTTAAAATGTATTGTACAAAAATTCAGATAAGGGGTTTTATTTTACTTTTTTGACCAAATCTGTCATCAGTAGAATTAAATCAGGACTGAGTAAATGTGAAACCATGATCCTATGTACAATATACAGAGTCTCTGTGTATGTGCATAGACACACACACACAGCATTGCAGTTGTTCTCAGAAACTAACTTTTAATGGTAACCTCTGGGTAATGTACCCATGTACCCTACAAACCACAGTTGAGGTTCTCATCAAGAAGCTCCTTACTTAGTCTAGGAGGTAGAGTTTAGAAAGGTGATATAAAGCTGACTTTGTATCCTGTGGTGATAATTTGCTAGGCCAGTTCCCCAATTTAACTTAGAAGACCACGAGTAAACTGTGGCGTAGAGTATTTGGCACAGACCTGGTGCTAGGAATGAAATAGGAATACCTGCCTACCATCCCCATCAGAGCTTTCTCCAGTCATTCTCCATTTCCACAGCTTCATGTGCAGGGGCCCTTCAGCCCATGGGCTTCAGGGCATTTGCATGGCCTCCCCATCCAGACGTGCATCTTTGTGAACTGGGTTGTGTTTTGCTGCTGTAAACTCAACTGCATGGGAAATAATGTTTGCATGTTCACAGTTGCAAATACAACATTTTTGTATAGAAAAGCAACCCACAATCTTGAATGAATGTTTTCTCGTATGACCCCTGTGAGATAGGGAAGTATGGATTAGAGAGAGATCAGTTAACATTAGCCATCTAAAAGTTAGCTATCAAGACTAAACTGTCCATCTGGGCTAGCTATCAAGCCTGAACTACCCATCTGGGCTCACTCTTTAGGCAGGACAAAGGGAGACATGGAGTAACTGTGAAGACAAATGGAGTAACTCTAAAGATAAGGTGCATCACCACCTGGTTGTATCTATAGGAAGCCTGGGTGTCCAGTGTAGCACCTATCTTTTAGATGGTTAAAGCAGGAGGAATTCCTTTCCAAGCAGTTTAATAAGGTACTTTTCGAAGCATGTGAATTCAGGCTAGGCTTCCTGATACAAAGGCTGGAGTCTTAGCTCGCCATCTTATCTATATTCACACGAGCCTGCTCAGGCCATTTTAAGGGGTGCTCTGTGCTAGTGATGCTGCATAAAACAGCTGCACACCAGCACTATCTGGTATCAATATCTACCTCCAATTTTGCACATAGAAATTATGTACACACACAAACACAGATGCGCATATACTTTTGGGGCACAACAGGAAAAGGATTTAAACTCTGCAGTATCTGAGAAGTGATGAATTGACAGAAAAGATATTAAAAAGTAGAGAGGACTTAGAAAAAAAGATCTCTGTGCTAGACATGATAGGTGAGCATTTCATTTGTTGGTAACTCATTCTGAATTGTTGGTCTATTCAGACCTTGCTCTGGTGCCCTGCTCTCTGTAACTGCAGCATGCAGGATTAATATCCTTACTAACTCATGCATTTGGCAATATGCTCTTGCCCAATTTTTACTGCACCCCTAAGGAAATAAGAGCACTGTGTATTCTAGGAAAAAAACACACTTTTAAAATATTCATATTTCCATGTTTGTGTGTGTCTGTTGTGTAAGTTTTCCTTGGTGGCAGTGAACAAAGTGCTCTTCTGTGGAGTAGGCTCTCCTGTCTCCTCCAGCAGACTCAGTGTCTGTACAGGGAATTCCTGTTCCTGGCCCAAACCCACAGGCCCTCAGCACTGGAGGACAAGGTCGGCCATCTCACACTCTCTCTTTCTCTCAGCCTGATAGCTGATCTGCATGCTGGAGAAACGGGCTCTGAAAGACAAAATGAGGGGGGCTGAGGTGATGGAAAGACAGACCATGTGTATGTACTTCCAACTTGTCCTGGGAATTTCAGCAAGTATTTCTTCCCTAAAGCAAGTTTGTTCAACTTTTGTACAAGTCCCGATAGTCTCTGATTTACTCTGCTCTTCCTTTGAATGAATTAGTGGTACCTGGCTGTGTTGTTTTACCAGCACTGTGACAGCAACATCCAAGCCTCATTTTACACCTTCCATCTTCCATCCTGCCCATGAGGTTGGTTTTTTTTCTCTTGCATTAGCAGAGACTGAGCAACAGCATCCACTGCTAGGCAAAAGACTGCCTACAGAGAACTTCCTCTGTTTAGACTTTAGTCAAAGACCCACGGAGCATACTTCATGGCTACTTATGGTCAGGGAGGTATGCATATTTTGTAAAAGTTGTGTGCTTTCAAGACAGGTAATTATGTAACCTTAGCTGCACTCTTTTTCTTTTTTTTTTTTTTTTCTTTCCCCTAAGGCTGGAGTGGCACCTTGCATTCCAGCTGGTACCAGGAGCATGGCGAAGCAGCACTGCTCCACAGTCAGCTGCAGTCTAGCTCATGGTCTGCCATCCTTCACTGAGGAGGACGCTATCAGCCCTTTCAGGCTTTCCCTAGCTGCATTTCCCTAGCTGACTACTCTCCCTTTCATGCACAGTACAGGAAACGATGGGGTAGAGCGTATGAGGCACCTTTATTATCCTCTGAAGCTATGCCTTCCATTGAGAGCAGGGGTAATTGTTCTATTTCTGTTTCAGTGTCAGGTACCACAAGGTTTATGCATTTGTCTCTTCGAAAACATGTTTTGCTTTGATGTTTGCTTTTCTAATGGGGCTAGTTTGCATAATACCTTCTGCTGTAAAAGAATGCTGAATCTACAGATGAGCTATCACTTCTCAAAATACTGATTGCTATCAGATGGCTTGCCGAAGGCCTTGGCTGTAGCTGTGCATGCGTGTGTCTGTGCGTGTGTGCACAGTCAGGGGAGGGAGGTTAATTTCCTGTCTTTGACCAGTTTTGACATAATGCATGAGCTAAAAGAGCTGGATCCATCAGAACGTTAAGATATACCTCTTTCCCAAAGCAGCATATTGAGCTCTCTACCTGAAAGGGGGTAGTTACATGTGGGGAAGGAGTGAGATGATGGGGAAAAGGGAAATGCAGTACTTGTACATTGGTTTCCACAGTACAATGTTCCTGACAGTATTTCTCCGTCTCCTTACATGACTTTTACACCTGTGGAGTTTCTCTAGCATTGACCTTTAGTACTGAGGATGGCTAAAGTCAGATAGTTAAAGCTGTACAGATCTAAAAGTCGGGTCAGAGGACATGAAAGAGAATAGCTGTAGGGAATGTTATGGGATACATATACACACACAATCACATGAGTGAGTTATGTGTGCATGTAAGATTTGCAGCATTTCTTCCCTTTCCCAAATGATACGTTACTACTTGCTCATGCTGACCTCTCCCCAATGCAATCCCTTATCTGCTGCCTACTCACCTGACCTTGTTGCCTTTCCATGACTGTACCTGGTGCCTGACTAACTCCTAGCAGGCAATAGGGGTGTGGAGAGGGAAAGGACTCCTCGTTTCCTTCTCTCAACAACGAACCTGAGCCAGAGTCCACCTTTCCTCTGAAAGTGCTCTGACACACAAGGGAGCAGACCTTAAAGAGTTCTCACTGGCAGCAAGCTTTGAGAATCAGATTTGAACATTTCGGCCTCAGCATTTTGCTTGGTAGACTATTGTTCTAGGTACTTTTTATAAAATTTGACTATCCTTTCTATAGCATTGCATGCTTCTCTGCTTTCAGGATTCATGCAAAAAACCCCGAAGATTCAGATACTTATTTCAGTATATATTCCTGCATTCCAGTGCCATCTGAATGTATCTGTTTCCACAATTTTTTTGGCCAGAAACGGGGTCCAATCTTCAGAGAAGAAACTTTCTCACAAGATTTTTGGAACTTCTTGGCTTTAGTGAGCAGAGACAATTGGAAATACCATGAGAATGATAATTAAGAATAATTTGTGCTGACATAATTCCTTCCATCTGTAGATCTGAAAAAGCTTTATGAACATTAATGAATTAGTCCCCTTACTACCCTGTGAGACAAGGATATTGTTATCCCAGCTTTGCAGGGGTGGGTAGTGAGGGGACTTTAAGAATCTAAGGGCTTGATCCAGCATTCACTGGAGTCTATGGGAAAACTCCCAGTGACTTTACTGGGAGCTGGATCAGCCAGTTAGCAGATTGCTCAAGGCCACACAGCGAGTGAGCGATAGCTTTGGGAACAGGACCCAGAGCCACAGGACTGCTTCGTTCCTTTCCAACCCTCGACTTCCTTCAGGTCTTTCATTACTTTTCTGACTGGATGAGGTGCCTGAAGTTGAAAGCATAAGGCAACAATATAGAGGGTTCATTTATAGCATTTCAAACCTCAGCAGAAAGCTTGGCTCTAGTCTGGTCTGAGGGAGAAATTTTAGCAAGACCCAATTTTTAAAGAGGTATCTAAGTGCTCAGTTCCCATTTTTATGGGCAGGAGAGGCCTACAGGCCTTTAAAAAATCAATCTGCAAATAATAACATTGGTCCAACCAGGTAAAGTATCCCTCATGCAAGCTCCCGGAGAAGCTGAGGAGAGCTAAAGCCTCACTGAACCAAACCCTGCAAAGACGCCAGCTCCCCAAAGAGTGTCCCCACCCTGCAGAGACCTCTCCCCACCTAGGTATGCCCACAGATCAAAGCCACATCTGCTGCCGCCAGGAGACACCTGCCTCACTCAAGGCAACAGCCTGCCAGCTACTCCCACCCCAGTGTGGCCCTGGCAGCCTCCTCCCCAGGCTCATACCCTCCTCTCCTGGACTGCCTGCCGACCTTTTTCCCTTTCAGGCTGGGTTCTCCTACCCTTTTAAAATCTTTTTACAGCTGGGTTGCTTTCCACCTGCTCCCCGGGTTAACCCCTTCCTTGTCATTATAAACTTAATTGCAGATGCATGTAGATGCATGCAGGTGAAATGCAGATCTACAGAAGCTGAAGTCAGCAGTGAGCAATGCAATGTGACCTTATTAAACATCCCCGGTGCCAGGGTGAGCAGAATAAGAAGTGAGTTTTCTGACTTGTGGGCAACAATATATTTTTTTAATAGTTTGGGACAGTTTTGGGGTTTTGAGCTGCCTAGGAGAGTCCCCGCAAGGCAGGGGAAGGGCTCGTCCTCCTGGAGCTGATGCTCACACAGCAATCCAGGGCTGGCAATCTAGTGACAGTCCAGACCTGCTCCAGTGCAGAGCCTGTCAGGCACTGTCCTGCTATGTGCTTGCCAAACCCTGGGCATCCAGCATGCATCCAGGCAGGGCTGAGAGAAACCTATCCTGCCCTTAGCAAAGGCTTGTAAAGGTAGAGACTTTCCTAATGTACTCCTATTCAGCTGAAACAGCAGAAGAGATATTTTAGCCATTTCCATGTTGAAAGTTCATATAACGTGGTGGGTTTTTTTAAATTATTAAAATGAAAAAAAAAGAATAATTTAAGTTTTGATTTGAGACTGTGAGCTAAAGGCAGAGGTAATGGAGTAACCCTGGAGACTCCTTGTAATTGAATTCAGTAACAGTCTGTGTAGCTGTTTTTTGAAGGATTGTAACAAAATCACACTACCCATAGGGCAAGTACTTACACAGACTCCACAGTAGTCCCTTTCTGAAGCATTTCATACAAGGGAAAGTTGTTTAAGAGTGAGCTATGTTGCTCAGCAACAGTATGTATTTAATTTTTTTTCTTTTTTAACATTTCATAGCTCATGGGATTTTAGGTACTAGAGCTAATTTATAAGAAGGCTCCACTGTAGTTTTCTGAAGTTTATTTAACTGTATGAAAACATTTATAAATAAATTATGTAATCTACAAGATATTTATGTTATTTGTGTGCTGCTTTGCTGGTATTTCTACTAAAGTACTGTTGGACAGGGCTTGAAGCTGAACTGAGATATCATCTGTTCACTCACTGATTGAAATTATTTGGGTCATTTTACCTCTCCCTGTGCTTCCCACTAAGGGATAAGCCCTTTTACAATGCAGCCCATTAATTGTCTTCATATGTTTTACACAGAACAAATAAACTAGTTGAAAAACACACAGGTGAAGGAGCTCTTTGTGTCATTATGAGAAGATTACAGTTACAAGTATTCAACCTGATTATGACTATTCAGTTCATCCTCCCCCCCCCACCTTATAATACATAAGATAGATCAATCCTAAATAATTTCCCACTCTCAATACCATGTTTATGGAATTACAGGAGTTATATGGAACTGTACATGTCTGTGTTCACTTTTGAGCCACAGGAAAAATAATTCTCAAGGGAATGAGCCCTGGTAAATACTTTTTCTTGAGAGTGACCAGTAAGAAGCATGAATAAAGTCTGAGAAAGGTTTCTGGCTATATATTGGTAAGGCAAGTCTTTCTCCACCCAGCTGCCCCTGCTCCTGGAAATCTTCCACACCTTCTGGCCTCGTTACCCATGTTCCTAGTTTCCTCATTACTTGTTCTCATCTACTGCTGGGCAAATCCTGCAAAACAGTATTCATAACATCTGTTCAAAGACAGCCCACACGCTAACTGACATGCCTCTTTAATGCGCTTTCTGTGAACAGGGGGACAAGCAAATATTTGTTCACAAAAATACTGCTCAAAGAGAAACTTCCATGAGTAACCACTGACGTCTGTAATTGCAGAAGGTTTTGGTACTGGGGGGGAGAGGTGGGGAAGGGAAGGTGGGTTGGTATGGTCACTTTGAAAGCACTCTGTGGGTTTGACAGTTAGGAAGCAAAGACCATTGTTAAATGGTATCTTCTCCTGTTCATGCTGCTTAGTCAAATCTCAAATCCTCTCTTTATGAAGCAAATCCCGTCCCAGATAAAAGTGTGAGAGCAATCTGTGGGTGGAAACAAGTAGCAATAAACGATCTGATGAATAACTGAGAGTAACAATGGCCCTGTAGCAACCCAGGTCTTTCCATGGGTAAGTTACAAGTGGACTTAAAGACTTGATGAGACACTGTTTGACACATAAAATTCATCCACTTCTGTTACTATCACTTAGAGGAGTCCCAGCATCAGGTCAGCTGTATGTTGGTTGGTACCTCAGTCAAACGATCTCATAGCCCTCATCATGGGCTATGACTGGTGATAAATTAAAGGAAGCTGTGATAGTGGCAGGGAGAATAATCTGGAGCAGGAGACAGCCATTGCAATGTGGGGAGAACTTGAAATGTGCTGTTTTCCAGGCAGCTTAGGATATGGTTAGTATTTATAAAAAAGAAGTGTTAGCTGCTTGAAAACGAGAAGTTATCCTTAGTAACTGTGTATTTGCATTTCAAAGTGGTAATTACAGGTACATGTACACACAATTAAATAGGCTGCACAGACTGAAAATAAACAAATAATCAGTGCTCTTAGCCAAGCCCTAATGAACATTTTTTGTTATAGCATAAATTAATATTTCTTTGAAAGAACAAAAAAATGAAATATTCCTGTTTGAGATTCTCAAGGATTACACAAACAAATGAGTTAAAAAAATTAAAGCTGTGAAACCCTTTGACAACAACACGTCCCTTTAAGCATTTAGCAATTGGACCTGGCCAGCTTTCCTGATGCAAGCTTTTTCATTCCCGTTGGTAATACATTCAGCAAGTTCCTCTGAACTCCAGGCAATCAGACACATAGATGGCATACCTAAGGCTTGCTCCAGCAGGCTTCATTGACGTTTGCACTGTTGGAAGCCATTCTAACACAGCTATTTATGAATATGTAACATGCAAACTGGATCTTGCCCAAAAGCTGCTCCAGTTTTAATGACTCTGCTCCTGTTTGCACACACGCACTGCAAACTCTTTCTCTGTAGGTGAGCTAAGCAGATCCAGGAAGTGTTAGCCATTTCAACTTTGGGATTTGGTGACAGGAATTGTACGCAAGCAAGCTGCTGTTTCTTGCAAACATTCCTCACATTTCTGGCACACAGTAGGGTGGATACATATTGTGTAACAGCATTTTAACCTTAGCATTAAACTGGTCAAGTGACAAAATGCTGAAAGAAAACTAGTGTGTTCAAATGATATTGGCCAATACTTATCTCACATACCAAATAACCACTCTGTTTACTGTGGCTAGTCTTGGAAAAAAATGCTCTTTTTTTTTTAAAAAAAGGGCTTTGTAAAGTCCTGTCTTCACTCTATCATACTGCCTGAGGACAGCAGCAACAGCAATGACCTGCTCCAGCCACATGCCTTAAAGGATTGTCTCAAGAAAATTAGTGTAGCTGAGTCTCTGTGCCCATTCAGCTAGAGAAGAGCTTTCTGTGCAGAATGTACTCTCTTAATTAGCTGCCCCGATTTTAAGTTAAAACCTAGTAACCAGACAATTTTACCTTCTCTCATGACATATTTTTCATGGCAGTTGCCGACCCCCTCAATTCTCTTCTAATATTCCCATGACTTGGTTTGGGGTTTGATGTTGAGTTCAAATAATGTTCCAAGCTTGTTTGCTAAACCTCATCATCCTCTAGCATTCTCAGCATGTTATTGTACTGCCTAATCCTTGGGGGTAATCTGCCTTTTCACATCAGTGCTTTCCTGGTCTTATCAGAGAGATCAAAAAGAGTTTTCAGCTGGCTGAAGGCATCACTTAATACGCTAGGGATATCGGGACCTGCATCTACCTATGTGTCTGCAGTTTTAAAAACATGAAAATCCCTTGTAAACAAACCAATAAAAATAAATCAGAGTGGTAGCTAAGCTGAGCTTTTAGCAAAGGCAAAACAAAGTAGAAGATGTGGAAAATAATTACTCTGCTATTACATTGCTTTCTAGACAGCACTATATTCTGGTCTGCCAATTAGTATTTCCATTTCCATTTCCAGGCCCCTATAGAACCTCAGGAGATGAGACCTTCACCAGATGGTTTAATGGAGTAAATATGATTTTTCTGTCACCTTTGAAAGAAAATGATGTTGTAAACATGTCATTCCTCATCAAAATACTACTTAATTTGCCCCCACCCCCCACTTTAATGTATGTTTTACAACATGTAAGTCTGAAACATTTCCCTAGAAACTTTTGGGGTTTCTTTTCATTTATGGTGAAAAAAAACCCACCAGTTTTTACAAAACTTGCAGGTTTTTCTTCTGTTAAAAGACAGTTTCTGGAAAATAGGTCTTCCAGAACTTCTTTGACCACTACCAGTTGTGAAGAAGATTTTCCTTTGTTTTGATGTTATCATGATCTCTATTCTCCAAAGAGCCCTGAGTACATAAACTATCAAAAAATGATAGTATCAGATAGAAATCAAGTGGTTTAACCTCTTCAGAAACCAGCTGTGGGATCATAGGATCTTGCATAGATTTTAATGCCATTTAGGATACCTTTCAAAATGATGTTTTCATATCATAACTTTAAGGTTGGCTGTGCAGATGCTTTGATTTTGCATACTATTGCATCAGTTGGCATCAACCCCACTACCAGATAACAGTTGAAGCTCCCTTGTGCAGGGAATAATAGATCATGCACATGAAAGGACATAATGGACCACAAGCAGTTCTTGAGGAAGTCAGCTGCCGCTTCTGTTGAGGCAGCGAGGCGAGAGGCTGTTGACTACCCATGCTGTCAGGGAAGGCAGAGCTGTGGGTACATCTCACACTAGCAATACTGGGGTCCCTGGTGCCCATCAACATGCTTGGCCTGGCTGGTGCAATAGTGAGAAGGCAAATGCCTGCAAAAACACTGACAGGTCACCTCTGCTACTGCTCCTTCCCTTTGGTGCTCTGATTGATCTGTCATTTCTCCCTTGCACTCATATGCTGTATGATGCTCTCGGGAGGTAGCTCATACATTGAGAAGCGTTGCCATGACTAATGTAGAACAGCCCTTGCCTTAAAGGTTTTGTGGTCCAAAATTCCTAATAAAGTGGTGCTGTATAAAAATGGGACATACTGTGGGACAAAAAATGTTCACCAAACCTTCCCAAACTGGAATGAGTATGACACCATCAACTTATGTTATGGCCCAAGCTCCTGCAATCAGGTGACCAGAGTAGCAGTTCAGCCTGGCCTAACAGAAGCAATATATATGCTCAAATAGTACAGAAAATCTGTGGAAGGAAGGGCAAGCAGAATATAGCCCAAGTCTGACATAGAACTTGATTATCTCTAGGATGACCACACTCCTCTCTGTCCCCAACAGCTGCTCTGGAAGGATCAAGCTAACAAAACCCAGCAAAACCGGTGTAGAATAGGGGGACAAATGCAAGATGTAGCCTGTCCATGGGTGAGGTCCCATGGTCTTCAAGGGTCTGACAGGATGATATACTTTGCAGCCAGCACTTGCTTCTCTGCATGGTGTGGTACAACCTGTTTGTGAGTTACATGTATATTCTTGTACAAGGTCTGTGAACGTGCACTGAACTCCTTTGCCTTTTCATCTCCTGTGCAGGGTACTTGCAATGTTGTTCTCATTTTCTAATCAATTGCACTTGTTGCTTGGGGGGCTTTGACTTCTTGTTGCTACACTATACTGGCTCTCATGTCTATTTCTAGACACCAGCATTATTGTACTTGGTAGAAGACGCATTTCAGAAGTCCTTTCTCTTCCCTTCCCTTCTCAAGGGCTGATGTGCTGGGTCAGAATGAGCTGTCCCAGCATTCCGTCTTACTGCACACACACACGCACACACACACACACACACACACACACACACACACACACACACATATATATGTGCAGTATACATATATATGCAGTATACATATATATGAAATATATATAGTGTATGTATATATATAGTATGTTTATATATATATGCACACACACTTATTCCTGAATTTGTTATGTACCTTAAAGCCTAGAAATGATTATAGTTTGGATTGAAATATCACTCTGTTCTTTCCAGTGTCTCCTTTTGATGTAACATGTTTGAGTTAAAAAGAGGACAAAACAAAATGAAATCTCCCCATAATAGTGGTATTGCAGCAACAATAGAAAAAAACCATGGAATTGGCCACTACTGTTGAGACTATTAAAATAAGGAAGAGAAGATTCCATGCCTGAAGAAGTTAGTTATGAGATCTCTTTCAAAGTGAAGTATCTCTAGCCAAAAATTGCCCATGACTCTGTAGACAGAAGTGTGAGTCTATTTCTTTCTCAGCAGAACTGGTTTGATTTTTTTTGTCCATATATGGAGTTAAACATCACTGTTCCAGACAAAGATGTGAAAGTGATGGTTAAGTGAGATGTTTCTTTCAAGCAATGTACTTGCTGTGTTAAGTGAATTTCACTCCGTTAATAATTTTTTGTGGCAAGAGGATTACATCACAATTACAGGATACAGCTACCAGAATATTTCCTCAGTACCTCTGAGAAGAGCAAAACTGTTATTTGCTTTCGCCACTGGCTGGTTCTAAATATTATTGAGCCCTTTAATAGACCTGCCCATCCATAGTTCTAAGATCCCTATAAAGGGATTGGGAAGGAAAATTTGTTTCTGTAGTTTGTAGAACAGAAGGGGGTAGAGGCACAGGGCAGTAGTAGTAAACTGTGCCCAAGAAATGTGTCTTTGTGGAAGCTGGGCATCATTTAGCTGAGAAACACTCTTCTAAGTTGGTGCTGCTGCCATGAGAGTTACCCAGGAGAAAGTTGTCCTGGATTGCTCCTGCATCTCCTATTTCAACAGTATTTTGCGTATAATCTAAATGTAAAGCAAAAATTATATTGAATGCATCCAGGCAGCAAATAGTGAGCTGGGGACCGGGATCTATTAATTGAATTGAAAAGTTGTGTTCAAAAGTCTTGTACAACCAAGCTAATCACTTACCTGAAGTATCTTGCATTTATTAGTACATTCCTGAAGTAAAACTAGATGTGTGGTGGTTCTGTTATTCCCTTAAAAATGTTTGCAACACGTCCTTTTTGCCATTTGCATGAACTTGAAACCCAGTCCTTAAAATTTCTGTACGCTACAGGGTCCTCCTCCAGGCTAGTTAAGAGTGAAAAGACACTGGTGTAGGACACTCAGCTTTAAGTCTCTGTTTCAATGAAAACTGATTTTGTACCCAAGATGAATCAGCTATTAGCACTCCAGAGAGTACTTCTGTGTGAAGTTCACCTAGTGGGTATAACACTTACCTGAGGTGTAAGAAATCTAAGTCCAAGTCCCTATTCTAAAGTAGGTAGAACTGAAACATGAACTCAATTTTTCCACACTCTGGTAGGTGACCTAACTAACCATAAGGGCAGCCTGGGACAGTTTCCACAACAATTCCCAGCTATATGTTTGTCTCTCTCCCTCTCTGACATTCTACATCCCCACTCACATGCCCCCCGCCCCCCTCCCCAACATCCCCCCCC
>JAVJGJ010000037.1:49209912-49245901 GCA_035590215.1 Microhierax caerulescens | reverse complement strand
CGCCCCCCTCCCCAACATCCCCCCCCCCCCAATACATTGACTAAAACTTGATCATCACCCTGAGAAACCTTTCCTAAAAGAAGTTTATAAAAAACTCACACAAATAGTTTGAGTTTCAAGGAACCTGTGTTTTACTGAAGAAAGAAAGACCCCCTAGAAAATTCCCAAACATTGAATTGAAAGATTTCCAACAGGCTCTGCTTTGGTGTTCTGTGACTGGACTATTCAGAGGCAACATGAAACTACAAACGTAGTCAGCATGACTGCCATACCTGCATGATTTCCACTTTACTAAGTAATGGACAACATTTTATATGCCTGGAGATACTCTAAGACTCTAAAGTATTACTAAGTCTTCTGTATAGTGAAGCAGAATTCTGTTGTCATTTGCTTCTGTAGCAGTGCACTAAATAATATATTTGCATTTTATTTTAGGAAGTTGAGGGAGAAAAAGAAGCTGCTAAAATGACCAGAAAGTTTTCAAAGATGGATCTACTTTTGAGCAGATTACACAAGTATGAGAACCACTTCAGTAATATGTTTGTAAACCATTTTTTTATTCTCATTGTGCTCCCAGAATGAGGTATTTTAACATTTATGGAGATGGTGGCCTTTTAGGATGTGAAAATTTCTAAGAAATACTGATGAGTTTCTAAACTACAAACTCAGAGTGATGTAGAAACTGTGGAAAATGAAGTGAAAAAAATGAACTCTGATCTCTTTTAGTTGCATACGATCACTATTAAATTATACCTTTGAGTTTATTAAGGTGTGTTAACAGACTCTGACAGAGTCATGAAACAGGCCAGTTTCCACCTTTTGTGTTGCCAAGGAACAGGAGTTTGCTTCCCTGAAAACCTGAAGTAAAAATCAGATGAATGCCGGTAAAAAGGAGATGCTGGAAGCCCTAATGTTCTGAAAGCCACGGAAGGTCCTGCGTGATGTTCCTACAGCTCTGCAGAGTGGGCTTGGCCAATCGCCACCCTGGGAAAAGCTGTTGGATTGAAATCTGAAGAAATACTTTTCCTGCCTGCACACTGTTATTGCTAACAGTCATGAGAACCAGAAGCCAGTCATGGGATTTCTGGTAGGCTTAGAGGAGAAAGGATGAAAAGGTATCCCATCATCCACCATTCATCGCTGCCAGATGTGTGTTGCTCCTGGTTAGAAGTGATTTCAGTGCATGACTCATGAGGTGCCGTTTTGTTCCGTACTTGGTGCAAGGTTCCCTTAGCCTGCCAGTTTTCCCTGTGACCAAAGTACAAGCGTGATTCCCACCTAAATTTTTTCCTAATTAACAGTTTTAATAGAGTGACGGCAGTTCCACCCATTTGTGAATGTCAGAGCAAATATCTTGACCCTCAGTCATTGTTAATATTTCAACTAAATATAGAAAATTTCACTTTGCTCAGTTCTTGTAGGAGAAATTCAGCTTTACATCCAATCTACACAAGAAAAATAAATGAAACGTTAACAGAATCTGGCAGTACTACTAAGATTGTCATATGCCTCCAGTAGTGATGGTCATACAAGAAGACAGAATGAATATTGTCAAAAAGGGAGTGTTTGCTTAAAATTAATTAAATAATAAACATAAATTTGTTATTCAACACTTCCAGCTAATTTCAAGCTCAGAGATTAAAAAAATGTCAAACACAGGTGTATGATATCAGGCCCTAAATGTATGGTTATTAAAGACAAGTGGCCAGGGTTCACACATATATATCTAAATTTGAAGAGAGCAGTCTGTTTTAGGTTGGGGAAATATCTATAGGTAATTATGTTTCCTTTTACTGACAATCTAAACAAGTGAAAATTTTGGACTGAGAAGTAGAGAATTAAGTTTAAGTGATGCATTGCAATATTTGTGGTTTGGTTGTGTTATGCCTGAGCTTTTTGCTATCCACCAGGTTTCTTCACTAGCATGCATCCCAGGAGTGGAATCATAGTATCTCTGCTTTCTTGCCTCATATAGTACATTGTATGAGTCCTTGGCCAGGAGGCCTTGCAGCTAAAAACTGAAAATTATTCCCTGTTACTTTTGTTGCTGAATGGTTCTTCTTTATGGTCACCTGAAAGCAGAGAAACTTCAGATGTAAAAACCTTGCTTAATCAAGAACTTTAGCTATCTGCCAGAATGTATTTTAGATGGAAAAGTTTCAACTAGCTTTAGCTAAATTCTATTTCTGTGCTGGCAAAACTCCTCATAAGAACGAAGAGAGTGTACATAAAGCAACAGGCCCAAGCATTAGATAAAAGGGTCTTTTAATGGGTTAAATTAACTGTAAAGTTTGCTTGCCAGTTGGAAGGTATAATAAAAATCCCCAAACCAAGAGAGAGCTAGCGGGTCTAATTTTAGGGTTACCAGCTGTTTATATTTGGTGATGGCTGTCATTACAGAACAATTTCTGTGTCTGTGGCTAGGGACTCTAGTGCCAGACTGAAAAGTAAGGGAGAGAGAAGAGCAGTGTAGATTGGTTAACCTTTTCTTTGTGGCAATTAGGTTATCTGCTCATTAGCATCACACTGCTCATGGGTATTGGCCATCTATAGCTAGTTGGCTAAAACAGAGCCCCAAATCAGGTTTTCTGCATGTGTGAGCAAGACTGGCCCTTCTTGCTGAAATCTTACTGGGGCTCTGTATGTAGCCTTATGAGATCAAAAACGGAGACAGGAAGAAAGAAAAGAGGGGAAAAAATGAAATTTGGATGAGCCAGATATATAATTGAGTAGCTCAGTATATGAGTTGCTTTATGATTTTCATTGGCCTTTTTAATGCCTAAGTGGGCCATATATGTTGTCAGATACCATGTCATCTGGTATTTTTGTGGTATTCCCACAAGCTGGGAAACAAAGTCTCATGAGAAAGCCAAATGTATTTTGTTAGTGCTATAAAACACCAGAATGCTACAAAACTATGAAGAAAACATAAAATCATAAGCTCCCCTGTCTTTTTATGGTTATTGTCTTCTTTGACAGGGCACATTTCTGAGAGGCTTTTGGTATAAGCCTTTCATGAAACATTTATAAGAGCCCTCATATCAGTTCCCTCTGCCACAGTTTATACTAGGACTTTGCTAAGAAAGCATGTTGCTTCAGCCTCCTAATGATTTTTCGGAGATACTAAGATTTCACAGAGTCTTTATGCCCCAGCAAAAGCCTTGTGAGATGGTTGCTGCTTGTGCAAAGAACCAGTTCAATCTAAACATAGCTGAGTAAGAAGACCCAATCAGAGGTAGTAGGGGAGTTCCAGGGTAGACATTTGGCATTTTTTGTAAAGCAAAAACCAGCAGCCTTTGCTTTAGCTATATGTGTATCTTTAAAACCCTTTAGAATCATTTGAAGACTTGTTATTGTTGTTGCTGTTACTAAAGCATGTGGATCTGTCACCCAGTGTGAGTCCTAACGTGCTAACAAGTATGGAAAAGGTGTACATTCAAAAGAAACTGGAGTTTAAACAGATGAACCATGTGCAAAATGGAGGAGCAAAGGAGGTCCCTATTTCACAGCCAGAAAGAGATTGAATAACTTTCCTCAGAGCTTTTAGAATAAGTCACCAGCAGCATAAGAAAAATCCTGATGTCTGTCATGAGAAGTAGCTTTGTATAGATTTATGAGAATTTGGAAATAAGGATATATCCTTAATTAACATTTTAATTATTCTTTCACCTATCCCAGAAATCCATATTAAGCCTGGCCGAACATGTATTGAAAGCGTTGATGTTGTAAGCAAACACTGATTCACTCCAGTCCATGAAGCAAAATTCAGTGTGCTCGCGAAGAATCTGGTTATGATGAATTTTCTTTTGCAGTGAGAAGAAGGGGAATAGGAAACTTGCAAATGTGGTTTTCATTGTAAGTATTTTAAGATATTTGAGCCAGGAAATCTCAGGCTTCTTTCAATGCAGCAAAATGTCAATGTTTCGTTGATGTCCCCACAAACATGCAGAGATAAATATTGCTACCCTGTTCTCAGAAAACATAGCTGAAGTCTGTATTCTGTACGCTGTGCAGAGCAGCTAGGATTAGATAACCTGAGAGGTCTATTCGACAATCAGCAACTTTTCACGAAGTACTGTTGTGCTTTAGTAGGAGACTAACTTAGGCCTTTTTAGGCCTCTGTCTTGCGTGGATGTATTGACACAGGAGCTCACTCATTCTGTACTAATAGAACGATTTTTATTCATTCTTACAATGAATGAGGTAAAAGGTTGCTTTTAAAAACACAGAATGGAAAGCAATTTATGCAAGCTGGTATGGAAATTCTGTAGCAGACAACTAGGAATAGACTTATGCGTTAATTACAAAATCATGTTGCCTTATGTTGTCGGGTTAGAGTAGAGCAGGAGTCTCTATTCTGATGTGAAAATCTGCCACAGCCAGCAATTTTAAGAATTGTTTCTAGCAAAGGATTCATTACTATTCTATTTGTCGACAATTATGAATGTAGAAAAGTAAATAATTCACACTAGGCACCATTTTTTTTTCTTTTCATAGTTCCTTTTTGTTTTCTGCTAACTTTTGTGTTGGTTTCTCACACCACTTACTCACTTGAACTTACCTTGGGTGTTTCCAGTGACACTGAATTGGATCATCGTGGCAGCAAGGTTGTCAGCTGTGTAAAGAAAGGCAGACTAATAGGAAGCTTGCTGCCTTTGTAGTGGTTTGTATCTGAAGTGTGCCTGGCATGTCTGTCTAATTTCCAGGGGAAAGGCAGAGTATGGTGTAGCAGGTGGGCATGGTCACAACAGGTCACAGGGAGGTATGTCATTTCAGTGTATGCAATTTCCTCTTTGAGTCATTTTCAAGAAAGGATGAATCACTGCATCCTCTTCTGTAACTGTGGTTCTGCCTCTGCACATCAGTGTCATGACTGGATCTGAGGTGGATGCACCTATTTAACACTAAGAGGAGGTGAATGCCACACACTACAGCAGAATGCCTGGCCCCTTTGCAAAGTTTGGGGAAGAAAGTGAAAGAACATGCAAAATACATTTGCAGCTTCCACAGCTGATCAAGCATGGGACTTGCTAGGCAAAGAATATGGGATCTTAGTAATGAATAAATAAACAAAAATAAAATTGCTAACCTGCTTTGTTTTGCTTTAAATTTTACATGCAAAGAGCTGAAGAATTTTGTCTCATGCCATTGTTCAGGGAACCAGATTAAAACCATGCTAACCTGCTCTATCAAAGGATGGATTCCCAAACATTAGCAACATGATTTGATGTTTTCAAGTGTTTCTATTTCCCATTAAAAGCCCAAATAGTTAGCTCTTTTGCCTGGTGGGGTTCTTTTTTGTTTAGATTTTTAAGAATTTTCTGTCACTAAAACTCTCTGTGGGGCTGTCAGCTTTGACATCTGACATCCGTTTTTTTTGCAGCATTTCCACAGAAAGGTAGCAGCAATTCCCAGTGGCAGCTTCCCAGAGCAGTGAATACCTCAGTGGATAGTTCATTTGTTATGCAGCATCTGGGATTCCTTTCAGTGTCTCCAATTACTCGCCTGATCCAGTTCCCATTAACATCAAGTAAAAGATAGCTATGACTTCAGTGGGGACCCGAACTAGATCCTAAACTTCTGTTGACACCAAAAATTGGAATGGGTAGTGGACAACGTTTCTGAGTTTTATACAGAACAAATCAGAACAGAAACTCTATGCTGATATGGTATAAGAGATGTACAGAATGCAAATGCCTGATATTGCTAAGGACTTTTTTTTGCTTTGTTTTGTTTATTTTTTACAATGTTTAATGCCTACTAGAATAATAAAAAAAAGGCTTAATAAGCTCAGAATCATGAACTTTGCATTGTCATACTGTCTTCCTACACATGAGACAGGACTGTATCTGTTAATGCTCTGATGCCTGTGTGCTAAATCAATGCCAACAGGAAAAGGCAGCTCCATTAGAAACAAATGGTTGTAACACAATATCTAATGACAGGTATTTGCAGTGCTTTGGAAACACGATTTTAATTCAAACTGATTATGCATGACATTTAGCCATGGTGACTTGTCACTTGTAAATATAGACATACTAGTATTGAGCAAAAATTGGCATGAAAAAGGACATTTAGTTTAATGGCAACCTCAAAGTTGAGGCTGGCTTTTAAGTACTGTCTTTTCACTGTATGCAGCTACAGCTCTGCTCTGTACAGCTAAAACACTGCTGCCTATTTGGAATGTACAGAATTATAAGCAGTGGCAGAAATACCCCCTTTAAAATGTCCTTGGGACACAAGCAATGTGATCATTACAAAATGGTGCATACAAGCTTAACACATGCAATATAATTTTGGTTTGATGTACACTCTGTAGGAAAAGATTATGTGCATAATGAGAGTGAAGTCATCTGCTACTTGAGCAGAGAATGCCTTGCCAAGTGAGCTTGCACCCTCCCACAGGGATCCTCTGGAGTACATCTGGGTGAAATAGTTTGCCCAAAGCCTGCTCCTGAGAAAGGCAGAGAATTTTTGCTCATGCAGATATTTAGGTTAATTTCAATACATTATTTTCCCCGGGGGCAAATACCCCACCCCAAAACAAAAACAAACAAACAAAAACCCAACAACAAATAAATAAATAAATAAAACAAAACATTAACCCCCCAAAACCTTTCTGGTTAAGTCTTCTTCTTAATCTTTTCTTTTTTTAAACATGTAATAATCATAACAAAAATGTGGACTTAAAAGTACTAGCCCTCACCCCGGAAACAGAGGAGTGTGAGTGGGGATTGCTCATGATCTCGTTGTTCTAAGTAAAATCTTGGTCTTGCCTGCTTGTATGATAAATCAGGAGTTGGGCTGACCCAAAACATGTTGGGCTTCTTTTTAGCTATTAGGGTTTACTCATTGAACTGCGAAAATATTTTTGTGGCCCAGTTCAGACCAGGAGACTTTCTATTTCAGCTAGCCTCTAAAAGCCTCCTGCTTTACACTATTTTCTGCACACTGGCTTTGCTCCACAAGCCAGTCCAGGGAATGTCTCTCACTGTGCCCTTTAGAGCACTTCAGGAGTATCCTGGTTGTAAGAGTCCCTTCCTCTTCTGAGCATGCTATGTGTACTTATGTGGGTCCTTTTGCAGGCTATGCAGCGTAGGAGTAGGTTAGTGTGCTTTTGCTTCCACGTTATGTACTCAAAAATGCAATTAAAGGCTTACATTATGGTACAGAATTCTGTAGGGAAGGTTATAAAGACAGGGGCCATCTGCAAACTTTAGGTCCAGGCCTGGCTTCATATTTCAAACATGTGCTAAGTCCAAAGCTGTTTGGAGCAAAATTTTCTGCTCTGCTTTCTCACTGCTCTTTGCCTGTCACTGTATGTGTGCATGTACGAATGCATTGGACAGCCCATACAGTGTGTTGGTATGCGAGTGCTTATTTATGCCACATTCATGCATAAGCCCCTCTCTGTGTGCGTAGTGAATGCCTTAAATGCAGAGACGGAGCAGCATTTATTCTCCCTATTACAGAAGCAATGGAGTCGTCTTTACTCTGTATGCTGCTCAGTAGAAGTCAGCAGACAGAGAGCATGTCGCGCATTGGTAAGACCTGATCCTCAGGCCACCTTTTGAGGAAATTGCTCCTGCAGGGAAATCAACAGGTAGAAAGTTTGTTCAGACAAAAGGGCTCTTCAGAGGCAGGCTGAATGGGTGCCCGTGAGGCAGAGGAGGTGGCGACATGGCAAGGGGGGGCAAAGTGGGCCCCTCGGGGGCTCCTTCTCTGCAGAGGCCCAGGCTGGGTGGCACAGCCTGGCTGGCCAGTGTTTGTTGAAAGGGCAGGGTGGCTGCTGTTTGCCCCTTTGCTGTCTCTAGCTGGCCCTGTGGCTGAGAGGGGAGCAGAAGGGACGCAGTGCAGCTGCCTCCCTGAGTATCACCACTTTCAAATTCCACTTCTTATCTCAGCCCTTCTTCCTTGTTGCTAATTACCACCTACTCCAAGATGTCAAGAACATACTCCCAGGAATAAACTGCTAGATAAACAAACCCCAGACAAACATCAAAGCTTAAAACAAACTGATAAGTCCCTTTGATTGATTTTAAGGGTCGGTAGGGAGAGGTGTGTTTGGATTGGAAGGTGCAAATGTTGAGCGGAGCAGCACCTGCTGTCTTGTGATCTGACCAAACCATTTGGCTTGAAAAGGCCAAGAGATAGGGAATCAGAAATCCATTTGGAGTTACAAAAGCAGCAGGGGAGGCTTAGATGAACAAAGGGGCTCTCCAGGCAGGGCCGTGTGCTGCTTTTTGTCAGCTTGGTATCACATTCCCTGGCCCAGCGTGACAGACAAATGCCAGGCCAGATGATGTGATATGATCGGCCTCGTTCGGATGAGGTCTGTACCAATATTATATGATGGCAGCAGATGCTGATTCAAGCTTATCAAGATGGGCAAGCACAGAGTATATCAGAGCTCGAACGGCTCAGCAAAAATTATTTACAGGTACCTGTGTCAGCAGGCCGGAAGGGTGTTGTTCAGAGGCAGAACAGGCTTGGGACGTGTCTGTATGTGGATTGAGCACTTGTGAAAGATTCTCAGTTGGAGAATTACAACGTGTATACAACAGCAAAGCTCCCCAACCCCTTCCCGGCGTCCCACAGGCTCTCAGTCCCGCTCTGCAGAGACTGTGCTTACCCTGGCTGACATAGGAATGGGAATCCAGCTCATGCCTATTAAACTGGAGATTAGTAGAGAAAGGCCTAAATATGCCTAAGATCAAAGTGATATAATTTACTGTGATAAATTGGGATATCTTTTCCTTTCTTAAGTCCCAATGCTGCAAAAATACTTCCGTACCTTAACTACGCACGCACAGTAATGCCACTGTTACTGAGGGGCTTTCCACATGCTCAGTTATGTGAGTAGGATCCAAGGACTCACACTCCTGTCAGCTAATTTATAGTGCTTATATCTGTGCCTGAGGGTGCCTAGGGGTGTTTCAGATGCTGCAGTGATGGGCTGAGCTGGCTCTGTACCATTCGTGCTTCAGTGTGTCCTCTAACAGTGGCTCTCCTTTGAGGAGAGCAATTGTAGTATAAAGGAAGAGAGCATGGCTGGGAATTCTGCTTTGATTGCACTGTGCAGCTTTACAAGCGAAAAAAAATGCAGCCTACGAACAGTTATTTTACTTACTTGCTTTTATAAGTAAAGTAGTGTTCTGATCTTTTATTAGAGATTGATTATTTTGTCCTAGTTTTTTGGGGGAATTGGGTTTGTTGTTTTTTTTTCTCTGTTACGAGGACAAAAAAAGTGGGGTGGAGAAGAGAAGGTTGTGTCTTTTTGGTTATGAATTTGCTGTAACTGATGGACATTCTAATGCAAAGCTCATGTTTACCAAGCTCAGTACCTCTGAAATAAAAGCTATGTTTTCCCCCCTATTTCTTGAAGTGAAAGCAAAGAAAATGAGGTTAAGAAATGATGGGTGGATGAAAAAAAGACAGTTCCTGTCACTGAAAAATATAAGTGGGTGGATGTGTCAGAAATGCTTGATTGATGTCTGTGAAAAACAGGAGCAATTTCTAGTTTACTCTCAGGAATAATAGCAGAAAAACAATTTTAAATAAACTACTGAAATTCTCAGTTTGAGTTTTCATGGTACAATTCCAATTCTTGGATTATCACTTATCCAGTTATAGATTGGGCAATTCTGTGTGCACTGAAAAAAAAGTAATGGAGGTTGAATTTCTGCAAATGAGTTTTCAAAACCATGTACATTTTAGGGCAGTGACTGGTCCAGTCCTATTACTGACATTGCCTATAACATTTAAATGATGTTTCAAGATGCACCTCTCCACATAAGACAATAATAGCTAAAATCCCCAGGCATGCTTCATTTCCCAGTGACTTTCCTTGAAACCACTTGCAGCATGTGCAATGACTTTAATATGACTGAAGAAATATTGATGTACATCGAAGAGATCAAGGTGGGACATGTTTTTCTGACTCTCTACCTAAAAAAAAAAATAAAGCAACATCACCTCTCTGTACATTAGACTTTCTGTCTACTGCACTGGCACAGAAGGAAGATCTCTGAGGGCTTTGCAGTGCCAATAGGGATGATTTACATGTTCAACACTATTTGTTTTAATCTTGAAGGTAGTGGAGGAGGGAGGGAATGGGTACAATGATACATAAAGAAACATTATTTCCCAAAGGCAGATTTTATTTCTTTAACAATTTATAAACCTCCAGAAGTGAAATATCACTATTCTGGGACTGCTGTTATATATCAATGAGTTTAGCAGCTGCCAGCCTTATGCATGTATTTCGTACTGTACATACAGTGCAAAGCCCATTGATTCAACAGTAACAGGATCTTTATTGTCATTGTTGCAGTAGATCACTAAATTTGATCCTAAAAGACAGACTGTATGTTGCAAAATGTCAAAGGCGAACTTGTATAATAAGCAAAACCAACTCTACCTCCACTAATCAACCTATTAACTACCTCAGCTACTGTGTTTCACTTATTGTGCTCTTTATTAATAGGAGATATTACTATTACAGTTCTGTTCATTCTGCTAGCACCCTACCTATGTAGACATAAAAATGTGACCAAATAATGAATATATTGATTGAAATTGTCTTGGAGTCTAGTGAGGGAAGGTGGATCTGTACCTCGGGAAAGGCACTAAAAAACAAATCTTGTGATTCTTATTGTAGTCATAGTAGCTCTGTAGCGCCTTATAGACCACTTATAGTGAGTAGCTGGATTTACAGGAAAGCAATAGACAGCCTAATTATAGGCAGAAAAATCAGAGACCAGCAATGATAGCTGTTTTAGTAGAAGATGGGTTCCTGAAGCTAAAGCCCAATTACTGAGAGGTCTCAAAATGGTAAAAAAGATTGCATGTGAACCACAGGTCACTCCATGACCTCAGACAGATACCATGGGCTCTTTCTGCCTGAATTCTACTAAATCTTAAAATTAAAAGAAGGAGAAAACAGAAGGTTTCTTCTTGAGGTTTGAGGGAACCTGAAGTAATAAGGTAGATAAGACTTTATTTCTTTTCTGGAAAGTAGACATACATGCTTCATTTTCGGGTTTTACATATACAGCAGGAAAAAATACTTTCAGAGGGGCTCTGAATCCCCCCTGTTAAAAGGGCACCTATAGTAATTGTCTGTGTTACCTCTGTTTACATTTATCAGAGTGCAGTTGTGGTGAGAAAGGATACATCTCTACTGAGATATACACACTGTTCCCCTGTGTGTTTTTTCTCCCTTTAAGCTTAATTTTGTTTGAGTTGGAGAAAAATTTAGTTTTCAGCTCCTCAGCTACAGAGCCTTTACTGTCAGCAGAATCACTGTATTTTCCTTAGGCAAAGACAAAAGAGACAATAGAAGGGCAGTATATACAGTGTGCATTGTTACAGTCTCAGTGGGGACTTCTGGTATGGGATTGATTATGGGGATACAGAGTAAGGCAGGGCCACATCCTTCTCTGAGAATGTGTTGGAACTCCAGAAAGCTATTCCAGACACTGATGCCTTTTTCATTGCTTTTATTGGGTGCTAGGTCTTTGGGTTTAGCTTGTTATTTTATGATGTTTATGTATTTATTTGCTTAGAAATAATTTAGTCCAGAGTTTGCTGAAGATTCCATGTGTTCACTTGAGATGCAGCAAGATTCAAAAGACGAGAATCAAAAGTTTGCTTGATACTATTATCATTGTTGCTCCGAGGCTTTGAAAATGTCTGGTCATGACAGTGAAATGGGGAGCAGTTCTGATTTCTGCTAGGAGCTTGCAAAGCAGAAGTCTGCTGATTTTTCAGTTCCTAAGAATGTCCGCATAGTTTTTCTAATCCCTGGAAGTGGGGAGCCAGCTTTTAACAACAGCAGGAGGGACTGGACCTTTGGTGTTTGCTAGCTCTGAAACTGGGATTTAGCCAGTTTATTCTTTATTTCTCACAAAAGGGGAGTTATAATGCTTGCTGGAGCCAAATGACAGTTGTGGGAGCTGGGGCTTCCATTTACTACATACAACAGCAAAGCTAAGAGGAAGCCATGGCTGCCAGATGTTTGTTTTACATAATCCAGATGATGCAGATGTCTTTCTTCAGCAACGGATGTTCTGTGATATTCTTTGAAGGCTGGTACCTAAGAACTTTCCCTATGTTGTGACCTGGACTATGCATGATTGAGAGGAATGGAGCAAGGATCCCTTTCCTGAGGCAGTTTGGGTTCTGGGGTGAAAGAATAGTTAGGACTTTGTGCCTGTTTACTCCTATCCCAAAGGAAAGTGGGTGGGAGAACAGTTTAAAGCGGTGGCTTCCTTCCTGCAACAACCTACACCAAACCTGAAGGAAGGAATAGAACAGAACAGAATACAATACATTACAATATTTCAGTTGGAAGGTGCCTACAATGATCATCTAGTCCAACGACCTGGCCACTTCAGGACTGATCAAAATGAAACATATTATTGAGGCTGTTGTCCAAATGCCCATTAAACACTGACAAGCTTGAGGCATCGACCACCTCTCTAGGAAGGCTGTTCGGGTGTTTGACCACACTCTCTGTAAAGAAATGCTTCCTAATATCAAGTCTGAGGAGTACAGGTTGTAAGGAGGGAGAGCTTGAAAGGAGCATGAGAAAGTCAGCCTCTGCATAGCTGGTGAACTGCAAGTCTGAAACTAGCTCTGTTAGAAAAAAGCCATTTCAAGAACATGGGCTTGTCTGTATTGTTTCCTACTGTGATGTCCTGAGGTTGGTAAGAAAGAAGACACTAGATCTGAAGTCAAAGTAGCACCTACTTGCAGAAAAAAATATGAGGGACAGATGTTGGCACTGAAGTCTTTCCAAATACAACTGTCCTTTCTATCAGTGGAAGAGTTCCTAGTCTTTGTAAAAGTCAAGGAGAAGAGTTAGAAATTAAACAGTGGAATAAAACAAGTCATGCTCAGGTGCCATAATGGACACCCAGAATTCAGAGGCACCTTAAGGTGCTGACAAGCCCTGTGTCCTCAGACTTGATGAAGTGGAGAGAAACCTAGCTGCAACCTTAAAAAAACAGTAGGAATATGAATGCTGAAGAGAAATGTTTATTTTGCTGACAACAGGGTTGCATTGATGACAAAGTGAACAGATTTCTCCGAGTGCTGTAGGCGACATCTATACTGGTAAACAAAACAAGGTCAAGCCTTGAACAATGGCTGATGATTGTTCAAACAGTACATTTGTTTGCATGGTCTCTGCTATTGCTCTAGCAATATCAACAAATGTTTTCCAGATAATCTCTGCATGTGAGATAGCACAAAACAGAGATCTTTCTGAATAAGTCTGAATGCAGCCACCCTGCTTTGTTGGTATCCTGGTTTTGTCTGGGATAGAGTTAATTTTCTTTTTAGCAGCTAGTACTGTGCTGTGTTTTGGGTTTAGTATGAGAATAATGTTAATAACACACTGATGTTTTAGTTGTTGCTAAGCAGCGCTTACTCTGAATCAAGGACTTTTCAGTTTCCCAAGCTCTGCCAGTGAGCAGGTGCACAAGGAGCTGGGAGGGAGCAGAGCCAGGACAGCTGACCTGAACTAGCCAAAGGGATATTCCGTACCACAGAACATCACATACAGTGGATAAACCGGGGGAGTTGGACAGGAGCCACTGATCACTGCTTGGGGACTGGCTGGGCAGCGGTCAGCAGGTGGTGAGCAATTATTGTGCATCAGTTGTTTTTTTTTCCCCCCTTGGGTTTTATTCCTCTCTTTCCATCTCCTCTTCATTACAAATATCGTTGTTGTTATTAGTATTATTTGGTTTTAATTTCAATTATTAAAATGTTCTTACCTCAGTCCATGGGTTTTACCTTTTTCCAATTCTCCCCATCACAACGGGGAAGGGAGGGGGAGCAAGCTAGTGCCTGAGTGATACTTAGATATTGGCTGGGGTTAAACCATGACAGTTGGGAAAATGAATCTTGCAACTATGCCATTAGACTAACATCCAACTCGGACCATAGCCTGTGATCCCCTGACAACTACAATTGATCCTGCTCTAAAATTCATTGGTGCCTGCTCTAAAAATGTTTAGGTTCTATTCTCTTTCCTTTGATGGGCAGAAGTCTTTTTGTTTTCAGCTATATTATATACTGGGCAAAATATAATCCCAATGGCTCTGGTAAATTGCAGTGTTAGACTGGGGAGATGTGACCAAGTGCAAGTGGCATACAATAAAAATGTCCCGATTCCATAGGCAAGCACAGGGATGTATAAGAAACCTGTGAAACAAGGGACTGGAGCTGTTGGGAGCACTGAGCTACAGCAAGGACCCTATGCTAGGAGAAATGATGGAACTCAGCTGAGAATATATTCTCCAGTGCTTGCTGGTTGATACAACTGAAAGAATGTCCTCTTGCTCCTACCTTTCCACTTGGGAACATTACTATTAGGCTAGGTCCTCTCCTCACTGCTACCCATGTGGCAAAGAAAAAAAAGAGATGTGTAAAATGTCACCAACTAATAGCAACTGGACCAACTTTTGACTAGATTCAGCTCTGCACAGAGAGACTGTTAGGTTAAAAATGTTCTCTTCCCTTTTCTTCACTTTCTTCATCTGAGCTTCACAAGGATGATCTTGCTCTATCCTCACCCACTCATCCCTTGTCTCTTCAGTCAGCACATCCACAGTGAACAGCACTGTGGAATACCACTGTCAGGTGGTAAAGATGTGACTAAGTGGTGTGGATTTTTCTGAGAAATGTAAAGGTCTGAAACTGCTGGTACTTTCTATTCTCTCTGCTGTTGTGCTGAATGCCTTTGTCTTAACTCTTTCCCTAAGAACTAGGATTCTTGGGGCATGATCCTCTAGCACTGTGTATGTGTGAATGCTTGTAGCTTGATCTTAAGCAATAACCATAATCAGAAAAATAGTTTCAATTAGCTGCCACACAAGAATGACATGTGTGACTTCCTGTGCAGAAAGCTAGGAAACTTAAAATATTTGTGATTTTGTTGGACTGTGCTCCAGTCCAACACCAAAATATCCTCAAAGTGAAAATGGAAGGTCAAGAGTCACCTTGGCTTTCACCCAACATGCAAAGTGAAAGAAAGCGTGTATTAGAGGAGGTAGAGGAGTATGCTTCACGGTGAGCTGAAGATAGAAACACATTGAACATGTAGACAGTGAGAATACAGAGAGTTTTCTTAGTTCCAGTGAAGACTGAGCAGAAGGAACTGTCAGTCCTGCAAAGAAGAAGTAACAATACACCTGTTGAAACAAGCACAGAGAACTGGTGAAAAAAATTGTGCTTCTCACCTAGACATCTGTTGACTTTTGAGAGACTCCAGCTGCACTCTGAAAAATGTAGAGTGTTTAGGAACTAAAGGGTGGGAAGAAGTTCAGTGATTTATAGGGATGCCTAACTTATCTTTCTAGATTCTGCACATGCTTATCAGAAGCCTGTGAACTCTTGAGACAGTTAGCACATAGTGGGCGTATGGTGAGATACCAAGAAACAGGCATTTGAAGGAGTAAAGAAAAATACAAATGATATATCAGGCTTTAAGTACTATCAAACAGAGCAGCCCTGGAACTATCGTGGCTATGTCTACATAGACACACCTTTAAACAACTGAGTGTGTTCCTTGGGACCAACCACCTCAGATTTATGCCCAAAGCAAACCCCATCGAAGTGATACTCCAGTGTCAAGTCTACTTCCCTCTCCCTTAAATGTCTGCAATAAATTGCAAGTCTTCTGCATTTGAAATTTAGGGAAGGTCGAATATATATCATTAGTCTGTAAGAGTAACAAGTCTTTAGGAAAAAAAAATACAGTCAACAAGATTGTTTCAGCTAATGTGAAGTTTTTTTGGTTTTTTTTTGTTTGTTTTCTGTGCCAACCCAGACTGGGGATAAGGCAGACTGGGTGGGTGTAAGTGAAAAACAGATGTGTCTGTCTGACTGGCTTTCACATGAACAAAGCATGGTGACGTCCTTGTTCTGGTTCAGGATTTGTATCTTGATTATTTTTTGAGTGCACCTGTCACTAGAAGGAGGGAAGGCTTGGACCCTAGTATTGAAGGTTGCCAGTATTCTGGAGGACTAGACTTTCAAATTCTTACCTCTAGCATTGCAGAAACAAGGGTCTTTGTGCATGTGGCACAAGATGAATTTAGGCATCTTATGAACACAAAGGCCAAGTAAGGTGTTGTATGGACACAGCTCATGTGGGGTCTTGGAAGGTGGGCTATGAAAAGAAGGAAGCAGGCCACAGCAATTGTCACTAGAACTCTGATATACAAAGAAGTATGTTTTTACTAGAAAGGATGTAATGGCTGAGTTTTTGGAATACAGAAATCCTATTCGGGTACAACATGAACATGTGATCTCACCACAATCTATTAGAAAGCAATATGGATTAGAAAGCAAGCTGATACTAAATACATCAAAACAACTATCCTATATAGTTGAAACTGCTTTGATCATGAAGGAAATAGTAATGCTTATGAGCATTTCTAGGGTTGACATACACATGTGCATTATACCCTGTTGCAAAGATGAAGCAGCTGGGACACTGGAACAGGAGATAAAATCCCTGAATATGTTACAGTGTCTTTCCATTCCTCGTAAGACACTCCAGGCAGCTGAAACAAATGTGCTAGAAACAGAGAAAGAACTCATACTCCAGCATTAATTGCTTCATAATAAAAGACCACAGGATGTTACTTCTTAACTGTGTGGTGAGTAGTGACTGGTGTGCAACATGTTCTTGAGTGCAGGGGGCCAAGCAATCTTACTGTTGGATTTAGGATAATCATGAAGGCTTAAATGAAAATGTAGGTCTTCCAGAGATGAGCCAGGAAACATACTCAGTGGTCACTCATGAAAGGTTTATGTAAAACTGTAGACACAGTGCAAAGTGTTGGCAGCAGCTGGAGATTACTGTCTAATGACATCCCAGATGAACACTGTGAAGTGCTCTGTTCATACTGAAGAGCAGGACTTGCATTGTTGGAATAAATTATAATCCAAATTCTAAGTACTGGATCCTCTTTTTACATTAAATCTTTGTCTTAAAGGGCTATTTTTTCCACTAGTTATAATGCAGTACTTTAAACAGCTAGGAGCCAATGACTGCTGGAAAGAGTGTAAGCCAGATGACTACTGGCTTTCAGCACAGGGAAAGCTGGGCAGAAACATTGACTCACAGGTGTGTCACTAAATCACTCTGCCAGCCTGAATTGTTCCTCAGGTGATGCAGTCTGAGCACCACACCTGTCTAAGGGCTGTGCCTGCACAGATGAAGTATGAATCCAATTAGTTCATAAAGAGAAAAAGATTGAAAGGGGAGATGAATTAACTTTTGTCAGTATATATACACTTGAAAGAAGGAAGCCCCAGGAAGACAGAAGAGCTGGTTAAGCTGAAGGACAATACTGGTATACAGGTAATTGTTTGTAAACTGGACATAAATACATTAAGAATGGAAATTAGAATGAGTTTCTTATCAACAAGGAATAGCGGGGTAAAAAAAGAGGCCTAGTGTAGTTCAGTAAGAGGCTCAATCAGCTCAGTAGGGAACTACATTTTCTAAGATTACAGGAGATAGATTCACAGCTCCAGGAGTTCCCTTCTCATCCTGCATTCCTGTATTTTCAAAAAGAGAAGATCATAATCTGCATTCAAATATACTAACTGTAACTGTCTATAGCTGTAGGTATTCCTGCCAAGACTGGTCTGTAATTGGCATATTTATATGTACAAATGACCACTTGCCCAGCTATTTTCTGGTTTGTGCAGCCATGTGGCTTGCAAGTACAGAAGTGATTGTGCACTCAAATAAACATGCACAGTGCTGCATGTATGGAGTCTATGCAAGTTGTTAGCTACTCAAAAATACAGTGCAGTGAATAGATTAAAAATCTGTGCTGCTTTTCATTGCTGAATCCACCATCTCTAAGCATTAACACATGAGATATAGGCATTTATGAACCTATCTGTAACATAGTGGCACCACAGAAATAAATATTTTAGTGGGTTGGTTTTTTTGGTTTGTTTGTTTAATTTTTCTTTAAATGACTGTAGGGAAGTTCTTTCCCAAGACTGACTGCATGGCTTTCTAAAAGAAAACATTTTCTAAGATATCATTACTTTTTTTTTACCAAAACAGCAGGAGAAAATCTTGAAGTTATCCTTTGGGGAAATACAGGCTTAACATGCTACTTCAGCTAACCTCAAAGTCTTTGGGAGTGAAGACCTCAGAAATCTCATGGGCTCCAGTTCAGCAAAAGACTTTAGCACATCCTTAACATTAAACATGTGGGCTGTGCCTTTGAAGTCAGTAAGTGTACTCACATGCTTTCGTCTGCTGCTGGATTGGGCTTTGGCCACCTGTTTTTTATCTCAGCAGGACAGAGCATCCAGTCATTTCTGATATGCCCTTACTCATGCTAGTGGTTCCTGAGCAGACGATAGGACCACTGTGCATATAAAGCTTGATCAATTCAGACCGTGTTAAAGCCCACCAGTAACACTGGAAGTTTCATACTGTTTAGCATGCTGCTTAGCCATTTTGCCTGTTTGTTGTTTTTTTAAAAATTTTTTCCTTTTGACTTATAATTCTGTTTGAGTTTGGTTGCTCCAGGGATTCTTGCACTCTTGCCTTCCAAAAGCAGACAGACTGGTTAATAAACATTCATAATTGCAGGCAGTCCAAGACACAAATTAGATTATCCCTTGTAATTCATTTATTCACTTGCTCAAGTCAAGCTTCCATTATTTTGTTTTTCTTATATCTACAGAAGGGAACAGGAATCAAACCCCTGAGCCATTCCAGGCTGCATATTCACTACTTTTTCTTCTAAAGTGCCAAAATACTCAATTTGTATTTTCTTCCTCAGCCTGCAAGGAAAATAAGGTAATGGAAAATTAACTCTAGTGAAAAATCAAGTGCATATAAGTACAATCTAATGAAGACAATTTATACTGCGTGTCCAGAGATATGACTGCTAATTTCCTTTTCTGAGGCCCAGGCTCTGTAAGTACCTTTCTTTTGTGGAATGGCTGTATGCCACTGGCTGGTATCACTGGCTGGTTGTGCCCATCTGCTGCTTATGGCCTACCAGCTCTAACATTTTCCTGTATTTACAAACAGAGTCCTTGACCTACTTTTGGAGGCTAAGGTATAATTCTCCTCTGAGACTGGTTTTGACACAAATATTGTTTCATTACATTTGCCGGAGTAACTATTTCTTCAAAGTGATGTGTCAAGCAGAAAGGAGAGAAGACAAGAAAACTAATGGAGGCAACAACTGGGATTTTGCTAATAGTGGGTTTGGGTCTGGACACAGTTTCTGGTTCTCTGGTGTGCTGCTGGTATCGAGTTCCACACTCCTTTCTGCTGACTGTTCTGGATATTCACATTGCCTTATAATGCCATTGACAGATGCAATGATACCTCCTGACATTGGCAGTAAGGTCTAATTTTAGTACCTAGAAAACATCAGTGAAAAAGCGAATTTTCACAGAAGAACAGATTCAGGATATTGACATTTCTTCTATGTTTATGAGAGGAAATGATCATTTTGCTCTGGATCAAATTTGCAGATGCTCCCTGGAACATTGTTCTTGATACATTTGTAATGACAATGTCTCATTTTCCAAGTCTACATTTTCTTGGAAGAAGTAATGTAATTCTGGGCCATGGAAAGTAATCTGCCTGGGTGGGAAAAGTAAAAATTATACTAAAATTAAAAAAAAAAAAAAGAATAAGCATGTTTACAGAGAGAATTCACTTACGAAAAAAAGAACAGGTCCTGTGGGTTTTCTCATTTCAAAGTTCTGCTCTATGAGATTTTGTTGTTTCTTGTGGGTAAAATGATAGCCGTCAGACATCATCTTATAAACAAATTGTAACATACAGATTAAACCTTAGACTATTTTTAGGATTACTGGGTTAAGAAAAACAACTGTAATGGAGAAACAGTAGTGAAAAAAAAAGAGAAAAAATCAGGCTCTGGGAACTCATCTGGTTCTTCTTCCATTTTAAAGCTTTTGTTAGGGAAATGTGCCTTTGGAGAAGCTCAGAAGTCAATAGGTCCAGGATTTTACAAATTAACTCTGAGTGTTAATTTTTAGTTAGTTATAGAAACTAAATGCCAGCATGTTGTATTGATTTGAATACTCACCCATAATCCACTATGCTGACTATGTAAGCAGACTTCATCATCATTTCTCAAAACTAGCTCAAAACTAGCAACCATCTCATCTCTTCACTCCTCTGTCAATTGCAGTCCTGCTGATTTACATCACCGATACATGAAATACTCCCATCTCATGACAGTCATCTTAATTGAGAAAGCAGAAGCACAGGGATGGTATTGGCTCAGGAAAATGGAGACAGACAAGTATGAACTTTCCATTATTCTGGATGCTGGTTATAAATGTTTTTCCTCTTCTGAACTTTGACTTGTCATAGTTGGAAAATCATTACAGCAAGTAGCTGCAGATGCCATTCAGTGCATATTACATGACTGCAGGGCTTCTTTTCTATATCCTTTGTTAGAATTTCAGCCAATCTGTGTAATCATTTCTACTCAGTCTTATAACTTTTGTCTGCAAAAGATGGATTTCAGTGTCCATCCACTACAGGTTCCCTACAGTGTAATTGTGATGTGCCAATCCAAAATATGTCAGATTCCTTCCAATTTTCCTGCCACTTTATAGAAAGTGTATTTGCTCTCTAAATAGTTTATTATTTCTGAAAACTGCTGGAGTGACAGACCTCCTGATTCAAGTCTTCACCCACATAGCAGAAAAAGCATGATTAACTGCAACACAGCTACATCACATCTTCCCTCCATCCTAAACCTGTCTGTAATAAACTTCCAGGGATGAGAGGGAATTCAGTTTCCATGCCCATTTAATTTTCACCTTCTCTATTAGGACAGACGAGAAAGATGCTAGTTTTAGACTTTCCAGCCTCTCTTTGAGCCTGACCTCTGAAGTCTCATGACCTGAGGCTTATTGAATGAGCCTGACAATGAATGACATGAAAAAGCTCAGGGCAGAACTGCAGTACACTTGTTTCAGTGGAGATTTGTAGAGGTCAAAGGAGACTTGCAGGCTTGTTATAAGAAAAAAATATGGTATGTTTTATTTTTGCACACCAGTATCCATCATTTGACCAGGTCCATCCACATGTTACTAGATGGTATGACAGGACTGGAAAAGGTCTATAAAACATGTACTTTTGCTTTAACACTTTTTCTTGGCTCCTCCAAAACATTCCTTTTCCAATCACTTTAATCCTTCTACATACTGCTTCCTTCCACAGCTGGTCATTTGACCAGAGTTACAAATATTAAAAAAAAATCTCCAAATTATTGCACTTTTTTGTTGAGTCTTCCTGGATCACAGGGGCAGACAGAAAGTGAAGGCAATGACAGGAGAGGAAGAAGTCATTCTCTGTTCAGAGATCCCCTTCTAGCCATGTACTTTTAGTGAGGTGAGAGGACAGGAGAGACTAACAAAAGATTGCAAAAGCAATAATGGGCAACTGTTTTGCCACCATAAGAAGCTGCACAATGGGAGGAAGTTATCTCCTTATTTGATATCAGATAGAGATCTGTGAAAAATGGTGCCTGCTTGGTCATACCGCATGTATCCATTTTCCCTGGCGTTACCAAGAACGAGACAGATGCAGGACCCAAAGGACACAAAATACTGTGTGATGGTGCTATTTGATTCTTTTTTAGTCTGCTTTCACTGATTGACCAAATGAGGTCACTTCTGCAATGCAGACTAAGAGACTAATTAACAGGCTATTCTTCATGCAAAGTATGATAAATCAGAAGGAACACCTGGAATACACCAGAGTTAACACAGACTACACAAGTTTTCCATATAAAGAAAGGTAGTAGCGAACTGGAAGCTAAGGGGACAGCTCATGCACAAGGGCAACAGCTCAGACACTCAAGGACATGGCAGTTAAAATAGAAGTTCATTTGCTTAATGAGTGGGACATCACTTGAACCAGGTCTTCAGCCCCAGTTTGACAATACTTAATGTGAGACCAAAGCTGACACCTTTTTATTATTCTTAAAGTTGAACCTTGAGCTGAATGCTCTCTTACATTGGTAGATATTAGTAAAGTTAAAAACACTAAATTGAGATAACAATACTCATGTGGAAATGGCAGGAAATTGATACATATTTTTTAAAATTCACATGATTTGATTTTGTAATATTTATCTTCTGAAGGCTATTTTGATTACTGAAGTTCTTCAGAAAACAGGGATTACTTCTCTGGTAATATAAGACAAAAAAATTGAATTCTTAAAAGTGTCAGAGCTGACAATCAGAAAAAAATTTGCATCAAAGAAGCATTTCATTTTAGTATTTTAAATCTTTTTTAGTAACAATTCAACTTAATTTTAAAATTTTCCAACTAAACTTTTAGGTGAAAAAAAAAATCATCCTAAAATTTCTTTTTCTAAAACTAGCTTCACTGTCAAGTTATTTTCATTTTCCTTGTCACAAATCCCTCATAGTTGCACTGCAGTGATTCTT
This sequence comes from Microhierax caerulescens, assembly GCA_035590215.1. NCBI lineage: Eukaryota > Metazoa > Chordata > Aves > Falconiformes > Falconidae > Microhierax > Microhierax caerulescens. Next base: position 49,223,395 of record JAVJGJ010000037.1, on the reverse strand, counting down.
TACTGTTTACCATTATGTCTGTGTCATCAGTGCTTTTCTATCACATCTCCCCTAGAACTGACAGTAGAGGTTAGTGAAATATTCTCCTCTTGCTGGATAATTCTTGGGTTTGTAAGTTGTCATATCTTATACAAAGCCTATTCCTGCATTTCTAGGATTTCTGGTTACTTTCTCTGTTTTATAAATAGACCAAAATGCTGATGCCAAGTCTGCACAATACATTTCAAAAGGGTCAGTCAATATCTGTTAGAATAAACAGAAGTGAAATTGTGTTAAAACTTCTAAAAGGAAAAGATTTCTAATGAGAATATTCTTATTTAGGGAATAGAAACTCTGAAGATTGTAAGACTGAGTGAAGTTAAAGCCAAAATATATCCAGAAACAGCATCCTGAAGAATCTGAAATATGTTTGGAAAATTACATGCAATCATGTATTAGGATTTGTTGGCCAAAGTTGCCTGGCTGCTTCCTGGGGATTACTGACTGCAAGTCTCCAGTGTCTCACAGTGACATGATTGCCACTCCTCTGTTTAGTTAATTGAAGATTTGAGTAAGTCACGGTAAAGAGAGGCAAACACAAAGAGCAATTGTCTTGTGGTTGTTTTGCAGTGTGAAGCTGAAGGGCCATACTCTTCGAATGAGTTAACACCGTGTCCCCAGAGTAAGAAGGATAAAAATAAAGATCTGAACAGTATTGTTCCAGTTAAGTAAAATTAGAAGCTGTTTTTAACAGCTCTTGCTCTGCAGTGCTATTGTTAGAACTTGTTCACTCACTGAAGTGTGCTGCATAACGCTACAGTATGTGCTCCCTCCTCAGTGTAAGAGCTCTTTGCTGATAGCTTTCTGGAGCCAAGAATGTGCCACATAAAATGAAGCAGCTATTAAAATGTGCATGAAAAAACAATTTGCTTTGTGCCTAGTTATACCTTCAAGGGTGATGGTTATCGATGTATTTAATCTGAGTCTCTGTGTCTAATCAAGCACTAGAACACAAAATGGTTGTAAGCATAATAAAACCGTGGCAGTAGGAAAGCCAGTGGAGACAATTCAGTGATTTGCTGAAAAGTGTGTGGGGACTGGAACAGGAGAGGAGAGGCAGAGAGGAGGAGTAAAGAAAAAAATGGGAAACAAAGCGTTATCCTGCTATTAATTTAGTCTGCGTGTGGCTTTTGCATAATTTATGTTAGTCAGTTGGGTGATCATCCCAAACTTTTTACAAGGAGGCAGGATTTTTGTACAATATTTGCATGAACGGTAACACAGACACTGTATTTACAACAAACAGCCAGGACCCTGAAACAAGAGCCCAGCAAAAACTCTTGTAAACAGTTGGTGGAATGGAGAGATGTCTTCCTTCACATGTTTTATATCTCTTAATAAACTACCTGTGGTAGAATGAGTCCAAAGGCAGAAATTTCATCCCTGTACTCTTACTCTTCTGAACATCAGTTCAACAATTGCTAGCATATTTACATCATTAGTAGACATTATTTTGTTGTTAACAGTAGTACTCCATATACAATTTTGTCCCTCTTACTTGCAAAAGGGTAGACTATGGCATGTGTTAGTAAGCTACAAAGTGTAAGAGAAAGAGTTAGGAAGGTAAAAGACATCATGCACTCTTGGAAACACAGACAAAAATTCTAGGCATGGAAAAAATGTACATCCTTGCAGGAATTTATTCTCATTTCAGCGTGAGTGGGATTTTCATATCAGTAATTCCATATTTCTGTGTGCACTGAGAGAAATCTGTGGATTTAAATAGGCCTCTAGAATCTCATGACAAGAAAGAGCAAACCTTTGGTGGGTTCCTAGGGAGATAAAATTCACAGTGACATCTGAAAGGAGAAGGAAAGCATTCAAGCAACACCAACCCTTCCTTTCTCTGATCCTTTCCCTTTCTTTGAAAAGTGATTGTCTGTGGCCGTATGAAGAACTACCAGGAACACAAACTACCTGAAAACTTCACAGACACTTAAATCTGCAGACTTCAAAGATGTATTTAGACCTACTGACATGCCTAAATGTACTTAAATGTCCATTCTGGCATCTGGTTTCAAGAGCACAATCACTCTTGCAGATACTCAGAGTCCTGAACCAAAGTGGGATAGATATGTGCACCAACAAAATTATATTCCTCTGCAACACGGCCTGAAAACAACCTTCCCTTCAGATCCCTTGATCTGCAAGCCCTAGTAGGTGGCCAGAATCACTTTTTGTTTTCTGAAATCCAGGCACGAGTCTACCGAAGGGGCCACTATATCATGGTTGCCTCAGAAGTCAAGCCAGGCCTTGATCCTCTCAGCTGTTGAAAAGTCAGTGGAGAATGATGCAAGTAGACAGTCATAGCTCATTGATTCACACAGTTCTTACTGAAGGACTGGGACCTAATAATATGTGTTTCTTACATCAATAATATATCTCCTCTGCTTAATAAGACCCTTTAGTTTACTTTGAACTTGCATTATATCAGATATTTTTGCAAGTGATAATTAAAACAGTAAGTACCTGTGTCTGGATTTAACTTTAGTAGAATTATTTTCAGAGAAATACAAATTACATTTCCCTTTTCTAAAAACAGCATTGGTGGAGGGAGACCTGATACAGTCTCTGTCTACTATTATAAGGTCTATACAAACAAGCTTTGATTTCCTCTACATAGAGGAATAACCTGGCAAAATTCAAGGGAAATGCGGCCACTGACTGGAGGAATTTCTAAGGCATTTGCCTCTCACTTACTGAAATGTGTTAGTCCTTGGACGTGGGTTCCTTCTCTGAATGTGGTAATACTTAGAACCTTATGTTGCCTTTGATCACATACTTTAATCATAGAAATTAGAGATGGAACAGACATATTCATTCATCTAGTCCATTTCCTGCTGCTGCAGAATTGGTCTGCAGTTTATTTTTGAGGGCTTTCTAGTGCTCACATTTCTCCCTGAGATCAATGGGAGTTCCTCACCCAGATCAAGGGCAGTGAATGGCTCATAACTTGTGAAACTCATGCTGAATTGTACTTTGTACAGTGTTGGGTTGGTGAAAATAACAGAGTATTCTTCTCATACAGCTCAGAGCAAAGCATCTGCTAGAGGACTAGGCATGGATCATTTGTGCAGGTATTAGCTAAGTAGAAAGGAAAGGCTATCAGGACTATTTTTCTGTGCATTCAGCTTTCCAAACACAAGTGGCTTCCTGTGTGTATCATCTGTCTTCTCTGTGCAACGTTTTCAGTCAGCTCTTCATTCTTTATTGATGTTTTTCTCTACACAGAGCTGATCAAGTTTTTCCTCATTGATTTTTTAAAATCAAAATACTGATTTTTTAAAAATAAAAATACTAGACTAGTGTTAATTGAAAAAATATCAGTTTTTAACAGGTCTGGTTGCATTGTATTCCTGACATGTTACCATTTACAAAAGGACATACATGAAGTTTTGCCTCTCCTATGGTGAATTTTAAGGTTTTGCTTTTTTGAAGAAATTTCTAATAACTTGCCTACTATCTGTATTAGGGAAATTAAGAATTAAGTTTTGTCTTTGGGTTTCTGGTAAAACAGTATTGTCTAAGGCACAATCATGCAGTAGGTGCTGTTTACACTTTTTTTATTACTGAATTTGTTATAATCCCTGAATCTTTCCTCCACCCAACATTCTCCGCATTAATTGTTGTTTCACCTCAGAAGGTTCTGATGATTTGCAATATTCCCCTGGCTTCCATGATACAGTCTATCTGGCATTTCCTTTTTAGTACAGTACTTTTCAAAGTAATTAAAATATAAGCCACAACATGAAAAAGCCTGAATTCAGCTGTCAGGCATGTCTGCATATCATGGCACTGGTCCGACCGTAAGCTCCTTAAACGACGCCCTGCCACAGAGTTCCACAAAATGGAAGATTGCCAAACAGTTCTTAATTCATATAATTTAAACTTGGTGGCATGAATGACTAACTGCAAAATGCAGAAAACTGTCGAAAGAAGACCAAATACTTGCTAAACTGCAAACTCAAATGTGACTTTTCAGCTTCCTCTGTGGCTTGTAGTTAGCGTTCATTATTGTGTAACAAAACGTAGCATCTCTAGTTCCTGCTGCGTATTTAATACAGGTAGAAATTAGGCCCTTGCCCTGATCCAGAACAGTGGCAAGACTGCATTTTCTTTAACAGATGAAGAAAAAAAACATAATATGTAGAACCAAACATGGAACTTCCCTTGCCCTAAATATATTTTAAGTGGGCATCTAATGAGCAGGACCAAAGGAATTCCATGGAGGAGGAAGTCTTAAAATAGTATGGTTGTGAGCTGAGCTGTACGAGGTATTTGGCTGGCTCTCAATCCACAGAAGGCGAAGTGTCACACAACAGCCTAGTGTTGCTGGGCGCAGGTCATTGTTAGTCCCTGCAGGAAAGGGATTAGCTAGACAATTGCCTTTCTGCAGAGCAGAAACAAACTTCCCCATTAATTGCAACCAGCCTTTTCCTGCTCCAGTAGGTTACTCTGGCTTCTTTCAGTGCAAAGCCTTTGCCGACAGAGCACACAGTACCTGTGGGGACAGGAGATGCTTCCCAATTAACTCGTCTTGTCTTTGCTCTTCTGCATTACAACCTGATGCAACAACACTTGCCTTTTAGAGATAACAACACTGTCTTAAAATTCACCAGGGAAAATCAGTTGTTATTATTATTATGCACAGCACTTCACTAAATAGCTGTAATATAGCATAAACTTATATTCATCTCCAGTCCAGTGTAAGGAAAGAACTGTGCTTTATCATGCCATTTTCAAGAAAAAAAGTCATTTATGTGATATTTGGATGGCTCTCAGGACAGGGAGGCTGCATGCCTGCAGAAGTGCATATTTTCTACCTCTTAGCTCATTGACCACTTACAGACAGAAGCCTGTGTTTTACTTATGGGCCAAGGCACAAGAATCTTGTAGTTTATGTTACTACTACATTATCACTGTTCCAGCTGGCATCTGGGCACGGAGAGTTTTTCTCTTGTTCCTGTGTTAAACTAATATTGCACTTTTATCTCCATCTGAAGTTGGGAGAGGAGCATGGTTCAGTCTAATCTTGTTTCAGTTCTTGATTTTTCTCTGTATTCACTTTGGTATGGCTGAGGATGTCTGAAAACAATCTTATGATCGAAACCTTATCTCTTACTATAATTTCTAGCAAAATCTCCAGTTACTCATAGTGGTACATGGAGTATTTAAATATTTACTTTCTATCTACTCTCCTGCCTCCTTCATATAGCTTTTTGCAAATATATAGGTTTCTTCCTATGTAGACGTGTAAAAATATTAAACTTCCCCATCATCCTGCTATTAAAATTTGTTCCTTTGTGGATCCAGCGATTTCCTGCATTTTCTGGATTCTCGCAGTCACTTCAAGCCCATTTTTCCTGACAATATTACTCTCTTTTCTGGCAATGCCATACTTCTTGAATGTCTTCTGTCATACTTTCAGAGATTCTCATAGCCCTTTTCATCCTTCAGTCTTTTTCACTAATACTTATGCTGTTTTACTAATGCTTATGCCCCTTCCTCAGTCTCTATCAGACCTTACTTTCATATTGTTCTGCACATTTGCAAGTGTTTCCTAAAACATGTACTCTGAACCTAATACTTTAGAGGAGGAAAAATATCCCATTCGAGCACATGATCAGCTATACAGTGCTGCAAACATGAGGATATATTTCTTGTTACACTATTATTGATCATTACAATGCAGTTCCCACTGGTAGCAGTGTATATCCTGTTTATAAACCAGTTAGAAAATATATGCAAATCACAATTTAGAAAATGGAATTAAAGACTGAAAATATGAATGTTTAGATGCGTGATAAAGCTTTGACTTTGTAATTTTTTTCTCTGAAACTGAAGCCTGAAGAAATTAATCTTTTCTTTTCCTACAAAAACATTTAGCACTTTTAGGTCTTTCATTATTTGTGATCACATGATCTTCTGAATGCTCTATTTTCTAAGCAAAAAATTAATTCTTTACATGTATGCTAGCATGAAGCATGAGTTCCTGTGCAGAGGGAGTCTAAACCAATGACTTAAGAAATAATTAATGAATTCAGTTTCTTTATCATAACAGCTTTGTCAGTTTAGGGAACATTATTAGAGGAGCACAAAACCATGCACAACTAGGAATCTGTTTTTCTTAGTATTATAACTGCTTTACAGGACCTCATATAAAATAGTCAAAAAGCCCTAATAATTTATTTCCAGTGATATTTTCTCTTGAAAGATGGAACTGTTCCCAGGACTACCTCTAAACAACAATATTGTTATTTAATTAAAATAGATCTTTGGCTGCTGATATGATTTCCCCCTATGGAAATTGATTTTCCATAGGATTCATTGATTTTCAGAATTCAGCATTATATTTACAAAGAAAAAGCACATGAATACAGCACTGTAGTTTCTCGTAGGATCCTCAGTGCCAGACTCAGCTACAAATTTTTCATTCTTAGGTCAAAGTTCAAGCATATGATGATAATGTAGATGAGTCAAGTGGCTGCCAGTGGCCCCAAACATAGACTTAATTTCTGGCCTGTCCTGGGGAACTATCAGTCTCATTCCTAGTACCACAATCAAAACTCTGTGATGCCCTTTTGTTTATTGACTAGGATATCCTAGTGTTGAAGTTTACATAGATACATGTGCATATGTATACATACATTCATATACCTACACATATGTGTCTGTGTGTGCATATATATATCTATTGATGTTGCTGCTGGAGCAGTAGAAACATGGAATAACATGTACTCCTGAAATGCTCTTTAGAAAATGGCTTTGGATGAGCAACTGGGAAGAGCCGAACACCTTGTGTAGTTGAAAAGGAAGAGAAAGAGTACTTGGCAAAAGTGAATGTAGTAGGCCCTTTTCCGTTTCCCCAGAGCACCAGCTGCCACCAGTGGGACTGTGGGAGAGACCAAGACTGTGTTTAAGTGGCTGATTTGCAGGGCATAATTAGTCCTCGGACACACATGCAACTGTAGAGGAGCCAGTATCTCCTCAGCACTTTGTCCTGCCCGTTCCAGATGCTATATATGAGAGAGATTTTGGGGGGTTTGTTTCTTTTTTTCTTTCTTGGATCTCAAGAAATCCCTGTGGTCAGGTCTCGGTAACCTTCAACTTGGCCACAGCCACCAAATGAATGCTTTCCACTGAAGGGAACCCTGCAGCAGAAACCAATTGCCTGCCCCTTCCTTCTGAGTTCTCACAAGAGAGAACTGATACATCTGTAAGTAAATAGAAAGACCATAGGAGTTATAAGTGATCTTTTGTTAAAGCATTTGATACACTAGGTCATGAGCCTTTTCTGTACAGATTAATCATGTTAGCTTGTATAAGGAAATTATCACATGGATAATAAACCAGTGGAAACCAAAATGCGGCAGAGTTTCTAGTTCTGGTACAGAACATTTTAAAGTCTGGTTTTTATTTTCAGTTTTATTAACAGATTAGTGGAGAGGTCAAAGAGAAACCCATTAAATTGAATGCGTTAGAGAGAACTGTGTGAATTTTATTGAAGGCAGAGATAAAAAAAAAACAAAACAAACCCATAAACAAGCAATGTTAAAAACCTTCCTTGAAAGAAAATTGATTATTGGGCTATTTAAATTGACTGCCAAGATGAAGTCAGGAAGTTGGTTTTGTTTTTTGGTTTTTGGGTTTTTTTTTTAATTATTGTTATTATGCACCAGATTAAGGCAAAGCTGTGGGGATAAACTTCTGTTTTTTCTTGTTGCTTTCTGCTGAATGTTGGGTGTGGTCCGCCAGCTCCTAAGAGCTTTCTCTACCAAAATCACTGCTCTTGCAGGGTTCTGGCCAGCAGGAAACATTCTAGACATTGTTTTTCATCTTTATTTGATTTTAGGTTTGTTAGAGGGCAATGAAGTTATTTTATGGCCTGTAGGGTAGGAGGAATGGGATATAGTATCAGTGCTCTGTGGACTTTCCTAAATGAAACACCTTGGACTACAGCGGGCAGAATTCAGTGCCCCCTGTGACCCTCACAAGTCGTGTGTTCTGTTGCCAAGCCAAGGGTTATCAGTAAGAAGGTCTATTTGCACTGGGTTAAAGTAAAAGTGACTTCTTTACTGAAGGAAGCCTTTCCAGCATTAATTAATCTATGAAATTGAATATATGTTTTATCAAAGTTTGAAGCATGTCACAATCTCCTGATGCTTTAAGACACGAGTTTCAAAATGAAATAATCTTTTGTCCTAATCAAGTCTTGCAGAGAATGAGCAGCAGGCAGACTTGATGTGTTTTGCTGTAGATCTGAGAGAGCAAAAAAACCCCCAGAACTAAGCCTGCATTACCACAGTCCTAGAACCAAAATGTGCCACACGTTACCTCCGATGTTGCAGGGCAGACTGGGGAAGGAAGAGGCAGGGAGCTGGCAGAAGGAGCCTGTGGGTACCAGCCCAGCCACTTGCCACCTGGTTCTGTTGCTGCCTTGGGAGCTGGAAGGCAGAAATTCTCATCTGAATCTACATATGTCCCAAGAATGAGCACATTCATATAGCACCAAGAAATCACTAACCTGAGAGAAGATTCTGTCAGTTCCTACCTACATCTATCTCTTACATGGCCCAGAAGGCTGCTGGCAAGAGCATTCTTCTGGACTCTCTGAGCTCCATTGGATAGCCTGAGAATCAGTAGACACCTGGTACTTATTGCTGACCATCATTTGAACAACCATAGTTTTACCTCATAGTGTATTACCTCTGAGTACCTCATGCTTTTTGATATTTTGGTTTCTGAGAGCTTATCTAATTAACAACAGTTATCATGGCCATTCCACCGATGACAAACTTCAATTACATTGAGTGTAGTTGCAGTCTGTTACACCTCACTAATTTTTGTAAAAATTAAATAAGATTAAAATTTTCTTTTTTGTAATGATATCTGAGTTCAAACTAATCCACTCTAGGTATTGCTAAAATTTCTCCATGTAGGTTACACAGATTGCTACTTAATAATCTGATGCATGGGCAATGGCTCTTGGAACAAAATGAGTACTTTTCTGAGGTCCTGACTGTTACAGAGCCTATAACGGGCACAGCCTCAGACGAATTTGTGCTGAGTTGCTGAACTTAAGTACCTGACATCAGAATGTTAGCTTTGAGTACACTTCAGTGTTACGCTCAAGGCTAACTAAAGTTGATTGCTTAATATAGGTCCTTTATACATGTGAGAAAAGTTTTAGGATAAGACATAATTTAAAATGCCTAGAGGAATTTGAAATTGTAACAAATACACCATATTATATATATGTTAGTGTTTTGACAGGACTGATCTTCTAAAGAAACAATAAAAGGATTTGATATAGTAATTTGAAATTATTAATCCTATGCATTCAAAAGTGCTGCCTTTGCCAAGATGTACTGATTTTTTCTTTTTTTTTTTTTTTTCTAGATAACAGTAAAAATTTACCTAGATTTTTCTCCCAACGTAGTCTCCTGAAATTCACCCTTCGATTTTTTTCCTTGAGAAGTCCCGACATAAAGTTTACATGAAGAGCTAAATAACGATGTCCTTACTCATAATGAGTGATTCACAATTTGCTACTCCCAAATTGTAGCCTTAATCTACATCCTGTAGGTGTGTGTAAAAGGGAGCTATTAAGTATGAATTAGGAGTTTCAAAAGTGACAGGGGCTTTACAGTAAATATGCCAATTTGGGTTATCGAAATTCATAGCTTGGAACACTTACCATTTCAATTGTAGTAGAGAATACTAAAATAAATAGCATGACACAACAGCATGCAAATTACTATTCAATACTTCAAAGGTAGTAAGCTGTGAGGCACCATGCCAAAGATCAAGGAAGAGTGGGTTTTCTGAGTGTAAATTATTGCACCATAATTCATGCTCTGTTACACAATGCAGAACTTGTAAGCTTATTAGGCAAATAAGCTTTTAAATATTGCTAAATTAAATGCTAGGTTGATAATGTAGTATGGTAGATTGGGGGTCCTTCTCCCTTTCAATTTATAGCAAAAATAGAAGATAAATTAGCTTTACCAACAGTACAGCATGATCCTTTTGTGTCTGGAATTGCGTGGTTTAATAGATGAGTTTAGGTGAAACCATCAGACTGCAGACATTGCTGGAGGTCAGAAACTTTGGAAGTCAAATCTCAGTTTAGTAATTTGACATTGTCAACATACACATCCTATAGGCCTTTATGTTATGTGTAAACAAAAACTTTGACAGTGGACAGCCGTCACAGAATCTTTGTAATTTAATTGAAGGCAATGGTATCCAGCCTATCTTTAAAGGATCCTTTCGGGTTTAGGCTCAAAATTTTTGATGTTGATGCCTGAGTTTTGTGGCTTTTATGAATAAAAGCATAACCAAATAGTACCAAACCTACAACTGCAGTCACATCTTCTTTGTACTCTGATGAAGCAAATTCAGACTATTGTCCTACATACTCCCAACCTCAAGAGAGAAATTTGGTAATGATCTTCCCAGCTAACCAGACAAAGCCTCCACTGAATACACATTAGATCTGTTTAGACCGGATATTTTATCTGTGGTTGGACATAAAGGATTATGTCTTTAAAGGTGTCTATGAGCTTAATTTTTTTCACAGGTACCTAATTTCTCATAAAATTAGACACTGGTATTTTAGAACTTACAGTGTTAATCATCTAACTGCTAAAAAGTACTGTACCAGTAGCAACATAAATCTCTGTCTTAGCATTTGCTTCTCTGGAACAGAACTCTGTAACTCTTCAACGGCAGCCTTTCCATTGTGGAGATCATTTTGGAAGTATGTTGAAGAAGAACTTCCTTTGAAAGCATGGTTCTTAAAGAGGTGGTTATGTAAAAAAGTCATTTTCACCTGAAAAGATCCTTGTCTTCTAGCTTACTCATGCTGGTAAGGTTTTGTCCAGGTTTCTTTGTGTTAACTTTTTTTCATTAGAGCATCCAGCAAGGGGTCCCTCTCTACAATGCAACTGGCAACAAATTGACCACACTGTTTGAAAGGCAATATGATGGATCACTGATGGTGATGTTTCTTAGGTCTTGTATGTCCCTGCCCAACTGAATGGTGTGGAACAGAGTTTTGCATGCTTGCAGAGGAAAGGGACAGTTCTCAGAGCTGAGGTGCCTCTGCTTGATTGAATTTAAACTTGCACGCCTGTGGAGAATATATAGGTATATGAAACAATATCTTTTATTGTCTTATTCGCCTTCCAATTAATCTTCTTTTAGAGTTTAACAGACTGGCAGAAACATCCCTTTCCCCCTCCTTTTCAGAGGGTTTGTGTTTGCCAGAAAAAACAGAATTTGACATTTTACCAATGTAACTGAGGGAGAAAATGGCAAAATTAAACCAAGGCTAGGTTCACTCAGAGGCTACACTGATACTCGAGGGCAAAGAAAAAAGTTATTCAACAGAAACCTGAAGTACATAAAGCAATAAAGCCTGAGGTCCCTAATAAGGCTTCTGGTACTGACAGAATGTAAATAGTGAAGATTAATAAATGTAATTAATTAAATTGGACCAGATTTTTCTATAGGACACTGTGAAGTGTTCAGAAACTCTCCAATGTGCCCTTTCACAAACTTTAATTGTAGAAACTGAAACAGCTGTATTATTTCAGTAAGTGGAATATTAATATAGTCAAGAAGGTTAATCTGCTAATTAAGTTACCTTTTAGGGAACTGGGAGGCTGGATGTTTAAACATCATAGCCCAACTGTTAGTGAGAAGAAAGTGTAAATGTAGGAGTGATTTAGACTGCTAAATCATAGTTTTCCTATGAAAATTGTTGCCTATAGGACTGTTGTTCACAGTCTCGAGAGAAGATCTGTGTTTTGTCATCTCAACAAGACATATATATTGTTATATTGTTATACTTGGTATTATTATTCATAAATAGATTAAAAGTGGTACCTACATCTTATTTGTTGAAAGTATAATTTGAAACACCTTAATGTAATATCTCTGTTCCTTTTTTCGTCATCAATAAGGAATGGGTAACTGAACAAGCAAAGCAGCCACTGTAACACTGTTGAGTATATTTCAGGGGTACTAAGAGATAAGCGATGCCCCGGAGGAGCAGAGGAGAAAGAAATATAGCATCTGTCTTTAAGCAGGGAGAGAAAGAAGACTTGAAAAATTAAGTCCAGCTGGCCTCATATCAATACTGGGAAAGATACTGAAACAATTTACTAAAACAGTCAATTAATAAGTACTGAGGAGTGATAAGAAAAAGCCAATATGGATTTATCAGGAAAAAGAATGTCAAGTCATTCTAATTACTTTCTTTGATGAGGTAGCTGTCCTTGTGAATAAAAGGATGCAGTAGATACAATATATATATATAAATCTTGCATTTTGACCCATCTTCATACAACTTTCTCACAAGCAAATTAGAGAAAAATGACCTAAGTGAAAGTACTACAAAGTGGCTGAAAATGAGTGTTTGGGAACAGGTGTGAGTAGTTCACTTTGCAAATGGGTAGTTGGTAAATCCATGCTGGCCAGTGTTTTAGATGATTGTATATACTGTCATTGCAAAATCTTGTACGTCTTGAGAGTGAGGGAGATTCTAAGTCATAACTGCATTTAAAAATCATTGTGAAGAACTGGAAAAATGACCTGAAACGACTGAAATGAAATGCCATAAAGGTTAGTGTGAAGCAGTTTCCAGGGAGGAACAATCACACACATGGATACAAAGCCAGGAGCAACTGCCCAGACAGCAGTGCTGTGAGTAGAGGGTGATAGTGAGGTACAGACCAAGTATGACTCAGGAACACAGTGTCTTTTTTGGAACAACAACATTATTCTGTGGTGAATTAAAAGAAATGGTATGTGTAAGACAGAGGTAGGAATTCCATCTACCTGACACTCTGAGCTCTCAGCTGGTGAACTTGACCCAGCTTTGGGCACCACTTTTTCAGAGAGATGGAGACAAATTGGCCAGTGTCCAGAAGAGAACAACAGGAATGATAAGCCGTTTAGAAAACATGACCTGTGAGGAAAGATTGAGGGAATTGGGTTTGTTTAGTCTACAACAGAAGAGCCTGAGAGGGACATGATAACAGTCTTCAAGTATGTAGAAGGTTGTTGCAAAGAAGACGGTGATCAATTATACTCCAAGTCCACTGACAAAGCACAGAAAAAAGTGATTGCTTTAATTTAAAATAAGGAAGGTTTAGATTAAATATTAAAAAAAACCCACAAACCACAAAAGATCAAAATCCTTTTACCACTCTGAGGATAGCTAAACACTTGAGCAAGGTACCTAGGAAGTTTCAAGAGTTTTTAAAGAATAGATGAATAAAAAGAAATATGGGCCAGAGAAAATCCAGGAATTTTCAAAGCACAGGGATGAACTAGGTAAAGTGCTGGGGCTTCTTTTATGTCCTGTATTCTCTGATTTCTGTGAAATACTATATAATCTGCTCTGCAAGAGTTACCTGACCCTGAGCTTCAGCAA
>JAVJGJ010000037.1:49194978-49209812 GCA_035590215.1 Microhierax caerulescens | reverse complement strand
AACAATATAATTTGTAGGCCAAAGGTTAAGCTAGTTAATGAGTTTCCTAATTTATGCTAGGATCATTTACTTTATTTGCATATCTGAATTTGTCTTCTGGTTTTGTTTCTGAAAAAGGGAGTACAGTGTTTAAAAGAATTGCAAGTACTTATTTAAAAAAAAAACCACAACTGTGTGTGTAGTAAGCCATTATTATCATTGCTCTGAAAAGTTTTTATAAAGTTAAATAAATGAGACATCTAAAGTCTTAAATTTATCTCTTAAAGCACAAAGGGCAACAGTGACCTAGGAGGTGCATCTATTTCCTGGAGAACATGAACTTATTTTTCTGTTTCTGATATATTTGTAACTATGGAATTTTCCCAATAGAATAGAAAATATGAAAAAATATTTATCACTGTCCAATCTTCCCAGCACCTTAGCAGGGAAGATACCAGTGAAGGTGAGCTAAACCTGGACTGTGTATTGCAGAGACTGATAGGCAGCTATTCCTTTCTGCTGAATCTGCATAGAGAGTGATAAATTCCAGCAAAGAGGTGGCAGGACAGATGAGAAAAGATATCATCTGAAACCACCACAGGAAGATCTGCCAGGGCTAAGTTGCTAAAAGCTTATGGCTGAGTTCTTGCCATATGTCCAGGCAGCATAAACCCAAGGTATCCAATTCTCCTCTGTTGCTAGTTTTATACTGTTCCATACAGTTATTTGTGACTTATAATACTGAGCTTAATTTCAACTCAGGTTAGCTAAAGAAAAGCAGAGATTAAATTTGTTACAGGGAATATACCTACAGATGGGACTGAAAGAGACCTCCTGGGTCACAGAATCCAGCCCCATTACTGCAAATTGTTAGGTCTTACAGTCCATTAAAGTCCTTAAGACTCATTATGAATAGCAGTAAGAAACTAAGCCAAGTGCATGTCAAGTATTTCCCAACGGGGATTGCTGGTGAAAAGCAGGGAAGGAAGTGACAGACACTTAAATGTTTTTTTATCTCTAGGTTTTGCATTAAACTGGTGAAACTATTGGAGAAAGCCAAGTAAAGACCTTAGGAAACCATCTCAATAAACAACAAATAAGGGGCATGAGAAGGAAAGTTTTGTTTATAGCTAGGAAGTGGCTGACATAATTTGGTATGGTCAATCCATTTATATTTGTGATTGCATGCATGTGCATGAAATTACACTTAGAGTGAATACAATTTTGGTTAAAAATGCTTTTTACATTTTTCATGTCTGCATAATTTTCCCATCTGATCTGGACAGAGTCCTCTATTATTTATATTCTTTCGTGTTTTACCTGCTTAAAATGCTGTATCATCACTTCCTCTCCCTCTGAGCATTATGAAATCCCCAGTAGATATAGTGTCTATATAAGGTATCACTGATAAAAGTCAGTAATGACAAGTGCTTCCAAGCTTGAGCTAGTACAAGGCCTTCCTCCTTTCAATGCCCTCCTAAACATCTGCTTTAGCCTACCAATGAGAAATCAGCCATTTAAAAATGATTAGCTGGCAGTTACAATTTATACATAGCAAAAGAGCACAATAATATTGTATCCTCAATTCAGAACCACAGCCTTAAACTTTGCCTGTTTTAACCTGCAAACTCCACAGAAACTGTCTTCTTTTACCCAGTGTATTACAGAGTATTGCAAAACTGCTAGACATGACGTCGCTGGAGGAGCTGTTTTTTCAGTGATATATAAATCACTGCATTTACCCACCATGATCCTGAAAGCATCCCTCAAATACCGCACTGGAGTGGGTGTCCTGGTGGACTTTCAGCTCTCACCTTTCTGATCCTGCTTGAAACCCCTCACTGGCTTATGTATTTTGTCTCCTTTTATTGCCTGTTCCTTGGTCACTGTTCTTGGGCCACCTTTCTCTATGGTGATATGTCTTTATCCGTATTTCCCCCTGATGGTACACTGGAGTGTACTTCATTCTCCCTCCCAGTTTAGCTGGCTATTTCTTCCCTCCACATGGACTGCAAAACATCTCTCCCTTGTAAAAAGACAGCATATCCCATAGCCAGATCTGCTAGACCTCACCTAGACCTCATCGAATGACATGATAAAGGTATAGGCATCAGTGTTATCATGACATTTTCCTTTTACATTTTGTTTGGCATAATTTTCTCTCCCAGAAGCCATACCCAGAAGGTCTTCAAGTATCCGAGATATTAAGGCTATGTTTACGCTGATAAATACCTCCTGGACAGGGACTGTTCTCTCGTCCCTGTCACAGAGCATGTGGTGCTACATCTTCTCTGAGCATATGGTTTCCCAGTGGGTCTAAGATATAAATATTACTTTAAGTGTATTCTTTTCAGATATGTTCAGTAAGGTGAGGGCTGTGCTTCTGCCCATAAGAATTAGGGTTTCTTTGTTTCCAAAACTGTGGGCTTGTCTTGCATGGCTTGGTCCAAAGGTGTGTAGAGATCTCTGAATGCACAAAGCCTGTGCAGCTAGTATTAGAGGACAATACGGACTAATCTATTGTTGTCTCACCCATATTACCTGTTGGGAGTGCTCCCTGCCACATGTGGTCTCGTATCAGTCATGCCTGGATATTATTATTGAAAACTGGTAGCTGTCATAGGCCAAAAGTGTGGCAGAAGAAGGTACTAATAAATAAGTAAAAAGAATGATCATAGGCTGGTAATTAAGTTCACTCCCTGGCCCTGGTTTATTTGGTGCTATAGATGTAATCTATGATTTGGACATGCTGTATAAAGCATTATCTGTTTTATTTTTGCTGTAATGTACTAAGGCAATGTGTAACATATCAGACGCTAACATTTTTTAAGATATTTTCAGCCTCCAGACTATTTTTTTATGAGAATAATAACAGTAACTAAGAAATGAGTGCCAAAACGTAGCTCATGTTTTGCATGTTATAGCTGTTCTCCAAATCAGGCAAATGTCCTTTGCTAGGAAATAAGAACTAAAGGGTGGCAGAGTTCATGGACAGCAACTCTGGCTTTGAGCTGCAGACCTCTCTAGACATGTTTATTATCATTTTCTACTGATTCAACTGCAGGTTTAGCAGCAAAATAAAAAGCTGTCTTGTGTAAAGGAAGATGTAACTCATTTTATGAGCAAGAACCACAAACAGCTGCTTCCATATGTTGCTACTATCAGGACAAATTCTTTATTAAATGGCATCTTTAAGATTAAAATTTGTGCTGAAAATAAACACAACTAAAGCGTGAGATGATTGAGGAGAACAGTGACCCACTCCAGGAGAAAATACACTTCTATTTCATTTGGTGATGAATCTACATGACCCAGACAGAGTGTTCTAACATTGGCTATTGCTGCATTCTGCATTATTTTGACATATAATATAAATGTCTGTGATAAGGGGTAAAAGGCACATTAGGCCATCTGTGCTAGTTTTAAACCTGTTTGTCCAACTTTGCTTTGGGATGTTCTAACTTCTTTTTTCTTTTCTTTTTTTTTTTTTTTCTTTTCTTTTTAAGTGAATTTTTAACATAGTTTGGACCTGCTTCTGCTTTCTGTAGTTTTTCTATTAGAAAATCTTTTAAGTGCAACCCTCTGTTAGCCAGATTGAAACACAGTTCTCGAAGGTGTCATCATGCCGTCTTTGAAGTTGAAGAGGGATGCATCTGCCTTGAATGAGAGCAGGATCAAACCAACAGCAAACCGTTGACTGATCTGATAGTCCCAAGGAAGCTAAGTATGGTTTGAGATCTTCTGTAAAGGAGAAAAATCTCTGGCTTCAGTTTTAATGAAGAAGTATTTTCCTTTCATAACAGCTAGAGTGTGAGTCTCCTGCTATCATTCTCATGGCTCCAGATTTACTCTTAGTGTTATGGATCTTTCTTCTCTAACAAATCTGTAGAGAAAAGTAAGATTTGCAAGCCCAGTTAGGGCTGTCTAGTTTTCTCATTCTGCTCCTAGTAACCTCTGATCACCTGTTTCTTGTACACTTTCATACTGTTGTCTCTCTTTGAGTTTCCGTGCCTTGCTTCAAAGGGTTTTGCAACACAGCCTAAGGAATCATACATGTTTGGCATGTAATGTGCTATCACTTATCGGTCATTAAATGTCTTATACATACATCTTTTACGCAGGGAAAATTTTGTTTTGAAACTGTTACATGAAAATTATTTGAAGGTGTGGGAAGGCTGGTGTGTGATTATGGATGCTTGTCCAAAAGCATTCACATGCCAGTTAAGTAAGTTCCATGATTTATTTTTCCAGACCTTTTCAAAAGAGAATTAAATGTTCTTTTGCATTATTGGTTTGCAATATTTTCATGATATACAGAATTTTTTATTTATTTATTTTTTTTACTTTGGCAGGAATATATTGACTTTTTGTTATGGATGGATGGGAAATCTTGAAAAGATGAGCCACCTACTGACAGTGCAGAGAGCCTGAAATAATGGCTGTCATAGATTTGAGTTCCCATTTCAGCATCACAGGATTCCTGATGCAGTGCCCATCTCAGCATAGCATCCTGGATGGTTTCTTCAGGTCCCTCCCAACCCTGCATGACCATACATGACTGCAATCACAGTATGTTGCTGGGTTATAGGAAACCCCTCCTTGGGTGTGTTAAAGGCACTGCTCTGCAGCCATTTAGCCTTAGCCACAGTATTCAATCGTTTTTAAGATGATCACAAATGGCATATTTATTACTGTGGGTTATATCATCTGCTGTCTTCTGTTTTGCCAGATTTTTGTTCTTAATCATGTGGGTCTTTCTGTGTGTTGTATCTGTGCAATCAAATGCATGTCATTTACACTTCTCCTGTCTGAATTGAGAACATACATTTCAGGCTTGTATGTATTCAAGCAAAGTGAGCAAAGGAGAAACCAAATGTTAGTAACTAACTGCTTTCTGTTTCTCATATGGAAGATTTATCTTGATATACAGTTTTGTGCTGGTTTAAACAGGGAAATGACGTTTTAAAAAAATCCACTTTGGGGGATGTTATTGAAAGAACTTAAATGCATGTTATGATTAACTTGCCAGAGCTACTAGGAGTAAACACATCCTTAATGCAGACTAGAACATCTTCACATAAAACTCTTTCCCACATCCCTCTCCCTCCCCTTCACCTCCCAAGTTTCATCCTAGCCTAAGGCAGTAAAATCCATAGGGTGGGGGGTTCCTTAAACACATTGTACATGAGAGTATGTGACTTATCATCTCTGTGCCTCATTTACAGTGAGACTTAGCAGCTGCTTCGCAACCATGTGATACATTGAGCTTTGTATAATAGTTCACTTGAAGGTCTTTGCACAGTTCAGGCATGTCAGCTGAGTACCTTCAAGCAGTGCAGGGACTTGTAATTAGAGTGGCCGGAGGCTGCTCGCTTTTCTGAGGGGCTTTGTCTTCCCCACAGATCCCAGTGGCATCCTGTTTCCAGAGGCTTGCCATCCAAGCACTCCAGTGCGGGCTCGGCGGGTGGTGGGGGGATCCGAGGTATGTCAGGAACTGAAAACAGGTATGAGAGTTCAAGCCTAGACAAAGGTCTTGTTAGTCATTTGAACACAAAGCATGCAGCACCTTGCCTCTTTGCTGGATCCCGCAGCAGGTAAAGAAAGAACCGCCCTGTGCTTTACCTCAAAGGAGTTATGCCCCAGTCCCTTTCCAAAATAAACAATCCACTGTGTTTATCTGTAATGACTTTTGTCACTTTAAGCAAGTTGGCTGATGCAGACATTCTTGGGAGGATGTCAAAGGAGAAACACTCTGTTTTCTAAGTTGGCCTTTTAAATGACTGCATCACTTCTGTAACACGCTAAGCATTTTATACCCTGCTTGCAAGTTCCCATCCATTTTTCCCTGAGCAGTTTTGGAAGCACAGATTGAGCAATTTGGAAGAGATAGGCCTGAACTTCCTATTTCTGCCTTTCCATTTCTGTTGTGCCCTAAGACAGAGGGGAAAAGAATAAAGAAAAAGAATGAACATGAGATTTTTATACAGAAGAGCACACTTTTGGCCACCCAAATTTGCCAAGGCATGTTGAAGTCCAGAGGATTTTAAACAGCAAAACAAGACATTAGTAAAACATCTGTTCTAAGAAACAGATAATTTGGCTTTACTTCATAAAGGGATTAATTTTGATGTTTGGGGTAGGAGGAAAGGTTCTTCACAAGGATAAACTGTCACACTGTTTTCATCTGTTACTCTCCTGTACTGGCTCTGTTAGAAAGTATAAATCAATGTATGAGAAATGACAGGTCTGACTGTAAGGAGCCATGTTTACCTGCTCTTGTACCTCTCTCTCATGGCTCACCGAGGAAGAAATGTGTCGAGTGCCCACACTCACTGCTACAGGAGAAAACAGGGTTTTTCTGCAGAGATGCAAAGAATCACCATCACGTTGGGCTGGCACTCACAAGGCACAACAGCCCCTCCCTTCCCACCACCTCCTACACCCACTGCCTGCTTTGCCTGGCAGTGCTGTCCCGTCACCTTCGGAGGGGCGGGAGTGCGGTGAGTGCTCACCAAAGTGACTGAGGAAATACAATCTTAAATAAATCTGAAGAACTCTCATTTTTTATGAATGAAGAAACAGATCCCCTGTCAGTGCTGCCGGGAGGTACATGGCTCTTCTTCTCCCTGGAAGAGCAGGGCTGAGGACACCATGTGCTCATATCCACCACAGCCCTTGTGGCTATATTTATCCTTCTATAAAAAAAAAAAGAGTCATGGACCACCCTCTGGCCCTAAGCCTGCTCAGGCTCAGCTGCCCACAAAGCAGGAGATGCTGGTGGGTTATAACTTTACTAGTAAATGAGATGGTTGGATTAAAGAGAAGTTGAATGGCTGCACTGCTGCTACGTGAGGCTGGTCCTTGGCTCTGGGCAGTGCCCACCAGCACTGCCACACAATTGCCAGAGATGGTCCAGAGGTCATCATGGCCCTGAGACTGTTCCCAGTAGGCCAGCTGGGCACAGCTGGGCTGGGAGTGTGATGGGGTGCTCTTCCTTGCCAGTTGGCCTCAGAGCCAGAGACCAGAGTCCCAGGAACACTTAATTACCAGTATGCATAGGTGGACTTTGCACCCCTGCATCTCAGAGAGCAACCTTAGGTTTCCTCTGGGCTGTGGGGTGTCCCTGCGACCCTAAGACGTAATTATCATGTCACTCTCGGTTATTCAGTTCAAAGTATCTGAAACAGACGAGGGCTGTGTTGCAAGCAAAAAGTAGTGGTTTTATAGCACAGATTGAATGTATAAGCTGCACACCCAGAGGTGTGCCAGGAGGGCATGGGGAGCACTTCCAAGTACAGTGTCTGCTGGGATAGCATTAGAGGCGTGGAGAAGGTGGAGGGAGACAAATGTGGTGCCAGCTTAGCCACACTGCCCTGTGGAAGTGGTCCCTGGGGGGAACTAACCCCTTACTTCCTCCAACACGTGCTCCATCATCTGCTGCTGCCTTTGCTGCACCAGCTTGCTACTATCATCGCTTTTCCTGATGCTGCCTCTGCCACTGCTGCCGTGGCTGTGCTGCAGCCTGCAGCGCGCTGGGCAGCAGCAGGCACACCGACACGCTGCATACACGCAGGGAACCCTCCACCTTTCCTTGCAGTTTTGCAAGTTCAGCCCATGGAGCTGGGCTGGCTGGGCAATAGAAACCTGACATCAGGTTTATGTTGCTGGCACTCTGAGTAACAGCTGGGTTTGCTTCCAGACCTAAACTCCTTGCAGCCGTGAGTGAATTGCTTGTTAGAATAAAGCTGGCTAATTTAGTACTAATTTTGGAGTGTCTACATTGTGTTTTTTGTCATAGCAGTCTAAACAGACCTGAGAAACATTCAGCAAGCTTGCTTGGGCTATTCTTCTGCCTCTAGAAACAGCAAAATAGAAACAGCCCAAACCATCTGGGGTTTGGACACTGTAATTCACTCATGCTAATATTGTTATTTATATCCTCCAACAATATTCATTAATATTGAATAGATTTTGGCCCAGTAAATCCCTTGTATATACAAAAATAGAGAAGCCTGATGAAAAGAATTCCCTGCCTGTCCCTCTGAGTTTGTAACTAAAAATTTTGACTTCGGGCTTTGCATTCTCTCTAGCATTTTGAAATCAGTATCTCCTTCTATTAATCTGAATGTTCTGGTGTTTACCTAATTACCTACGACATAAGAGTATAATCTCTTGCCAATTTTTCTCTTACAGATGATATTTTATTAAGTTCTACATATGTATTGCTGAATTGCTTCTTGTTTTTCATTGGTCTTGGAAATAAGCATTGTAACAAACTCAGTTTAGCAAACAGAATTAAACTTGCAGGTTCCCAGGCACAGGGAGCATCTAGCAAGCTTGCATCCAGCTCATTTTATGTTAAGACTGAACATGTCTGTGATTGTGCTCTGGCTGGTGTTAGTGACAAAATCCTATTGATTTAACAGAAAGTAGGATGGGGCCCAAAATGCTAATTTTGTTGACTTTCTTAATGGGCTTGAGTTTAACCCTACAGTATTGAAGACTGTTTCCTTTCCTATGGCCCAACTTTATCTCTTCATCTCAATACTCCAAGTTTACATAACTCCCTTTTTCATCCCATCAACAAAGAATTATGCTGAATTACAGCTTTGTTACTGAAGGGGAATTGTGCGTTTGAGGTATATTTTTCATGAGGCATTTTGGCCAAGTGGAAGAGGTATTAACATGAGAAACTATAAACAAATCTTGGTTTTCTAAACTGCGGATAGAGTGATTGGCTTAATTTGTTTCTATACACTGCCATCCTGAAAACTAAACTGAAGCATCCAAATTAAACAGGAGATGTAAATATTAGCCAGATGTTCCCTGGTGTCAGAACTCTTTTTTTGTTTCTTTTTTTTCTATTAAATGGGTATGCTTTTTTCATCTAACATAATGACCTATGTTTTAGATTTTGGTCCTGGCCTAATGGCTTTTTATCATATGATTATGATATCATCCAATCATGTAAGCGTCATGAGATGCTGTTCAGCTTTGCTGAAGCACATGAGTGTCAAACTGCTTAGTTTAGGCTGAACCATTTGTCTGACTGTCTTAATGTGGGGAGTGAATGTGCTGTTAATTTAGGAAATGCCAGCTGAGGCTGAGGGTTTAGTGAGCCAAGCAAAACAGAGCACTGACCACAGATTGAAACATTACAGAGTTCCTTAATGGTTCTGTCAAAAAGAAATATAACACTTTCCCCCCCCCAAAAAAAAGTTGCAATAGTCTTCTGGTGCAAGTAGCAACCAGTAGGGTTTTAGCATTGATAAACATGGATGGGAAAGACAGGCACTTGACTTAGCTTTTGGTTAATGCTTTTTCCTGAAGGCATTTGTTTGAATTTGATGATAGTGAAGCTTTTGCTTCCATTCCTCTCTTTTAATATTACCCAGAAAAAGACTACAACCACCTGTAAATCAGGTTTTAGCAGATACAGACAGAAGATTTTCAGTATAAATAAAATTGTAGCACTGACTTTATGAGTTTAATGCAAATAAGCAAAGCAAAATGACAGCTCTCAATTTTTTTCTGTTGCCTCAATAGCTCTGCTCAGAAACATGGTCTTTTTTAAATTTCCCACAGTGTAGGTCTGGATTTGTGAGATACTGAGAATGCTTGAAAAGCCTCAAATCTCCTGCTAAGCAATGACAGTGAAACCTCCATGAATTCGGTCCTAGAGCTTGAACACTTATGGGTTCTGCTGAGAGGGTTTGCTGCAACAATCCTTACTGTAAGTCTCCCTTGTTGCCG
This sequence comes from Microhierax caerulescens, assembly GCA_035590215.1. Taxonomy (NCBI): domain Eukaryota; kingdom Metazoa; phylum Chordata; class Aves; order Falconiformes; family Falconidae; genus Microhierax; species Microhierax caerulescens. Next base: position 49,200,080 of record JAVJGJ010000037.1, on the reverse strand, counting down.
AGCTGCACATCTGCTAGGGCCCTTGCCCTCCCCTGTCTTTAGTGTTGGGTTTTGTTTACTGATCTCTTAGAAACATTGCTGAGCTTGGTTGGGACAAGAAATTGTTTTATGATATCTACTTGGCATCCTAAGGACCTTGGTGAGTGCAGAGAGAAAACCTGAAAAATAACATTATTATTATTATTTATCTGTCCAAAGCTTTGTTAGAGGAAAGAGGCTTGCCTGTGAACACTCCTCTGCAGAAATTCTCATCACTTAGGCCACTTAAAAATAGACTGCACAAAGCACCAGGGAAAATGCTGCAGAGGGCAAGTCTGCACTGTTAGCGAGAGGGACTAGATGACTTTCCCATATCCGTGTTTTTTTATTGTAGCAAGGTAATGTGTTACCACTGTGTCCTCTAAGGCAACAAAACAGAATAAATTAATCTCAAATGCACATCTGCCCTGAGCTTTCTACCATAGTCAAGCAACTACACTGAAAATTTCATCTGGAAACGACCAAGAATATTGCTATTAGTGAACTGCAAAATATCCCTTACACTAAGGAGCACCAGTGTTTGAAAGTAAGGCTTTGAAAGTCCTTCTGACTTACGGGAAAGCTTATTCCAAATAAGCCTTGTGAAAATAACTAAATGGTCTCTTTTCCCCTTCTCTGACAAAAGGTGTGAATTGCCTCCAGTGACATTGTCTCTGTGCATCTTGCTGCTATAAGGACTACCCAGCCATGTAAGACAAAGGAGGTGGAGACCACTTCCACTCCCAGAAGGCTCTCATCACATTGCAGTATCAGGCTTTATTTCAGTTTATTACTTTATTGTCTGGAAAATGTGAAAGAGATCAAGCTGTATTTCTCATAGAGGAAAGGATGTATCTGTTGAAACAAGTGGACCACAAGGAATGGATCAAAATCTAAAGAAGCCTTTCATTTCAGTTACTGAAGCCACTTTATATTCTGTAAAGCACGTTTTATAGCAGTTAAATAAGCAGAGCAAGCCTTTAAAATCTTCATGTTTGTTTGGCCTCATACATTAGGTAAAAGGTCACCAGTGGGTCTGCATTTTGAGAGGCTTCTAGTATGACTTTCTGAAAATACAGGACTTCAGTTCATACAGACAGTTCAACTACTCTGAACAATCCCAAACACGCAAACCACCACAGCTGAATTAGCAAGATGGGCAGGTGTTACAGATGAGTAACTGGTCAGACTTCTCACCACCTCCCTCTCTCCCTTCACATAATATCTCTTTATTTCATGTCTAAAATGATGTTTCGAGATCTTAATGGCTGGGGCCACCTCTTTATATGTCCAGCAAGATTTGTGCTCCATTAATGGGCACTATTTAGTAGCAGCCAGTTCCTCAGTAGTCCTAAGCAAAAGCACCATCACTCACTGGCTGACCAGAAGTGTGTTTAACTCATATTTAATCTTTGTTTATAGTATCAACAGAATGTTTTCTGAGATACCACATTGCATCTTCTAGACCCAGAGCCCCCAGCAACCCAAAATATAGCCTTCAGTCAAAATGTGTTTTGTCCTGGTCTTGTTAAAAAAGTTACAAAGGGAAGGAAATGCTTGATTTCACCTTGCATATTTGTTTTCCATTTCATATTTTGCAATGTCTATGTAATAAGATTATTTTTGTTAAATATTTTATGGTTCTTTACTAATTTGCAAATACTTCAAGGAACTCTTTGTGATTAACGCGTGATGAGACTGTCCCTTTAACAGCTTTTCTATTCTATCATTATTTCTGCAATGGTAATTTTTTAAATGATAGCACTTCTCTTCCAGGTTTGCAATCACAGCAGCTGTATATCAGTGTTTCACTCAAGTGTTATTAGTCAAGAATTGCTGCTATCACCCAAACCTTATGATAACAGAAACTCTGTTACAGTATCACTAGTTCCACATTAAAGCATTTACAAATCAAAGATAAATCACTGGGTGGAAAAAAAACACCAAGCAAAACACAACAAACCAGAAAAAAAAAATATCCAAAAAAAGCACACCAAAAACAAAATACATGAGGAATAAAGGTCCTGTGAGAAGAATTGCATAGATATGGGTTGGACATAACACTGACCGTCATAACTGACGTAACACTTGTGCGTATCACCTTGGGTGGTTTCACAGCTGCCCAGAGGGGAAGATGGAAAGCAGTCTCACTTACCTATCTCCCATGAGTGCACTGAAGCTGAACTGAGTAATGTCTGCACTATTTTCTGAACCTATCCAAGATAGGAGTTGAAATGTATCCAGGTCCAAAAGGCCATAACCACTTCAATCAAGGTTTTTGCATTCTCCTGGCAGCACCTTTCCCATGTACTTAGAGTGGTGCTGGGGATGAATGCTGCAAAGGAGCCGAAGGCCATGGGGAGCACTGTGAGCTCTGAACTTACCTGTGCCTTCTAGTTTCAACATGCTGGACAAACAGTACGAATTATCTACAGGCTTTATTCTAGCCATAAACTGCATTGCTGTCCACTGTAGCAGCCATAGCTTGGAGAGTGGATTTCAGAGGTTTCTAAGTATTTTGGGGGCAATATTATGGAATGACCTTCCAAACAGGTGATTAACAGAAAAGACTACAACATTGCTAAGAGAAGCATTCTTCATGTTTAAAGAAAAGACAATTCAGGATTTAAAAGTGAAAGCTAAGTAGTGAATTATTGGTATTCCCAAGGGGATGTGTGATTTCTGTTTGTTGATCGTTTGTTTTATACCATATTTATACTGGCCAGGAAGGAATTCCCACTTCCTCTTTTCCCTTGATGTATACCTTGGCCTCTAGTTTGTTTATTTGTTTGCATTCCTTTGAAGCATTTAGAGACTGGCCATGGCTAGAGACCAGTGAAATATCTGTGCTAATCGCAGCTTCCAGGTGTTTGCATGGCTTGTGGTCCTCACACAGCATCAAACCCATGTGCTGATTTGGCATCAAAATCCGTTTCTCTCTTCCCCCAGGTTGCACTGGCAGGGAATTTTCAATGTTTCTGTTTTCCTTTCGTCTGTAGTGGGTTTAACCCTACAAATCACCTGCTGTGACAAGGACTGTGGACAATGGCAATGCCTTTAGCGACCTCCTCATTCTCTTGTCACATTAATCATCATGACTTTTAGTCCTTTCTGTTGGTCTTAAGTTTGCTATAGAATTTTAAGAACTATTCAGAGTGGATCAAAATATAGAAAGGCCTTTTGTTTTGGCTGCATTTTCTGAAACCACTTTATGTTTTATGACCATGAAATCTGCACAAGAAATTCCTCTCATTTAGCAGCTTTGCTTTCTTACAATATACATCACAGTATCCCCAAAGAAAGCATAAACCTCTTCCATTTTTAATAAAGGAGACTTAACCATGTTTGAATAAAAAAAAAATATCTCTGAGAATCTGGACTAGTCAAATAAGGCAGAATTAATGTATTTGTTATTACTACTGCTTTGGCTGTCTTACAAAAATATAACAAACACCACTGACCTTAACAAAGCCAACAGGAGTTCAGTATGAGATACAGAAAATGATGAAAACCAGAATATGTTTTGTTACATTTTGCAACGTAAAATATCATTAGAAATTTGTCCTGCTGTATAATTTTGATCGTGGTTTCCTAACATCCTCTACCTGGAACTGCAATAAACTCTTCCCTTCTTCATGACTGGAGGCTGAAATTCCTCTTTAGAAAAGGTGGGGGGGAGTATAAATACTGTCATCATCTCACAGAAGGGGATATATAGGTTCAGAAAGTTTACATTTGCCAAATTCACAAAGACCCCTGTAGCAAGGCCACAAAAAGATCCCCAGAGCTTCCCGATGCCATTTGACTGCTATGCACACAAAACTACACTTCCTATGACTTAAGCCAATAGTTACATCAAGATTATGTTTATCAGCCAGAGCTAGTCAAGGCTTTTGTGAGTTTATGTCTTTGTAGCTATTACCATTTAGAGAATTTCTGTGGTCAGTTGCCATTAGAATTTCACTGAAAAAAAAACCAACAAAGACTTTAAAAAACATGTACAAATAGGCAGATGTATGCATATTAAAGTAAAACAAAAAATCTTGCTGCAAGAGGGAAGTGAGGAGTTTAAATTTATGATAACTGAAGGAATTTGAGATTACTACTGACAGGATTTCCTTCTTTAATAAGATCACAGTAGTATAAATAGAGGTGACATACTGCTTCACTGAGAACTATAAAGTCCAGATCTGTCTTATGCAGTCATTTGCAGATGGGAAAATGTAAGAGTAAAGCTAGGAGATGCAGACAGATTTTAATGTCTGCACAAGGTTCCAGGCCTTAAGGTTTAGGAAGCCCATTTTTAAACTTAGTTTCTTTGAAAAACTGAGACCTGCGACTAATGCTTGTCATTATGGTATAATGATCTATCTTCTTCCCAGAGTACTTGGGGATTACGTTTCACAGAGAAGTAGAGTTATCTGCCAGAGATTATTTGTCATGTTTGTGATCTGTTTCCTCTCTTTTCCTAGTAAAGCCTACAGTCTTCCACAGTTCCTAAGGCATTGAAACCAACTGTACAAATGTCTGTTCTCCCAGACTCTAACAAACCTGTCTCTTTCCAAGCTAACTGCTCCTGGCAGCCGGCTCAGGGAGCTCAGTGTGGCAGCAGCCAATGTCCTGATGGTGTTCCTCAAACATCTTCTTGCTGTACACCTTGCTTAAGACTGGCCAAATGGTCCTGGGATCAGAAAAGCTCATTGAAAGACTGAACTAATGCAACCAACTTCGAGAGAAAACTGTAGGAAAAAAGGGAAAATGCCCTCTGTTCAAGGATACTTAGTTAGGTACCACTTCCCAAACATGCCAAAGGCCTCTGAGCAAACAAAATGGATCTTCTTTGCTCTGGTTTCATGATCACCTTCCAGTTTCACCCAGGGCTGGGTGTTGTTAGCGCACTTGTATACATTCAATTTGTATATGCAATTGTATGCTATGCTTCTGGGGTAGGTGACAGCCCTTCAAACCCTCTGGAGCAAAGAGCTAAAGAAGCTTTGTGAGTGAAAAAAGACCTGTGTGCATAGCATATGATCAACATATTGAAGGTATGTTATGGAAAATCTGCCTACTGACTATGAAAATAC
>JAVJGJ010000037.1:49171462-49192576 GCA_035590215.1 Microhierax caerulescens | reverse complement strand
CCCCCCCCCCCCCCCCCCCCCCCCCCCCCCCCCCCCCCCCCCCCCCCCCCACCACTAAATATAGTTAACACAGCTTGGTTCTGTCTTCTTGTAACTCCCCTTCAGGCAATGGAAAAGGAGCCCAGAAAACAATTTGTTTATTATAAGCAGGTCAGTCCTCCGGGGGATTCATGGAATCATGCAGTGGGAGAGGACAATCACGGCACTGAAATGGTGGGTAATTTTATTTGTTCCAGTTGATGGTCACAGTGGCATCATGCTGGCCAATTACTCTTGAGTCAGCAGGTTTCAGAGGTTAAGACCCCCTTGTGTGTTGCAGCACTGCAGGCAAAGTATTCAGGCCAGATTGAAACCGTTTCAACAGCAGAGACGCCAGCCTTCTTCTCCCTTGGAGATCTCCTTTTTCAACTGTGTACGAGACATACATGTGATAAAATAGGCATGTCTCTAACATCGAGACAGCTTAATTATTGAGAGTGGAAAAAATGCCAGCTTCAGATAAAGAAAGGAAGAAAATCAGCCAGAGAGACAGGCTATGCTGAGGAGGCATGAAGCGAACAAATATTGCAAACTTCGACTGCAGGTTCCAAAGGAAAGATCATGTCTGGGAATAATCCTCGTGCCAATAGCCTGCTAGTGTTTCAGGGCTGCTGAACCTTTAACAATTTCATCACATTTTTCTCCAGTGGAAATGTTTTAAGCTACTTCTTCAGTGATCTGTAATTCTAAGGGGAAAAACAGCAGCAAGGCTTTTGCTTTACCACTGGAGCCTGCCACAAGTGATTGGGCAGAGGCGGATATGAAATCCAAGCGAGCAGAAATAACGTGTGTGAGCGTGTGTGTGAGGGAATTGGGCAGGAGGGTTGTCCAGGACAGGCTGAAATTGTTCCATTAGATGAAATTCATGAAGTGACTCACATTTCATTTGGAGAGGGGTATGGGAAGCAAGGAAGTGGTATTTTATCCTCTTAATTATACTACTAGTGTTATGATCTCAGAAACAGGGGAGGCTATTCTCAGGCTTAAGCTCCGTTGTGTATGTGACATTTCAGGCTTAAAACATCTCAAGTGTATATTTCCTGTCAGAAATATTGTTCTGTGAGAGCTATTCAGTTTCTGAAGGATTCACTGGAGAGTTAAGATCTATGCTTTAATTTTTTTTGGCTAGTACCATGCCAGTTTGCAGTTTCTGGAAAACATCTCAAGAATCTCAGAACCAAGACGTAGATGTATTATTATGATTAATAGTGGTGCTAATTCATCCAGATCCTGTTCTTAAGAGACAGAAATGATCAGTGGGACTCTAAACTCTGATGTCTTGCTTTGCAGAACTGGATCCAAGGACCTCTTAAGTTTAATATAAATGTCAGACTATTTGAATTTGCAAAACACATTGGGATGAATTGGAATGAAAGAAAATGTACATATCAGGGGGTTATTTTTAAATAATTCTACTATTAGGAGTAATTTTTCCTCTTTAGCAATAGGAGGTTATAAGAAAGCTTTGAATATGAAAAATCCTGTAATCAACTTTTTTTCAGATCAAAAAGCATTTTGATCCAAAAAAATGCTGGAGCATTGCTTTTTTTGGAATTGATGTCCCAGGGAAAGGAGGAATGAAAGGTGGGAAGTTTTTCTCATCCTCCTTATTCCTCTAGCACCACTTTATATGACACAAACACTGGAAAAGTCTCACAATGGAGTCCTCACTATGGTCAGCATCAACTACTGACACTATGGCTGTATCTAGCCCAGTGTCTGGGCAAAAAAAGTGGAGCAAAGCTCGACTCAGAGCCTATTGTAAATCAGGTACATTTTACATTGCAGCGCTTTGAACATTAGCAGAAAGTTAAGCACGTATTTGCCTAACCAGGTTTGCTAAGCTGTAGCCGCTGTGAATGTGCACTCATTGTTACAGATGTCTAATGGATAAAGGGCATGCAAGACTTCATTAAAAAAAAAATAATAATTTTAGAAGCTTAGTAAAAATCATTTTAAGAGCCTGGAAATCTTTTTATTTGAGAGTATATTTTATTTTATTTGAGATATATGAGGAGAAATAAGAACTAGTTTTTGTCAGTTAGGTTTAACTGCTTGAACTAGATATTTGGTTCTCCTGCACAAACAGTTGACAATTAACCCCTGCATGACATATGCAGAAGCAGTGAGTGTGTCCTGTCCAGAGGTACTCCTACACTGAGGTTTTGCTGCAGTCTATTTTCCAGCCTTGGAGTTCATACCAGGAAAGATGGTAAAGAACAAACTGGCCTGCAGAAAGAGCTCCAGGAGGAGGGAAACTATGAGGAAATATATAGTTTCTCTTTCCACCGCCGTCAATAAAATGCTAAATAAGAAGACATACTTTTCATGCTTCAGACAAGTGGAATAAGTGATATTAATAAGAACAATGTGGTTTTATTGGTTTAACTGAATACACTGTTTAGTTAAATATATATGGTTGGCATCTCATGTTTTAGAGATGATAGGCAATGACAGTACAGATCTTGCTGTGCTTTGGATGCCCTGGGGAAAATAAGATATAATTAATTCTAAATACTCAAATTCCTTTTGATGGCAAATAATTTCCACTTTGCTTGATGAAGCTCTCTTTAAGAGAGAAAAAGCCTGATGCAACAAATGATACATGAAGGAAATTTGTAAATCAATAAATGAAGGAACTGGGATTTCTTGCTGCTTGGAAACATAAATGCTGCTCCACTGCAACAGGTTTAAATAGATTGTGTACCAAATTAAAAGATGAAAATGAATGGCAAATTCGCCTAGTTTATCCAAATAAGGATAAGAAACTTAATTCACCTCTTTTAAAGGTTTTTTTCATAAATAAAACACAGTCCCAAATAATTAAGACATGGGAATATATATTTTCATGATATTTCCACATCCAATTTGCTGTTTATTTCCAAATTTATTTAGCAATTTATCCTAATATTATGATTTTTCCAGGATCTAGAGAATCTGGCATTAAGAAACTGGTAATGATCAATAGAAATATGAAAATACAAGTTTGTGGTATTTCCAGTCTTCTCATAGATACTTCTCATGAAAGATTCTCTAAGATTTTATCATTTGCATCACCAAAACGAAATAGCATCTGTTGTAATTATATAGATTTGTATTATATACAAATAAAAATAATACACCAAGAACACTTCGGGGAACCATGAAAATAAATTTCAGAAACTTCAGAAATGCCTGTCCAGAAGTAGTTACTATTTTTGAATGATATACTGTACAAATTATTGGGGCAAAATCTGTCACGCAGAAAAGATATTTCAGCCCTTAGGTGTACTCATGAATATGCAGAAACAACCTCAGATGTGGAAAGTCTCAGCAATTTGTTGTAAACATGTGTCCTTGCCTATGGATCTTCATGTATGTACAGGTAGAGGTTGATAAAGATCTACTGAACTAAATGCTTCAAGGGAAAACAATTCAGGACTTTAAGAAATGTCAATAAATCTCAGCTGGAAGACTTGTATTTCTGAGATTTCTTGAAGCCAGGTTGATAGTACATGGAATTAGCCCATCTCCTATACATCTCAGACAAATCTGCACCCAGCTCCCTCAGTAAATGTCAGTTATTAGGGACTTCACCACGATGATGATAAAAAGAAAAAGAAATCATGCCTTGCGAATTAAAACCTCTGTGAATAGCTGCCAAAGGAGAAAATACATGATTAATCATTGCTGAAATGCCTCTTCATGTGAGGGGAAAGCACATGATTTCACATCCCAGTCACACTGGTGCCACACACACCGTCAATGCTGTTGTACCTCAACGGAGTGAAAACAAGGCCAGGATTTAGGAGGGTTCAGTAAATGGAATTAAGACCATAACTGAATTTGCAGTTCTGTGGCTAAAACAATAAATACATTTCATTGATCTGATTCAAAACAATCTCGTTTTTCTCTAGGGCTTTTTGCTCACATGAAAATAATAATAATAAAAAAATAAAAAAACTTGCTCCCCCCCCCCCCCTTTTTTAATCATGGAATTGCAGAACTCTTGTGGTTGGAAGACATATCTGGAGATTGTCTCATTCAACTCCCCTGTTCAAACATGGTCAGCTAGAGTAGGTTGCCCCAGCCTGTATTTGGTCGGGTTTTTAATATCCCCAAGGATTGAGGCTCCACAGCCTCTCTGAGCAACCTGTTCTGGTGCCTTTGTTTGACTACTCTCACAGGTTTCTGTTTAATATATATGTATAATATAAGCTAATCTGTTTAATGCATTTGAAGTATATATTTGGAGCTGCCTGCAATACAGACTAAGAAGGTGTAAGACAACATTCACAGGACTTTAGGAAATAGTTATCCTCTTGTACTGATCCACGCACTGCTGCGAGTGCATGTGCCTGGTTAGCCCCGGGATCTTCCTGGTTTAGGCATCACCCCACCTGGTAGAATTTGAACCAGCTTTTCACCTCCAAGTGGTCTAACCACCAGTCTGCAAGGTATCCAGGTGTAAAAAGGAAAGAGAGGAGACTGGACTGTGAGTCATAGCACAGTAGTCCAGGTGCACGGACTTAAATGCAGGAGAAGAATTTAAGCCTGTGTTCTACCTGATAGGGGTATAAATCTGAATTTGTAGTATGACCTCCCTGATGGAACTTTTCCAAACCTGCTGTTCAACTCAGCATGCGCAAGGCCAGATTTTAAATAGGGCAGCATCTAAGTGTGTGGGTTTTCCCTAAAAGCTTCTGAAACACTGCCCCTTTTTGAAATAGCAATGCAGGAGTGGAAAGCTTCTGCTGTTGTGCCACCGACTGTGATTCTGTTTAGCTCTGCTGTCCTGTGAGTTTTCCATATAAGCTTTGCAAGACAAAAGCTACCTGTGGAATGGAGCGGCCTTGAAGGGCAAGCCACAGGGACACAAGCAGATCTCCTATGGTCTTTTCCTTTCTCTGACACCCACATGACATGATGCAAACCACACCATTTCCATGCTGCAGCTGGAAAACACTTTCCTGACCTTTGGCCTATGGAAAGTATATATAATGTTAACAAAATTTGGGATGTAATGGATTCAACTAGCCTCTGAAGCAAGTTCACACATTACAGTGTTGGTTGTTCCCTACTGTAGGACAGGAGACCTACTGAAATGTACCTTGCCTGTATGCCCAAGCTTCCCTGCATGGGAAAGTGAGGCTGCTCACCAATGTTTTGCCTTGACATGCAGTGAGAATGTAACCAGATGTGCACCAAGAGACCAGGATTGTACAACACCAGGACGATACTGTGGATAGAGCCAAGAGAACCAGCTTTCCTGTTAGCCATTGCCCCCTGACCTTTCCAACATTTGTCTGACATATTCTGCAGGCATTACTTAGTGGGGAGCCAAAAAAGAGAAGACTGTGTCTATTCACTGGAGCCAGGCGCTTTGAAAACTCCAGCGTAAAACTAGCTCTGCACTTGGGAGCTGAACACTCACTGTGTGCAGTACAGGGTGAAAGGTTATAATCTGCAGCTCCTGGGCTGAGGCATAGATGAAGGAGTATTGGATTTGTGCTCTTTATCCTTTGCATATGTAGGCAGTCTTATTTCCCATCCTCATCTCTCTTGAAAACTGAAAATCTCTTCTGTGTAACCTGGTGCATATAGATTCCCTTTTTCAAAACATCTGTGGAGCAGTAGGATTCCTCCTTGAGTTTCCAGAAGGTTTCTGAGTGTATAGAAAATGTGACACTTTGAAGTTGCATGTGACTTCTCACTTAGGTGCAGATCAAGAGTTTGCATTTATGCAGGAGATCTGATGTGATGCTCTGAGTACTCTTCACAGCTGTGTTGCTTACAACTAGTAAGACCAGTGTTTCCTGAATGCATCAGATTTCCTGAGCACACATAAGTGATGAATGTTCATGTGAACAGGAAGATACCTGGCTCTATTTTGCTCTGATGAGATTGCTGAATATACAGAGGAAATCCAAACACAAAACCTCAGCTGTGTCCCAACTTAATTTGTGCTAGGGAGAAAGGATAACACAGGTGAATGGTAAACCTACACAGGAGCATTACACTTCAGTGCTGCCATTAAAGAGTCAGGGAAAAGTGCAAATAAAGAACACAAACTGAATGTATTCCATAAGCATAAAGAAGATTTCTTGACTAGTATTGGAACTATGTGCTTGACTCTTTTTTATAGATGTTGAAAACCGTAGGATAAGATATTGTCTAAGTAAAATAATACAGTGTATTCCCTTTGGGTCTGTTAGCCAGCCTGCGGCATATTGGCTACTTGGCTCTGGAAACCAGTCCATGCACTGGTTCATTGTGCCATGCAATTTATGTGGCTCAAAAGCAAGAACTGAATGGAAAAGAAGGTGGAAACAATAATATTTTTCCAGTGTTGAAAATCCCAGAAATCTTCCTAGGAGATGCCACTCCCAGTGGAGTTTTTCTATGTTTTTACAAATGTAATCCAGTAGGATCCAAGAAGCTTCAAGTATCCATGGATTTCACATATACCCATTAGCTTTGAAAGGCTTCTGGGATGAAGTGGAACTCCTGCACTTTATTTTTTACCTGCTAAGCAGTTTGTTTTCTCTTCTTTTTGCTTGACTCCTCCTGCTTGCAACAACAAAGTAAAACGTCACTCCATAAATAGTGAAGATCTGCTCTATGGTGTTCTCCCACACTTTCCTTCCATGGTTTGGTCAGCCAGAGAACTGGTTCCTCTGCTAACATTTATCATCTCCTTGAGCACTGTCCCCACTGAAACCTTTCTGAGTGAAGTGGTGCCAATATATCTCTTTAAGACTTGTCTGTCTTTGCAGTGTGTTGTTTGGCTTCTTGAAAGTGACTACAAGTGTACTGGTTACACTTGATTTCTGTCAAAGCTCTTTTTTTTCTAGGTAACTATAGAAACAAGAGACTCACTGTATCTTTTTTAAATGAAATTAACATTTTGGAATAGAGAGGAGTATGGGAATGTGTCACATACTAATGGCACTGCTCAAAAATCCCCAAAGTATCATTTAGAGTGTTGTTTCCCTCTTCCATCTTTGCTTAAGTGCAGAAAATGTTTCCATGTATATACATACCTACATTTGTATGTATACATACATATATATGTTTAGAAGGGCTTGTTTTAATTTTTTTTTTTAAAAAAAAAAAAGGTAAATGTAATGTAGCTGGAACAGATTAAAACAAGAGTTTTAGTGGGCCAGAAAACATATTGCACTGATAAGGATTTTTTTTGTTTTAAATTCAATCCTACCATAAAGTCATTTATTACCCATTGTTTGTTTTTCTAGAAAGGCTAGTGCAGCACCATTTGCTGGCTGACTGACAATGTAACTCTCTTTTTACAACTTGGAATTTAAAACAGGAAGGCTGCCATTCACATCAGTTAAGAAGTCTACATTTTAGATCACCTGGAAAGGTTCATCTTTGGCATAAGCACATGGGAGATTCAAATGGCTAAAACCAAAATGCAACATTCCCAGCTCAGCAAAGTCTGTGCATGTGTAGTTATCTGCAAAAATTAAATCAGGAGTAATTAAACAAATGCATTTCACTTCAGCTCTTCATTTCTGCCAGCTTATTAGTTTCTCCCTCAAAGAGCAACAGAAATGACAATTTTACACTCCTTAACAGAAACTGCAACAATACAGACTCTGCAAGCCTGGCTTGTCAGCTGGGTTTCATACATCAAAATCTGCAGCTAATCAGTCCTGGTCCAACCAGGAAGGGTCACAGCAATCCTGCTGAACTATTACCGAGGTGTTACAAGACATGGACATTATTCATCCTCACTAAAAGCAGGCAAGGAGAAAATAAAATGCAAGCAAAAAGATCAACTCTGGCATTTTTGCTGTAGTCCCACTGTGAGAAGGACTGTTTCTGGCTCTTCTTCTGACACCAAGCATACATTTTTGCACCCCTAACTCCCATCACAAGTCACCTCAAAATCCTGTAATTTAAGCATTAATGTCAGGACTATACTTCAGGCTCAATCCTGGGAGCAAGAAGGTGTGCGAACTGTACTTGCCTGAGAATGAAATTAGGTCTGTGTCAGGAACTTTTGCCAAGAGTGTAGCACTGTTGGGGTATTTTTGTGGGGTTTTTGTCTTTCTTTGTTGTTGTTGTTTTTTTCTCCTTGCAGCACTTCCGTAGTGACAAAAGCTAGTTGTAGTTATATTGGTTTACGAGTTGCTCTTGTGCTTGGGCAAACAGGAGAAGCACTGTTGGGAAAGCACATTTTGTCAATATGAATTGTGCATATGCTAAGAAAGTTTGCTTCACAGTTACATCAGCAAAATCTCCTGGAGAGAAGGCTCATCCTTGGATACCCGAGTTAAATATTGGCCTGCATTCTTCCAGTTGCACTGGGTCAGAATGTAGTGGCTCCTGGCTGCATGTTAGGTGCTGCTACCAGGGCATTAAAGACCATGAAAATAAGGCTAAACAACAATCTCATCCAACAAAGTGAGCATTAACATTCACAAAAGTGGCTCTGTTTCAAGGGAGAAGACAGACTGTCCTGCTCCTAGACAGTTTGACTTGGTCATCAGTGAAGCAGCAATAAAAATGCATGATTTGACTCTACATGGCACCTCTTCAAAATATTACTTCCTCCTTTCAAAATGAGGGATTGCATGGATACTGAGCTATAATGTTCATCTGTGTAGGTAATATGTGTTGCAAATTTAGTTATGGGCCCCTAAAAAAAAAGTTCTATGCCAAATTCATAGATCTTTCGGAGAAAACAACTTCCTTTATGTTTAGGAACAAAGTACTGCGAGCAAGACAAGATTATCTGGACTAAAAGACCCAAGAGCTATTTCCTGTTTAAAGTTGGGGACCAAAATGACACACATCATGGCAACAGGTTTTTGTTTTTGCAAATGCTGCAGAACAGATCTTTCTTCTCCATTAGTGACCTAAGATGCAAATAGGCTTTTATTTCCTTTGAGAGCTGTAACACTCCTTCCGACAGTGTCAACATGCAGCAGCAAGCATGGTGTGTGCAGCGTTCATCCTCTCAAGCTCATCGTCTACAAGTGCAAAGAGAAGATCTATAATTTCAGGCTGTGTTCGGGAGACTTCTTGTGAAATTTTTACTTTTTGTTTTAAACATGGAGATAAATGAGATGGTAAGGCATTTACTGAAGATGAATAGAAAAAGCTTCTCATATATATGGAAGCTCAGATTTAACATCAAGTCCGCAGTTATCAGAAAATCTGTCAGGAATCAAACTTTCAAAAATCACTTGAACTTGGCCTAAATAATAAGTCCATAGCGTGCATTCTTTCCACCGGTACATAACAAAAAGCATGGAGGAAGATGCTGAAAAACCCTATAAACTTACCACAGAAACTCAGGTTTACCACCTCATCATTGCTAGCACAGCAACCTGACATACAAAGTGCAGCAATGCAGGAAAAGGCAAGAGCTCATCACAGAAAATTCTGATCCCTCTTCAGCCTGTGTGATCATACAGCAAGAAAAAAGGTTTATTAGAAGAGAGGACATAAAGCTCCAAATAGGTCAGTGTCTAAGGAAGAGCAAGATGCCTAGGTTTACAGACTTCTGGCTCTACTTCCTTCTTACCGCTACAAACCTAAACAAATAATCCATGTGGTGTATATAGTACATGGGATCACACTACAGCAAAGGATTTTTGAAAATTGCCATTTCTGTTAGCAAACGTCTATACAGGTTTGAAATACAGCTTCCAGCAGTGGCAAGTGCAAAGTTCACTGGGAGAAAATCACTGTATGGGACAGTCCCAGAATACCCTGTACATAGGAGAATTTTCACCACCAGAACGCCAGACATAGACATAAAACCAATAGAAGCATAGTATCAGGATTTTCAGATTCCCTTCAGTGCCTTCTGGGATCTAAGTAAGTTGGTAGAAAGGAAGAATACTCTCAGTTTTTGGGTTTTTTTTTCTTGTTTGCTTGGGGTTTGGTTTTGATTTTTTTTTTTTTTACAAAACTGGGAAAGAATGCTTTATCTGAGAGAAAATATGAATATTCTTGTTTTTAAAAGCTGAAAAACAATGGAAGCATGTTTTTAGTTAAAAGCTTACATTTAAATAAGAATTAACCAGCATCTTAGCAGAGCTGTTTCTTAAAGTATGTTCCAAAATTCAATTCTGTATGTTTAATTTTTTTTTTATTTTTGTGTGTGTGTGTGTGATTTATCAGGATTGTGGATGTTCCTGTTATTCATAGTTTATGTATGAGTAGTTAAAAAAGATCTACTACATCCTTACTACCTACTATATTTTATGGCAATAAGAACAGTAATCAGACATACCTGATTTATCAGCTGCAGGCTTTGCTGGAGTCAAAATTTCTTCTCAAAGCTAAACAGTGCTGAACTTCTGAGTTTCTCCTGTTACAGAAGCCTGACCTGGAAGGTAATTGGTAATTGATATTTACTGCTTGCAAATATCTATTAACTACCATGCCCTCCTGTGAAGGCTGATGTGTCAACAGTCCTTAAGACCTCTTCTTTTTCCTTCTTCTCTTTCTTCCCAGAACCCACGCTGTCCGGCCACTGTGGCATACCGACATACTCTGTGGACGTACGGAGCATTTGGAAGCAGCCCCCGCTCATGGCTCTCTGCCGTGACCGCCACACCAGAACCTACAGTAACGATTTTGTGACCTGT
The DNA here is from genome assembly GCA_035590215.1 of Microhierax caerulescens. Taxonomy (NCBI): domain Eukaryota; kingdom Metazoa; phylum Chordata; class Aves; order Falconiformes; family Falconidae; genus Microhierax; species Microhierax caerulescens. Next base: position 49,181,930 of record JAVJGJ010000037.1, on the reverse strand, counting down.
GAAGGGTGGATGCTGGGAAATAAAAATATCAGCAATAGCAACTATTTTTTTCTTCAATAGTGGGAAAAGTGGGGAAAGAGAAACAGAGTGGAGCAATTTCTTGCAATTACCTAGAAGCTGAAAGCCGTTTTCCACAAAAAGTGATTTTCTGTCAGAAGTCAGGACTGTCAAAAATCCTGACTGTTTTTAAGGGCAGGCCTTGTCTGGTCAGAACTAGTTAGGATCTGGGCTGAGATGCCAAGCTGTTTCACAAACACCACCAAAATGTCTATCACAAGTCACAAGATTCTTTTTTTAATTTCCCCAGGACATAGCAGCCTGGCCTGGTTTCATGTATTATGGATGAATAGTGAATACTTTGCTACAAGTCTTGGTGAACCGTCTTCCCAAATACCTCTTTATAACATATAAAAATGTGAAAAATTAATGATTCATTAATAATAATAATGCTAAATATGATGCAGCTTTTACAGAGATGGGGGCGGTTATTAGGTTTTTTATGTATAAGATTATTACTTTAGCTTGCTGATTGTTATTAATTCAGTTTTTGCTGGAGTTACTTAATAACTGTCATTTTTAATTCTTCTAACTCTTTACTCATTGTCAGCTGTGGACGATCTGCCAGCCCACATGAGAGGGCAGGTTACACTCAAAGGAATTTACTCTGGTTTAGGGACATGTGCAAAATCTGAGCTAATTGCGGTGCAACTTTATACTTTAACTGCTGCTTATTAGCAACTTAGCAGATGTCTGTGACTTGGTACTCTGTTGTTCAGTGCTCGTACTGGGAACCCACAGGACTCAGCGAGACGTAGGCACTTCTCCGTGAGGGATGTGTTAGACGAAGCTCCTGTGTTCCCAGGTCTTGCCTTTGAAGAAGATATGAAAAGGTGATGGCTGGGGGCTGCTGCCATTTGATGGCCCAGCATGCAACATGTATGCGTTGTTTGAACCCACACCTAGCGCTGGTTAGACGACACAGCAATGCCCACATCTCTCTAGTATTTAAAGATCCGTGATGCCCTGACTCTGACCCCCTGTCACAGCCACATCTGGGAAGGAGATGATTCTTAGGTAAGGCAGAGAAAGAAAGCACTGACAGAGCAGGCTTAAATATGAGAAGGAAGGAGAATGAAGAGGCTTAACAAGGTGAGGAATGGCTTTCTGTAGTCTTCTTTGGCTAGGCAAAGAGCACTGTTTTATAATGCAAGTAGTGTAAAGCTAAACTTCTAGGAAAGTATTCTGCTCCAGAATGTGTACTGTTCTCAGTCCTTCCTCTGCTGAGTGGATGTGTAAACAATCTGAAGAACACCCTCCTCTGACTTCGTGCTGCTAGAAAGCACCCTTGTGCATGCATTTAAACCCCAATTTTTTAAATTGAGGAATAGCTCTAGCAACAAAGTGAGTGATCTTTGTGGGTTTTTCTGAAGCAGATACCCCAAATTAAGGTTGCAGTGAAAGGATTTGCATGTTTGAATGTGCAGGCTGCTCAGATGTATGTCTACCTGTGTGAAGAGACCATGTGAACGCACTTCAGCTGCTCTTCCAAGTAATAGGGTGAAAGCTATGTTGAAAATGTTGGAAGCCATGTGAATTTGCGCTGACATTCATGTGACTGTTGTTTTCTATGTCTCTTTTTGAAAAAATGATGTAAAAATATGTTTTCATAATCGACAGATATAAAAGGGCATTTATTCCCTCTTGGCAAGGGCTGCCAAATGGTGATCTTCATCGATCTTGCAGCTGCTAAGCATACACACTGGACAAACTTCTGGTGGTACATATAAAGCAGAGATGAACAAAGGTAAGAGATGGGTATATTCAATACCCAGGTAACAGGGAGAGAGAAGAGGGATGTCACAAAAAACAGCTGTTGCATTTTGCAATAACTTGTGTCACAGAGGCATAGGGAAAACAAAAGAAGGAGGGCCATGAAGGAGCACTTACTTATGTTTTTGTACCCAAAATGGTGAGTGAACTGGGAAGAAAAACACAAAAACCCATCAATTCAGATGGCATTCCTGAAGTATTGAAAAGGTAAGTGAAGAGGACCCAGGTGACGGAAGTGCCAAACAAGTGAAAACAACACAACTTGTGCGTTAAAAACCCCCACCTCTAGCATGGTTTGGCTATGTGTCCCTCAGAAGAGACAGTGATGCAAGTATCGCTGCACCACAGCCTCAAAGACTTTGCTAAGCCATGTTTCATACAGTATCTCAAAAAGATATGCCTCTGCAGCAAGATGTGCACCCCTTTAAGAAACCCATTTCACATACACACTCACCTGTGTGGTGATCTGTCCCTCTGACCAACAGGACAGGACCAATCTGTCCTCTGCAACAGGACAGGGCACTCTTGCTCTCCCAGGAAAGCACAGTCCCATACTGCACACCCTTCAAAGTTCCTGATGACTTTGTACAGATTTGGAATGAATTAAAGTTTTGGGGAAGAAGGGACAGAAAGTCATTTTTGTTTGTACTCTACTGTTAAGGCTCGTATGGTTTCTACAACCTCTATGCATCCTATCAGCATCCCATCAGAAACTGAGCTGTATTTCCACCTCTACTCACTGATCGCAAAGTCCATCTTCAGCGCTGCATCCAGTTTGTGTCTCACCAGTACAAGGTGGACATGAGAATACTGGAGTCCAATGAAGGACCACAAAGGTAACTGAGAGTTGCGTACCTATCATATGGGAGGGACTGAGACAGCTTGAGAAGAAAAAAACTCAAAGCAGAACTTATCATTGTGTATAAATACTTGATGAGAGGCAGTAAAGATGGCAGCCAGCCTCCTAGTGTTGTCCAGTGACAGGACAAGAAGCAGTGCATGCCATCTGAAATACAGAAAATTCCATTTAAACTTAAGAAAAAAAACTTTTATAATGTAAAGATGACTGAGCGCTACCAGAGGTTGCCCAGAGAGGTTGCAGAGTCTCCATTCTTGCAGATATTCAAAACCCAACTGGACACAGCCTCGGGTAAACTACTCTGTAGACCTTGCTTTGAGCAGAGGGGTTGGACCAGGCAATCTCCAGAGGTGCCTTCCCACCTCAGCTCTTCCGTGACTCTGTGCGTTCACTTGCACTGTCTGTTCTTACTTCTTGCAGCTGTCATTTGATATTACAACATATGCAGGATGGAGTGTGCTTCTCACATTCCGCTCTTTATATTTCTGTGAACCAGGATTACAATTGTCCTGGTTTCTGTATTTTAACTGTTAAAACACCTACTTTAAAGAGACAAAAACAAAAGTCCAGGAAAAGCTAGTAAAAATGTATTAATTCTAAAGCATTAATGTTATATCATTGAAGATGGCTTATTTAAAAAAAAATATATATATATTTTAAGGTGAAATATTGACTTGTTTTTGTGGCAGGGGAAATCAGCTGTCGCACAAGACATCAGAATTAAATTACCAGGTTTCCCATTGCCCTTCCTTTTTTAATTGAAATTATGGCATCTTTAGGGTGCTTCTTTTTTATGTGATTTTATGGAGCTTAGAGTAATAAGCCCTGAGCTTGCTTAATGGTAACAGGAACTATAATAATCAAAATAATAGAGCAAAATACAGAAGACAGATTTCATGGTGCCTTAATCTGAGAGGCACTTATTTTAACCCTTTGGTGAATGCATAAGATGATTTTCTGAACTTCACATTGGGTGGTAGAATAATTGTGGTGCTTTGAGCACAAATGTGTACTTTACTCTGTCTTAATTTCATGCACATATTTCTTCATTCTGCTGCCTCTGAAGTGAAAATCATGTCCAAATGGAAGCAAGGGAAAAGAGGAAACCAAATTGAATCAATGATTGCCTTCAGCCTCGAGAAACTCATACATTTGACTTGTAACTGCACATGGGCTATGGTGGTTTGGCTTGTCTCTGCACACTGAATGTACACTCAGGAGGTGAAAGTAAATTGCCAGAACATCCTAAAGAAAGTATCTAGCCCTCATTCCCTATAATGGGCAATCATATAACCCAAAAGGTATCTATTTAGGGATTGAGAGTAACCTCTGGGCAAGAGTCCCTTCCCCAGGTCTACTGATTTTAAACAACTAATTGGTGAAGAGTTAAACAAGCTATGGATCATGTTGTATATCAGTAGCTGTCATTCAGATGCCTTTAGAGGAGAGACTGGTCTTTTGATAACTTTTCATTTAAAAGAATTACATTTAGCACTGGTGTCAAAAACTGAAAGTAAAAAAGAAAAAAAAAGTGACTGATATCGGAAAATATTCAGAGTGCAGGGAGGATGTTTTCCTAATAAAGATTTTAAAAGTTGATTATTTGGATATGGAATGAGAGCTGTCTTGTGAGAAATACAGCAATGGCCAAAGAGATTCAATGGGTAGATTCACCATGGAGGGAGATTTTCCATCATGCTTTGAGAAAATCAAAGAAGTCATTGACCAGCAGCTCTGAACAGAATTCAATTTACATTGATAAGTAGCTTGTGCAGGTACAGAAGGGCATTTCTAGAGTACTGAGGTAAAAATATTAATGGAAAATGTTTTGGAGAAACATCCTGACAGCAAATAGAAACCAGTCTTACAGGAAAAACAGAGAAATTCAGCCGCCTGGGAAGTTTATGCTGCAACTGGACAGAGAGCCAGGGATCTGTGATAGAGCATTCTGTTTCAATTAAAGAGATTAGCCAGAAGAGCTTCTAGCCTTTCCCATCTTTGTGTTTTATGAGTACAGGTGTTACAGGCATGCAAAGTAGCATATCTTAATTGTCATCTCCAAATCAGACCAGTTCCACTTGTGTTTGGTTTAGCATACTGTATTTTGATGAAGTTTTCATCTGATTTCCCTTAAGGACAACAGTAGCATTTCCATTCATTCAAGAAGTCAAGCTCTTATGTTATTTCATTTAATATGGGCGTAGAGAATTTAAAGTGTGAATTAAAACAATGGGAAAGCCCTTGTGACATGACACAGGAGAGCAAACCTAGAACTTTGACAGTACAAATAGCTGTTGACTGCCAGAGCTTTACTCATACTTCAGTAAACTTTGCTCTGGGAAGAGAAAGCTGCAAAAAGAGCTGCTGGAGCCTAAGCACTTCAAAGCAAATGACATGGAAGTGCAAATCAATAGAGTAACCACATGAAACTTTTCAAGGGTATTTGATGCCTTCATGTGTTCATTTCAAAATGTTACCTCATGAATTCCCACTAACCCTATCTTTCTTGAACTCTCTAGTTATTTCCTGAAAAAAAAAACCAACAAAAAACCCTAGCAGGTACTAGGGAATTGTTGTTATAACCTTGAGATTTTGTTAGAAGAGGCTTGGAGGATGTGAAAAGCTTCACTTGAGCCTATCTTTTTTCAGTATTGTGCTTTCTGTGAAGAAAAGGTACAAAACTTCTGTCATGCACCTATTGCCTATGTTACTCCAGTGCAGCCCTGCTGAAGCACTCCTCAGCAGGGCTCAGCTGGAGGAGTCAAAAGGCATGCATGGTCTGTTGCCTTATTTTGCTGAATTGTACTTTTTTTCAAGAAATGCGCACCTTGTGTTTACCCATCTGTAACATTCTTGTTAAATTGTTGGAATTTTGCTGTTGCTATTACTCGCTCCTGCTGGTACCCTAATGGAGATGTGGCGGTGTTTAGGCTGAATGCCATCTAGTGCTTATCTGTTTTCTAGCTTTGTACTTTGTTAAAAGTTGAAAATAGTGTTGTTTTGCGCTAGTCAGTAATGATGAGACATGATTTGTTGATATTGAAATGCTTTTATATAGTTTGGATCTCAGAGTCCTTAGTCAAATAACCTGAAGAAAAATATTTCTACTTTTCATTAGTGAGTAATTCTTTCTTCCGATGTATTAGTTGTCATACAGTCATAATACATTCCTGTGACAGTTCTGATATGTAAGATACTTTAATAAAAATGCCTTTAAGCTTTCTGAAATGGCCATATAAAGTATATCGTACTGTGACTTAGCTACTGCTTGAAAAGATCATCACGCAAGTCTTACTGAACTCCTGTAAGGCTCCACTGACTTTAATGAACTTTGGATCACACCCAGGTTTCCCAATGTCAGAGTCTCAGGAAAAGTACTATAATAAGGCGGCTCTAATAGCATCCTTTCAACTGCTAAAACGCAAGAAAGAAGTTTCTTTTAAATGTTTTTGATAAAACATATTTTGCAGTGTTGCCGTACAACAATGAGCAAAAAAATAATGTTTTAAAGCAGTGACTCTAAACAAATGCTCTGTATGGTTTTAAATGTTTTAACATACAATGGGTATATTTCTTTCTGATGTTCAGTACTTGTGAACTTGGGATGTGCATCTGAAATTTTATCTTCGTTTTGTTATGTAGAGACAGTTGCATTTTTCTGTCTTCTAACGTCTTCATAAACCAAATATGTTTGTTTTCTTTAATTAGAACAAACAACAAAACTCTTACTTAAAAATGTTTATTGTAAAAAAGTGGCTAGAAAACAACATAAATTTCACTTCACACTTTCTTCAAGTTATCTATAGATGCTGCTATAGGCAACAATTTACTTTTCATAACACATTCAATCATATAAAAATAAAAATATTTACATTATGTCCACATACTTTACAAAATCATCAATAAAAAAGGCACTTGGAGGGGTAATGCTGAAAATATTGCATTTCCTTTGTGCATTTAAAAAAAAAATAATTGTCAAACTCCCATGAATCCCCTCTCTTGCACTTATTCCCGTTTTTTAAAAAAGATCAAAGTTTAGAGGAACTATTCCATATTAGAAGATGGTCAAGCATGCACCAGGAATGTTTGAAGCTACAGTCTTTTTTTTTTTTTTTTTAAAAAAAAAAAAAAGGCACATGCGGTTAAATTTTCGTACATTCTGTTAAATGGTTGGGTTTTTTTCTCGTAATTATTTAGTTTTAAAGCATTTCAGTTCATTAATGAAGGCCTTGGCTTCTAATAAAATAAAATAAAAAACACAGCAATGAATAATATCAAACATTTACTAAGGTAAACTCGGAATACTTTTTAAGGCACCTGAGATAAATGGTGTCTAGTAAAATTCACTTGGGTAGTATTTTAATTAAAAGTTCCACTTAAAATACTGTTTCTTTGGTTGAAATGGCTTGGCAGGAATGTGTTGTTAACTTTGCGGCCTTTTCTAAGCAAGAAAAGGCAACCTACATTTGGCTTCATCTACAAAGAAAGCTGATAATGCTTCTTCCTTTAGATCTACTTGAAATGTCATGCATGGTGTCTTTCCCCATATTTCAGAATTCACACTTAAGAACGAGAATGTGTGACCGAACAGAAACTACTTAAAGCTCATTTCTACTGACATTCTAAGTTCTTCCACTATTTTGTTTGTTTGCTTGCTTGCTTGGTGGTGTTTGGGTATTTTTGGCTGGGAAGTAGATGAGAAAACGCCTTTGGATTTCCACTTATCGTTTGGAACAGGAGTGGAGAAATGCATCAAGTCCAGGTAAACATTGACTGCATGACTCAGTGTGCTACACAGCAGCCAGATTCCTCATGCTTGTGCAGAAGAGACATTCTGGAGAAAGTTTTGGAGCAATTTTTGCACTGGTATTTCTTCACATCTGAGTGGGTCTGCAGATGAGCCCTCAGATTGGATCTGTCTGCAAAAGCCCTGTTGCAGTGAGGACAGGAAAACGGCTTCTCTCCTAAAAAGGAAACACCAAAGGAAAGTAGGATAAAGTTTTAAAAAAAAGAAGTACATGTTTAGGACAGGTAAAACCTGCTTTTATCTTAAGAAACAAATGAACAAACAGAAAGGATTTGTTAGAATAAAGAACGTGTAACAATAAATTAACCAGGCTACAGATGCAACAACTTTCAGCACTGCTGACTGCACTTCAGAACTCAGTCTTTTCAGAATGTGCTGCTAGGTGCAGTCTCCAAAGACAAGCTGCTGACACCTTCTGCATTTACAGATGCAGGCAGTACTTTTAGGCTGGGCTCCTCCCAGGATTTTCAAATATTTTAATAGAACTTTCTCTGCTTAGTGCTGTGTGAGTTACTGGGGCTGAGGGCTTTGAATGACAAGCAGTAAACAGCTGTACAGATGTTACGTTGTACACAGTGCCATACTCAGAATCAAATCTTGCCTTGACAGAACAAAACTCACTTTGGTGATGATGTGTTTCTAATTCTTAATGACTTGAGATAGCGCATGGAAAACTTGCCAGCTGCTTAAGGAGTCAGAAAGCAGCCCCTCATGCACTGCCTTTCTGGTTTTGCTGCTTGAATTCAGAGTCAGCTGGAGCCTTCCCAAAGTTAGCAATTTCCAAAGCCTGAAAGTTAAGATAAAATCCTTACAGCAAAACCTTCGGCTAGCAGAAATGGGAGAAGCCATCCTAAAATTCCCAAGGGAGCAACACTGACTTATGCCAGTATCTGGCTCACCATGCTACTCTATCCTCCTGCCCACCCCCCAAGAAGAAGGATTTAGTCTTTTAACAATACACGTGAAATTCAGCAGACATATTTCAAGGTTAGTAAAGAAGCACTGTTGTTTTTCCCACCTGTGGGGAAAAATAGCTGAAAGGCATCCTTGATGTTATAGCAACAAGAAACTGCAATTGCAATGGTTGTTCTTACCAGTGTGAGTTCTAATGTGTCCTTGAAGTAGCCAGGGTCTAGAGAAAGCCTTGCCGCAGATCTTGCAGACACAAGGTAGTGTGTGGGTCCTGATGTGCATCTTAAGCGCTCCCAGGCTGACATACTCCTTGTCACAGTACTTGCAGCTGAACGATTTCCTAGACTGGGCATCACAGTGCAGCTGCTTATGTTTGGCCAACCCAGAGAAAGTGGAATAGGTCTTGTTGCATAAACCGCACTGAAACTTTTCAGCTTCAATTGCATGGGGGTCTGAAAGCTTGGACTGGATTCTCTCTTCTTCATCACTAATGGGACTTTCTGAACCACTGTGATCTTTGGAGGAGGTGTCAGAAGGTGGAGGTGGGCTGACTCTTCCCAAAGATGAGGGGTATCCAGAAAGCGGAGAGAGGTCGCTGGGTAGCGGAGACGGTAGCAGCCCCGTTGTAGTCCACACAGTAATGGGATTGTAAGCTACTGAGCTCAGGATCTCTGGCTGTGGTATGATAGGGACCGGATAGCTCTCGTATAGGTATGGGGATATAATCACTGGAGAAAGAAAGAAAAAAAACTTTAAGAGAACAAAAGAAGTATTTCAAAAGGCAGCAAAATCAACGTTTTGGGGATTAAACGGTGCAAAAGTTAAACACACAGCACGGCCATCTGAACGTACGGAGGCTTAAGGAAATGCTATTTCATACATAAATACTCTGAGGGGTAGAGACGGCGTCCTTGAACAGACAGATTACAGTCGGCACGTCTCTTCAGGGCAGCGTGCCGTCCGTCCCCAAATCTACGCGGCCTGACACCATGTAGTAGTGAAACTTCCCGCGGGATCCGTGCAACACGCGCGGTTCCGCCACCGGCAGGCACGGAGCGGAGCGGGAAAACTCCGGGTCCTCCCCAGGCGACCCGGGCTCGCGCGGACAAGCAAACTCTCGTGAGTCACTCTGGGCAGCACTGACAGATTTGCGCCTCAAAGCTCCCTCCTTGTAAAGCGAAAGAAAAAAAAAAAAAAAAAAAAAAAAAAGTGGGGCTAGCCAGGAACTCGCCCGCTCCTCCGCGCTCGACGAGCGCTCCCGCCCCTCCTCACCGCCACCGCCACCTCCCCGGCGGCGGCACGGCTCGTCCCGTTACCTGTGTGAGTGTCCAGCTCGCTGTAGTTCGGCTTCTTGGACGAATTGAAATGTTTCTTGACCAGGAAGGAGCGTGGCATTTTGGACGCGGGGCTGCTCCCTGCTCCCGGCTCTGCTGGTGGCGGGCGCGGCGCTGCAGAGGCGCAGGGTCAGTGCGAGCGCATCGGCCCGTTCCGCGCTGCCGGCCCGGCGCGCCCCCCGCCCCGCGGCCGCGCAGAGGCAGTGCCGGGCGCCCTGACAAGTGCCGTAAATACCCGCTAGTCAGGTGCAGGGGGGGAGGGTTTCCCGCTCCTCCAATCACCTCGGTGCTGCTGCGGGGCCCGCTCCGAACGGGCGGTTCGCCCGGGGAGTGCTCCCCGGCGGCAGGGGCGGGACCCAATCGCGCTGGAGGGGCGGGCTCAGGCTCGGCCCCGCCCACCCCGGGGCCGCGTTGGGCGGGGGCTGCGGGCAGCGCGCGCCGTCCGGCAGCGGGGGTAGACGGTGCCGCTGCAGCGCTTCGGTCCAGAAAAACGTGTCGGTCAAAATGGTTTGGAGAAAAAAAACCCAACAAAACAACCGTCTGTTTACTGATTCAGCTGAATTATTTTTTCTTTCTGACAGAGATAAGTCATAGGCACTGATTTTGTTTTGTTTTTGTTTTTTTTTTGGTAAAACAAGTCTGGTTTCCAGATGTTCGCTATAAGAATTACAATGGAACAAACTGTTCATTAAGGGCAGAAGGGGGGGGGGGGGGAGACACCGGGGC
>JAVJGJ010000037.1:49149355-49171362 GCA_035590215.1 Microhierax caerulescens | reverse complement strand
CCCGGGGCCGGGGACGACACGCACATTACAAGGTAACGAGTTAGCCGGCAGAGCCGATGGAAGCCTTTGAACCGACGGTGCGCCCGCCGCGTGTGGGAGCGGCCTGCGAAGGGCCGCGCTCGGGGAGGGCCGGAGGCAGCAGCCCGCCTCCCTACCCCGCGGCCTGCCGGGCAGGGGGGCCAGGGCGGTACCGCGGGTGAGTTCAAGGAGAGGGAGAAAAGATCAGAGCCCTGGGAAAGATTACAGTTCGGAGCGGGGCGAGAGGTTTTACATAACGTGCGCGCTGCTTCAGACTGTTCATGTGAAGAATACTTTTCTTTTTTACTTCAAAATTCTGCAGAATGCAAAACCTCGATCTTGCCTTCCTTGGGAGTAGTTATGTCACTCTTTTGCCTATCCTCTTCAAGCGCTGCCAAGGAAATTTTCCTAATTATCCAAAGCGGTTAAAAGATGCACAGATAAGCAACCCCCCAAAAATTATAGACTGGGTAATTTAAATGTCTCTTCAGCATTCTTCTCCATTAGCATATTTAGGACCTCTTGATTTCCTATGAAGGTACAATCTATATTATGCATTTCATTTAGGATGAAAGTCACCTAAATGTGCCACAGAATTTTCTGGTTATCTAGATTGATTTAGAGGAAACATCTAAATAGTTTTTGGTTGTTTTTTTTTTTAATTTGAAAATATTTGCATTTTTAAAATCCAGACAGCTGAATGCCAGCAAATTTCTAACATAAATTACACTTTGATTGACTCTTGGTCCGTCCTTCCTCCCCCCCCCCCCCGGTGTATTAACTACACCTGCCTGGGCACATAACCAGTATGTGCTGGTGTGTTGCTGGGGCTCTGTCGTGTTGGGAGGAGGTGCAGGTGGGTGTTTTAGAGAGACCACCCCAGCCCTCTTTTTGTAGCAGGTGTTGGAATAGACGTGAAGGAAAAAAAAAAGAAATTCCCTCTGGTTCTGTTAAGACACGTAAGAGTAAAGTGCTTTGTCAAGCTGCCTGACTTCTTAATCTTGGGGATGCCAAAACAAGTGCAGAGAAAGTTAGCCATTTTCAAGAACTGATTAAAAAGATTCAGCATCTAGCTCTGGTGTCTGTCAGTGAAAGGTGTCCCATGGATTTCTAAACTGCAGGGAGCACACCCAGGCTGTGGGAGGAAAGGGAAAGTGGTAAGGAAAGGGACTTCCCAGGTACCTGAGTTGCGGCTGGGGTGGAGGAACAGACAGCTCTTCCCAGAAGGGAGAGCAGTGCTTGCAGAGACACAAGCTGTTGCTTTCCTCAACTTCACAGAAATGAAGAAATCCACAAACCATTTTTAAAAGGTTGCATTTGTGGTTCCTGCTCCCCTCTCAGCTCTGCTCCATCTGAGAAGTCCCCCATCCCCTGCCAGCTCTGGGAAAGCATTGCATTTCAGGATGTGAGGCATTAGTCTGTATCTAAATAGTCTGTTACATGAGCTGTGATTCAGACCTCGAGCTGGTTTAAGTTTGTGCGTTGACATGAATGGAGCCATGCAGATTTTCACTGGCTCGGGATCTGTTCTTTTGTATGTTTGTTAAAAGTAAAGGGTCTGATTCACCAGTGAGGTACTCCCTCTCGGGGCATTTTCACCAGCATAACACTGGAGTGATGCAGCTTAAATTAATTGCACTTATATAAATCACAGGAACGTAAGCAGTTAGCCCACTGGCTGAGGTGATTGAAGGATGTTAGGAATCGGGTATAAGGCATGTTATTACATGGTCCTGAAAGGATATTAGCAGCACATACTACCTGAGTGAGGTCTGCTGTCAAAAAAAGGGAGAGTCTGTGTGAGGAGTAGGTGAGTCAGAGTAAACAGGTGTTCTGGGTGTTTATGGCAAATGTGGATGAGAGGGCACTTGGAGATGTGCAGCATCTGTCCTCGTGCAAGGAAAGCAGCACAAAGGTTGAGTGCAGAAGGCAGGAGGTTTCCCCCTTGGGGGAGCAGGGCGGTGGAGGGTTGCAGAGGGTGGAGGATGGCTCTGATGGTCACGCTGCCTGCGGGCAAAGCTTTGCACCCACCTCTGAAAAAATCAGGCCTGGAGCTTCTCTCTTACAATTTACAAGTAGTTGGCCTTTTACAGATTCTTTATGTTTTTACTTCGAAAGCTCATGTAAAGCTGTCTTGTTAATGCCTCTGTGTTGCTAATTGCTGCCCTGCAAAGCAAGTCAGAAATGATCTGAGCAATTCTGTTGCCTGAAATATTGGCACCAACTAAATTATTAGGTCCAAAGTTTCAACCAAACAGCAGTAATGCATTTTATATTTTTTTAAAAGTTATTTTTTTACATCAGGCCACTTGTTCAAGTGCTTAAGTAACAAACTGTGAGCCTCGCTTCAGTCTCCCCATATCAGAAAGCTCCACGAAATCCCGTTCCTTGTAAGGCTTTCTGAGAAAGGCAGTAACTTTTGTTACTCAGCTTTCTGGAAATGGAAGGGTGCCAGAACTGTATTTGTTATCAAAGAGGGAAGAAGGAACAAAGCTAAGCCATCATCCGCTTAGTTCTTCTCATGACAGCACGCATGTCCTTGCGAAGCATCAATTACCAGCAAGATTGTGGATCAGAACGTGTTAAATATCTGGATAAACCTGAGCAGATTCAAGAAAAATAGTTTCAGAATATTAAATGAGTTCTGCTGGATCACTCTTTCCAGGCCACAATGTATTTCTCAGGCAGCACTGTTAAGCACATTTTCCTTGGACCCGCCATGGAGCCCATGGAAGGCAGCACAGCACAGCGAGGTTCAGAGGAACCCCAGGAGGCCCCGAGCCCAGCAGAGCATACTAAAAATAGCTCTGGAGGTTCATTGATGTAGATGACGACACCATCCCAGAAGGGGTAAAAGTACAAGCAACTCACACGTACAGTGTAGCTCTTGCAATTCATAAGCCTTCTACACTTCAAAGGAAAGTGTGAAATTGTTAATATGAAAAAAGAAAAAGTGAATCAGCTTTCAATAACCAGTTGGATGTAAAACATATCAACTCAGCTTCAGTGTTACCCGTACTTTTTGTATTTCCCCCTTAGTGCCAGCTTGTATATCCTGGAAAGTAAAAAAGTGATGTAACTTTTGGAAGCAGGAAAGGTTTAGTAGAGCTAGAAGGCAAAAAGTACCTCAGCTGTGATTAGGTTGGATGTTGGAGAGGAGCAAGCCCAAAATTAACTTAGTAGAAGAAAACTAGTAGGGAATGCTATCCCTTCCTATTGCCCTAACGTATATGCCTTAAGAAATTTTTTGAAACAAGTCTTTAGGGTACCTCTTCCTTCGTATTTTCCTCACCCTTCAGAATGCTGACCTGAACCATCAGCAGAAATGGCAGGAAACTTAAAGAAGGACTGTTATGAAATCACGTCAAGCTCCAGTCTTGTAGGCTTAAAGTTCAATGAGTCAGAATAAATTCGTGCATCTTGGAAAGTTTTTCCAATTCAAGTAAAAACCCTCCATATTTTGAAGGTTTTGCGCCAATAAATACAACTTTTCTAAAATCAGTAACTTTAAGTCAGAGTCATCAATACAGTTCTGTAATAGGATCTTCTTCTTCTGGGACTTCGGAAAGATTATAAAGCAGGTTGGCTTTTAGGACATGTTATAGAACCAAGTGTTCCTCCGCGTTTTGGTTTACTCAGGTTTGTAATTCCAGTTTAAGCCTATTGAAGAGGTGATGATTGAACCACAAAAGTCTGATTCACCCTGAACTTTCCAGTAAGTCGAAGAGCTTTGAAGTGGGTCTCTTAGAGCTCTAAGCCCATCTCTATTTTCGATATGTATCTATAAAAATAATATTAATAGCAGATAAACTTGCCTTTATTAATAAGATGCAAAATGGTTCTGTTTGGATCAAGTAGCTCGAACAAGCCCGGCTTCTGTGTGCTCTCCCCCCCCACCTCTGTAACTTCGCCGATTTAAGAGGGTTCAACTTAGAGTCAACGTGGCCCATCACGAAGGAACTTGGTCATGGTTCCTACATTGTTTCTACGAGAAGATATTTTAACAATGGGCCAAATACCCCTGTCACTCCCATCTGCGCTATCTCTGGTGGCTACAGCTGAGGTATTTCAGCGTTACTCGAGCAGAACTGAGATGCGATTCTAGTCCAATAAATATAACTCTTGTTTACGTGCCTAGCACGGTGACAAGTACCCATTAAACCGAAGTGTGTTACACTGCGCTGCGGAAAGCCGTGCTCCCCGCGCCGGGTTACGTTTCCCCGACGTTCAGCAGCCGCCGGCACCCTCCGAGCGAGCCCGGCAAGAGCGCACCCGGCCTGGCGCGGGTGGAGAGCGCCATCTGGCGGCGGCGCCGTCGCGCTGCGCGCAGCCCATCTGCGGGGCCTGCGGGGGAGCGGGAGCGGGAGCGGGAGCGGGAGCGGGGTGCTGGCAGCGGCCACCCAGCGGCCAGGTGGCACTTTGTAGTGCGGCCGAGGTCTGTGGCTTCGGGGATTTTGCCATCATTATTCTTTGTCGCCTGCAGCGAAGCGAGACACGAAGGCACCGTTCGAGATTTCCTGCTCTGGGGAATGCACGCCTGCGTGTGCACAGCAGAGACGCGGGCTCACGTGTCATGCGTTACTGTACATCTGTAGCTACAACATATTTATGTATCTATATATACTTACATGTGTACATGTTCTGACGTGTACTTCTGGCCTTATTTCTAACACTCAAAACTCACTCACATCACACTATTTATGGGAGAAAAAGTGCCGTTATCCCTATTCTATAAATCAGCAACTGAAGCATGAAGAGATTAAGACCGAGATTTTTCAAAACCTTAGTTCTTAAATGTATCTTTAATTAAGTCTTGTGGTGTTCTTCTCTCCCACAGCCTACACTCCTGTCTCCAAACGCCACATAAACTGCTGTATCATTTCCTATATAGCAACTGTTACTGTATTTATTTAGTTTTCTGACAATAAAGGATTATACAGTGTATAATTTTTATTATTAAATTATTATTTATATTGGCATTACCTTTATCCACAGTCTGATACAGCTCATAGTTTTTCACCTGTCACAGGTTTTTTCAAATACAAGAAAAAGCAGTTCTATACCTTTTTAAAAATTATCTGCTTGTCCCTTTATTCTGGTAGGTGGGCTAGAGTACTTGGATTTGGCCATCTGTGTTTTGCTTAAGTTTTACTTCTGATGGTCTCATACCAAATACTTCACACAATGGCTGAAGTGTTTTTTCCACTCTGCAGAAGCCCATGGTCAACTCTCGAGCATGTCCTACCTTGCCAAATGTACCTTCAGGTTCCCCACCACCTTGTTTTTGGAGTAAGTGTCCTTGAAGTAGTGACTGCCTGCCAGAAACTGCAAATGTAAATCTCATCATCATCATACACACTTTGGTATTAGATTGAAATTAGATTAATTAGGTTAAAATCTTTGTGAATGTTTTCAGAAATGAATAGATAACAGTACTAAACCGAAGTCTCTGAAGTTACATATTCATAATATTGCATAGTGGTATGCTCAGGCTTTACTGTGTACTAGTCTTTGTTGGATTTGTGTACGTATTTTACCTATGGGTTTTAATGATGAAGTGTATGTCTGCTTTGCATATAAGCCCTTATGACTTTAAGATTGAACTGGTTGACATCAACAATTTCCTGCCTTTGGACTACGTTTATGTATCTGTGTGGCACCTCTTCTCCTTGGCCACTTTTCCTACACACCTACATAACCAGCTACATTACACTTTTCCCCATTTCATCCTTTAGAAGTGCAGGCAGTTGTATGTTGCCCGGTAGGCACAACTTGCTCACTCCCCTCCCCTGCAGGTGTGGGGGGTGCAGGATAGCCGGTGGCATTCAGTTTTCACACCGTGGCCACCCCTGCAGCACGGGGGTGCTGCTTGGCAGCCACAGCTGCGTTGGGGGCTCTGTTGAGGAGCAGTGAGTGTGTGGGGCAGCATGCCACATGTTGGGGGACAGCAGAGACCTTCCCCTCTGCTACTGAACTTGGTAGTCAGTACTCGGAAATTTGTGTGGCTTATCTGCATCAAAACGTAACTTTCTTGGGCAGTTATTTTAAATCAGTGGATCAGTGACTGTCTCTTTTTGTTTATTTATCAATTACATATTTATTCGTTCAAAGGATTCAGACTCATTAGTTCTTTTCTATGTGTGGGCAACTCTTGGCATCTCAGAGGCGTGCTCTGTAGTTGCACTGCTAACAGCTGGGATGCTTATCTTTGTGCTCCAAAGTGAGCAGATGATGTCACTCCATAGAGTCTCTATTTCAGTATAAAGTCATCATTTTGCTGTGGCAGCAGAGGGTGAGAGCTTCTGGGCTCGCTTCAGTGTTACTGTTTCATCCTGAGGCCTAAGGACCTTCTGTAACCCCTGCTACTCAGAACAACAGCTGGTTCATCACCAGTATGTCCTATTCTTCATTCCTTCATTTAACATCATGTATTACTTACACACAGGATCCCAGGCAAATGCTGTACTTGGCTATTCTTATAATCTCTTGCACTGACTTCAAGAACTTGGTCTTTCAGTTTCTCAAGGTCTGTTTGGAAGTTCCCAGGACCCCAGAGATTTCTGATAATGTAGATCTCTCCTCTCCTGAGCTCCAGCTTCTTTGCATTCACACCAGTACTCTGCTTCTGGCTCTGTGAAGCTTGATAAAGACATCCTGTGCTATCTTCTGCTATCACCTTGGACAACAACCGTTGCCAGCTGCAGGCCTGGTGTCTGAAAGTCCTGCTTTGTCTTTATCTGTTATCACTGGAATAGCTTTGAGGGCAGGCTGGTGTCTGGAGCACTTTTTTCCCCTCAGCGGTACCTGGCAAAAGGCATAGTGCAGTTTGTCAGGGACTGGGTGATTCTGTATGCCAAAAGACATTTTCAACATTGTGACCACAGACCTTTTTAGTCCCAGACAAATCAAGCAGTTTATCTTCAGGATTACCACATTGTGACTCCTTTGCAGGGCTCTGTTCCCTGACAGGCAGTTTCCCCAACACCCAAGACATTCCTGAGGGCTTGTCACCATGTAAAAATGTTAAAGGCTGCAAAAATGAAAAGGCACAGCTGCCAGCTCTGGTTTCCATGAGTGTGAAGGTCTCTGGGCTTTCTGGTCTCCCCAGTTCCTTCCTCAGCAGCTCCACCGGGCCTGAGGGACGCCTCCACTTCAGGTTTCTTACTGGCAGTAGATCTCCTTACAGTACATCTCTGTTAGGCTGCTGGAAAGGGCACCGAGTGACTATAATCTTTTCCTTTCATGGTGGCGACAGTCAGATAATTGTATTTCAGCCAGACTGGTGGCTTGTCTTAGTAACGTTCTCTGGCAACGCTACCACCTTTTCATCAACTACTGTACATTTCAAGTGATAGTAACTTTGGTTGGCTTTCTTTTTTTAATTTCTCTGTTAACAGCCCATGTCCACCCACTGGCTTCAAAACTGTTTACTGCATATTGCCAGCACCTGGCCACACTTCTTCACCCTCACCTTGTGCTGCTTCTTGGTACTGGTGGGAGTGAGCTGCAGCTGTGCCTGCACATTGGCTAGAACTGGATCCATCACTGATCTGATATGGTAGTATGGCTGATTTTTGAATCAGCTGAATTTTTGCTGACCTGTCTCTCTAACTTTCTTTTCCATGGTCCTGAATGTTTCCTCTGCAATAGTGTCTGTCATTGCTCATGTACTTTTCCTGTTCTTCCTGTTTAGAGACACACAGGATTAGTGTTTCCTTCAGTAATTGTCTCTGCAATGTGGTATGAAGTACACCATGAATTACTGTCTCTAGGGAGACAATTTTTATGCCTCCAATGCTACATAAAGATGCCAATGATCTCAATTTTGTGGTACAGGTATTTCATTTTGCTTCCTTTTGGGGCATATAAAAGCAGTATTTCTCTACGCTCTTATTCTGTTTAATACTGCTTGTTCTGCCGCAGAGCTGCGACCTGGTTATGTCCCACCAGCATCTCACCAGCCTTCCCCACAGAGGCTGTTGAGGATTTACCCTCATTCCCTCACCTCTGCTCAGGTTTCATTTTGGCTCCCCACATGTCCATGCTTGTGGGTAGTGTGTATCAAGAAGCCTGGCTTCACATTGTACTGCCTTTTCCTCTAGTTCTTAGTGAATTACATCTTTTAGCCTCACTGCTATAAGAGACAGAGAGAGAGAGACCTCTCCTGGACTGACTACTGCCACCAGAGTTTATGGATGATTTTCTGGATAATAACACTGAGAAGACTGAATAACTACAGATAATCTGTATATGTATAGATACAGATATGCATGTATGTCATTGACATGGAGGGCGACACCCCCTCCTTTTGTCTCTGCTAAATGTCCTTCCTGAAGAGCCTGTATCCTTCCATTACAACACTGCAGTCATAGGAGCCATCCCACTGTGTCTGTGATGCCAAGAGGATCACAGCCCTGCAGGTGTATGCACGTCCCTAGCTCCTCTTGTTTGTTCCCCATGCTATGTGCATTTGCATAGTGACACTTAAGTTGGGATTCAATTTCCTGGACATGCAAAAGATTAGAAACTGCTTTGAGGCTCGGCGTCACAGCTGACTCTTGCCTTTATGTGTAAACTGATCTTTCTGCCCCTAAAACAGGGTGGCTACAGCTAAACTGGCTATTAGAAACAGCCTTGTAAAATGCTGAATGGTACCTAGGCCTTAGCCGGGAGGATGCTAGTGCTTACAGTACAAAGCCATGCTAGGAAAACACTAAAAATGAAGCAGTACAGATATTTGTAATCCTGTGCCTCGGCTGTGTTTCATCTGCTAATCCAGACATAGCCTATATTCCAGAAATCAGGCTGATTCTTCACTGAATGAAATATTTGCTAAGATGTCGAATGCTGATGTTAAAACAGGACAAATCTTCTCTCTAGTGCCATGTCTACGCCCTTCTTTATAACAGTTATATTTCTTCTAAGAAGTTATATACCTTATACTGTGTATTATGTTCCAACATCTATCTTTCCAGGGGAAAAAAGAAGAAAAATTTGATGTATTTTACTCAAATTATGCTGTAATTTTATTATGTGTAATTTCAAAATTGTAAATCAGTCAGTGATTTTCTAAAATTCAGGTCATAGATTTTTCCACTGCTACCCCTGCTCCTCTTTAAAACTTTGTTTCAGCTTCATTTACTCATTATGAAGGATCTACTTCAGTTTATTTTGCATCAGTTTGGTCTGGTCCTAGACTCTTATCCATTGCTATCCTACTATCCTTTTATCCCACAGCTGCTGAAAAAGCTCTAGGTACTTAGTGAATTACTTCAAGAAGATTTAGGTATTCATGACATCTGGGGAACAGCTACCATTGATCCCAAATATCTCACTGTTCCTCATGGCAGGCATGATAGAGGCAGGTGATAAGATGAAAATGCTGAGTCCCATGTTACAAGCATCACCAGGAAAAAGAATGAGTAACCAGTGTGACCAGCTGACATCTTTTGAAGTGGAAGTGGAAGACTTGCAAGAGGAGGTGGCCTGCTGCAAAATCACAACTAACAAGCATTCTGTGGTTGGTCCTATTTCAGTAAAGAAAACAAAAGTTTTGTGAAGAGACGGTACACATGATAAGCTATATTGCAAATGCAGAGATGCTTGAACCTTGGAAAAGTCACATCCTTAAAACTTAAATTACTTTACATCCTTTTCACTCAAGACAGAGCAGGAGTCCAAACAGCAGGATTTCAAGATGAATGGTAACTCTATGGTTAAGGCATGATTCACTTCATCCTGACAAACATGTTTCATGTCACTTCATCCTGAGAAACAAGTCCCAGCTTGGCAGCAGATTACTACCATTGGTGTTTCAGTTGCTCTTTCTCATTTCCAAAATGGAACTATAGCATTTTCCTCTCCTCTAAGATCATCTCAGGGCTACTGCTTTAAAGCACAGGTGATATTAATGAGTAGGTTAGTGGTGCCTTGGAGAGGACTGAAGCCTGGAAGAAAATTCAGAGCCAGAAGAGGCTGATGACAAAGGAACGGAGGGAGTCAGAGGAGGCAGATGCAGCTGGAACATGTGCCCTGAAATTCCTTCAAGGCTGCATCATTTCCCACCCCAGAAGCAAAAGGCGGTGTGCGCTTGTCCTTCCTCCTCAGTGCAGCCAATTTGCTCCTGTACCTTTTGTGCACGTGTCCTTATCATTTTGCAGAGTAAATCTCTGAGGTACCATTTTGAGAGATTGTGTACTGGACAAAAAAAAAATCTCAAGCTGGCGCTGAGGCTTTTTGTTTCTCTGCCTCCTGGTGAAGCAGAGATATGAATGAATTGCTCCTGTCATGTGGTATTGCATAATTCATGAGCTGAAATAACTATGAAATGCTTTGCTGAAATTTTAAACATCAGCAGAGAAAATGTGCATTGCAAAACCCAGTTTAGAGCATTGACAAACACAGAATGTTGAAAAGAGAGGCCTTCAGGGCCTTTAAGAAGATTGCTTTTCACTTTTTTTCTCCTTTATTGCAGTTCTGTTTCCTCATTAATTGTCCTTAATAAATGAGTCAATATTTATGTGGGTGATAACACTGGCTATACTAGCTGCTAGACATTTCAGGCAATTACCTTTTTGAAATTGCCTAATCCCCAGTTTCTTTATCCCCACACGGAATAGATTGCTGTGATGTGAAGTTCAAGATTTTTCAGTGACTTGAGCAGGCTGCAGAGGCTGCTTTTCAAGGAGGTGAAAGGTAACTTTGCCTTAAGTTTAGCTTGATCTGTGCCCCTCGTCAGCAGTGACTGCCAAATTACCTGTTACATGCAGTTATTTTTCTCACTTGATCACTTTTTCCTTATGAAATGAGGTACCCAAACCCAACCTTGCAGTCTAAGGCAGTTAAAAAAAACAAAACAAAACAAAAAACTAATAAAATGAGATAATACTGAAACAGCTTTAAAGCCTACTGAAAGTCAAACTGAGTGTTATAGCATGTAAAAGCAAATACCTGCTGTCATATGCAGCTCTCAACTACCACATGGATTTGATACACAGATCAGATACTGCTTTACAGTTTATCATTTGTGGACTGCTTAGTTGCTCATGCAGCCTTTTTGTTTGGGGTTCTTTGTGAAATGTAGAATGATAAGGAAGTTTTGTGTAGGAGAGTCAGATAAAAAGAGAGAAGCATACCTGGGAGAAGAAAGAACGAGTGAACCAAATAAATTTCAGGTATTGATCTCTCAGATCATGGAAAGCCTTTGAAAAACATGGAGTCTTTTTCAGCTGGCAGAGAAGTCCTTTCAGTTCTACTTTACTGACCTCTGAGTGCCAGCATAGTGCTGATAGGAATGTTTGCCTCCTGAGTTGCTTTAGGAACACTGTTTCAGTTCCTTCAGATTCTTCTTTAACATCACACTTCTTCAAAAACTCCTTTTTATTCAAGCATCTTTGTTAAGAATTTTCTTTACCTTCTCAATCCTAAACTGTCATATGCTTTTTTAATGGATTTCCTTGGTTCTTTAGATTTTTTTCTTCCAGCAGTGGTTACAAGTTTTCACGTCCGAAAAAGCTTACAAATGAACGTGCAGCACTGTGCAAATTACTAAAACCTGTCTTAACAACTTACGTGACCATCGTTTGCCAGAGTAGGCAGGTGTATCTGCAATGGGATGGGAGAAGGATGCAGCAGGACAGCTTAGGGCTATTTTGCATATGCCTGGCAATAATGTCAAACATGCAGTAAATGACTAAATCTGGCATTCCTGAGAAGTATGAGTATGGTGCATTACCATGCCAACACAGCCCAGCTGATCTGCACATGCACTGCAGGATTATCCAGGACTGCCAGACATACTGTGCAACTTGTCCTTCAGCAGCCTGGAGGTCACCAGTAAATGTAGTCCTCACATTTCATACAGACAGAGCTTCCTTCTGAGACAAGAGGCTGCACCTGAGAGGAGCCAGTGTTATCTGGCAGGCAGGGCTCAGGAGTCAGCTACCTCCATTTCAGTGATGGAGCACTGAGGCACAGTGGAACTAGAAACCACACTCAAAGCCATCAAAAAAACTGTGTAGGAGTGGAGCTGGCCTATTGAGAACAAGACTAATTATGGAATTACCTTTCCTTTTATCGGCATTATTTTGAAGCCAGCACTGAAAGAAGATGATTTCATCAGCAGGCCTTTGGTACGTGAGCAAGGGAGATGGGCAGTGACCGAATAGCACATTTTGCTATGAACCACCTAGTCAAGTTATTTCTCTAGGTACATGCAGTGTCAACTGACGTTATACCTTGTGTCTCATTAAAAATCTAGAGGAGTAAGCTACCTGGAGAATTTGAGTAACATTTGAGAAGATATAATAATGCAAAAGACCAAGGGGATTCACTGTTAAGTACTGTCAGGGATGTTAAAAAAAATTACCAGTGAAGAAGAAAAAATGAATCAATGATGAATAATCATGTTCTATATCAGGTAAGTCAAGCCATTGTCTCTGCAGTAATTAACTGTTCCAATGATATGGGCTGGCAACGTAATGGGGAAGCAGCAGTGAACATGCACTAATTACATTTGCTTTCAAATTCAACAGAAGCTGAACAGCTGTTTGGTGAAGTAGGTAAATTAAGTGCACTAGTCAGATCCAATTTTAGAGTTAATCCTTGATGTCACTCAATGATTAATGTGTAGGCTGAATGTTTAAGGGCATGATTCAGCTAAAAAATCCTGTCACTCAGTGTTTTATTACCTCTTGCTGCCTTGATCACACCTTCCCTCTACAAAAACCCATTTGGGGGTGTGTGTGAGGAGGGGGTAAGGAAGAAGCAGGTGAGGAAAGTGGCTTCTGTTGTTCTCCTTGCAGAATTTTCTTGGCAGATACTAATTTGTGGGGAGGAGAAGAACAGGATTTGTCTTCTCCTCCTGAGAAAACAGCTGTGGGGATGGTTTGTAAGGATTGCAGTTATAGCCTGTACCTGGAGCCTACTGGATTGCAGATAAACTAGGGCACTCATCAGAGGAAGGAGCTGTCCCAGTTCATCAGATTGCCTTAAAAGGCATTTCAAGCTGGAAAGGAACATTTTAACTATATTATGTTAACACATGAACTCCTCAGGGATTGACTGAGTGGCTCCATGGTCTACACCACCACATCTTCCTACCTTTTTTATTACAGAGGCCAACCGCTATAGTAAGGTCTGGGACCCTGGGCTGGAGTAACAAATCGTGATAATACAAACTTTTCCTGCTGTCTCTTCCTGCTATGTCTGACATATATTCCATATTCTGGTAGTGCACACTCTTTCTCCCCAGCTTGTATCGAGACATTGATGGTGCTTCATTTCTGATGATTTATTTCATGCTTCACAAAAGATCCTGATGTCAGGGTGCAAAGTGGAAGGGGGCTGGCACTGGTCAGTAAGAGCTGAAGAATCACCACAACTTCTTCTCCATTTAGAGGGTTGACATGGTAGTCAGAAATCAAAAGAAACCACATTTTCTCTCAGCCAAGTGCCTTGTTAGGCAGAAACAACCAGGATTTACTTGTTTAAGGAATTTGCTTATTTACATTCAGCATCTCATAATGTATGAGGGCTGTTTTCCCGCTTCTATTTTTGAAACCCCAAGTAAACTCATAGAAAAATACTAAGTAAAATGAATGGGATAAGCTATTATCACTGTATTATCAAGGGGACTTTCCTGGTGAGTGACATGTGACAAGTCATATCCTTTGGCAATCTGAAGCTTAGGTCTTGGTCTTTCTCCAGGCCTTCAGTAGCAAGTGCATTTCCTTTATAATTTACTTCAGCCAGTGCCCTGTTCTGTCTGACACAATGACAGACTCCCTTTGATCACATAAAATATTATTTTTGAAAGGAAAGAAAAATCTGCCTTTTTGGTCAATGCTGTTTTTGAAAATGAATTAGTCATGTACAGAGATTCTTGTCTCAGGCCAGTGCAGGGAATATATAAGGAGTTATGTTCAACATTCTTGCCTGGATGCTACTTCCCTTAGAGCTCATCAGCAGTCCTGCTCTGAAGCGTGACTTTGATTTAGGTGCATTCATTATCTGCATATAAATGAGGATTAGTTTTAGGTTTATTAATGAGTCTACAAAGACAGAATCATGGCAGTGAGAGATAGAAATCAGCCTGTCATCCTTATTTCAATGAAAGATTGTACGCTTTCCATAAATGAAATAACTTAGGAGAGTCATATAATCAGTACTCACAGGGTCAGATGCAAGTTTATGGTCCCTATGTCCTCTCTAAATGCAAATACTGGGGCTGCAATCAGTACTTTGCTAAAAAATCAGGTATTGGCAATTTCAGCGTGGACTGAAATAGACTTAGTTAAAACACTTCTAGTGGAATCAAGCTACATCTTTAAAACTGATCTCTTTATCATAAAATCATAGTTTATCTGTATGATGTCATAGAATCACAGAAAGCCAGGAATAAAGAAGTCACTACACTCAAAGCTTTCTAGATCTCCCTTTTCTGGAAGCACAGCATGAGTGCAGAAGAAAAGGTTATACAGACTTGCTCCATAAACACCATGTTGTAATCGAGATATGAAAATGTGGTGTGCTAGGCAGTATTGAAACAAATCACTTAATCTCAAGAAAATAACTTACAGTCACTTTGCAGAGCTCTGAAAGTTAAACTAAAGGTCTACAGAACTGGTCACCAAGTGTAATCCAAACACAGCAAAAGTCAGCAACCACCCCCTCCATGCTAAAATACAAATATGTTGTGGTGAACTGCCTTTTAGAGGTGTTCATGTGTAGATATGTGTGGTCAGAGAGCACAGATCTCGAATGAAGAAGTTTCTCTCAACCTCTGGGTCATGATGCTCAGGGTGGTATTTGCACCTGAAAGCAAATCCTTCACTGAAGAAAAGGAAGAAGGTACCTCAGCCACATTTGGCCTTGCCAAAGTACATGACTTTGGTCACTTCTAATCTGTGACATAGACACACTGGGAGATCGCTTAAAGCCCAACAAAGTGTGTGTGGAAGGCAAGAAGGGAGAGCAGAAAGGAAAAACACCATATTTTGCTTCCTTTACAGCAAGATAATTCACTCCATCCTTTTTTATTGAATCGTCTTTGTATCACTTACCTTACAAGTCTGCCTTAAAAATGTTTGTGTTATGTGGTTTCTCCTTCCTTATCTATTATTATGCCTCAAAGTGTCATGAGGAAGGCATTCACCTAAATCGGTATAAAGCATATATATCATATCATAGATTACTTATCATAGTACCATAGAATCATTTAGGTTGGAAAAAAAGTTTAAGATCATTAAGTCAAACCATTAGCCCGGGACTGCCAAATCCACCACTAAATTGTGCCTCTGAGCACCACATCTATGTATTTTTTTGAATACTTCCAGAGATAATGATTTCACCATGTCCCCTGGGCAGCCTGTTACAATACCTTACCAACCTTTCAGTGAAGAATAAAACATCATTCAGTAGTGAGAAAGTGTAGCATCTCTATGCCAAAAGAAAAGGGTTTACTGACATCTCAAAAATCCTTCCTTTAATCTTGCCATGTCAAATATAATTCATAAAGAGGAAAAGATTTCATGGAGATCAGCACGTAACACCTACAGCTTTGCATTAATGTGCACAGAAAAGATGGAGACGGAGAGAAAACAAATGGAATTCACGGAGAAGCACGCAGCATCTCTAAGTTAGAAATCCCTATGCTTAACTTTCTTCTAAAGGTCTGCTCTTTTCTTAAGGAAGCTAATACACAGTTTGTGAGGGGAAATGGCTATATCTTATTGTCAAAGGACAGCTATGCAATAAGCTCTGGTTGCTTATACATACTCTCCTATCCTACTCTCTTCTGTTAAAAACTAAGGATCTATTTTCACCCATACGTATCATGTTTACCTGTTGAAATCTACTGCTAAATTCAGCAATTTCTAACTTAGACCGTAGATTCTCATTAGGTTTGAAATTTACATGACAGTCTTTATATTTTGTCTTAAAATCCAAGGGAAATAGTAGTTTAATGGCAAAAATTCCTTTTTTAAATAGTTAAAATATTCTCACACATAAATGTGTCCCCTTCTCCCTCCCCACCAAAAAAATACTTTGAGAATGAAACTGAAAAAATGAGAATCTGAAAGGAACTGAAAATAGACTATGGAAAAGATTGGGTGACACTTAACAATACAAATGAATGAGGTGGGTAAAATCACACTGAAGAAAATGCAAATGGAATTAAAGGAAGATAGAATTTAATAGGATAGGGGACAGTGTCAAATGAAAAATATAGACAAAAACATAAAGGAGACAGGGTGGAGTAATAAGAAAAGTATTGAAAATGGAGCAATGTAAAAGGGTGTAAAAGCGATCAATGACAAAGTGTAAATGAAAAGGAAGGAGTGGGCAAAGAAATTTAAAGACGCTCATGGCACTGAAATAAATAATTTCAATCATAATGTTACAAAATCCGTAGGTTTACACTACTGGAGAGAAGTATGAAATGGACATTGCAATAAAATAACGATGTTCAAAAAGGTGACCACCTGATTTGTGTGTTCAGAAAGAGACAGAAAGACAAACGTAATGAAATTAAATAGATCTGTAAGTTTCCTTTCCATGAGTATAGTTAAGATGTGATAAGCCTATGTTTGTATATGATTTGGGGAATACCAAAAAAGGTGTAGCATATCATGTTGTTAATAATTGCACTTCATATAAATTGTACCTCTCAGCTTTTACATTACATGAAATGAATTTCGCAGTCCCAGGGTACACAGGCACGGATGAATTCTGAATCATGTAACATCTGTGTAACTAACAACTCATCACACTTGTGAAATCCAGCCTTTATCAGACCTAAGAATGTAATAAAAAAGGGAAAGATACTAGATCTCAGCTGCTGTAGCAGAGTGGTGTATTTGGCGCATCTTGTAAAATGCAGCCAAACTGTGTCTACAACTGGCAGCTCTTTTGTGATGTCTTTATTCTATGCTCTGAGAATCACCAAATTTGCTCCCTAAAAATTCCAACAAAGACTCACGCGTCTATCTTGTAAGGCTAAGAAGAAAAAAAAATGGAAGGAAAATATTTTTTTTGCTGAAAATGGAGTCTCATGAGCAAAAAGACCATGAAACAGAGAGTACGCTGTTGCAACTGTTTTTTTTTCCTGTTAAAGGGTTGGAATCTTGCACTTACTGTTATGAAAGTGAGATATGACTTTATGTGCCAGCATATGACTATCTTGTGATTCTGATATCCAACAACCTGCCTAAACTTTGGAAAATCACTTAATCTTTAGTATGGTTTTACAAGTCTGAGGAGGCTTATGACTCATAAAATACTTCATCTGTTACCATTGATAAACAGAAGTGATGCATTTTGCTTTTTCATTCACACTGTAATTTTTTCTATGTATTTACTGTAGAAAAGTAACTTTGTTTGGATGCCTTCTGTACTAGAGCAAAGCATTGAAGAGATCCAAAACAATGTGCAGTTTTTAAGAGGGAGTGTAGTATTTACATATCTGACTGTAACTTTGGCCACCTTGAATTCCTTATGCTTTTGCGTTTCAAGAGACAGTGAGGTCAATTCTTTACATTTTAAGCTGCCTTCTAAAAAGAGAGACAAATCAAGCACATAGACCAGTCACGCATTTATATATAAAACTGAAGATAAATGTTTTGCTATAAAACTAGTAAAAGAATGATGAAGAAATAAAATGTTCTAAGCTAATCAACAATATTTATAAAATTTAAATCCATAAACTGTCAAATTAACTCATAAAGTTTTGCCATCATTTGCAATGTAGAGAGATAACCGAAATTTACGTTTGCTTATTATCTGCCTGTTTGACTTTCTGCTTTGAGAAAAAAAACAGGTATATTTTCTGCCAATATAAAAATGGAAGTGTGCACCAGTTTATATTATTGCTGCCACATTACCCAAAACTGTGAAGGAAAAAAGTTGTATAATGTACGTATGTATACTCCAACTATAATATAGTATAGTGTAACTATAACTTCTCATAATTAAAATTGGCAGAAACAGTCATTTAAAGCTCAGTTTCTTTGCTTAACTGTTATTTTGTACTCTTCCAAAAGTTTTCTAAGCTTCCATTGTGAGACACCAAAATTTAGGTTTGCTGCCAGCATTTTGTGAGGACTATCAGCGTACCACCGGGCAAAAGCGAGGAAATGCAATGTGACACTCAAATGCTTTTTCTGTTTTGAGAGTGATTGTCTTATTTCATACGAGAGAAGGATGTAGGGCTCACAGGAAGGGGGTCTTGCCGATTTGTGCCTTTGAGCATAGATGAAATTTGGTTTTGAGACTGCAGTTTCATTGCTAGTAGCGGCAAGTAAAGCGGCACTTGCTGCCCGTTCCCACTCGTGCTGGCTGCCATGGGCTCTAGAAAGGGTGTTATCCAAGGGCCAGTTAGACTGGGTTAAAGTACATATGGTGGTCAAATATTTGGTGGTCAAAAAATGGAGCCTAAGACTTTAATGTACAAGAGTATTCTGTGAATTTCGTAATTGTCCTGGTTTTAATAGTTTACAGAACTTCTTCAATTAAGCCTTCAGGCTTGGTGGCATCAGAGCCATACGTTGTCAGCATAGCAGTGTACTCACTCAAGTCAGAAGAACTGTGTTGAGCCTTGGGATTCGTTTCTTCAGGATTTCTTGCATTGCAATTTGATGTATTTTCTTCTGGTTGCCTTGGCCTTCCAAACAACCCTAGATTTCACTGGTCTTCTAGCCCAGACATCTGCACTGCCTATTTTTGAAGTCTTCTCGTTTGAAGTGCTAAGGAGCCTCTTACAGCTATTTCATACCGACACCAGTGTCGAGATGTTCCTGCCTTTCATAATGTGCTCTTTGAGAGGCATCCCACCAGTTTTGGTTTTAACAAGGAACTAAAGGAACACCGAAGAATAAAACCAAGAGGAACTGCAACAAGTGCAGAAATGTTATCACATTTTTTAAGCCAACTGGATAAAAAAAAAAAAAAAACAACAACCAAACAACACTTAAATAGGCCCTCTGCAAGGTTATTGGCAAAAAGGTGCTTGAGTGCATTAAAGCTCACAGCTCTTTGAACACATGACAGGAGCAGCTGCTGACCTACACCAAAATGCTAATGTTAGCAGTATAGTCTTTTCTGTTGCTTGACTAATGTAGTACTGACATGTCAATATGCTTATACAGTAAAATTAAAGGGTTTTGTAAGGCTTCTCTTAAAAATCCATCATACTCTGAATTAATTCAATGCTGTGTTCAAAAAAAGCGATGTATGGCTGGACATAGATACGGCAGAACCAAACACATAGTCATGTAAATTAAAGATATGTAATGACCATTATATGCCAAAATTAAATGAAGATAATTTGACACTTGAAAAGCATCTTTCATCCTGAAGTTTACATATGAAGCCTAAACCCATAGTGACACTGCAGTGCTACCAGTATGTATGAAATGACCACATATTTTTTGTTTGTTTGTTTGTTTGTTTATTTGTTTGTTTTTCAACAGCTTTCCTCTTTGGAGATGGTAGGATAACACACAGAGAAAATTTTGGTTTTATGTATAATTTAAAATGTATTTACAATTTAAACAACATCAAAATAAAGGAAACTGTAAGCTAACAGAAATTCCAATGTCATCAGGAATTTACCACTGTAATGCTTTCATGGAAAAACAAGCAGCACCACGACGGCTGGTTTTTAGACTTGCTTCCTCTGCTTCATTTGCTGATGTCAAATAAGCAGTGAGTTCTGACTACAGCATTTCCATGGCTGGAAATTTCGTAACACCCCTCTTGGCAATAGATTTCTGGATGTTTTTTGAGAGCTGAGATCAGACTACATTCAGTGAAGGTACCAAGAAAGCTATCCTCCTCCAACTAGCTGCCTTGTTTTTCTTTATATTTGAGAAACTCAGCATATTAGGACTTGTTCTGTCTGTCAAATTTAATAGTGTATATTATAAGCAAAAATTACAGGATATGCAAACTCACATATGCTATGTATACATAAAAGATGATTGCATAAGACTTGTTTCTTTGGGATAAAAAAGATATTATGGTTTGCCAGAACCATGAAAAATAATTTAAAGGGATTAGGAGAAAAAAAAATAATATTTAAACTGCTTCATCCATCCACTTGCTGGTGCTTACGTGCATAGTTCCATACACAGAGCTAAGGATTAGGTCTTCAAATTTCAGCACATTCAAAGATGTCTAAAGTGAACTAGTACATGTGAGCATATTTGGCATGTAACAAAACAGGAAATATTTTTAATGCTATAAAACTCTAACTAGTAAATCATTAAAGGAATATTTCTATGTTCTTCAACTCACTCTGTAGCATCTTTTTTACTTATGCAAGATGAGTGAAGATTGCAGTGTTTTTGAAATAAGTATATCTGCTCTTTAAAAGCAGAAGTTTGGTAGTCCAAAGAAATTATAATCTCAAGGAAGTCTTATCCTTTGGTTTACATTTAGCAATTTGACTAATGTCTATAAAAATCCGCATCTTCTTACAGGTTAGTCTTCCGTTTCTTTATTTTCCAAGGCAATTTTTCACCTACTGTCCAACAGTGGTGCTAAAATTACCTCTGCAGTAAGATAGGTGTAGAATGTCAAGGTTATTGACAAACTCTGAAATATTTGAAGTGCAATCCAAATTCAGAAGTAAGAGAACAACATCAGCAAGAGAAAAGTCTGTCCTGATTTTTTCTCTTTGAAAACTGTATATGAAGTGGACTTCAATATTACTCTTGATACATTATCTCTTATATTTCTTTTCAGCAGCTATTTTTACACTACTAGTAAACCCATTGAAATAAAACAGGGTATTTTTTTGTAAAGCAAAATGCCCAGATCAGTGAGAGATACTGATTAAAATAACTAGGTTTTCAGTGCACTTTTTTCTGTCTCTTGAGTCTGGGTTTCCTTCATTTCTTCCTTCCTTGCTTATATTTTTTCTAGCTTCTTATGGATGCGGTTGAATCTGGTAAATACAAAAATGTTTTAGCCTAATTGAAAGATTCTTCTGAAGTTATGCCTTTGCAGTTAAATGTTTTTAACTGATTAAAAGAATAATTGTAAATTGTCAACAATATTTTGTTTCTTCCCATAAATAACCGTGAAACAATGAATTTGGAGGACTGAGAGAACTCCAGGCATCTTTGCTAGTGTTATGTAAATATGGAGGGTTTATGGTATATGTTTAATTATACAGAAGCGAAGACTTTGGGTGAGACACCACCCCTCTGCAGACTTAGGCGTTTTCTTCCTGCATCTACTACCACATTGCAGAGGAACAGGGAAGGCCTTTCGCACCAATTCAGTTGATGTTGGTGTGTTCTCAAGCTTACTGGCAGTTTTTTGACCACCTTTCTCTGCATCTGAGGTTAATTAGACGGTTAATCAGGTAGCTCCCACTCAGTGGAGTGGGGGAAAGGGGAGCCCTGTGAAGGGCTGGATGGGGCTGTGAGCAGGCTGAGCGCAGGCTCTGCTGCAGGGTGGACTCCACCTCTGCTGTGCCCCAGCGTGAGGACATGAGTGTCACAGTGTGGCTCTGTGGTGTGGGCCTGCCTACGGCTCTGCTATGGCTGCCTTGTGCACACTCCCACATCCCACTTTATGGCATGATGAAATGTGGGTCTGGAAAACTTGACCAGTGCCGATCTCAAATGGAAGAGCACAGAGGTGGATCTCAGCTAAGAACACACTGGCAGGATGAAGCATTTTCCTCAATTGTAGGTGAATTTGGTTTTTAACATTGCACCTGTGGTTCTCAAGGAGACTCGGTGATATAGCTGAAAACTCATAGTACAGGTGATATACCCTGGCCTTCAGGAGAGAAGATTTTGGCCTCTTCAGGGGTCTGCTTGGTAGTGTACCATGTGATAAAGCCCTGCAGGGAAGAGCAGCCCAAGAAAGCTGGTTAATATTCCAGGGTCAACTCCTCCGAGCTTGGAGAGATGCGTCCCAACAAAGACAAAGTCGGGCAGAAACACCAGGAGGCCTGCACGGATGAACAAGGAGCT
>JAVJGJ010000037.1:49109972-49149305 GCA_035590215.1 Microhierax caerulescens | reverse complement strand
GACAGGCAGCCTGGGAGGAATACAGAGAAACTGTCCGAGCAGCCAGGGATCAGGCTGGGAAAGCTGAAGCCCTGATAAAAGTACATCTGGCTGGGAATGTCAAGGACAACAAGAAAAGTTTCTATAGGTACATCTGTGGTAAAAGGAAGAATGGGGAAAATGTGGGCTCTCTCCAGAAGGAAATGGGAGACCTGGTTACTTGGGACATGCAGAAAACTGAGGTAATCAACCGCTTTTTTGCCTTGCTCTTCACTGGCAAGTGCTCCAGCCACACTGCCCAAGTCACAGAAGGCAAAAGCAGGGACTGGGAGAGTGAAGAACTGCTCACTGTAGGGCAAGACCAGGTTCAAAAACATCTAAGGAACCTGATGTTGCACAAGT
Organism: Microhierax caerulescens; assembly: GCA_035590215.1. Classification (NCBI taxonomy): domain Eukaryota; kingdom Metazoa; phylum Chordata; class Aves; order Falconiformes; family Falconidae; genus Microhierax; species Microhierax caerulescens. Next base: position 49,148,924 of record JAVJGJ010000037.1, on the reverse strand, counting down.
CCATGGGGCCTGATGAGATGCATCTGTAGGTCATGAGAGAACTAGCAGATGAAGTGGCTAAGTCACTATCCATTATATCTGAGAAGTGTGGCAGTCCAGTTCCCTTTGACTGCAAAAGGGGAAACAATCCCCATTTTTAAAAGGAAAAAAAGAGGAAGACCTGGAAAACTGCAAGCCAGTCAGTCTCACCTGTCTGCCCAGCAAGACCATGGAGCAGATCCTTTTGGAACTATGTTGAGGCACATGGAAAATAATGAGTTGATTGGTGACAGCCAACATGGCTTCACTAAGAGCAAATTGTGCCTGGCAAATTTGGTGGCCTTCTATGCCAGGGCTACAGCTTTGCTGTATAAGGCAAGAATGACTGATGTAATCTACCTGGGCTTGTGCAAAGCATTTGACACTGCCTGGCATGACACCCTTGTCTCTAAATGGAAGACAGATGGACTACTTGGAAGATAAATTGGCTGCACTCAGAGAGTTATGATCAACAGCTTGATGTCCAAGTGGACACCAGTGATATGTAGCGTTCCTCTGGGGTCAGTATTGGGACCGGTGCTGTTTAATCTCTCTGTTGGTAATGTGGACACTGACATTGAGTGCACCTTCAGCAAGTCTGTCCATGACACCAAGCTGTGTGATGTGGTCAACACGCTGGAGGGAAGGGATGTCACCCAGAGGGACCCAGATAAGCTTGAGAGGTGGGCCTGTGAAAACTTCATGAAGTTCAACAGGAACAAGTGCAAGGTCCTGCACATGGCTCAGGGCAATCCCAAGCATGAATACAGGCTGGGCAGAGAATGGATTGAGAGCAGCTCTCCTGAGGAGAAGGACTGAGGGGTGTTGGTGGATGAGAAGCTCAGCATGACCCAGCAAGGTACGCTTGCAGCCCAGAAAGCCAACCACATGCTGGGCTGCATCAAAAGACGCATGGCCAGCAGGTCGAGGGAGGTGATTTTCCTCCTCTGCTCCACTCTTGTGAGACCCCACCTGGGGTACTGCATTCGGCTCTGTGGCCCCCAACATAAGAAGGACACGGACCTGCTGGAGCAAGTCCAGAGGAGGGCCAGGAAGATGACCAGAGGGCTGGAGCACCTCTCCTATGAAGACAGACTGAGAGAGTTGGGGTTGTTCAGCCTGGAGAAGAGAAGGCTCTGGGGACACCTTACAGCAGCCTGCCAGTGCCTAGAGGGGGCTTATAGGAAAGCTGGGGAGGGCCCTTTTATGAGGGCATGTAAGAACCTTTTTACAAGAGCATAGGACGAGGGGGAATGGCTTGAAACTGAAAGAGGGTAGATTCAGATTAAGTATTGGGAAGAAATTCTTTACCGTGAGGGTGGTGAGACACTGGAACAGGTTTCCCAGAGAAGCTGTGGGTGCCCCATCCCTGGAAGTGTTCAGGGCCAGTCTGGATGGGGCTTTGAGCAACCTGGGCTAGTGGGAGGTGTCCCTGCCCATGCCAGGGGGGTTGGAACTAGGTGATCTTTAAGGTCCCTCCCAACCCAAACCATTCTATGAAAACCTATGTATGATAAGCTTAAAAAGTCCATGATAAAAAAATAGCATTTATTAAAGAAAAAGCTCATATTAAATTGTTCTTTCAATGACAGGAGCAAACCCACCCCTACCACTCACCAGCCCAGTTTTCAAGTAGTTAAGTGTTTTGGAGATGTTTTTGATAAGTGGACAACTTAGATAACTTGTCTAGTAAAAAGAGAAAAAAAGAGAAATCACGTCTCTAAAACATATCTTTTGGCAGAGTTTGACATCTGTAGCATTTTGTGGCAATTTGAGAATGACTGTAGTAGCCAAAAAGAGTAACGATATTCTTACGGTAGCAGATTATTGTATTGTAGATACCTGATGTGGCCGCAAGAGGGCACTGTAAATCCAAAGAAGGCCAGTTTCCACAAATCAAGTTCATGAGAGCTGAACGTGCTGGTTCCTCCCCACGGCTGTCAGAAAGCCCAAGAAATGATGACTATGTTTATTGACGTTAGTACCAGATAGATAATTAATTATTTAGGCTTTTTCCTGAGAAGTGAAAAGGTCACCTTCATTACACATAACTTTGAAAAATACCATGAGTGTTATTGCAGATCATGAAACTTTAAAATGCAAGCAGTGACTGAGAATTTCAGAGCCCGTATATTTGTTTTACATGTCCTTTCAGGTTTGAAATGCTTGCTTTTCTACATTATTGAATGGTGTGTTCTAAGAAAATTATCATTAACAAACTCTGCCTTGAAAAAGCAAAGGGTTGAGGGGCTTTTCTATCATGACTGCAAGGAAGATGAGAAATGCTGAAAATAAAACCTGAGAGAGATTACACTGTATTTATTTCAACATCAAAAAGAATAGAAACCTAGTAAACAAAGGGTCAAGATCAAAGAAGCAGGGGAAAATAGAAATTAGGAAGGAAAAAGGAGAAATTAAGCTCTAAGAAAGAAGTCTTAAAAGGGTAGTCTAGAAGCAACATAAGCAACCTAATTTCCAGCTGTGCACCCTGCCAGCCTCTGGGCATGTACACCACTGCCCACCGCACATCTCTTTCTTTCCAAGCTTCTCTAGCCAGCAATGACCATATTCCAGCTCCGTGGATGGGAGGCTGCCAGATCAGCTCTAACAGCTCTCCCAGGTGCAGCCTTGGGAAATCCCACACCCTGCTTTTGCACTTCTGCTGATGCTGCATGGTGAGTTGCTGAGGGAGCCTCACCTTATTTTTTCCCCTTCCTTGGGTGTCATTTCCAGATATGGAGTTATTTCTTCTGGAGGCTTGGAGAAAAAAGAAAAAAAAAAAAGCATAACACCTTTTCTTCACATTGCCCTGCAATCCCCTTCTCTACTCTCATGGCATCACACTGCCACAGAGACCTGTCACCATCTGCAGCACAGGCTTGTTCTCTGGGAGGCACAGTGTCCTGCCTGGCCTCACTGCCAAGAAGCAGATGTGCAGCTGGGGAAGTGGAAGCAGAGCACAGTGGGACAAGTGCCTCCGATCAGTTTGTGTCAGAGGCACATCCGCTGTTTGGGGTGGGATAAGGTGGCCTAACAACTTAGTTGGAATAATAATGGAATGGATTTAAAAGATATAAAGTCACATATTATTTCAGTCAGGTTAATGAAGTCTGTTTAAGAGGTTTTACAGAGAGAAATTTCAGTAAGTGCCTGCCAAACGTGCAGCTGCAGGATCTTCCAGCAGTGAATCTAGTAATGCTTGGATGTACGAGCAGCTTGATGCTTTTACCCAGGTACGCACAATACAATCTTCTGAACCTCACTGCAAATAAATAAACATCAGTGTGAATAAAGGGATGGTTCTATGACATCAAACGATGATGTCAGTTCTGTGGGGATTACCTTCTAGCTGTCAGAGAGAACAGATTAAAGTAGCCTGTAATTTTGCTTCGTACTTCATGTCTCTTCTCTGCTGGCTGGCTCTAGGCCTTTGGAAGTACCTTAACAAGGAGAAATATACAGTTATGTAGGAAATATAGGGCTGTAGGACTGGAGCTGAGGCTAAGAGAAACAACTGTAATGATATGATGAAGACAATGTTATGCATTATATTTCTTGATAATCTTTGTACCTGAAGTATAAGGAACACAAAATGAAACTAGCAATGAACTTGCCATTCAGGGTTGAATGGCATTTACATCGAAATGAAGGATGTGCAGTGGGTGCTGAAAAGACAAGTTCTGCTAAAAAAGCTGCAACATTCCTGCTCAGGTCAGTGTTTGACCCCCTCTGCATGCAAAGCCACATTTTTATGACTGTAACTGCAAGATCTGATGGCATGATCCTGGCCCCAGTGGCAGGTTGGAAGAGGTCCTCAGTAGTACGTGTGGTTACTTATTTGAAAGATTTTTGCTTTCCAGTCAGTTGGCTGGATGCATTGTGTATTATGCTAATCAAATTCTTCCATTAAAAAAGAAAAAAATAATTACAAAGTTTCCATGTTATAGTTGCATCTAAAAACTAGTTGTGGGGGGAAATGGTACATTTTGCAGCTAAATATTGAACAGTAGTGTACATCTGGTAGGTAAGATTGTTGTCATTTCTGGTTTGGAGCTAGTGTATTTTCCCTTCTACATTAGGTCGGAAGCTGACTGCAACTATGTGGCTTTGGGAGGAAGCTTCATAGTGAAAGATGGAAGGCCCATCATTTTTGTCTCAAGAAGATGGTACCAGAATAGAATGTATAATATTTTTAGCATTTACAGAAAAGAAGAAAATCAATGTGCATTTAAAAGTGGTGGGAGGAGGACTTGCCTATTTTGTCTTCTGGTGTGATGAATACTTTGAGGTATTCTGATACTGTGTTGAAAAGCAGGCTCAGTTGCCAAGTTCATTTTTCCAGGGAATTGTAGGAAAGCCTGTAGATTTGCAAGATGTGAAAATAAAATTGTATTTATACCTGATCTATAACTCCTCTTTTAGATGCTCTCAAAATCTTGCTTCACAACCTGTTTGGTTACAAACTGGGCAAAATACAGACCAGCTATTTTGCTTCCTTTGCTCTTATTCTTAATGTAACAGCAGGTGTGCTATTTACAAATCCTTTATCAAATAGCTGTGGGTTTTTTTCCCAGTGAATTGTTTCAAATATTACTTGCTAACTGTCTTGTGAGGGAGAATAAAACTATCAATAGCTCTCTAGGCCAAGTCAAGAAGGCAGTGGAGGAAAGAACCAACCTTGAGGAGAATCCTGCTGAGGACAGGGTAGGGACCTGCTGCTCAAATGTGGGTTTTGGCTCAGGCAGTGAGAATCTGGCACCGATCACTGGTACCGGCACTTCGATGGTGGAGGCTGTAGGGCAGCTCTCAGTGTGCCAAACCAGGCCAAGGGATGTGTCAAAATCCACTTTTGTAACAACAAAACACACAAAACTCCTGGCTAGTGCCCTGGTTACAGCTGCCATAAGTGAAACTGTCAGATAGTCGTAGCGGCAACATTTTCTTACATGAAAACAGGAAGCACATCTGGCTTCTTGCCGTTAATCCGGGACAGAAGCTCAATGTTATTTGACTTCCATATTTTTGCTATTAGATCCCAAATCTCGAGCAGTGATTCAGCTCCCAGAACACTATAGTGATTTGTTACTGATCCTTGAAAGGTCATTTCTAGCATAGCAATATCCCATAATGGTATAATAAGAATATTCAGTGGCGGTTTACATGTGCTTGGTGTTGAGCTAGCGTTCAGTGACACTATAGTTCCTGTGCAGTGGTGAATGCTAAACCTAAACCTTTGCTTTTCTTAAATCTCCTGCCTGATGCAAATATGAGGACAGGCTAAGACAAATACAAACTGAAAACACTGAGAGGGTGATAGACGCACTGTGAATATAATGCTAGTATAAATTTGATCTTTGACAAGATGCTATCTGATGAGGCAAAACCGAAGCTCTGATCTTGATAACTAAGCCAGGAGGGTCTGTCACAGATGAAAGACTACGAAAGTTGGGATGTCCCCAGAGCCTTAAGAATCTGGAAAAAAACTACTCAGAGTAGAACTGACAGGGATGATGATTTCACTGAGGCATTGATTTTGCTACGGGCCCAAGAAGCTCCAGTTTTACGAGAAATGTCAAAAAAATGTTGGGTTTGGCCTCATTCATACCTAGCACTTCTGGATTTTCATCTTCACCTTTCCACTAGGTGACTGTGCTCCCCGACCAGCACACCTTCTAATAGATGGCCAGTAGGAATTGAGGGCAGGATTAAAAACAATTGCTGTTCTCAAATTCATTACACGCCCAGCATGAAATACTTTACCTGAGGCTTATTTTCATAATGCTTGGACCATTATTTGAATACAAGGCTAAAGCCTTTCTTGCATTTATGCATTTATGTTGAGAGGAGTGACAGTCATTAAAATGAACAAGTGCCTTTACCTATGAAGCAAGCCTCGGAGCAAGTCTCTCTCTGATCCAAGCATCTGAGTGAAGGAGGAGATGAGAAGGGGAATGGTAATGAGAAACTGGATGGAAGTTAAAAAGCAGTTGCCTTTGGCATGTTTTTATTAATTTTTGGTTGATATGGGGAGAAAGGTTGGTCTGTTTCATGAAGTTTCAGTGCTTTGCAAAGTTATGATGAAAATAGAAGTTAGAGTAAATAAGCGTTGAAGTAAAAATTGCTCAGGCAATATTTATATGAAGAGTGAAAAATCAGGCAGCAAATAATTTTCAAAACCAGCTGCATTATGTAGTTACCCTAGTCATAGTAACAATTAATTAATTAATTAATTAAATCCAAGTATTACAGAGCAGCACTTTGTGCTGTGGGGTGAGGAAAATGTTTTCAGGTTGTTCAATAAAGCCATTAAATGAGAAGAAAAGTGACCAAAGTCACTTTGGTTCTTGTTCCTTTCCTAACTTTGTGTTGGCGAATGTGAAGAAAAGCCTGCCTCGCCCTCTGCAACTCTTCTTGCCCCGGGCTGTGACTATATTTGTTTTAAACTTTCTACCAGTATGTGTTAAACCAAAAGACAACATTTTGATATTGCAAATGTAGGGAAGTTTTGGTTTTGCTTTTTTTTAAAGTAAACTCAGTGTGTCTAAGCCTTCTTTCACTTTTGCCACTGTTACATCCACAGGTTACAGGTCTCTTCTAGTAGGCTTCTGTTGTTGCATGGCAGGAAAACCATTTATTCTTTTTGCACTAGGGACCTCCTTGGAAACATCCGTTGAAAGTCTGATTTTGTACTTTCTGTTGCAACACCACAAGCTTCTTCAATTCTTTCAGTTTCTAAAACTCTCAGCGAGAATTTGAACAGCAGTATTTTGAGCACAGACGTACCTGTGCAGCTGCTCACCGAAGGCCTTTCCACAGGATACTTTCTTGTTCAGAGAAGCAGTTCCTTTGAGCCAGAACTCCTTTTTCTGTCCCCTTTGCGTACTATTCTGTCTTTTGCTGGTGCTTAGAAACTCTTGTAAATGGGAGTTGCCCATTGCAATTCTGGCAACCTTTTTTCCAAGTACCCAGCATTGCCTTGGCCCGTGTATTTACACACTCTGACTCTGTCGCTGTCTTTGTGGTTACGGTACCCTTTTGGTAGCGTTGCAGATTCTCTGTTGCGCTCACAGGCAGACATTCACTGTCAGAGAGGAATATGAAAAAAAAAGCAAACCAAACCAAGAACAACCACCCAGTTGCATACTCAATAAGCTTACAGATCTTCCAGCAGAATATTGAACTTCTCTCAGGACTGTAGGATTTCATTAGAGCCATAAAGGCTTTTGCTTTCTTTTTTGCTTCTCTGAGGTTTGGAAATGTACTTTATACTAATCTCATTTGTTGCAGAGGTGAGACGGACACATATTGCAGCAAGGAACTTTTCTTGCATTACAGGAGAAAAGGGAGTATTCAGACCCCTAATTTAAATATGCATTGACACTAGATATGAATAAATGGTTCACATTTTGAAGATTTTGCAAAGGTAAAGTTTACAAGTGAAAGGACCTCAGAAAATGAAATATGTTAGGGACTTCAAAATAAACAGATTTTTTTTCAGTTGGAAAAAAATGAGCAGCATACAGAAATCATATATTACACATCACTTTCATCATGGAAACAGTCTGGTGATATTTTCCTTGCCCTCAGTTTTTCTGCTGTTAATCTAGGTGTCTGAAGCTCTGCCTCCTGTGTGAACATTTATGCAATGAGTAGCGGAGCTGAATCTGCTAGATACATTAGACTTCAGCTGAGCATCTTTGTAACATGAGAGTTCAGTGTGGACATTATTGGTCAGGTGGATCTTTTATGTAACTTCACAATTGCACACCAAAGATTCATTAGCCTGTTCTCATATTTAAATTAACTTGATTTTAATACTGTAGGGAGAGTTACTTGAGATTACTCTGTTGAAATTACTATAATTTTCCTAATCAAATGATTATCAGATTTGGTTTTAAAGAACTTCAGTTTCCCCTGGCAGGAGCTATTATATTTCCATTCCTTAAAAATTTTGAATACTCTCAAGAAATAGTCAATGAAATAAGTGAATAATTATGATAAAGTGACTATTTATTTTCTTTGAAATTTCCAGGAATATTTGGCATGGTTTATGTTAATGAGGTGTTCAAAACCTTTCAGTCAAATGCACCAATATGGAATCATAGAACCACAGAATCATTTAGGTTGGAAAAGACCTTTAAGACTGAGCTCAACTGTAAACATAATGCTACCAAGTCCACCCCTAAACTGTGTCCCTAAGCCTCACATCTACATGTCTTGTAAATACTTCCAGGGATGGTGACTCAACCACTTCCCTGGGCAGCCTGTTCCTATGCTTGACAACATTTTTGATGAAGAAATTTTTCCTGAAATCCAGCCCCTGGTGCAACTCTTGTCCTATCACTTGTTACTTGTGCAAGGAGACTGACACTCATCTGGTTATAACCTCCTTTCAGGTAGTTGTAGAGAGAAATAATGTTTCCTCCCAGCCACCTTTTCTCCAGGCTAAACCACCCCAGCTCCCTCAGCTGCTCCTCATAAGCACTGCTCTTTATGTTTCAAATTCATAACAAAATATCTGATTCTCAAATAAATATATTTATACTGTATGTGCAATGAATGTGGAGTCATAGAACATTAAGTATAGTGCATTCAGGGAAGGCACAACAAAATTAATGAATGAACAGCTTCAAGTACATTGAATGTTGTTGTAATTAAAAATATGCATTTTAAAATTTCACAAACAAGATACTATTCACTGTTCTGAAGGCAAATTTTGAATCCATAAACATGAGAGATGTGCGTAAGGACTGAATAGTATTTTTCAAACTGATCTGCTAAGGTTTAAGGTGGGAAAGGACAGACAAAAAATTTTTTTTCTATTTTGGCATAGGTCCAGGAAAACTTGGATGCTAATTTCATAAAACTTTACTGGAATGTACTGCTGTCCTTTTTTATTTCTTTGACACTGTCCTGTCTTGCCTTCTCACATTTCTTTTATCAGTTCTGACCTTTACCGCACCCTGACAGTTTGCTGTATCTAAAACGTTTACTATACCTGTAATTTATACAAGATCATTCCTGCGATGAAGAATATAGCTTCTGCAGCACATACTGAAGTCCTTGAAGACTGCAAGGGCTATGTCTGCACTGGTAAGCAGAACAGACCAATAGTGCTTAATCTGTAGGGCAAAATAAAGAATCAGAGATTATTTAGATTTGAAGGGGCCTCTGGAGGTCACCTAGTCCAACATCCTGCTCAAAGCAGGTCCATATAGATCAGGTTGCTAAGCAACTTGTATAAAAAAAGGTTTTTTTTAAGTATGCCTAAGGATGGAGATTTCCCATCACCTCTCTTATTCAAACAAATAAACAAACAATCTAAAAGAATAGCAATATACCCTTTTCATGTTTTTGGAGTCCTTCTAGTCTCATCCCATAGACTGAATACCCATAAACAGCAGGAAATTTTAGGTTTACCTGTAGAGCAACACTTTTGGCTTAGTTTTATCTAAAGGAAACAAGTTCATGCCATTCAAGAATAGTTTGCCATGTGAACCAAGTGGAGAAAATCACTTCTGAAAGAGTTCTCCTGAGCTCAACTAAAATGCTCATGGTTTTCTTTTAGAAACACAATTCTGTCATGACCTCCTGATAGGTCATTTATGTTTCTTCATCTCTGTTGACAGCTTTAATGGAAAACATGGCTTATTTTCTGTGTTATAGTAGCAGTCATGGCTTCTCCAGTTTTCATGGGCATTTCTAGCAAAGATACATAGGCCTTGGAGCTCCCCACAAAGCTGTAGGAAATTTGGCATCTGCTGGAGATGAGGAGATGAGACAGATTTCTTGCTTGATAATGATATCTGCAGGAAACGGATATCAGTACCTGATTCTCCTTCTTTCTGAAACAGCAGATTTGGGAGAAAATTCCAGGATAGGATGAGATGATAGGTAAGTGTCAGTTTACACAGATCAACTTTTTAAATTTAGGGATAAGTAGAGCTTTTGTTTTTTTTTTTTTCTCCAATACAAGAAACTTTGTTGAACAGTGAAATTTTGACTATGTACCCTGTTTTCCCACAGACACGTCAGAGAGAGCACCGGCTTTTGCTGTAACGATGTGAACCATGCTAGGGATCAGAAGAGTCAAGACACAGAGTTTTTCAGGAAATGAAATTTTTCTGTGCCTTATGTTGTTTCTGAAGAGTCCTTGTCACTTAATCCTTCAAAAAGGTGAGATCTTGGCAGAGTCCTAACTGAAGTTTAGCATTTTGACTGTGAACTGAAACCTGTAAATTTCAGCTAGAGTGAACAAATTATGCTCTCATGCTGGTATAGCCAAGCAGTCACCCAGGTGCTGTTACATTTCTTGCAGCTGGCGAACATGGTAGTTTTCAATCTAAACTCCATTTAAGAGAAATCAACATTGAGAACAAACCTGAAACTTCTGACAATATAACATTTGCTGTAATATAGTATAAAATGCTGCTTCACAAATGGCCTTTGCCCCTGAACAAATGGATTTGTGAGGATTTATAGGTATGGTACCAAAACAATAATTACAAATATGTAGCTACATACACTGTGGTTACACTGTGGTAATTTAAACATCACAGGCATGTTTGTACACTGTTCTTTTTTCCAGCAGTCTTGTAAGAAGTTTCAAAATTTTTGGTGACTTGGCAGTATGCTACTTTATTGCTGATTTCTCTTTCTTCCCGTTTAATTACAGAGCCCATGAATAGTCAGGTCTGGTGGCATGAGGCCTGTATTAATAGATAAAGCTATACTACCCTGAAAATAATACAGACTCTTCAACACTTTCTGTGTGTTTGTTTTTGTTGTTTGTTCCCTGCCTCCCCCCAGTCTTTATTCCATGTCAAACATGTCCCAGGGCTTGTGATAATTAGAACACAAAATACAGTGAATATCATGGTAGTGCATCACACCCACTACCCTTTCTTATCTGAAAAACAGCTCTAAATTCTGTTTAGTTGATGAGGAAAATACTGTTGCTGGTTCCTCTTAGTTGCCACGTGTGTGTGACTGCCTGTGGTGTCTCAGGAGACATGGTAAGAGATGAATGTGAGATGAACAGAAACAAACAGCACAGGATGAATGTACACCAACAGAAATGGCAAGGAACATTTAAACACTAATTTTCCCACATTATCTAGTATTGCCTGTGGCTCTGTTCCACATTTTCATTAGTTACTTTTCTTAATGTCCAAGCAGTCTATAGGACCCTCCATAAAGGGATACTTTGTGATACCTGCTTAATTATCAGCTATATCTAACACCAAAATATACAGTTTAAGAAGACAGGCAATGTACAAAATATGATGGAGAAAAAATACAATTTGTTAAAATAAAACTAGTCCAAGAAGATTGCTATTAGCTTCACTTTTTTAAAATAAAATCAGTTTTACAAAGGTATAGGATGGTCATGCTCTACCTTATTTTATCTGCTCACTTCACTGGAATAGCATGGGGTATAACTCTGGTTGTAATCTTCAAGCAGCAAGCAACCTCTCTTCATTAAAAATAAAACACTCCATTTAATAGAAGACATCAATTATCCCGTGCTATGTAAATCAGAGGTAACTTAATGGAATCAACAGAGTGGTACTGAAGTTGAAATGTTTGGAGATTAGATTTAGCCAGATCAGATTCTTTCCAAAATTTCTAATTATCAGCGTATTTTTATGATCATTCAGGTAAAATTAAATTGGCACAGAAACTGAGTAGGGTATATCATGTCCTTTAGTCTCTATGCAAATGGAGCAAACAGTATATGGCATTTCCTAGACTTTATCCCTCTTGGTTTTTTGACTGAGGAGATTATAATTTCCTTTCTACTCTCATTTCAGTAAAAGCTTTTTTTTGTTTCTTTGTTTGTTTGGGTTTATTTTTGTTTTTGTATGTGTGTATGATATTTTTTCATATAAAACAAACAGTCTGAATTCTTGACAAAATCATAAATATTGCACATGTTAGAACCACAAAAGTAGTAAATGTTGCGCTATCTCAACAAGGCATCTTATTCCAGGACAGTGTTAAGGATGTAGACTTACCAGATGAGACCTCTTGATGTCAAAGGCTGTGACTCAACACTGATACATAGAGTTATTTTTGCCTTTACTGGTGTCTAATGGGTAGCATTCTACATTTGCTCAAAATTAAAGTGCTATTCAAAGGCCGCAAATTGTTCCTTTCAAGACTGAGTGGTCAATAAATCTGATACTAAATCTGATCTGCAGAAAAGGATGTGCAAGTGAACATCTTACCTAGTTTGTATTTATGAGGGAAGATTTTCATACACAACTTACTTGACTTAATGCAGATATAATTTTTAGGATCACATTATAGAAGAAACCAGAACAGGAAATATGAGGTTACTTACATTCCTCTGATCTTCTACTCTGTGATGCATTTTCTCTGTCAGTTTGATATGATACCTCTTTCAGGCTGCAGCTCTGGTGCCCTGATAATTCACTCTAAATTAATGCTATTTTTTCATGTGGGAGACTGGAAGAACTAGCTGTGTTTCAAGGGTGTGTGAAGTGGAAAGCTGTCAGCATTTTCCCAGCATGTCTTTTGTCCAGGGAAGCCCCAAACATGCTTTGTGTGAACCACCCACCACAGGAAGTCCAAGCCTCATTTTTCCCAAAGCAACTGTTTTAGCTCTTGTTCACTCTCTGTATTTTGTGTTTGGCTAGTTCCCTTCAGTCACAGAAAGCATTTTACCCAAAACATCCCAAAAGGCACTCAGTAAAAAAAAGTAGAGTGTGTCCTAAAAGCATAATTGGAGGTGGCTGAGCATCTTGCTGTTTCTCAGCATGACAGGGACATAAGGCAGTGCACGTTCAGCAAGACAACAAGGCAGGCGATCTGTATGAAAATCCATGACAAGAGGAAGCAGTTATTTCCTTAGCATGACAACTTTTGACCACAATGACATCTGGGTATCACTCACCGTTCTCAGCTCTCTGGGCATGAGGCCAGATGAGGTCAGGCTGGATGTCCTTATGCCCTTACATCCATCATACCCATTTGTTTCAATGTTGTTTAGTAGTGGCATTATAAACTTTTGTACGTTGCTCATCTAGGAGGAGTTGATTAGGTTTCCTAGATGATAACGAGTACAATAAATATATTCCCCTGCTATTGCTGTGTGTATTCAAAAGCATTAAATTGCTCATCATTATTCTATTGCAGGAATGAAATAAGAAGACTCTGCCATTAGCCAAATGATGACGGCCATCACTTTTTAATCAAAACGAATAATTTTATGGCTTATGAGTTAAGTAATGGCTGTGGAGCCTGGTTTGATATTGATACATCAATCATAACACAGGTGTCAGAGAGGATCCTGGTTGACATGACAAAAAATGCAGTTCAAAAGTATGGGTAGAGCCTTGTTTTGCATCAGTAGTAGTCACCTTTTACTGTTTCTAGAGGCAGAGAAGATGACAAGTGTACCTAGATTTGGACTGTGATGGTGATTCTCCTTAGTATAACCTCCTCTGTCTGTAGCCCTCTCTGTAACAAACTCAGGGAAAGACCTTCAGCTGTTGATGTCTCAAGTATCCATGGCCCACCTCTGCTATGTCTTGGCTGCACAGCCTTAGGTCAGGCTGCTGAGAAAATTGCTAAGTTGAAACAAAGCTGTGACGGAGTCTGTCAAGTCTTCAAAACAAGAATTTTTGAGACATGGATCATGAGAAACTCAACAATTCAAGAAGGAAAATACTGGCCTGACAGCATGAAAAATCTTCAAGGGAAGAAGAGGGTGATGAGGATTTGTCCAGCTGTCAGTGCCAGTGGTGTGTTGGTATTGATGGAACTAGTGGACGACAGAAGCTCAGCAGCAGAGGTGGAGGCCACCTCTTCCCCTGCTGACTGATCCTCTCCTTACCAGCAAAGTCTCTTTGAGTATCTTCTTAGTGTGGGGAACACACTAATGACTAGGCTAGCAGCTTGTGAAATCCTAGCGAGTCTGTGTGTGTTGGCCAGTAAATCAGTGCTTTGTACTTTTAATTATACTGCTTACAGGTCACCTCTGCACAGCCCAAGGTACCTAAACAAACGGGGCCCAAACCATTTTGCAGTAGCAGTATGAACACTTTAAAATACACCTAGATTTTTTTAAAGTGTAACATAGATCTGTGTACCTCTAATCAAGAACAGAACACACTGCATTTGTCTAGAAGGATACTTCAGAAAGCATGCCATTTTGGGGACAATTTCATAAACCCCAGATTTTTCTAGAGGAAAAGACAAAGAACCAGGGTAAGCAAGCACGGCAGCTTGTAAGCAGCAGGAAGGTAAGAACAAGATTGCCTGTGTAAAAACCAATAACCCCATTTTTATCCCTGGAGCTGGTACTGAATGATAGAAGGAATGATTTCCAAAGCCTTGCTTCAAACAGACATGCAGATGTATGTAGATGTCCTTGCTGTATTGCAGATTCCTTTGCTTTTGCAGCACTTCTTTCTTTCTACTGACATTAAATCGTACCCCATTTCAAAATGCCCTTGCTTTCCAAAGCAAACCCAGAAGATTTCAAAACCCTGCAGGCTTATTGAAGGGCCCTGCCTGGTGCAGCATGCTCTGAGGTCCTAACTACAGTGAGGAAGCTGCACAACTCCACCTGGAGTCGTGATGGGTGGCACAGGTCCTCTTGTCCAAGGCTATGCACTGACAAACTAGGGAGCCTGAAGCGTGTTTAAGTATGATATAGTATATAGATCCTTCAGGGACCCATCCCACCTGCAACACTGCTTGTTTTTGTTTTAGTTCTGTGATTGCTGAGGACTCTGTGTGTGTGTGTGTGTGTGAACTCCTTATATTTACTATTATTTCCTTTTTCAGGAGCTGAGAACTGGAAATGCCATTTTACTAAGAGACAACTGCTAACTTCTGCTAAATGTACCATAACAGTATGTAAATGGAACTAGAGTCTAAGGTTATCAGCACATCTCAGGTAACTAGAAAAGCGTGAAAATCCATTTCCTAGCTTGGAGGTCCAGATATTATTTAAATAAATGAGACCAGACCATGTTTCATTTCCCTCACTTGGAAATAAGAAGGAGAACCAAAAGCTGAGAAAATGGAAGATTGTCCTCGGGATTCAGTGGTGGAAGCAGGAGTCGATAGGTTGATCTACGCTTTTAAATCAATCTTCGATTTATTTCTTTCTTTCAAGCTTGGATGATATTTTCTGATTTGGAACAATTTTTAACTTGTTTGTAAGTTTAGTAGCAGTGTAAAAACGATGAATTGCCTATGATACAGAATCAATACAGATATTGAATTGAAATAAGGGAAAAGATTTTACGCTTGGCAAATGTCAGATGAGTTCAAAGAGAACTTGGTCATAAATACCCAGGACAGGATTTTACCTTGTTTATTAAGGTGTGTAGCATAAGCCATTTAACTGTTCAATGAAGAAGAATGTTTTGTGCTTTTTTCTACTACCTTTAATCTTTTTTTTCTTAACTGAAAAAGTTTTGACTCTGTATATGTATTTCCAAGCAAGCTGTACCGCTGCTGAGGTGTACAGTCTCTTCCTCTGTTAAAATTTGTAATTAAAATAGTGTTGTAGCAGTGTTAGCTAATGAGAGTCCTGCTTGTCTCTCTCGAGGCTTCCTGCTGGAGGGTGAGGGCTCCAGGGCACCTGTGCTCCAGAGGACGACGAGGGGCTGCTGAGCTGGCTGGAAATCCAATTTTTACCCTGTGGAAAGTTCTGACATTCTGCAATGTTTTCATCCTAAATAATAAAACTTTAAGTTTCTCTCAGGAGATACATTTTCCAGAGAATTTTTATTTGGAAACATCTAAATGATCACGCTAAAATGCTTTCTTCTCCCTAGTTATGTCCAAAGGCTTAATTCTGGTAATGTCTGCTGTAATGATGCTAACTTGAAATTCCCATTTATGGCATGGAATTTAAGATTTTGGATGGAACTGTAGAGAGAAATCAATACTAAATGCTGTGTTTTGAGTTTGAATAAGTCTAATAATTTCCCACTAGAAACATACTCAAAATGAACATTGTGGTTTTGACCAAAGAACATTTTGCAATAGACAGCTGTGCTGTAAAAATAAACATTTAAACAGTTCTGTTTGTTATTTCTTAATTTCAGTCTCATATTGCATAAGTCATCACTGTGAAAAGCTCTAGTATTTCAGTGCAGGGGTCAGTACTAGTTGCTGTCTTTGTTTATTGCATTTTTTTGTTTAATAAAAAAAGAAACTTAAACCCTAAATATAATCAAAACAAACTGTCTCTAAAACATCAGAACGATTGCAAACTAATACAGCATATAAGTGATCCATGCAAACAGAATCCCTCTGGGATAGAATTCACTGCAGCTTACAACTGCCATCAAGCTTAATATCTGTATCACGGTATCTTTTCTGCTCCCAAGGCTCACTTTTTTCATAACTTTTTTTTATGTTGAGGCTGGTTCACCATAAAAAGAACAACTGCTCTTTGTCAACCTTAATCTTTTCAAGGTGATTTAGAGTGTTGTTTGTTTTTTGTTAAAAGAGCATAAGGGACAAATAACTGTCCCATATACCCAGGGACCTGTTGTTTTTTTTTTCCTGTCCTTTCTGTTCCTGACTGGGTTTTCTCCATGCAATCCCGGTGAGGAATCTCTGCACCTTCAGAACGAGCAGGTAAATCAGCCAGTTCCCAAAGCTCTGCTAGCGTTTATAACATGTATTATGACTATTGGGAAATGAAATAAAACCACAGAAACACAAAAAAAGCATAAGGTATTCAGCTTTAAGATAAAGGAGTTAGTGATGAGCATTTAATTAATGCTAATAAGGGTGCAACTGCATTGCCACATGGTGCTGAATATGTATGCTTTGGAGGCTAATAATCTTAATTTCTAAACTGATGACTACGGTATAAGTATCAGATTGAAATAACAAAAAAATTATTCCATTGCTTACATTATTTTTGTACCCCAGTTACTTTGGTTATGTCAAAAAGTTTGGTAGAAATTGAAAGGGAAAGGCGTTCTGGAGATCCAAAGCGATCAAATGAGAGGGGAATGTAGTTCAGTTTTTTTTCTTAAATGTTGAAGTGTGGGAAATCTTAACACTAGTGGCAGTATGTAAATTAAAGCAAATGCAAACTCTTGGCAAATTTCAGCCTGCAATTCCCATAAGAAAAGGCTGTAAAACCAGAACCAGCAGTATGATGCAGATTGCACAGATTATTATTATTGTTGTTGTTGTTGTTAGTATTATTATCATCATCATCATAATAATTATTATTATTATTTAATTATACTAAACGGTATAGACATAGACAGCAAACTCTGAAGCATTACAGAGTGACCTTACAGGGACTAATGATGGTAGTGAAGTACAACTGTGGGGCCAGCAAACTCTTTACTGTCGTGTATCTGCTGGTGATGGCCCTGCCACCCTGGAGGTGTGCTGCTATGCTGCCTCTGCCTGAAAGAGAAATGGGCAGTGTTTGGTAAAATTCTGGGTGAGGCAGAATGGGGACAAGAAAAGGAAGAACTGTGCCATGTAAGAAAGCCTTTATTAATTTTTTTGGCATTTTTAAAATTTATGGCAATTTTAAAATACGTGTGGGCTGGTACTTCAGAGGCCAGCAACTTGCCATTTAGAAGACCCACAGCCTCAGATTCCCCACATGGGTACAGTAGGAGATCAAAGCCTTTATCTGTTAAGTAGATATATGTAAATAAAATAGGTATGATATATAATAATAAAGTAGATATATGTAAAATAAAGTAGGTAATATGAAGCCATTAATTCATCTGTTGATAAAATGTATTGATTCCTTATTTTGAACTAGTAAATCAAATACAAATCTTTATAAATTGAATTATTATCCAAGACCCCTTATAGTAACAAAAATAGTCACCAACATTTAATTTTGTTAAAATATCATAACAGAAAACAGAAAGTATCTGTTGAAATTCAAATACCATACACTCTGGTCCAGTTGAGAAAATGAACTGTGGTACTTGCCTGAAGATCAGACACTCACCCACAGCAACTTTTAAGTAAATTGCCAGGCTGTAAACGGTGGGTCCTTGGAGCATGCCTGTGTCTTCCTTTGTGTTTATACAGGGACAAGTAAATGGAGAGATATAGCTCACACCAGATATTGCAGACTGAAAAAGTTTGAGAGTTTTTTATTTATTTTTGTACAGGTTTGAAATTCCTGTATGCCTGTAAATCCTGTTAGGATTCTGTCCCTTAGGTGTACATCCTTCCATGGTGTTGATATGGATTCAGAGGGAGCACTTCCAATGAAAGAAAATGGTAGCAGCAGGGCTGCTGCTGTTACTGTGAGGGATATAGCCCCTTCTTTACATGCTGTCAGTACAAAATTTTGTATCCCTTCTAGCATTTGTGTTTTGTGCACAAACTGACTGTACAGCTACTCAAGTAATGACGCAGGGCAAGGAAACCAGCTTAGGAATTGTCACATAATTATAGCACATTGTTGAACTAAATAAAAAAAAAATAATTTAATTGTTAGCATGCTTCCTGGCATAGCTTCAGTCCAGGGCAACTAGTTTCTCCCACACAATTCCTGGATGTGGTGCTGGGGTTGGTGTAGACCAAGGTTTCTATCCACAGGTCAGCATAAATGAAGCAACTTGCTCTGGAAAGAAGATAGTATATCCATACTGTTGTAAAACACGCCATGCTCTTTCCCAGAAAACAGACCCTGTTCTATTTTAATGATAAGGATAAATGCAGCCAGTGATCTCACGCTAGCTCTGCTTGCAGGTGCCAGCTCACCTTAAATGACATGCCCTCTTTAATGGGTCATGCATTTGAAATAGGCTCTCTCTTTCCTCCCACTTGATGTCAAGTGTTATAAGCCTTTGAGAACAATACATGTTCTGATACAAACTTAGGCAGGAGAAGGAGCAAGAACAAGCATTAATAAACATGTCCTGGCTCTAATTTTCTTTGGTCTGCAGTGGGAGAAAGATGGAAAAAATTGTTCCTGACTTCAGAAGCTCCCCTGTAGTTCAAAGACCAGAAAATGTTTGCTCCATAATCAAAAGGTCTAATTCCAATCAGACAAGATCATGGGGAAAAAGGTAAAGCAATAGTATTTTGGTATGGACTGAAGTCAACTCAGCTAGTGCTATGAGTCATTACACACCAATCAGTGCAACTCTGCCCCCTTTCCTGTATTTTCAAGAAGAAAATGATGATACAGACTTCCCTAAACTCTAAGCATGCATATACTTATTCATACATACCTATTTTAGTTTTTGCATAAATATTACGGAGATCTGCACTAGATGTTTCTTAAGTAGTAAGTGTTACTGGGTCACAGTTACTCTTAACATAGTATTCCTAGCGTTGTTCTATAAATAGCTCACAGATCATCCACATACTTTAAAAGAAAACAGTTGGAATGGCTTATGTTCATGGCAGTGACAAGAGTTTCCGAGCAGAAAACACCTAGATAGTGTCATCAATTAATTTGTCAATGCGTTAGAACTATTTCAATGGCACACAAGAATCTGTTTACAACACAGCACCTGAATAGCATGCAAAGTCTGATTCTTACTGGTTTTGCTTGTATGAGATGTTCTGAGAGTGAACTGCATAACATGAAAGTGTATTAAATGTTTTACACAAGGTAAGTTGTGAACAACAGAGAAAAGCTGAGACAGGATTATTAAACAGTCAACAGAAACTAATAATTACCATTAAAAATACCCTGAACATCTTTGAAGATGGTAAGACTCAGAGACTGGTAATGAACTGGAGGTGTTGCCTATGGCACTATGTATTAAAACAATTTATTTTTGCTTTCAAGATATCTTTGAGAACTTTAGAAATTACTAGCTTGAAATTTTCTGCCTTTGCCTATCTCAGTGTGCAGTTGGAACAAACGATTTTAAGATAACCAGCTGAATCACTGGGTTCAGTCCTACACCGCTGTGGACAAGAAAAAGGGTCTTTTTTTCGCCATTGCCAAAGATGCTGCAGTCCACCACAGGGCAGTGCATTATCCAGTCATCACAAAAAACATTTAATGGCTTGCCTTTTTCCTATTTGATGTGCCACAGCTTTTTCTTACATTTCAGCTTGGCTTTCATTCCCAACTTCAATTAACAGCACGCGAACAATCACCTCTGTTAGTTGATCAGCTCTACCCTTCACCTTTGCTGTTTTGACAGATTAGGGCAGGGTCCTGACCCTGGGCTCTGGCAGAGCTTTGAACTGTAGATTAAAAGGAAAGCTAAGGGTGGCTATGTTCCAGTACTGCAGATGAATGAGAGTGCTGTATATATGGGACGAAGAAATGTGCATTAAATTATCATTACACTTAATGAAATGGTATTGGTTTGAGGAAAAAAGATAAATTATAAGAGTTAAGGATAATGCCCCCAGAATACAAAGGAAATACAGTATGTAAAAACATCCTTCACATCTACAGAAGTGTCTTAATATGGGGAATCACAGAAAACAGGTCTGGAAGGGCTCCGAGAAGGTCAGTTAGTCTATCCCCTGCTCAAGGCAGGACAAACTATATATAAATCATCCCTGACAGACGGCTGTGTTATGTCCTGCTGAAAAAAAAAAAAACTAGTGAGGGAGACACTATAGCTCCCCGGGCGGTCTACTCCATTACTCAATGATCTTTGCCATTAGAGTTTATCTCTTGCTGCAGTATAAGCTCCTGCTTCTTTCCCTGTCATTGCTTGATAGAGAAAAAAAGGTTTATTCCCTTTCTCTTTGTGGCAAGCATATATCACACAAGAGCAGAACACTCTCAGGAGAGTGCTCTACATATGGAGACTGTGATACTGGCCATACTCTTTTCCCAATCTTAGCAAATTTGGTGGGCCTATTTCATAATTAAACTCATGTAACGATTTACCTATCTTTACGAGTTACAAAACAGAAAGCTAAAGTGTTAATTTAAATCTTGCTAGGAACTTCCTACCACCTCTCCCTGCACGTGTTTTTGGCTACGGCTACACGACATGTGCACACACGTACCCTGTGCTCACCCTGCCCTGGCCGCAGACCAGGTGTTCATGAGCTGTGTGATGGATCATGTTAGCAGGACACGGTTATTAAGCCCACTAATCTGTTAGCCAGCTCAGAAAGCAATCAGAGCAAACTAATACCCCTCTAGAACTCGTTTTGTACTAAAGGACTGCCTTTCTAGGGAGGGTACTGTGAGCCAAGCCAGGACACAGACACAGTAGGGCACAAGCTGCTCCATGAGAAATGCCCTTGTAGGAGGCACGCACTGAACATTATGCATGGAGGAGTGGCAGGTTAGCTAATTAAAAGACCTCTCCCTATTCTCCTAACCCATTTATGAAGCTCTGTGCGTTGGGTAACGCTGTGAGAGTCAGGCCACCACATGCCTTGGGTGATGTGGCAAGAGCCCAGCTACAACCTGGCATGGAAGAGGCACAGCACAAGGCTGCATATGGAGACAATCTGGTGCCCAGAGGGGCTCGTTAGCTGCCGAGACTTGCACCGAGGTAAGGCTACTAGCCTTGACTCCTGAGGAGAAGCTCTGGATCTTGTATATGAGGTACCATTGGTTGGTGAGTCAATGCACAAGTGGGCTCACGCAGGACAGGGCCATCAGGAGCAGGATGTTTGAGGGTCTCAGTGCAGGCAAGATAATGTCCTTTAATCTCACACATTTCCTTACTTCTCCAAAATATCACTCCCATATATTAGCCCTAAAAGTACTTTTGTGTGATGTAGCTTACTTGACATTCAGTGTAGGGCAGTCTTAATGTAAAGTACGGAGGAACTGGAACATGACACACCCTAGCACACTGATTTGCCTATGTAGATGTGCAGACATAGGTAAAAGTCGAATTTAGTTCAAACATATTTGTCTTTCACCTGATATTGTCTTTCCTCTTTCCTAATTTTTTCATATATTTCTAACAGACCTCAGTTTCTTCAAAGTAGGGCAAGAATTCAATAGCTTTCACTTGTTATTGAAACTAGATAGAGTTCACCTTCCTTAATATGAAAGGTAAACTGGAAAATTACAAAACTACCCTAATTTAGGTTTAATACCTTCTTTAAATGTAGTTCATTTTTTATAGCATATATGATTCATAAAATATGATTCATGGACTGATATAAGACAACTTAAGAACAAGAGACAACTAACTGCCTGATGGTTGAGTCAGGAGTTTTGGTCCCAACGATGAGTTTTCCAGCTTTTAAACTTGTATCCATGTTAAAACAGTGAACACATTATTCTGTCAAAGAATCCTTATCCCCACCAACCAAACAAAATAAAAATCACATAACAAGCTAGGCAGAACTCAGAGGTGCACATGTACACGGTTATTTCTTTCAGAACCCTTACATTATTTCCCTCATTTCTATGCATACATTAATTTTGTGAGTACATGACATGATAATGAAAATAAGACTAATGGTTTGCAGCAGAATTTGAGAGCTTCTTAATGGATTTGAAGAAAATGGAGATAACACTTAATTGCATAGTGTGTTTGGACTACGGATTCTGCTGTCCTTGAAGAAGCCTGAAAACAACTCGGTGTTGATATGCAACAGATACCAGAACATTCCTCTTGTCTGCAGAAGCAGTCCACCTAGGTGCTTTCATAACCATTAGAAACTTCACAAATTATATTCTTCTATCAGTCAAAGGGTGGGTATTTTTTCCCCTCAAAACATGTATATTTTGTGAATATAGAAGACTGGCATGTATATACCTAAGAAAAACATTCCTGATGAAAGCTTGCCTGAAACACATCTTTCTTTCCTTTGACATCTGGGCATAAGGCTGGGGAAGAAGGGTGGGGTTTTTTTTCACTTTCTGCAGAGTATTTTGTTTTCCTCTGGCAACTTGCTGATTTCAGTCTTTAGGTGAATTTTTTAAAATGTCACTTTTATTTATGACTAATGAAGTTATATATATGTATGTGTAACTTTTCAGCATTTAGTTTTAAGGTGGAATGTATGTGTAGGAATACATAAATACAGAGAGAGTAGATTAAGAGAAAAATTGCTTCTATAATACTGTATTTGTAAAAGACTTACACATGCACATAGGGATAATGGAAATGAGAGTTTCCATACAATAGAAAAGAAGGACAAAACTCTCCCAGTGCTTCTAGAAGCAGAGATGTCTTCTTTCTCACATGTAAATCCAATATCAACAGACAGGGTTAAGCTATTAATATCCATGGAGGTCTGGGATTCTTGATGTTGCTAAGAATCCCAGAACATACACAAACATAAAGCAATATGTTTTTGAGACATATCCCGTCCTGCTTTTCTATGAAAAATAGATTAAAAAGCCTGAAATAGAGAAAAAAGCCTAAAATATGGCTTTCAGCCACCAAGACAAAGAGCCTTGCATGAGACACAATGTAATTAGACATCTGCAATACATTGATGCTCAATGCCTTCCAGTCTGCAGGCTAATCAGGATGGTGCAGATCATTTATTCTGCATCCTGTTGCATCCTATTATTGTTACCTTTGGGCAACCTTGTCCAGTCTGCAATGGCTCCTTTTCTCATCAGTCTTTTGGGACATGGTAGTTGAATCAGGGAATAGTCCTGAAATCTGAAATTGTGGCTGTGACCTTGACTGTCTGTTTGAGGGTAAATAGTCCTTTCAGTCAAGTCTACAATGACTGATTACATTCTGGGTTTTAATATTTATAAAACCCTTACACAAAAGGTGCTGCATATTGCAAATTACAGTTACAGGACTATGCCCTGAAGTCTTTTTTTCAGTTTGCCTGATCAGCAGGATTTTAGTTGAATTAGCATTTGGCCTATTTCTTATTATTACATACATTAATACATACTAAGAGAACTAGTCTAGCTTGTGTTGTCTATTTTCAGGTGGATTTAAACTGTTCCAGGCTGCATTAAGGAAGGTAAAATCAGAATCATTCATTTTCTCATACCTGCATGGAGGTCTTGAAGCATTTTAGCTTAATACACATCAAAATTCCTTGCTTACACATTAAATCAGAATATAGAGTTAATAGGGAATAAAGAAGAGAATGGATGAAAATGCTTTAGATGTGATTCATGATCATGAGTGTTCAGTTCAGAAACTTGAGCTCGGGTTTGCCTAAATGTCAGAGGATGTTGCTTGTGCGTAGGTTTAAGCTTTCAACATTTCCCTCCTGCTGTTCTTGCTGTATTCCACGGGTTACCTTTGCCCCACAAAAGGCTGTTGGTTACTACATGTTAAAGTATACGTGAACAGCAAATTAAAAGCAGAGAAACACATCTACAGCACAACAGACTATTTTAGTACCCAGTGAAACTAGGGTAAAGGTTGCAGCTGGTTAACAAATATTTTGGCAGCACATATAAAGGAGCGAAATAGGAAATTCAGAATGCTGAGCTTTGCACTATCAAAGGCTTTTCAATTTGTATTAATTTTTAAATATTTTTAAATGTATTAATTTTTAAATAAAATGCTTGGCTTGAACATACAGGCATAAAATAGCATTCATAATGCTTTTTAATATGAAGCCTTGAAACAAGAAGCTGCTGACACAGATCTTTTGAAGACAACTACAGTGTTACCTCTCAATGAAGGAAATTTACTTTTGAGCTATTTCATATCAAGGCAGCTGAATACCTTGGCTGGAATATAAAATAGAATGAACCAGTTTATTCCTGTTGCTGGGCTCCTCCTAAACGTGGTTCAGCAGAAACAGGACAGTCTACTTTTAGGGCTTGACTTCACTGTGCTGGTCAGCCTAAATTACCACACTTGAACAATATCCACAAGATTTAACTATAGGAATGTAGAGATGTGCAGAACTGGCCTGGAGTGCAGAAAGTGTCAGCAGAGGGACCAGATGAGCTCTTCACTCTGCATGAGCATCAGCAGCGTAGGAATTGAAGACTGTCTCCCTGTCCCACAGCATAAGCACCAGCTCATGCACAACTCTGAACTGGAAGTCTGTGCCAGTATGGACGACTATTCAATCAGGCACTGAGGTGACCTTATGCTCTGGGCTGACTCCTGCCGAGACAGACCTTTAGTCCTGAGCGGGTCTCACAGCATGGAAAGACCTTTTCTCCTGCCCACCTTGCAAAGCCAGGCTTGGGGCAGGTGTGAGCCTGCCTGCCCAGCTCATGCTTAGCCTAAGGGGTAGGGGAATTCACTGCAAATGAATTATACATAAATTTACAATAGCTTATGGAAGGTGCACTCGTTATTAGTTTGATATTCACTTGAGGCTGTGTTTAAGTCAAGCCAAGTTTTCCTTAAACAGTACTAAGTGTAGATTATTCACAGAAGGCTGGGCTAATACTAAAACTTTGTTTACCTTCAAAGAACAGAGATTTTCAGGTTAAAGTTAAAGTTACTGTTGTTTCCTATTTCTCAGAATATCAGTGGACTTTTACCAGCACAGTATGTAGCTTGGTATACTTTGTTATCAGGTGCTGTAGTGCATGTTTGCTCTGGTTCTTCCAGCAGTCCTCTATATCTCCCTCGCTTGGTGCTGGGAAGAGAGGCAGGAGAGGTTACAGCTGGAAAGTACATGATGTTGTTTTGAACACATTTTTGGAAGATGAAGCAATATTTTGGAACTTCCTCACTAGTTCAGTCTCTCTCTGAATTAACGCCAGTAACTGACAGCAGCAGTTCTTGATACAACAGAACCAGCCTTTGAGGTTTCGCTCCAAATAAAAGTATTTTCGACAGGAAGCTATAAGCAACTTAAAATGTATGATTTGGCCGACCATACAGGAGGCAGCTTTATATGGCTGTGATATGATAAGTTAGCAGTGGGACCTTTTGACATACCCAGTTTGTCAGTCCACCTTCCAAACAGATTTTCTTGTAATTATGTCACGTGCTGTTCAGCCACCCCATATAACATAAGGGAACTGCAGAAGGGGTTGCAGTCTGAGCAAACATGAACTACGGGCCAAACTACAGAAAAGATGTATGCTGTTACTAGACTTCCAAAACATACTTCAACGGGCTTTCAACAGGTATTTTGTTCCACATGTATCTTTGAAAGTGACTTCCCTAAAGAGGCTCAGCATGGATACTGTACCTAGCTGCTATCATTGCCATGCTTTTTACCTTGCTTTCTTGACTTGCAAGTATGAGTAGCTGAAATTACTTCCCAACAGCACACCACGATTGTTTCAAAGCAGGGCATGGCCACAAATGCGTTTCTCTGAAGATCTATCTGCTTTTGGCACTTTTTTCCCCATTCTTTATAGAATTTTAAATTAATTCAGCAGATCTAGAAGCTCATGGATTTTCACAGGTGATTGTGTGTTGCAGGGCTTTTTTCAGAATGAGATGCACACAGAATAACAACAACAACAACAAATTGCTATAAAAACATTTTCCCTTGAATGTGCTAGAAAATGCTAGATTTTTCCCCTGCATCTGCAACAAAAATAAGTATGTTTACCAGAAAATGGTGCATAAGTAGTTGAACAGAAGACTATGAGAAGCATCAGCTGCTATAGAGTAGACCTAGTAAGGGATTTTGACTTTTGAGGACTACACCAAAGTCTTGCTTTTTAACTCAGAGTATCAGAAACTATACCAGGTAGGTACAAAGGATTAAATTTCAAAAGATCTATTTTTTAAGGCTCAAAACCTTTGTAAGGATGGTACAAGTTTTAAACTTCCCATATAAAGGCGCACTTGGAGTTTCAGCAGTACAGAGGGACTGCCACACAGAAGCGTTCTCTCAGTTCACCCATATCCTTTCTGAGATTAATCAAATGGCACAAAAGATGCCTTGCTGTGCTGGGCATTAGTTAGAGGAAAAAAAAATGTGCAATCCAAGCTCCTTTCTGTTTCCCTGGAGTCCTACACGTCCCAGCAGAGGAGCGCATGGTGCAGTCCCATGTTCCCCAGTGTGTAAAGCCTACAGCGATACTGGGCTTACTTACAATGGAGGGAAGAGCACTCTGGTGGTGTTTCTTTGAAAATAGCAAAGAGATTCTGGCCTTTTGAAAGTTTGTCATGAAAGCTGACCATGCTTATTGTGCCATATCAAAACTCAGTCAGAATACTTTGCTTCCTTAAAGTAAGTAAATTCCATTAAAATCACCTGCTGTTGTAGTTGATGGAACTGTTAAAATAAAAAAGGTTTTGGGGATCCAGCTCCTTTCTTATACATCATTTTTACTGGAATTCTACTTGTGCATAACAATAAACAATAACCAAAAGTAAGGAAAGATCTCATTTTGTATGACATTGTCTAGAAGATGAAAAAGAGAGAGTACAGGAAAATGCCAGCAGGTTGGCAGGGAAGTGGCAGTCTCCCTCTTTCACTGCCTTCAAAGCCAGACTAAGTGCTTCCTGAAAGACGCTTTTCAGTCATATGCATGTTATTGGGCTCAGCGGAGGCAAATATCCTGTGCCTTCTGTTCTACAGGAGCTTGGATGAGTTTATTCACTAGTCCTTAACCTTAATGAATCTTTGAAACAGGAGAGGAAGAGCTCCAGCCAAATTGGTATGGGCTGTATGAGCTGAAAGAAAGGTAATGGAAAGCAAAGACAGCAACAAGGAGCAGAAGACAGAACCTTTCCAGTCTTACAAAGCAGAAGTGAATTCCTTGTCACCAATACTTTTAAGATCAATCTAACAGCAGAAGACGACCTATATATGGCTATATTAAAAAGCCTTGCAAGGGAAAGTTTAAAGCTTCACAAATTTGAGGCTCTCCAGAGGCTTTGAGAAGAAAAGATGGTAAAATAGCACCCATAAAGGACTTTTTAGTTTTAATAGTATGTAAAGCAACTTAGCATGTTGTTTGATGTGTACAGGTAATAGTGTTGCATTTCTATGTTTTCCCTAGTACCACCTGTTCTGTGAGTATTTTTTTTTTCCTGTTGCTGGTAGCTTATGAAGCATCAGTAGTAATGTACATAAGAAGTGCCGTAAGCACAATTAAAAGCATTGTAGTGCATATTGCAGAGAACCAATAAACAGCCAACAACGTATGGCTAAATGTGAAATTACTGGCTGCTCTTCAACAGCGCTCTAGGAAAACGGTGATTTTCAGTTACGATCTGTTCAGTCAAATTAAAGTCTGATGACTGCCTCAAGATGTCCATTTATGACCCAAAATAAATCAAACCGAGAGAACAGGCAACAATACATGACTATATTCAAAGGCAAAACATCAACATCTATGAGTAAAATTTCCAGCAGCAGTCAAATAACAGGGGCAGGAAATAAGAGTACAACAATAGATCTCATCAGGACAGGATATTACAGAATCTCACCTTGGTTCATAAATATAAAATAATGAACTACTGCTTTCATAGTCTTACCTGTCAAACTGTATTAAAAAAAACAACAAGCAACTTTAAAAAAAAAATGTTATTGTCATGTGTTACAGCTGAAGACTTGGTTAAGGAATTGAATACATTGTACGGAAACAAGTACACCTGCTTTTTTTATGTATGCAGACCTGAAAGCAACAAAAAGAAAGATAATAGAGTATGTAATACTCATTTTTAAGCTACAATTTTTGTCTTGATTTTTGTTTTTTGATTCAGATTAAAATTTTATGGAACCTTTTGGTAATCTTCCAATTTGAAAGCTTTACTAGCAAACCTAAAAGATTCCCCAGAACTATCATTTAGTGTCTATGCAAAAAAATCAGGAAAAAGTTATTTGAAATTCAGGTGAAAATCTGTGTGGAATTAAAATTCTTCTCCAAGCATTAGTTGGAGAGTGTGAAGAATGTTTGAGTAGAAAGTCTGGCCACCATATGGAGCATCAAGGTAACTGGAGGTGATGCACATCAACAGATGGAAGCCTAAGAAATACCTGAAAATAAAACCTTAATAAAGCAATTTTTTGTACTGAGCACATTACACTTTTATTTGTCTTGCGAAATGTGCAAGTTGCAAATACGTGCCCAAGGTGGACATGTTAAGCGCCGAGCTGAGTACTAGATATGAGAAAAGGACTCCTTCCCTGCATGTCAGAGAGTCTCTGTGTAAGTTGGTACAGCCCTGCAGGCTGTGCCCCATCACAGTAAGAAGGACCTTTGAACAGCAGCAGCCTCTTAACCACTGGTCTGAAGGACTTCTACCTCATTTTATTTGAATTACAGCATTATCAGCACTGAGCTTCACAACAGGAGGAGGTCTGCACCACTGGGCAGACATCTGCTTATATTTACACAATCCTATTTCTTGCAGCACTCCAGAGTGCAAAACCTAATTTTCCATGTCACACAGTCTGTGAAATGCTCCTGACTGTGGACTGAAAGCACCCACTGGAGGACAAAACTCTGGAGGCACTCCCACACAAAATCTGAATAACTCACCAGCTGGACCTTCCCCACTTGAAGTGCCTGGGGCTCCTGAATTAGAAACATTTTTGAAGACTGCTGACAAGAAGGGCCAACTGAGTTACACATGGATTAGAAACTTCTCCCAGATAAGGCTGCACAACGAGGTAGGATCAAGCTGCTGAGGATCTGCAGAGAATTAGCTGAACACTTTTACTTCTTCAGCCACTTAGGCTAGAAAAGAACTCCCTATCCTAATTGCACAGACTCTAAAATACTGAAATCACAACGAACGTGACAGCATTTTCATAGAAAGGGCATATCGGGCTCCTTCGCACCTCAGTTGCCACTCAGATTTCGTTCTGTAGCTGAAGTCCCCATGGACACTGGAGTTTTCTGGCAGAAGAGGGGACGACTATCTGCACCATGCAGGTGGCCACCTACACACCACAGATATCAATTTTGTTGGTATGAGTGTGTTCTCTGGTTTTGAGAAAAAAAGTGCAGTAGTTCTGAAACCTGCAGTAGATGTGCACGTGGCTTACCCTTGTGTGCATGAATTGCCTGTGGGTTCTCAGCCGGTGTGATTGCATTAGGCACTAGCCTTGCCCACAGAACACTGGCTAGTGAAAAATGTCATCGTGACATCCCACCAAGCACAGCTGAGTGTGCTGCTTTCCCTGAATAGAGCAAAAATGTCCAGGATGGTGCAGACTTTCACCAGACAGAAAAGGAGCAGATGGTGGTGGCCTGCAGACTTTCATTATTACATCCACAGCCACAACAGATTTACTAACACCAGATTGCTATGCCATGGATCCATAGCAGCCTGGCAGAAATAGCTTCTGAGGAGAAATGCCCATACATTTCTAGATGGGGAAAGGGGAAACAGAAAGAGGTGTGATGCATCTCCAGCACTGAGCAGTTTCTGAGATAGAGCCAGTAAGGTTATCTTTTGTACCCAGAAATTAGCAACACATAAATCACCAGGAGGGGCTGATGATGCATTCCCAGAATTATTGAGACCTGGCAAAACTGCGTTTCATGGTGACACCTGCTATGTTTTAGTGCATCAGAAACCAGCAGATATTCAGCTGGTGCTGGCATACTTTTGAAGAGCACAGCCCAGGAGAGCCAGTAGCCAAATGGCCTCCAGCAACCATGCAGGGTGATGGGTAAAACCCATCCTTGAATCTGGAGATGCCTGGAGCTTTTTGCTGCCTCTTGTTCTTTGTCAACCTCACAAGCTGTAGCTTGCTGTAATGCATCGAGAAGAGCGCAGACGCTGTAAGATGACAGTGGGCAGTGGCCTACAGGCCCTGTAGCCTGTGCAGGAGCCGGAGACGTCTTTCAAAGGATATATAAGAGCTTGCATGATTGTATTCATGGCCTTAAGAACTTCATCCTCAGCAAAGCAGGAACATGCCTGTGGCAGACTAAGAAAACTGGAGACACAGACAGGGTGCTGCAGCCTGCGGCCTCCTTATGGTGGTCATGGGAACAAGCACAGATGTGCCTTAATTCTGCTTGCTTGCCTTGCAGCACTGCAGATCCGTGGAAGAAACAGCTGAACAGGCAATTATCTACCTGTAAGGCTTCCACATATCTCAAATATGTGCATATATATATAAAAGGCCAGTGCTAATGATGCATTTCCAAGATTTATACAGATTTCTTAAGACTTCAATACTTGCTTTCAGATCTTCACTTCTTTAAAAAAAGTGTGAGATTTTTTAGGTGGCTTAAGATTGTTAGGACTGTGCCTTTTTCTCCTACAAGCCCAAAATGGAGAAAAAAAAAAAAAGATAAATTACTCTAATGATCCTTTGGCAAGATGCTGCAAATTGGCAAAGAGGGAATTTGAAGCCATAAGGCAGCCAAGAGATGCTCCTTTCCAAGCTGAGCCTGCTGTCAGTGCAGAGAACAGGGTGACTCAGATTTCATTTAGTACCTGGAATAGTGTAGCAGGGAAACCACAGCAAGAGGAGTTCACCCAGTGGGAACATATCTGCTTCACAGACCCTCTTGTGCTTCTGAAGTGCTGCCAGGGCCACCCTGTCTGTTGAGCTCCAGTGTTTGTAGAAATCCTCCAGCCTCCAGTGAGGGGCGGCAGGACCAAATTACATCATTAGCTCACAACTTCTAGCTTATTTAACTATGACGCAAATTAAACATTTGACACAGACTAAGTGCTTCAGTTTAAACAACTCAACAGAGGAACCCTAAAATAAATGAATCAAGGGTAAGGAAACTGCTTTAAAAATCACAGAAGGCTATCCATTTCAGAGCTATCACAGTTTGTATCAATTTCAAAACCATAAAATAACTTACACTTTCATACAAATTAGTATTAGAACAATCTTTTGCAACTTTTTGCAATCTTTTTGCAATCTTTACATATTTTGTAAGAAAACTGTGCAGTTCTGCAGTAAGATTCCCTGATCTTACTTTTGCTCATTTTTTGTACTTCTAGCAAATTAGTTACTATGGTGTAATAAAACCCATATAATTGTGTATTGGACTATAATTAGAATGAATGAGACCAATGAACTGTATCTGAATCCTTACTTACTGCTTCCATACTCAGAAATGCTGTTTGGTTTGGATGATATTTTATGTATTTATTATAAGTACTACACTTTCAGACAAATGAAAAGATCTAAAACTGTATCTGTGATATATAGACAAAATTACAGTAATTACCTGCATAAAGTTGAGTATCTGAGCATAGGATTTGTTCTTACTTGCTGTCTTTTAATTTATCTCTGACTAGCTAACCCTGCTTTATATGCTGTTGTGGCTAATGCACAACCATCTTGTCTATGATTACCCAAAATTCTATATATTGAAAATTGTGCACAAAAGAATATGCTTAAAGATTTAAACAACTGAGTCTGAACAGGTCTTATTTGTGAATACATTATTTAATAAGCTAATTAGAAAACAGCACTTTATCTTGAAGTTATAGGTTTTAAATGTAATTAAATATATTTTATTTTTTCAAAAATAATAATAAAAAATAGATAGCTTTTTGCAAATGAATCTCTCCAACAATATTCATTAAAAAGATGCTTTAATATCAGGTGGTTTGCATCCTTGGGTCTCCATGATAAGACTACAGAAATAGAGGTCTGTTGGTAAAACAAACAAATACCTGTATCCAGATCCTCAGAAATATTTCAAAATACCTCACTTGCCTCTGTCCAGGCACTAGTCCTAAAAAACAACAGTAGCACTCTGGTGAGTTATAGAGCAGATGTAGGAGAGCTGAAGCCAGTGCTGAGCAAAACTACTTTGTTCTGGCAGCTTGTCTAACCTTAACTCTCCATGGGCATCCCAGCTCCAATACCAAAGCTCTGCCAGACATGGAGAATTACCTTTTCCCCAAAGGTGGCTTACAAGACAACTGTAGGTATAATAACAAGCTGTTCTTTTAAACAATTATTTCTCAAACTGCACACCAGTACCTTTCCAGCAGTCCTGAAAAGGCTTAAAGTGGGTTGGTCAAATACCATGTGGCAGCAGTTCTCTCTCAGGTTAGCAACAGCTGTTATGTTAAGTGAGGACAGCCTATGATTAGTGGCTGCAGGATTTCACCCAGGGAATTGATAATCACCTTAAATTGCTGACAGCAGTTAATTTTCTCCAAGGTGAAGGAGTGAATATGAACACTTGTAGCCAATTATAAGCTCTTCTCTTAGGTATGGAGGAGCTAAACTGCTGGAAAGTCTAACTGAAGGAAAATGAGATGAACGAAGCTGAGGTGAACAGTATCAGGGTTGCCTAACCTAGTTCTAGGTATTTCTAATATTTTGCTGAGTTCACATACTCTATTCTCTGCTTTTGCTTTGAGAAAAATATGTGAAATTAAACTAGCACTTCTCCCAGCTTCTTTTGCTCCCACTTTTCTTTAGTCGTACAAGCAGCTGGAGCATTATAAAAACAGAAGCAAAGCAGAAAGCATTACAAAACTAGAAGCAAAACATAACTAATAATGATGTAGAGATGAAGCCTCAATCATTTGTTACAGCTTGATGCTTTTTATTTACTGAGAATTTATAGAATTTGTCAGAGCTGGAAATAGATAATGCAGATTTGATCATGTTTCTTCTGTCCTGAACAGAGCTTTGCTTCCACAAGCACAGTGTAGGTCAAGACTCAGTGTGGTTCATTTGTGGATGATAATGAGATCTTCAAGCATTTAATGGGACTTGTAGATAATTGCAAGTACCAAAGAAAGGTGAGTACTTGAAAAAATATTTTATTTCCACATAAAAGTCAGATGGCTTTTTTTTCATAGTCAGAGTAAGTATAACGTGGATGCTGGCAGTGCAAATGTTCTCTTATGTGGTGTGTTTTTCTTCTAGAATGATTAGGGGTATATATGAAATGATAGCATCTTCTCATTTCTTTTGTCTTTAGTCACTTGCTTAGCTGTCAAAATGGATCCAGTTAATACCAGTTGCACAGGTGAATATTATCTATGGTACCACATGAACATCTATTTCACATGGAAAGAACTGATGACAGTGATTCATTTTATATGTCAGCAAGTAATCATTTGATCATAACCATTATCATCACTGTAAAAGGTAACTTTTAATCAACAGCAACAAATCTATTGCTCCACTTGAGTTGAGAATCAGTAGACAGCAATTTCCATTCTGTTAACAACCACAGTAGTGGTACTGTGTTATTAAATAGACAGTATTTTGTTTTCACTGACTGAAGGAACAAAATGTATGTGTATAATATCACAGCTAAGACCCGCCATTATCCTTGATTTCATCATGCCTGGTGCCTGTGTTGCAGGGGATATGGTTCTACCACAAAGCTGCTGAGAAGTCTGGATCACGAGATTTGTGAATTGTTAGTGCTGAGCATTGCACAGGATTATGAAAAGACCACAGTTTCAATTGCAGCATTTGTGTAGTTTTGGTCATGTACAGTCTATGTTAAGTTTTAGAGAAAGCTATGTGAAGAAAACCTTGTTTGTACAGATATGACTAATGTTTTAAAATCATTTTTTTAAAAGTAAGTTTTATCCTGGCAGAGTGTAAAATAATATTTCTTTATCACAAGGGAGATTTCAGAAAACATATTTGGTTAAAGCCCTGGTTACATTATAGAAATGTTACTGCAAATGGTTGGTGTGCAAAAAGAAACCGAAACAGAAAAAACAGATTGTAAGTATGAAATTATGTGTAATTTTTTGTGATGAATACTGATTAGTTACTCTTAAACCACTTCTTCAATCAGGTGGGTTTTTTTTATTTGATTTGATTTTCAACTTCTTATAAACTGGTAGAACAATGTCATTACCATCCCTGTTACACAAATAACATAATTCCAGTTTCCTCAGAAGTATCTAGATTTCTGTGCATTTGTCAGGGTTCATATATCACTGCAGCTCCTGTAAAAAACCAAATTATTGATTGAGTTTTCTTTATGGTGCAAGAGGGAACACATGCCTACATTTTGAATAAAACTCCTGCTTACTAAACCAAACTATGGAAAAGGAAAGTCTTAGTCCATCCCTTGTCGTTCTGTTTTTTGGGCAACACATATTTTTGATAATCCTACTGTTCAGACAGTAAATACTTAACTACATCTTTGTAATTTATAACTGATGTAATCTGTTGAAAACCAGAGCTCTTTCTGGGAAGTGTCTCTTCAGAACTTTTTTAGATACACTCAGATAGACATGCTCAGCTCTAGCAAAATTATGGTTTTGGCTGTGATTCCTCCAGATGACCATTAGCAAAAGGCAAAAAGTGCCCAACTGAAATTTTGCTGTATATGTGGCTATGATGTGCTATCATTTTTTATTAGGTCCTCACATAAGCAGGCTTTAAAAGGCGATGATCTAGTTTGCTCCAGGTTAGAGCTGGAAGTCATTTTGGCAAGTGAGTATAGGGATGTTAGCATTTGTTTTAAGGGTATCTTCTGATCTAGCTTTCTGCCATGGTAGCCATATTATGTCCTGCTTTACTTTCTTATTCTCCCTACATGAAGGGGTAGATTAATCCATGAATTCTTATTTTCATTGTCAGTGGGCTGGGCTTATGCCCATTACAGTTCAAGGATTGTTCATCTTGTCAGCTGAGTCGTCACTTTTCCAAGTTTGCTCTAGTAATTTCCTTTGTTGACTTTGAATATTCAATCTCTTAGACCATTTAAAATTGGATGATGCTAGGAAACTGAAATAGGTTTAACAATAATCTTGTTCTTCTTTGTGTCATCTTCCATCTCAAGGCAGTAAGCCTCTGTTTTTCACCCTAAATGCTTATTCAATACTTATCTTTTCATTTTCTGGCTGAGGGTCCAAGCTGAAGGCATCTATAACGTTGGGAGATTTTACAATCATGAACTGGTAAATCAATTTATCCATAGGAGGAACAGTCTATAATATTTAGAGGCTTTCAAAAAACTGCATTTCACAGGTTGCATCAGTTTGACTGTCTCTGAAGGCAAATCTGTACATCTTTCAATACCATTTCCACTACATTTGCTAGTCCTATTACTTTGACCCGGCCATTATATTTTAGTTCTCTAAACATTACCACAAGACAGACATATGTCCTGTATCATATCCACTAGGACATTTTCAAGGGTTTAACAATCAGCTAATTGTTTCTGGTTTTACTGGAGTAATTGTTTCATTTTACCTCTCCATTCCATTATAAAATTTTATGTGTTCTACAATACCTTTGGTAGCTTTGATGTACAAGTGGTTTTAGTAGTCTCCTATAATTTCATGGTCTTCTATAATTCCTGTTCTTCTCAACAAAATTCTTCAAAGAAAGCAAATTTGGTTGTCACAGATAAAAGATGATAGGAAAAAGAAGGAGGGATGGAGATAACAAATTGTAATCCTAATCTGTGATCTCATATGTAATAATTTAGTGTACCTTTCAATTGCTGCCAAGTCAACTTTCACATGGAATGTGAAATGCTTTCAATTTCCAAATTTATAAAGGATCTGTAGACTTAATTTCATTCCAGAAACTTAAAGTTAACTGCATTGCAAGCAAAATGGAGGAAAAACTTGCACATCAGCAGGGTGGGGGAAATGGGCTGTGCATTTTCTGTCTGATCAGACTCCTCATAGCTGACACTAACCCTTGTAAAACCATTTTTTAACTGTTGTACTTGAGTGGTATGAAGATAAATGAAGCCTATCATTATCCTATAATTCTTTCTGGTAAATCAGAAAGTAGCTAAAATCAACCCTCTATCTACCAGATTTAGTGATAAGAAGTAGACAGAACACTGAGCAAATAAAAATAAATAGGCAAACTTAATTTAACTGTGTAAAACATTGACTACACTATTGACTCTATTTTTTAGACCCTTGTCTAAGTCTGCTTATTCCATACTGGCATTTGCTAAGAAAACCTGCTATAAACCCTACCAATAAAATTATACTACAAGTGTACTTGTGTTCCTGAAATCACAAGGCTGCATGTAGCCCTCAGTTCTTTTCTCTGAGAGAAATGGATTACACTTCTGCAAGGCTGAGAATATTTTAAACTCTAAGACTCAAGTGAAGGTCAAGGAGCCAGGTGTTTTGTGTCAAACAGCTGTATGCAGAGTTGAGTCTTCTGGAAGCACAGAGTCTAATCACTCTGAGGACAGGTACCTATAGCATCAGCAGAGTGCAGTCAGCCTCCCAGTTACCTGAAGGAGATCCCCTCCATCAGCAGCCCATCAATCTAAACATCCATTTCTATGATTCTACATCAAATTTGATAAGATTCATTGTCACAGTAAGTAGACAAACACCTGTCACTGTTGACCCTGCCATAAGAGTCAAAGGACTGGAGCAAGACATCTCAACTGAATTATTTAGTTAACTAGCATCTCATTAAGAGTCATTACAGAACATGGCTCTATGATGAGAATGGTTCATGTGTTTTTGTTAGTGCCTTGGTAAATCATGTCCTACAGAGTAAGAAACTGGATTAAAGGACCACTTACCATTCTTTGACTTCCTCTTCTGTGTTTCTAGGTTTGTAAATCTATACTTATTTACACTGTTTTAAACCTGTATCTATACTGCTTTAGTAGCAGTGAATATGACCTCAGGTTCTCAAGGCTTGTGGCATGCGAACAGCAGGTTCCAACACAGACCAACCAATGGCATCCACATTATACTTTGGTGGGGTGTTTGTAGGTTTTCATTGCAGAATTTTGTAATCCACTTACTAATCCCAACCTGCCTGCCTGCTTCATGCACACCTTAGGACCATGGAGCACAGTGGAGAGAAGAGGGCCTCTCCTCTATGGTTACTCTGGGTTGGCCAGCAAGAAAGCTAAGACCTGCAATAAAGAATCTTCCCTCATGGCTATCTATGCCTCCAACAAAAGAACTAGGCAAACCACGACTGGTGGATAAATTCCTTCTTCTCCCACAAATACATTTCACCAGGGAGGATTTGGAAGATGACACCAAGCCGAGTGATGTGGCTGACATGCCTGAGAGATGGGATGCCACACAGAGGGACCTGGACAAGTTCAAGAAGGCTTAACATGAGGCTCAATAAGGCCAAGTGGGAGGTTCTACATCTGGGCCAGAGAAATGCCTGGTATCAATGCAGGCTGGGTGCAGGATGAATTGAGAGCAGCAGTGCACAGAAGGACTTGGGGGTGTTGGTTGACAACAATCTCAACATGACCTGGCAATGTGCACTTGCAGCCCAGAAGGGCAACCATATCCTGGGCTGCATGAAAAGAAGCAAGGACAGCAGGTCAAGGGAGGTGATTCTGCCCCTCTGCCCTGGTGATACTGCAGATACCTGGAGTACTGCATCCAGTTCTGGAATCCTCAGTACAGGAAAGACATGGACCTGTTGGAACAGGTGCAGAGAAGGGCCACAAAAAATGATCAGAGGGCTGGAGCACTTCTATGAGTAAAAGCTGTGAGAGTTGGGGTTGTTCAGCCTGGAGAAAGCTCCAGGGAGTCTGTATTAGGACATTTCAATTCTTAAAGGGGGTTTAGAAGAAAGATGGAGACAGACTTTTTAGTAGAGCCTGTTGCAATAGGACAAGGGGTAGTGGTTTTAAACTAAAAAAGGGAAGATTCAGACTAGATATAAGGAGGAATTTTTTTATGATGAGTGTGGTGAGACACTGGTACATGTAGTTCAGAATGGTACTAGGTGACCTATCCCTGAAAACATTCAAAATTAGGTTGGATGTGGCTTTGAGCAACCTGATCTCATTGAAGATGTCCCTCCTCATTGCAAGGGAGGCTGGACTAGATGACCTTTAAAGGTCCTTTCCAACGAAAACTATTTTATGATTCTATGAATCATAACTTTTTCCTGCCTTGAACAGAAAGCAGGTCATTCTCCCTCCAGTCTGACCAAAGACTGTGACCTTCAGATCTTCCTTTAGAGCCTATGATGGGGTTACAGAGTTGGTAGATGAGGGAAGAGCAAATTATGTAATCTACCTGGAATTGCACAAAGCATTTAACACTGACCTGCATGACAGTCTCTAAATCCTTGTCTCTAAACTGGAGAGACACGGATCTGACAGATGGACTACTCAGTGGATAAATAATTAGCTAGATGGTCTCACTCAAAGAGTTATGATCAACAACTTGATGTCCAAGTGGACACCAGTGATATGTAGCGTTCCTCTGGGGTCAGTATTGGGACCGGTGCTGTTTAATCTCT
>JAVJGJ010000037.1:49066329-49097268 GCA_035590215.1 Microhierax caerulescens | reverse complement strand
TGTTCCCCCCTTTTTTTTTTTTTTTTTTTTTTTTTTTTTTTTTTTTTTTTTTAGGGAGAAGGCTGGAAGAACAGGAGGAGGGAGCCTGCTTATTGTTTGCATTCATCTGCTTAGGCTGTATGAGCTACTCTATGTAACAGCAGCGCAGTGATCAAGAACTGTTCTGGAGAGGTGAATGCCCTCACACCATTCCCATCATCTTTATACTGTGTTCAGCTCAGTGTCGGAGTTGCATCACCACCAACTCATAGTTATTTGTGCCAGTTCTTCAAAGTATAGCTGCCCTGCAATGAATCAACTCTGTTAAATAACATGCAATGTTGCTATGACAAACTCCTAAGCAGATATGGGTAAATGGGACATTAAAGTGCTTGCTATCAAGGGGCTGCATCTAGTTACAACGTGATAATAAGGAAAGGTCAAATTTCTTGAATTAAATGTCAATATAATGTTACTTTGTGGGGGGATAAAAGTCAAAATCTAAATGATTTAAAGAGAAATATGAAGGGAAAATTATATTGTATGGCTTTAATACAGCTTACAACAAGAAAAACAGGAAAAAAATATGATTTTAATTCCTCTCTGGGTAAAACAGTTCTGAATGTTTTATCAAATATTAATTGTAGTAGGGAAAAATTGTTTTCCTGTTAGGAGTGTAGGTAGAAACTTGTTTCATTGAAGTTATTCTAGATGTTGTTATCCATGTAGAAAAAAATACCAGAAATGAGACTTGTGCCAGCACATAAGTACTAAGATCCAACTGTTGTCACTAAGTTAGGAATGGAAAGGTGGACTTGATTTTTTTTTTCCTTTTTCTTAAATGCCCATATAGCAATGATACTCAGTAATGGGCTTCCATTTCTTTCCTAAAAGAAAAACCTAAGTTATAGTCTACTGGTCATAGTGATACCTGTTTTAGGAGTCAAAAGACAAATATCATTTGTTTTTGTTCAAGAAGGGTAAAATCTTCCTGTTGACAGAAATCCTTTACTATGAAGTTATATTTTTGTTTTGGTTTGGAAGAAATACTATAAAGTTGTTTTTATTTCTAAGGATTTTCTTGCCTGTATGTGAGGTAAGCAATACTACTAGACAATAGTAAAGATTAACTGTAAAAACTAGCTATTGATATGAAATGGGATTTTTTTTTTTTTTGTATACTAGCCTTTTCTGCATAAGAAAGAATGATAAATGAACCCATTTAAGAAACAAGTTTTCAATATAAGAGTGAACAGTTAATCAAACAGCAACTCAAACTCGATTTGAGTTATTTGGAATAAGTTTTTCTTTTCCTAATGTGCAGTGATTAAAATGTGCTTTAGCATTCCTTAACTTCTTTGGAAGGGTCATTTCTGTTTCTGATATAATAACATCCTTGTTGATGTTTTAAATTATGTGCAAATCCTTTTTTTTTTTTTTTATCTTAACTAATAATTCATTATTCTTGAAATAAGGCTCTTTTATTGTCACTGCTCAACATTTCTGCAAAGGAAAACCCAAGCAGGGTTCACTCAGCCATTTCTACCAGGATTAATGTTTGCAAAATATTTCTTGGATTACTGCACTTACAGCTGGTGACTGAAAATTCTGACCAAGACCATATTCAGTGTCGTGGCTGACTCTTCAGTGATAGAGGAATTCTGTCAGATTTCTTTTGTCATATGACAGACATGCACTCTGTCATATGCCATTTTAAGCTGTGCTGGCAGTAGCAGATGTGAAATACACCATATGTAATCACTGGGAGATAGGTCTTTGTAATAGAAAGAGGCTACTGCTAATAGGGAAGAGAATCAGATCAGTATATTGCAAGGAAGTCAGGGGAAAAGCGTATTTATTTTTTTTCCCCCCACTTCCCTCTCAGAAACTGTGGTACAAGAAATCAATTTCCCAACCCTATGCCAAAAGAGAAGATTCAGCTCCCAGTTACAATACCTAATGTATGTTCAGGGACACTACTGACTTTCTCAAAAATAGAATTATAGAAGTGCCTGCAGTCATGAGGACAGGACATGATCTGGTCAGTCAGAGATGTAAGATTTTATTAGATTAACTCATAACAGGAAAAAAAAAGGGGCTTGTACACTCAAAATGTTTTTCTATAAAGCAGAAACCATGATCTCACTTCACTTGTTTAGTTTAGGTAGCAGTATTGGGTGCAAGATAAAACTGTTTTGTCAGTTTGTGAGGTCCACTGATATACAGCCTCTACCATAACAGAAGAGGACAGGTTGGACATCAGTTGCCCTACTGGGATCATCTCTTGGACGAGCTGAGGCTAGGAGAAATGTATCAGTACTGGCAGTAACTTTTAAAAAACACATTACTCGGGTTTTGGTTTGCTTTGGGTTTGTTGGGGTTTTTTTTTTTGTTTGTTGTGGGTTGGTTTTTTCAGTTGCTCTTTTTGCAGCAAGTGAAAAAACATCTCATCCTGACTTTGAAGTAGTCAGTGATTGACAGTCTGTAAAACACCCTAGTAAAATTTTCAATGGTTGATCACACTTACTTTCAAGATCTTCCCTGTTGCTGCCAACCTGAATTTCTCTCTGAACAGCAGTTCAGGGGTTAGTCAGGAATGCATGGCTCAAATAACAAGCAAAAAAATTGTTAAGTCCTGATTCTACCTTCTCTTCAAGGATCTTGACAGTGATTTCTGAAGAGGTTGTATAATTTTGTTTAATCTCCAGCTATGCCAAATTCCAGAAGTATTTCAGTGCAATAGCAGTGGATCAATAGGTGGAAGCAGCTGGGGATAGGCTTTTTGCTTCTATGAATCAAAGCTAAAAGCTGGGTTCTTAGAGTATGTTTCCCAGTCCGTAGTTTACTTACTTCAGATTGGGCAGGGACATACAAACTCTTGCAAAGTAAGCCGAAGAAGAAGGAAAAAGGTGATGGTGTGGTTTTGGGACGGCATAAAAGTGTTGGCCAGTTTGAAATCTCAGAACCTATACCACGTGCTTTAAATTGATTCACTTGAAAATGCTGTTCAATGAATAGATTCCTTAATATCTCAAACCATAAAATGTTTAGAGAGTTACATGCATTGTAACTAACTACACACAAATTTACATTAAAAAAAAATCATTGTAAAATAATTTTCAGTCCTCTCTTTGATGACATGTATTGTGCAATTTTTTTTTGTGTTTAATTCTGTTATCACATTATATATGGAGTAGCCTCTTCACCTCATAAAAGCACTTTCAATTTTGAATTTAAACTTGGAATCTATAATAAGTTCTTACAATAAACTTATTTTAGATATATTCTATCTAAGAACCTTGAAATTGCAAGTTTCACTGTCTCAGTGCAGAAATGAAAGGATAATACTGGGGGTAAAATACACAATGAAGTAAATTCCTTTGAATAGGTGTTTTCCCATCATATTTTAACCAGGTTAATTAACGCTGTCATGACTCCACCATACATTTAAGTTCAGGTGAAATCTTGTGAATCACACCAACGGGATGTGTTAGCAACTAGACAATTTCTCCATGGCAGTAGCAGATTGAGTGAAGTCTTGAATGCAAAAAGGCAAGGTAAATGGGTGTTGTATGTAGTAAATCCTTATGTTCTGTCACAATAAAATGCCTGCCTCAAAAATACACAATTAATTTTCAGAAAAAAAACCCTGAACACTCCACCAAAAAACCCTCCTTGTTCTCATTTGGTGCTTTCCAGAAACTAATTTTTCTAGATGAAGTGCTAGTTGCTTTGTATTTCTTTCTAATTTCATTGCAAGAGAATGACAAGCTGAAATGCTTTAAGCAAACAGATTGTTACTTTCACTGCTTATTTTCCTGGTTGTCATAATTATTGTCCTACATTAATCTTATGCTGTTATTGCTTAATGCCTTTAGTGGGGGAGTTGTTTGTTCTCTGTTTATCTGTCACCATACTGTGAATGGAACAGGAGTGTCATCTGGAGGGGGCAGCTTTGTGTTGTAAACAGTTTTTGAACACCTACACGCTACTAAAACAGAGCTCCAGTGACTAAGCGGGTCAGTTCAGACCTTCTGAGATAAATTTCATAGACTGTAACTCTGTCATGGAAGGACTGAGTTTTACTCTGCATTTTTACAACATAGCATTGGACATTAGTGTTGAAAGCCATCAACTGCCAGGCATTATAATATTATATGAGGCCTTTATGACTAATTCTGAAATGGATGTCTTTTCACTTCTTTTTGGACATTAAAGCATCCACAGCGTTTCTTAAATATTTTAAAGGAAAACTTACCAAGAATAACAACTGTGATTTATTGGCCAAAGCATTCCTCAACTGAGAGCAGGCCGCCTTCTGTACAGTATCAGTCAAATACTGTATCCTCTGTACACTGAACTTGCTCACACTAATAGCATTTACTTCAGTCCCCAAAAAAGAAAGTCATTTGAGACTTATTTAAACTAAAGGCAATTCTTCTTCAATGTCCAATTCTGAAATCCACTGAGATCAAAAATGTTTTTCATAATAATTAAATACAAATTCATTGATGGTGGATTTGAACTGAAAAACCCAAAATATTAATGAAGAGAACAGTTGAGATATAGTCATTCACACCTACCTAAAAACCTAATTCTATGTAGGGCTCGCTATTGCTGAAAGAGTTACAGAGATTAAGTTTGTGTCAATACTTGTTCACTCTCTCTCCTCTCCCCCAGTTGCTCTCTGCACTAATTACAAATCCCACAAAACACCAAAACCCAACAATGAAAACCCTTTTAGCAACTACACAGTAATAATACAGAAATGACATAGAAACAGCAGCCAGGGCAAACAGCATTCCCTTTATTCCTAGAATGGGACAGTCTGTCTACAGGGCATACATCTTTCTGACTCTCGTTTTAAAAAAAAAAAAACAAACAAAACCAAAAGTATTTTGCTGTGGGCAGGAAATAATCAAGGCCATATTAGAAGCTCAGAAAGACCAGGCACTGATACCATTTATATAGAGACAAGTCTCCAGTAAGGGGAATGGATTGAAAGAATCCACAGCCTTGCTGTAAAACGGCATAGGATCGAAGCACAATCTTTTGCCTCAATAAAACCTTTACTTTTTGGCTGAAAAATAACATCCCTGAAATATGTTGACAGGATGTCTTCTGGTGTTGGCTAGTGATAATATTGTATAAGACCTCTTTTAAGGGCTAGTCATCTCAGAAATTGCTTCTCTTGTTTCTCCCTCCAGTTTTATGCACATTACATTACAGCCGATTAAGTCTTTATGGGGAGCATGGTGATAGGTTGCAGCGAAGCAAAAACTCCTTGAGATGTTGCCTAAGTGTGTATTTAATTCAAAATACCATGAATTTCAAGGCAAACATTGTTTTTTTAAAAAAAAAAATCTGTAGTATTTCAGTGAAAGAATAAAAAAAAAAAGTCAAAACATTTTGACTGACCATAATAATGACTGTTACAAGGAGATGTAGTGTGCAGAATAAGCTGAATTTAACATTAACCTGCAATATCAGAGATATCAAGCATTTTGCTAATCTCTGAGGAAGCAACACTAATGCAGTAAATTGCATACGGGGGCTTGTTTCTCCCTTCCTGTCAATGAACAGC
The DNA here is from genome assembly GCA_035590215.1 of Microhierax caerulescens. NCBI lineage: Eukaryota > Metazoa > Chordata > Aves > Falconiformes > Falconidae > Microhierax > Microhierax caerulescens. The sequence continues at coordinate 49,091,705 of JAVJGJ010000037.1, read as the reverse complement.
ACTAGCAGCGGTGTTAGACTCTACTTAGACCAGAGCAGGGGTCCTCAAACTACAGCCCGCGAGCCGCCCCCCAGGGTCCTCAATCCGGCCCCCCGGTATTTACAGAACCCCCCCGTGCTTCCCAGCTGGGGGTTGTGGGGGGGGCGGGGGAAACCAAGCAGCTGCAGATGACTGCCTGCCACTTAATCCGCGCGCCGGCCCCCTGGTTAAAAAGTTTGAGGACCCCTGGACCAGAGCTATCAAATGGGTAAGCTGAGAGGAGATAAGGAGGATGAATAAACCAAACTCTCACTGGCTGCTGCAGATTGTCATAAAGAAAATCTGCAGGTTCATCTGGGGTGCAGACCTGACAAATTTGTCACAAAACTAATGGATGTTGTTCACCATTTTACAGTAAGAAAGTCAGGCTTTTTTTTTTTTTTTTTTAACCTGACAAATGCTTTAGCTATAGGGACTGTAATCTCTAATGAGCTGAAAGTTCTTGCGCAAGTGGATGCTGGGAGTGATTCTGTTAGTTTTTAGATCATGAGAATTTCTCTTTGAAACCTAGCTACATACATTATTATGATTTTGATATGCATTAACTTTAAAATAATGCAAATTCATTAACTGAAATTACTTTTTATTTACATAAGCCACAGTATAAGGAATGACTATGCAGTTCATGGCAGATATATGTAAGGATGTATTTTTAGCAGGATTTCAGCTACTTTTGTTATCCATGTAGTTGATGAAAGGGATGCACTTTCAGTGTGAACAAACAAAGCATATATTTTCAGTGTCTTTTCAGGATTGAAAAGACTGTTCAGTTGAAAGCAAAGTCCAGTTAGTAAACCTCACTTTCATTTCCCTCATGTGGAGGACTGACCTAGAAAGAGCACTGCTTATATTTGTCTGCTGAAATACTGTACTACAAATACAGGATGAGGAGTTCATCTCACATAGCTCCTTATTTCCAAGAAATCCAAGTGCCACTAGTATTACATAAGTCACCCAGGACACTAGGGTTGAAGTTACTGTGCTGAGGCTTGCTTAGCACTGCTGTATTAGTTGGCAAGCCAATTCAACATTTATTTCAAGTGTATGAAGGAGAAGCAGGCTCATGAATAGGTTATAGAGAAGGCATACATTGTCTGAATGCATTAGTTCAAAAAAGTGTTCTTAAAATACTGTTTTATTGAAAGCACGCATTTGAAGATCTTAGATGATTCAGTTTGCAAGTCAACACGTTATGTGCATCACACCTGTATTGAACTATTATGCCTCAGCTAAATAAAGGTCCTCATCCCTAGTGCTTGACTTTTATGAGCCTCCTACAGTAATGTGTGTAAAGGCACATGGGAGAGAAGGAGAGAAAGAATTCTTTGTACTTTCAATGTTTATTGAACAGCACAGTTTTTGGGTCATCTCAAAGAGTAGGCACAATTTGAGCAGTAAAATCAAAAGCAAAATCACTCTTTTGAGAATGTTCTTTTGAGACTTACCAAGATTTCCTTTAGCATTGCCTAATTGGCCCTGCTTTCTGACACAGCATGAAATGAGGACACAAAGAACTCTCAACTTGTGGGGTGGTGTGAAGCTTCTTTCATGAGTTGTACATTAAAAGTCAAGATCGCAACATGTACAGTCAGTATTTAAAGGTATGGAAAACCAGAGATGTTTGAGAGGGGAGAGACAGGAGCAGAGATGGTGGAATATAAACCCCTCTGACTTTAGCTTGCTGCTTCCTTCTGCAGTTTTCTGAAAATTCTGAAGTGACTATTTGTTATCAAATTGATTTTTTTCAATGTTGTAACTATTCTATTTTTGCCAGTCAAGACTCTGGCTGGACAGGAATGGGAATACCTAACATCAGTGATTTGTAACATATGGGGTCTCAAAGCTGGAATTAAAACCTGACATCAGTAAGTAAAAGCTTTTTTTTTTCAATAACAGGTAAAATGTTATTGCAAAGCCTATATTAATATAAGGCTAAAGTAAAAATACTATATCTTGCCACATGCAAAAAATAATATTTCTGAACTGATTAGAAATTTAATACGCATATATGCTTTATAATGGTCATTAAAAACCATTGTATGTATTTATTGAACTAGAAACCCTTTTCCCAAAATTAGAATTAGTGTATTATTGTATGCAACACAGTGTTTAGCATTTCCATAGAAATTTAGTTGCATGCACTTTTTTTGGCTGTGTAATCTTAAAACTGTATTGGCATCTTTTCTATTCTTTCATATAAAATAGGTAATGCTGCATGTATTTAGTAAAGCAATCTGTTTCATTTCCCAGTTCCCTGTCTTCAGTCTCATATCAAAGCACCACTAATGATGCCTTTGCCTAATTAGTGGGGCCTGTACTAGAATAAGTTTATAATTGAGGATGCTGTGTAACAGTGCTTGCATTTCTGCAGGGAAAATTGTTTCTGAACGTACTGTACTCTTACAAAGCAGTTTTCCTTTTCCTAGCAGATTGCTTCATTTTTGTAAAAAGATGTACTTCCATGCACATTTTTGTGTGTACATATAAACTTACACTTAGGAACAGTCATACTGCATATTTTAAATTTGCTTATATTTAAAATATCTAACAGTAGTAATATTAAAACTGGTATATTTTATATTCATTATAATGCTTATGCAAGCATTAAAATATTATTTAATTAAAGCTGAGCTTCACACTGAAATAAAACTTTACATTATACAATTTTCCAGGTGGTTTATCTTTTAGGCACCATAGTTAATGACACAGCTTTTGTAACATCTGCTACTAAGCCAGTTGAAAATATACAAAATATATCTTCTGTTTTACTGATCAGGTGGTGTATTAAAATAATTGTCCTCATTTACTGGATGAGATTTCCTGGCCTGTTTTATGGACTATGTCCTCGCAGACCCACTGGATTCAGAATCATGAATTTGAACTCAGTTTGCGCGGTTCTACCAAAGGCATGTTGCTTTAATTTTTAGTGATTGATTAAGCAGGCATGTGCATATATTATGTCATCCTCCTTTCATATCTGTCTCAGATTCCCCTGTGGCTGAGGGGTCTGTCAATAAATTAAACGACCCCTCAGTAAATCAAGTAGAATCAGCAAGTCCAGACATGTTCCCAATGCTATGCATGACTCTCTTCTAAAATATGCACTGAACATTCTAGTAAAAGCTGCAGTGTTACCTGCAGAAGTAGCAATGATCTTAAGTCATAGTAACGTAAGTTAGAAAAACTGGTGTCTGTATCAAAGTAAGTAACACCAGCTCTGCTGGCCCAAGATGTTCTCTAGTTCTTTTACCTGATGGTAATAGCCTGTGTCTTACAACACGATAAACCTCAGTTATCAAAGATTTGTCTTGTGCTTTGCTGAAGATTGAACCTTACTTCCACTGAAATAATTATTATGATGATAGTAATAACAATAATAAAGCACTCACTTCTAGCCTACTTGAAGAGGTTTGCCCTATGAAGAAGCGTATTTCTGAAAAGATAAGTCATCGTAGTGGAATTCTACATTAAAGCAGTTTTTAAACTTTAATTTTTCTGTGGCTTAAAGATACAGTTATTCTTGATCATATAATTTGCCCTTACATTTACCATGGACAAGTATGCCCTTACTTCTTATACAGTTAAAATATTTAGGACAATTCAGCAAAAATGAAAATCAGTGAGGTTGCAAAGGCACGGAATGTTCTAGAAGTCTTTTATAATGGGATTTGCTTTTATTGGTGGATCTAGGACTCAAGAGTTTCACCTGCTGGGTCTGAACACTGCTCCGTAGTGGGAAGAGGATTAACAGGTACAATGTCTAAGTGAAACAGCAGTCCCTGGAATACACTATTCAGTATAGCGTGCTGATATATATTTATTTGTAGTAGTATAATGTGTCATTACTCTTATCTTTTTATATATAGGCCCTGTCCTTTTTCTTTCAGAATTGATGTGGTGTGGACATGGGCATTTTGTTTATTGAGCCCTTGTAATTCCTTACATCAGTTTTGGAGCTTGAATGCTTACAAATGCTGCAGGGGTGTCTGGTTCTTATGAAAACACATCACCGATGAGCCTACATGCCATTTTCAAATACTGCAGGTGTTATAAATGGAAGTGAGAACAGTAGCTAATTTAAATAACTTCCCATTGCTAAGCCATCTCCCACCCTAAAAGGATTCTAAAGCATGTTACATTCAGAAGGCTGTACTCCTGACCATCTCTGCAGGAACGGTTTCTATTAACTTTAACAAAGTTATGCACAATCTGATACTTCTGCAGTAATGACACATTAGGACACTCCACCCCAGATGTTAATCAGTATATTTGGGCATACAAATTGGGCTAGTTGCCCAACAGGGGGAGTTGCCTTGGGGCAATTTCTACAACGGTTCAAAACTTCCAGCTGGAGGGCTCCTGTAACCATGATTCAGATACTTAAATGTGAAAGTTTAGTTGTTTTCAAGTTGGTCCATTGCCTCAAGCTGAGCCGTTATTTCACCTCCGCAGATGGCTGATGGCTGGGGGAGTTCCTGAACTGCTCAAGGAATTAAGTGTGCACTGGACATGCATGTGGGCACAGCACCGGTACACAGCCACACTGCAGTTATAACTTAAGAGCAAATTTTATTTTCATACTTAGAACTCACTTTCAATTTAAGCCCCATATCCACAGCCTGAGTATTCAGAGAGACCATATTATCAAAAGGAATCATAAATATTCTGCATATAGTTGCAGTAAAATTGTTCTTTGAATTTTTTTAGACACATTTCTACAAGTTTGACAAAGAAAAGCGAGCTTCAGGGTCAACATCTCTTGAAAGACTTGATAGGTGGAAAGACTGTTAATTGGAGAAGACAAATATGTATGGGCTAATAGTTCTGGTCTCCATGAATGGTAAATAAGTGACAAAAAGAAAGAAAAAAAAAAAAATAAGTATTTATGTATTTTGAAGACATCAAGACCAGGGAAAGAGAGATGTTACCTCAATAAAAAATGTACAACAACAGAAAATAATGGATTTATTTAATGAGGATCTTCTGACCTAAGAAATTTAAAGCTTTATACTAATTCACAGATTGCTGCTGGAAATTAATAGCTTGCTTGCATATAAAACATTTAGAGATAGATGTTGATGAAGTGGGGGAAACAGCCCTGGCAGGGAGGCAGCTAAGGACTCAACCAATTTCCACATTTCTAGCTTATGCAAACCACCTGTCTTCAGGAAAAAGGGATTAACATTGGACGGTAACAATGATTGTCATTTGCATAGTTTTCTTTTTAAAATGAGAAAGCTAAAATTGTTCAAACCCGGTGAACACGAGAGCATAACAACTGCTCTTAAGCTGTGAAGCAGCTCCTCAGGGCTCCATCAGCACTTACTCAAGAATTAGAGTTACAAACATGGCAGATGTAGAACAGCTGGCTTGCAGCATGTGGCTTGATATTAGCGTAGAAATGGACCACGCCTGAACCAGATCCAAAGTACTACTCACATTAACTTGTTTATTTAGGGTGTGTAGGCTATGTTGTTACTCCAATTTTTTAGGCAGTAAAAACTTGTACTGTTTCATTAGAAATATATATAGTGGGTTTGAATATGGTAGTGCTTTATTAGAATACTGTAATTTTCAGAATTGTAGTTGTTATGCCTCCTGAGATGAAATTCCTGACTGATTATCTCAAAATTAAAATTTGCTTTAAAAATTCCAGTTCTACTTAACTGAACTTCTCATGATTATGAATCTGATTAATACTAGTCCATGGTAACTTGTTTTATATCTGAAGCTACTTTAACTTATGAAAAAGAGAGTGAGATGTACCCCCAAAGCCCTGAAGATATGTAAGCCTGAGCTATGCCTGTGAAAAGTAACATTCCCAGCCTTTGCTCTCATGCATGACTGAAGAGACTGAGGAGGATTAGACATACTTTAAATCTGGTGCCAAATACTTGGGATCAGAACTGTCTGTACATGCAAAGAACAATTATTCTGTTTAAGCCCAGGTTATGATACCTGTTGTAAAATGGACCTTTTATATTATTGATAATACCATTGGGGTTTCTTTAAGCTAGATTGTTTAGGACTCCTTGAAAACTGTGTGAGAGCCCTCCTAGAAAAAAAATGCATAAAATAACATGGAATCCAAACCATTTTTATATGTCCAAAAGATTATAATTATTATTTTTTTTAAAAAATTATTTGGGGGTTTGGGGTGAAAACTCATTCTCTTAAAATGTCAGTTGATAGGATTCTCAGGTCTAATATTAACACTTTCTATTTTTACTTAGCATCTCTTGTTCTGACTAGAAAAAATTACTTTAGACCAGAGAAACATAACTTGACTTTCATCCTTTCTCCCATTTCCCTTTCGAATGACTACTCAAATACTTCAAAAAATTATGATCACTCCGCTAAGAGAAGTTAACTTTGTTCCAGCCTCCTTTCTCTGCCTTTCTTTGATTTTCAGGTTTTGGAAAAGTTTTCCAAAGGTTTTGTGTTGTTCCTAACGAGAAACAGATGCATTTCTAAAACATTTCTTCCTCTCAGATCCTTGACAAAAATCTAGTTTAAGAAGAAAGCAAATGGATCCAAATTTAGTTGGTGGCTTTCCTGTGTTCAGGGTGTGAAGCCAGAAATAGCTTATCATTTTATTTGATAATTTGCATTTGAAAATCTGAAGATCTGTAAAACTAAACTTTTCTTTCTGAAAAAAGGTCTGATGCACTTTTGCTCCTAGAAATACATTTTGGCACCCACCCACCTGCATCCACCCCCCATAAGGAAGCCCATACCCACAATTTTTTAGCACTCACACAAATAATCCTGACAACTTTTACCAAACAAGGTATGCAGCAGCAGACCTTATGATTAATTTATAAGTTGATATTGTGGTGGGTTTTTTCCTAATGTTTATTGGAATTAGAGCCCTTACAGACAATAAAACTCCCTTTATTTTATTTTAAGCTAGCTTCAAAACAGGTTTCTTATTAAATGACTTTGCTTTTTTCTCACCTTGACTCACTATCTCAGGTCAGAAGCTGTGGGTAACCAGATTAGAGCTAATGAAGTATATTTTAGAAACGATTCTAACTATCATTTATATTTTGCTTCAGAGTCCTGGCCCAGACTCCAGGCTTCAGTACTGTATACAGCCCTAAGTGAAATTGCTAAATCTGAAAGTCTCCACCACCTGTTCTTTGTCAGAGACTACTAGCATCAGCTCAAGCTAAAAGGAGTTATTATACATGAATGAACTGAGAGAAGTTAATTTTCCACAGACTTGAATATTACAATATTTATTAGAAGTATGAAAAACATTACTTGTAGAGCATTGTACAGGAATTAAAAAAAAAAAAAAGCGCCAAAGCTTTATTATTCATGAAGAACCTAAAATTACCTCTACACATATTAGAAATACATAGTATAAGTTAACTGGTTCTTTGTAAGTCTTGAAGGCCACCTCCTTTGAAACATTCAAATCTGACAGGTTGCAATATTTTGGGGCAGTTCTATAACACTGGCTTTAAAGTCCCTCCTCCTCACAGTAAATTCATAAATTAAGGCAAGAAACAAGGGTTTAAACTATTTGTCATCAGCTGTGCATGCTTTTTATTTATTTATTTATCTATCTATCTATTTATTTAATACTATTTATTGCCTTCAGAAACTTCTGAAATAATAATCACCACTTAATTAAAACAAAATGTTGCTCTATCATACCTTGTATATATATACACAATCACTGTGCAATATTCATTAAGCTTTCTGAAAAGAAATATCTCATTTGCACATAAAGAAAGAGCTTGTAAGGTTTAATTAAAAAATCACTGTTGGCGTAATTTAACTCAGTGAGATCATTACTGAGCTAGGAGAGTTACTGAATTAAATACACTGTGATGTTTATGCATGTATTTATTCAGATAACCAACTATATGAGTAACGATCAGGAGTCATTATTAGGAATCCCCCGCAGAGGAAGCAATCACCATTATTGAGTTCCTATGTATCACAGTTCCTCTACAGGTAGATGAACTAAGCCGGGGGAAGGACAGCTCAGGGTGTGTGCCAGTGTGTACATGTGACCACCGAGGTTGTTAGGTGGGAAGAAGCAGGGGGATGTGGAAAGGAATCTGCAGTGAGGACCACACACACAGTCAAGCTTCCAAGGTGATGAAAAGACAGATGCTTCTATGGACCCTGTGGGGATGTTATTTCCTGCAACCCCAAATGCCTCTGGAAGCTGCTAGACTGAGATTAAGTTTGGAGCAACCTGTAAGGGCCCACTGGCTATGAAAAATGTATGTGTTCCCAAAGCATTTTATTTTGATCTGCCAATAGATCAGAAACTTGCTGCACTTAGAAAGCTTTTCTATCTTTTGACGTGTTCTTAAGAAAAATAGCAGACAGATTCCTCTCAAGGCTTTGTCTGAATTTAAGTCCTGTCACAAAGTATTTTACTTTTTTCCAGGATATTATTTAATTTCAGATATACCCATTGTGAGATAGCCATAAATCATAGGTCTGCATTTTTAGTCCTGAATACTTAAACCCACACATCTTAAAATACATACAGGTCACTGATCTGCCAAATTGGAGGTCTGCCCCCAAAATTCTAATGTCTGTTCCTTCAGAGAGATCTCTCTTGTGGTCTGTCTTTGCCACTGAAAAGCACAATTAAGGTGCTATTGAAGGTTAAATAACAGTAGTGTCAATAACATCTCCTATAAATGAGTGAGAAATTATTTCTGCAGAGTGCTCAAGCACTATAATGAACTGTAGGAAAAAATGCTTAGCTCTTTAAATGAGCTTTGGGAGCACTGGAGTATTAGCTATTAGGAACTGAATTTACCTTAAACTTGTCTTCACCCATCCATGTAGATTCATATCACGAAAGCTAAAAAGCCTAGAGCTTAAGGTGGAAAATGGATCCATTCAAACTGCAGAAAATTTTTCTTTCTCATGATCTTCCTGCATCTCTGTCTTCAAAGGCAAAGAGAACCGTTGTGAGACTTGTGACAGCCAGGGTATAGAGCAGAAAAAGTCGAAAGCTCTCATCTTTCATTTACGTGCTAGGTGGCAGGTATTGCCATCTAACTCAGGGTGATGATGGCTACACCTCCTCTCAACAATTGCTGGAGTTGCAGGATGCAATGACACGTTAAAGCTAGACTATCAGAGGGCACTGAAGGTCATTCCCCACTGTCCAGAGGAGTGTATTTGTGGTAAAGACATTTTCATATGATCAGCAATTTGAACTTACATTGTCTTTTTATTATAGAGACTCCACACACCTGTTCTGGATAGGTGCTGGATGAGAAGTGTTCCTGTGCTTTTCTGCTTTTGTACCTATGCAGAAAAAGTCATTATTAGCACTAGACACTTCAACATTCAGTGTTGATCTGTAGTAAGACTACAGAATTTTGGCTGACATCAATAGGAGTTGCATACTGCACAGACAAAACTGTGCTCAGTCTGTGTAATGTCAAGGAAATTACATTTATTCAGAACTTTCTTGTGCTGCTAATTAAATCCTGGGTCATTTAAAACTGAATTGTTAAAAGCAGACATAGTCATCTGACACATATTGCTAGCTGAGTTGACAGGATGTAGGATGCAGCAAGTTAAAGCGCTTTCTGCTTTAATACATATTTTCACATGTTCATGTTCCATTGTTCCCCTTGCTCCAAAAACCCAATCTTAAGCATTATTTGCTTTGTATTTCACAACTATCCTTGGCAGCAACAATCTTTTAAATCTATCATCACCCGAAGCAGGGAAAATACTTTTTTTTTTTTCCTTTTATGAGAGCTAGATAAATACTGTCATCAAAAAGTTCTCGAAGTGAAATTTTTGCTAAAGAAAAAAAAAAAATCACAGGAAGAACTCAGTAACAAGTTAGCTCTAAACAACGATTTCATGATCAGACTCCAAGGGCCTGAATTTAGCTTTGCCTACACTGATCTGAATTGGTGAAAGGCTACTGTGCTCTTCAAGGTATCAGGGTATTTGAAGAAATAAACATACCCAACTGATCTTTGCTTATTACAAGCGTTTATATTCTAATTTTAAGTGCTACTTTCTTCTTCTGTTTAAACAAGAGTAATGAATTATACAGATATTATATTATGTAAGGCACAGGTACTTTTAAGTCTCATTAAATTCAAACCAAATAAATTACTGGTTTTGCATATGATCATTTTGTATGTCACCTTCTGAAGTGGTTATTGGAATTGAGTTTTTCTGAGTAATCTAATTTTCAATTTATTTTGCTTGATTATTATGTACAGCTAGAATACGGGCATACGAAAAGATTTTTAAAGAAACTAAAATTGAATTGAGCCTTACATATGTTTCTTTAGGTGCTCAAACTGTTTGGTATATTCCTGAGAACTATCTTCATTATGTATTCACTATCTGAACATCATTTGAGAGTATTTGTTCCTCTTCTTGATGAAAGCATCTGCTGCTGCCGCTGCTGCTACAGGCATGATTTAAATTTATTGTCGCTGTAATCAAATATATTTTAATATGCTAATTTTAATGTTGTATCTGGGCACTCTAAAATGTGTTTATTCCTGTGTCTTTAAACTTAGAATTTGATTTATACTGACAGTATTACTTTCATAAGGAAATGTAATGTTCCAGTGCCCTGTAGAATGTCTTAATACCTAAAGACTTGATAGCCATTAGAGAACCAGAGGCTTTTCTCTGACACTATATCCTGCAAGAAAAAAGGTGATAATTTGCCTCTGCAATACTTCTGAATGAGACAAATAAAGATTTTTGTCTTGAGTACACATAATTATAATATGTAGGCATCATTGCATAAAAACAGTTTAGTCCATTAGAATATGAAACCAGTACTTATAATTGTTTGTTTTACTACAACAGAAGAATGAGAAGAAAACAATACATTGGCATAGACGTTTATCTTTTTATTTAAAAATGTCTCAGATTTTCATTTCAGAATACACGTTGGACCAAAGGAGAAATGCTTTCAAACTACCCGTAACATAGCAGCCTTGCATTGTATTGTAGTTAAAAGCTGAGGTAAAACTGATAGCGGAGATACTGTTGCAGTGCATCTGCCCCATTCAGATTTACCTTCTGTTGTATACAGTGAGGTCCCATTGAAAAGCTGGTCCACAGTAAAGATTTTTTTAACTTACCTGTGATGTTGAGCTTTAATAAAGCATGGTGTTCTCTCTAGGATTAGCCAGGAGGTACATTCCACCCTGTACAACACAGATCAAGCCTCAGTAATATTTTCGTAGTTTTGCTTCTTCTTGGTTTGATTATGAGACAGTTCAGGTGGGTATGAAAGCTACAGCCTTAAGAAAAGTGGAAATAGAACATGATGTGCAAGTAAGTGCTAAGAAAATGATGGCACACTTTTTCTCTGCTCACTAGCTGATCTTACAATACCTTATAAAGCTTCTAAAGGACTAATAGATTCTGTCAGTTAGTAACAAAAACTTCAGCCCTTTCCTTGTTCCAAGTGCAAAATACTGTTCTTTACTGAAGCTTTTAAAAGCATGGTCCATAATGAGTCATCAAGACAAAACCCACTAACACGAAGCAAGAAGCCACAAGGGGCTGCTCTGTAAGACGGCTTCTTCAAGCAGTGGTCAATAATGTGATTAGCATAGCCAAAATAAATATTTGGCAGCTGAAGCACAAGCAAAGATACAATGCTGTATCTATCCTGAATCTGGATAACTTTTTATATCAGCTAGAGACTATAGCCTTAATATAAAATATAAAATATATTACTTGTGGTTTCCATTTTGGTACTGAATGTACTTCATTCATTAAGTACTCGGGTATTCAGAAAAAATGTGCCGATGAAAGCACTTTACATATACACAGATAGCAGTCTTGGAGGAAATGCTTTGCATCCAGAAGAAGAGCTGAATTAGCATATCTGCAAGACAGGGAAAAGTGGCAAGGAATCGCAAAACTCACACTGGCAACTGTTTTGTACGCTACAGCAGTATTGATCCAGGAGCCACGTCACAATCAATCAGACTCTCAGAGGACCGTGAAAGAATTGCAAATGCTTAAGTTAACTAAGCACACAGTAAAAAGTTTTATTGAAGTAAAAAGTGACTGTTTTCAGCTGCAGATAACTACCACCTATGTTTTACCTTAGCTTGCTTGTAAAAATCATTATGTGAGCTTAATAACAATACAGAGATCATAAACCAGCTCACTAAGGGTGCTGTTTTCTCATAGTAACATCAAGTCACATCAGAGTAACAAAATGTGCCAAAACAAATCTCTTAAACCATTATTTAATTATGTCTTGCTCAGAATAATAAACCTCTTTACATCAGTTTTACACTGAAAATCAAGGTGCAAGACCATTGGCTACTAATGCAGATCAGCAATATACATGCCTGTGTCTACTCCCCTGCCTTTGGATCACTGTTTGCTCCGTGGACACCACCTTTACTGGTACTAGGACTTCCTTTGCATGAGAGACGTAAATTGCCCCATGGTGAGGTTGCTGAAATTCACTGGAAATGCCTGCTATTATCTATGCCTCTGCCTGGTCCCATCAGTGTAGACTTACTGATATTTTCTGTTCTTCTCACCCCCTCTCACCCCCTCCCATCTTTTTTTATTATGCCAAAAGCAGGCTTGGGCGCATGCCCCATCACTCTGTGCAGCCACTTGTCTCCACACAGTATTATGGTATGAACAAGTCAGGTTTTTGTAAGTGGTAAGTGTACTGGAGTCTTTCTCTCTTCTTGTTCCCACATATTTGATCTGATTTTTGTCAAGTGGGGATGAGTTGCAGGTCGTAGGAAGATATCTTGCTATTAATCCTTCCATAGCTGTCTATTCACATGTGCCTTCTCTATTAAAACTTGTAATACCATTTTTAGTGAAACATGCATATCTTTGTTTGATACCTTTAATCAACACCTTACCTTTCAGATGCAAAATTACTAGAAAGTGAAGCTCTTCTTTAGGTTGTGTATATTCCAGACTGTAAGGAAATAAAATTCCAACTGCAGTTTCTAGGAGAAAGGTCTCATCTATAGGCTGCCCTCAAAAAATGGTTATGCAAAATCCTTTCCTGGACATTTTCAAAACTAGACATTGCCTGATATATTGTAAACTAACTTTAAAAGTCCTCTAGAAATAAATTTTCTAAGACTTGATTCACCCTAGCAGGTTTGTGCCATCATCTAAGGTTTTTCCATGCTTCCTGTCCAGAGCTGGTCTTCAGATCAAGGCCTTACCTGAGAGTATAGACGTATTTCAAAGACTTACCAGAAATAATGTGACCTAAAGTTCAAAGTCTCAGACACTGATGTATGTAAACTTTCATTACTGCAACAGTAAACTTTCGTTAAATGTACATTAATAGAACAGCTCTGCTAAGAAAGATAGCATGTTTCTTATAAGCAGGTGTAAACTGAATAAAAGCAAAATGCTATTAATGTGTGTTTGAGTCCTTAAAGGGATTCATTGTTCAAATTCATCATGGGGAAATTACATTTGCCTTTGAATATATCATTTAATATAATCTAATGTATGAGGATTGTTTGTTGGAATACTTGTCTGCATTGTTAAGTGTTGCATGCAGAGTGAAATACACAGAAACGCCATTAACAAGAACTGCACTCCTACATGCAATTTCCCTTTGAGATCTTAACCTAGCTCTGGTTTAAATAGCTGAAACACTTTACTTTCTGAAAATTAACACAGGACACACATGTGGAATACATTTTAAGAAGCGGCAAATCACTGAGGGCTAGATGATGACTGAAATGGTAAGAAAGAAATGAAAGCTTATTTCATGTATGTAAGGAGTCTTACTCAAATTTGGGTTTAGGTGTGTGCCTCCCAGGAGCAGCATTCACTGATCAGAGTAGCTGTGCAAGCATGCTAATCCACTGGTCTTTTACTGTTGTAATAAAGTGAAACTTATGATGCTTAAAACAGTGATGACCAAGGTCTTCTGTGTTGCTCAGTATCTGAAACAAATTTCAGCCATGTCTACTAAGGTGACAGAGTTGTTATGAAACAGAAGGATGGTACATCAACTGCATAGCCCAGGAGGGAAGAAACTCTGCTAGCGCACTAGTCGGCCAGCTTCTAGAGTAGCTTTGGGAGCCACAGAATAGCTGGTCAGAAACTGGATAGAAGCAATCAGACAAGAGAAATGAACCCAGTGACAGGAAAATAACATTTAGTGAGCCAGTATTACCTTCCTGCCTATCAGATCATTTGACCTTCTCTAAAGACTCTGAGGTATAGCATGATGCATTACGTTATTTCTTGAATCAGGATAACCCAGCAAACAATACAAAACAGAAAAAAACCCTGAAACTTTATTTGCTGAAACTATGGGAGGTGGCTTCCACTGTGACCTTCAGTTATTTTCTGTAGGTAAGTAACCATAACTAGGTTCCATGGAAAATAACGTCAAGCAATCCCTTGGAAAAAACAAAAGGACCACCTGACAATGTCAGGAATTTGGAACAGTATTACCCATCCACTGATTAAAAAAAAAATAATGGAAATGTGCATACTGGGAGTGAACTGTGATGGGGTACAGAAGACCAACCTTTCAGATGGTACAGGGATATGACATAGCATTTCACAATATCTTTTTCTCATTCAGCAGAAAGACTTGCTATGTTTTCCCTCACAAGTGCAGTTTTTCATGTCTGAAATACAGATTTGGTACTCAGAACCACAGGAATATTGTTTGCCTCACTGTGTAAACAAACTAGACAAACTAAGAAATGTGCAGTGAGCCAAGAAATAAAGGGAATTGAAAATGGTGATAAAGCAGTAATGATACTGTTTTATATTGTATGTCCAGTTTATTAAAGATAATATATACCTGTTGAAAATAATCCCCCCTCTGCTCCTGCTAACATTTGACACAAAGACTAAGCATAAAGTTTTGCCTGAAGATGTTCAAAACTTGGCCTTTGCCTTTCCCTGAGAAAGCAAAAAAGCACAGCTTCAACTCTCACTCAATTATTTTTTCCCTATGTCAGCTGACAGATCCATTTCCTTAAAGGACTCTCCTCCCTTGGTCTTATTCCCATTTCTAAGAGCTCATATCTTCTGTTTTAAAAATACAGTTTGCCTGCAAGTGGCTGTGACTAACATCTTTATTATGGGACTGAAGAAAAAACCTGAAAGGGGAGAGAGAAAGACCCTGCAGATCAAACGCCTTTGTAGTAAGTCTTATCAGCCTTGCCCTCAGGGCCATTTCACACATTTGCTGTGTTTCTGCAACAGAGAAAACAGCTCTTGGCAATGACCTTTTTGAATCTGTGGCATATCTGAAATGTGCAGGGGAGCATAGCATTTCACACCAGTAACATTTTTTCCTACTCCCAAATGGTTCCTTTCACTGTTTTACTCCTTCTGGGCATACCTGGCACTTCTCGCTCTCACACACTCACACTCTGTCCCTCTCTTTCAAACACACATGGTCTGTAAGAATTATAAATGAGCTTCTGCAAACTTGCAGGCTATTTTCTAACTTGGAATTCACAAGTAAATACTGGAAATCATTATTCCCTAGCAAGCTTTTGCACCTCTTTGTATGTCTGGTGGGTTAGGACTCCTTCAGGAACAGTTCTTCAAGAGGATGTCCTCTGATCTACCCATTCTGGAGAGATGTACTCTTCTACAGGAACAGTGGCAGTGAACGTTCTCCTTCTGCTCTGTGGCTCTTCCTCTAACATTGAGCAAATATGCATGCTCAGGAAACAAACAGCACCTAAGAGCCTGAGTAATTGCAAAATTATCTGTAATGGTAATATTTTCAAACAATATATTGTGACTAAAAAATCTCTAAAGTATGGATTTCTGTTTGGAAAATAGTGTGCTGCAGGATTGCTACTACAGTCTAACAAGACACCGCAGAAATGCTGAAATGAGTCTCCTAATCTTACCAGATATATAATACAACCAGAAGCTTCTCTGGTTTTGTTTGAAAGAGATGGTCTAAGGAATAATTAATTGTTCTACACTGTGATCTACAGTTCTGCACAAACTAATTTATTCATTTCAAGTTTGCAAGGTAAGACCAAGGGCCAGTGAAACTGATGAGTGTAACTCTGACATTTATAAGCCATTTAACTTATCTATTACTTTACTTGAAGTAGTCCATAACTTATTTTATGGAGTCTCTCCCTCCCTTCATAATTTATGCATGGAAAATAATACTAAATATTCTGTCGAGGGCAAGAACAGCAGAATATTTCAGGTCTGCTAAAATAGGGTCAATGATAAAACATTGTCCTGCTCCAGCATCCATGATCCTGCCTACAAGGCTATACTCCCTGACATTTGTACTGTATAATCCCAAGAGTGCCTTTGAATGCATCTCTCTCATCCAGACAGAAAATCAAGTGGAAGACCTGATCTTTCACCTCACCTTGCCTGCATCCCCGGAGGCAGGCTGGGGTACCCTGTCTGGAGGATATCTGGCTGTGCCCCTGCGCACCCTGCAGTGCACTGTGCAGTGTTTGTGCCCCCACAGCCTCATGGCCTGCCAGGTGCTCTGTACCCCTCCATGCAGATGTCCCTTCAAAATGTGGCACGTTTTTATTTTATTTTTCTCACATCTGTTTGTGTACAGTACCCTAAACACAGTAATCAAGGGTCTGTTTGAATTTACATATCTTTATATTAAAAAGGGAAGGATGAAAGAGAGAGGTGAGCATATAACCTGTTCTTTGAGAAAAATGGAGTTACTCTGGCTGTATTTGCACCAATAAATTAGTATAACTTCAGGTTTGACCAGCTGGAATGAACAAATGAATCCTTTTCATGTAGTGTTGAGCTGGCCTGAGTTTTAATTTTCAAGAGGTGTTTCAACCCCCTGTTGAATTAGCAAGCATTTAGCAGACACAGTCGAATTTCAAGCTCCCTTTGCTGTCATAGAAATTTGGTCTGTGCTTAGCATTATTTGTTTGTGGCAGGTTTTAGTTCCACAGAAGACTTCATTCCTCATCATCCGAGCTGCCGTGGCATAAACAGGATTGACACGGGATACTAACTCCAGCTCCTATGTTTGACAGAGCCTGGAAGTCAGCGAGGGGCTCGCATACCAAAGAGCACAGGCGTTACAAAACCATGCAGACGGCATCACCGCTGAGCCGAGCCCAGCTTCCTGATCACTCACACTGCTGGCTGCCATCTCAGCTCCAGCTCTGAGGGAGCCATCTAGGCTCTCGCTCTGAGGGAACCAGCTGCCTCTCCAGATAAGGAAAACCAGGACTGCTCATATTCAAGCGGTGTCCCTACTGACAGTACGGCTGCAATTGTCTCCAGGCACTTACTTCTATGGCCTTGAGTCTGAAACCTAGCAGCTACCACAGAAGATACAGACGTAGGCAGGTACGTAGTAGGAGGCAAGGGATCACTTCACCAGTGGATGTTTTATCTTTTCTTACGTGAATGTGTACACCAGTTGGTTTGTGCCCATTTCTAAGACATCATTGATATGCAGCTGTTACTTTTTCCAGCACGAGAATGTCAGACAAGCACTAGGAGTGTCAATGCTTGCCAGGGTAGATCTTGCCAACAGATTAGAATTTAATTTTACCTCTGTGTGTTGCTTTTCATCAATGCCCACGAAAGTATCAGATCTATGGGGGAGGAAGGCAGATCAAGTACACGCCAGCGCCAGTGCTAAGTGTGATTGCATCTGCACCCTAATAATACAGAGAACTGATAAAAAAAGAGCAGACTGTTGTAACAAATGATTGACATTTTGATGAATTTGGAATGTAACACAAGCTTCAAATACATAAATACACTAGTTGAGCTCTGCAGCATCAAATGGAACATTAAAGCTGAAATTTCTCAACAGATACAAACTGCTTTAAATAAAACATGCAAACACCTACACACATACTCTGATTTTATCTTACTAGGCAAATACAATTCATTTATCTCTAGAAATTATATATTGATCTTACACACAAAACCTCTAGATAACTTGGAGAATGATTTCAATAATACTATGTGCTCATCAGAGCTTAGGCAATAAAAATAATCATTTTTTATTAAGGAAATGGAGAGAAAAGCTACAGAGAAAATATTTTTTATTATTCTTCATGGGTGGAGAGTTTGTGTTTAAATTAAAGACTTAAAAGAAGCATTTTAAAAGAAGAAATAATCCAACGTAAATTAAAGACGGACTAAAAATGGATAAAACAGAGCAGGTACTGTCAGGGAAGAAGAAACACTGCAAGTGACATTAACAATTTCTTAAAATGGACTGAAAATTAGGACTTCATTCAACACAGTGTTCTGAGGCTTTGATGCCTGCAGATCTCAAACTGTAGAGGACTGGAAGAAAGATGACTTCAAAGAGCAGTCTTTAGTCTCGTACCTTAAACCTGTAGAAAACTCAGCATGGCTGGGGAGTAAAGAAACACTGTAGTGTGTTTTCCAGAAAGTCAGCAAAAGCTGAAATCCAGTTCCTCAAAACTTTGTAGCATAAAGGGCCTGGGAGAGAGCGGTACATGGTCTTTGGCCAAGAGCTCAGTACAACACAAACTGCTTGACTCTGGTGAGCTGTGCCATGGAGCACCAATGGACAGGAGACCAACAGCAGAAACTGCTGGAAAGATACACTGCTATATTGCTGTGGGCTGCTCTCATTGGTGTCTGATGCTGACAACTGGATGTGAAAGCTCTCAGTTGATGGTGCATATGTGTGTGCACATGCACACGTGCATTTTTCTGGACACAGATGATCCCTTGCTTTGGACCACTTTAGAAATTGAGCTTTACAGTGTCAACTTGTTCCATGTTCCTCTCCTCCTGGTCCCAGGACTAATTTCCTGACATTGAGTACTCAGCTCACTCCCTCCACAAATAATAAAACGTTTTGTCAGTATCTTCCTAAGGTGTCTGGTATCTAAGCAGGCAGGCCATTGTGGTCTGGCCATTCCTGTAATACAATTATGGGGAAAAAAAGTAGGTCTGAAGGTAGAAGTATACTTCTACTAGTGAAGCCTAGAAGTAGACTATGTATTTTGAATTAGCAGTTTAAAATTCGGTCACGTGCAAAGTTGTAGAAAACGGACAGAAATATTATCTAGTGCTTTTGAAAACTGGTGTTTTGATTAAGACTTGAGAGTATTTTTGCAGAGGCAAAATTGTATTAAAAGGCAATGCTTGTTTTGGCAGAACATAGCACAATTTAAGAATTTTCATCACATCACTAAGAACAATAATTTGCAAGTAATCTATTCTGCCGAATAACTACAAACTCATAAAATTGTGTAAAACATTAAACAACTGTAAATTCCATTTAATCGTTTTCACATTTAAAAATATCTGAAAATTTATGACTCATTAACAACATCTAGCATACTGGAAATGAGTGTAGGAACAAGCTCCTTTCAAACAGCAGTATATAACTATGCAGTGCTAGCATTGCTTAACATTGATACTAGCAGGGTGGAGCCCCCCCTGCTGCCCCCCCTGCCTCCCCAGCTAGCCCACCTGCGTGACTGTTGTAGTTACTTGCTTTACCAGGGAAATGGGAGGAATCTGTGCATGACCCTCTGCCTTGTGCTGCTGTGACTTTGATGCTGAATCTGGCTGGATCTAGCAAGCAGAAGTTGTGCTTTCATAGTTTCTTTTCCATCCTGCTATTTCCTGGATGATGTTAGCCTCTTTCATATCTGGTTTGGCCTCAGAGTTTCTGGTCCTGGGAGGTGAAGACCCTCCCCTCCTACAGCATGTTTCCGTACACTCTCTGGTCACTCATGCTTCCCATTTCTGGGCATACAGTAAACACACATATTGGTACTGATTCTCTGTGAGTATAAGCTTGTGCTTGTTTTGGTTAAAGCTTGTTTAAAAAAGTATAAGCTTGGTTGTTTTGATATTTTTTTTTCTCCCAAGGTGTCTGTTGTTTGGAGACTGGCTGGGCATCAGTCTGTCTGTGTGTGGGTGGTGCTGAGAGATTTCTTTTCTTTCCTTCAACTATTAAGCTGTCTTTATCTAGACCCATGAGTTTTCCAACTTCCATTCTTCCTATTTTCTCCACTGTCCTGCTGCAGGGTGGGAGGTGGAAGGTGAGCAAGCAGCTCTGTAGGTGTTTGGCTGCTAGCTGGGATCAACCTACCAAATCCAACCCAGGTGCACCTTGCACTTGCCATTGTTGAAGAAGTTCATGAGGCCCATATCTCTCCAAGTCTCTCCAAATCACAGCCTTGCTCAGCTGCTGTAAGGCTGTGAATCTTGTGGAAAGGTTAAGATAGATTTGTATGGTCAGATTTGTTATTAACTTTTTGCAAATAAATCATTCAGGAAGATCAATAAATTAACTGAAAGACACATAAAATGTGTCCATTAAAAGAAAAACATGGGAGTTTGAAATAATTGTGGAACAAGTGAGAACCACCTTCCATGTAATGAACAAATAAACTATAAAGACTATAAATTCTTGGCATTAGCCACCTTAAGCCAATACCTACACTGTTGTCTGAAATCAGATGAAATAGAAAATAAACCTATAAATGTAAATATTTTAGAGTTGTTTTTCAAGTGAGTCATCTCTTATTTATTAAGGGTATCTGTTATTTAAGAAATGGTGTTATATGATTTGGTATCCATGGTAGGTGTGACTTGGATTGATGGTTCCTTTCCTGTATTCATGGGGAAAAAATGGTACTCTAAAACTTGAAGGAATTAGCTTTTTTTGCTTTGATCTGCTTGTTGTATCTGGTAGAGGGAAACAAGAAGGTCATTCTTCAAAACCCTCATTTGTAGCAGATGACATGGTAGTTTGAAGAAGATTTTCATGTAGCATGAACTGAAACATGCTATAGCATGTGACCACCGTTTTGATAAAAAAAGCTCCCTCTAGTTTTGGCATTAATATAATCACTGTTTTGGACCATTCTTTAACAAATTAAGCTCTCAATGATTTCACTAAAACTAATATACCATGAATTGCAAAACAGCCCGCACAATAATGAGTTATCTAATGTGGTTTAACTCTAAAAGAATTTTTGCTTTCATGGTCAAAATGGAACATGCACATCTTCAGGCTCAGAAATGCTGTCCCTTTGCAGGTCAGGTTTGCCAGGTTGACAAAGGAATGGCTTAGAAGGAAAAAAGGATAGCAGCATATGAAAAATTAAACTGATGTTTATTCCAGGACTGTGCTGGAAGCAGTTTTGCCTGGTTTAGAGGATATCAAAAATCTTAGTGGGTTCCCGACTATTAAACACGCTCTTGAATGTGACATGTCAAGATGTACACCCTGCTGCCACTTTCTTAGAGGGAACTTCACTGCCCTTGTTCGTGGTTCTTCTTCTCCACCCAGAGTTTTCCTCTTGCAACTGGAAGTCAGTATTGCTGTAGAAATAGGTCCAGCATGCTTCAGATACAGTTGTTGGCTGAAACTGGTACTTCTGCAGTTTATTTGTACTTTATACCAAAGCAGGGTGTGATAAGACTGGCTGGAATACAGATATAGCTGCTCTGGTCTCGCCTTCTGCTGGGCAGATGTACCCTCTGAATATACATTTTCCAGATCAGTACTATGATTTACAAGAAAAGCAAATTACACGTTATTTTGCATTTACTTGTAAATGGCAATGACTGTCAATACAGGCTATAAAGGTCTACAACTGGTTCAAATACCATTAAAATAATGGTTTACTATAATTATTATCTACAACTTCCACATTAAAAAAAAGCCAATACAAACACAGTCAGCTACCTCTACAGGTGAGTATGATCCCTGCTCTAGTGATCTACTGAAAATATAAACACTTACCTCACTCTTCCCAGAGAAGTCTGAGGTTTGAAGGCTCAGCCCTCAGTGTATCAGGGAAGTGTGTTTGAGTAAGTGGGTGCACAGCTGGGATGCAGACATCAGAGAGCCTCCAACACACTGCACAAACTACAACCGATGAGAAACTGTGCACTCATCCATCTATTTTGATCTATTTAGTACCTAGAGTGAAGAAGTCCCTTCCCTTCCAAACACTTTTGAAGCTTTAACTGATCTGTTAACTCTAGCTCTGAGCAGCTATGAAGCTTCTCAAATGTGTACAGATACACATTCAAACACGTCTTGACCTTGCAACAAATTAAATTTTATTCAGAGATAAGTGCAGGGTTGACTGGATTCCTTTATGTTATCTACGCTTTGCTTACAGAATTTTGTCAATTGTGCAGTCTTATAGAAGATTATCTGTTAAAAGATTAGTGTTCAGACATGATGAGGAAGACAAAGTGAAACTCAAAAGTCTTTACTTGTTTTACTGAAATGAGATTATTTATTTATCTATTTTGCTGGCTACTAAGGTTTTGGGAGACCTTATTATAGATTTAGTTTCCTTGTAAAAATCTTATCAGTATGTTTTAAGGGTTTTGCTATGAATGTGGGGTATCACCTTGTGATCCTACAAGAGCCAAGAAATGTTCTCAGTTAGAAAGTAATAGAGTGTTCTTGAATGACAGTTCAATATTTTAGTTAGGTTAAAGAATCTCTCAATTTAAAACCTCCAAAACCAAATTTCTAGATTTGCAAGATGACATAGAGCATTAATCATTACCAGTCTTAGTTAAATTCCTGGGGAGTACCATGACAATTCCTACAGGAGAAGAATGTGATAAGTTCCTTTCATCATTTTGGATCTTTATTCAGCATTTCTATGTGGGTTAATTTTATGATAGCAGCCTGTTAGCTTTATTCCTCCCTTGTAAAAGATCCAGTGTAAGCTTCACAAAATACTCAGTCTTCTTACATACTGAAAAAATTTACTTTGTCCCTTACTTCTACAGTTGTATATACTGGCTCCTTTTCAAAATGTATTTCATTATGTTTCACTTTCAAAGCCATGAAGTGGCTATCTATTGATTTTGGTTTTCCTCTCTTTTTAAGTATGCTAATGCTAATAATTTTCCCTTTATTGCAGCCTTAGAGGCTTCCTAGACCATTTGACTATTTACTTTTCCCACCATAGTATATCATAAAATATCAAATGAAGTTATTCCTTATGATCTTTAAATCAGAATCTTCTAGCAGGCCTGTTATTAAATCACTGCCTTCTGTTTTTCTTCCAGGAGTAGGATAACACTTAACAATCACTTTAATTAGTACATGATCTAACTGCATAATTATCTTACTAGCTATAGATCCTCAGATCAATGCTATGAAATATATTTGTACTAGATGGCCCTGGAAGATATTGATTTGACCTCATAGCATGCACTAGGTAAAGAGGGAGTATAGCATCTCAAAAGGCCAGATTTTTTTGCAGTTATCTATTCTATTGTGCCTCTAAATAGAGTCTCCAAAGAACCATTTGAACCATTAATTCAGAGTCACGGTGTCTTGGTATTGGAGGGGAAGGCTGGGATGGTCATGTGAAGAAAGCTACAGAGCAGCATACTGATTAGCTGAAGGTGCATTTGCTATCTGATACTGCAGCATGCATAGTGGGCCTGCTAATTAAAACATCTCACCCATCTTTGCTTTTCTGTGCAAAATGATGCCAATGCGGAAATTAGATTATCAAGTCCACTTAGTTTTAAATGAGAAAAGTATAATGGCTTGTTTCACATATCCCTCAGTAGGTTACCAGTGTTATCGTGGACTTAATTACTTCCCAGTATGGGCAGAGGCAGTTGGACGCTAAAATAAGAGTGGAAATGTACAAAACCTTGGCCATGTTGCTTCCATGTATTCTTCCCCCAGAGAAATGTATGCAGATGCTGGTGTGGACTCTGCAGGAGGGAGCAGTTTGGAGAAGACTAGAACTATGTCACCTACAGAGGGGCAGATGCCACTAAAAGGGTGCCACGCGTCACTAGCAGTAATTTCAGCACTGGGACAAGAAACCAAAACAGGACAGTGAAATCAAGCAGCCTACTGTATGGTTCAACTGGAGAAGAGGAATAGCAGTGGAACACTTTAGACAGGAGAAAGAACTTCTGTTGACACACTGCAGATATCTGCAATGTAGACTGCAAGGACAAAGATAACTTCAGCTGTGAAGTTCGTGTCTTGGCATTGCAGATGACATGGGTCAGAGGAACTTTAGGACTGGCAATTTTCCCAGTGAATATAAAATTAGTTCAGATGACTAGCCCAGATAAAGATGCTACATTGCAGATATCTAAAGGCAGAAAAGACAGATTCCAACTGGGCTGAATGAAAAACAGGTTATGATGGAGTTCTGTGGGCTTTTCATGGCTACAATGATATTCATAGTTTTGATAGATGGTAGTGGAAAATATACGTGTAGGAAAACAAGATTTGGGTTTCTTTGTGGCAATTGCTTTCTGTAGCTAATATACCAAGATAATACTGGAAACCCTTGTTAAATGTTGCTTCACGAAAATCTGGCAAGTAATTCCTAAGTCACAAAAAATGAAACATGTAATGAGAACTTATGGTATGAGTTGGCAGTTGAACAGTCTGAAAAAAAAGAAAAAGATAAACTGAATTTTCATATGTACTGAATTTCTCACATAATTTCTCATATTTCTGAGAATTACAGAAGATAGCTTAGAAGACAAATATTTCAATAAGAGAGTAGTTTATTCAGACACTAGTGAGACAAAATAGAAACCAGAAAAGAAGCTGGCATTGTAGGTTTTAGTTTTTTAATGGAACAAATCCTGCAAAAGTCAAAGTATATGTGTAACAGTGACAACTGATAAAGGAAAATGAACTATGGGAAGTAGAATACTCTAACAGCAAAATCTACAGTTACTCATGAATTTGCACTAAAAGGTGGAAAACCGAAATAAGTCAAAGCTGGTATTAGAGAAGTGAAAGTGAGTACAATGTAAAAGGTAAAAAAGATAAAACTAAGAAACCTGCCTTTCCCAGATATTCCTGTATGAGTTCAGTGACTGCACTGGGTACTCAGCAGATGCTTAGCATTTTATTCATGCATAAGACAGGCTGAAGCTCTATCTACCATGATAACTCTTAGTATTCTGTTAATATCACATGCTTTGGTGATTCCCAGCCAAGAAAACAATTAGATGTAAGTTGATTAACATAATATATCAGCGTAATGTTCTAATAAAGAAGGGGGAAGACATGGGAGAAGAAAATAATGAAGGTAATTATTTTGTGTATTAGTATATATAGGAATATCTGGGAAGGGGACATTCTTGGTCGAGATTTAGAATCACACTTTCTTGTCAGGTAAGATGACTGGCAATGAAGTCAGTACCCCGGTTTTATACTGATGAGGTTGAGATCATGGTTTAGGATTTGGAGTTAAGTTCAGCATTGCCCAGTGTATTGGGTTTACATGGCCAGATTTTGGTAGCGGGGGGCTACAGGGGTGGCTTCTGTGAGAAGCTGCCAGAAGCTTCCCCCATGTCTGACAGAGCCAGCGCCAGCCGGG
>JAVJGJ010000037.1:49027078-49047674 GCA_035590215.1 Microhierax caerulescens | reverse complement strand
AAATAAAAAACCCAAACACCAAACTTGAACACTCAATCAAAAAAACCACAGGTATGTACTCACACAGAAAACTGGTTACCTTCAAGTGCACCACTGGTTCTTTCCCGGGCTGTTGTATGTCATATCAACATTAAGCCTGTCGCACCTGACCTTACTGCTTTGCCTCTGAATGCTGCAGAAGGAATCTTGGCTGGAGGTGGCCAACGGTAGTAGCTTCTCTTCTCATCTGGAGATGGATTTATCCAGCTGTGAACTCCTCCTGGGTCCGTTGTCTTCTTTTAATCCATTTATACCCACTTGCTTTGAAGAATGAATGTTTTTGAAGTTTCTTTTGTGATGTGTATTAAAAGTAATACCTTCTAAGAAACCAATGTTTGCTTCTCAGAACAGTGCACACAGTTTCACACCAACTGTAGGAAAGGATGAATTACATTTTGCATTTGAGCATTAAAAAAAAAATCATAATTGGCAATATGTATTGGTTATAAGATGCAAGGATTTAAACCATTTTCTATATAACTGAACAGAAAAATAAATGGGGGGGAGGGGTCCTAAACACAATTTGCCTGCAACTTGTAGCTAGGTCTCTGGTTTTAGAGAAACCTGACTATGATAATAATGTTTGTTTTGCATATAGTAATCCCTGGTTTAATTAAAATATGCATCATTCCTTTTTTCATGAGCTAGAGAGGTAAGCAGATAAGTGGATACAAAACCACGACGATGATTTATCGAAATTTTCTAATGCAAACCTCAGGCAAATGTATCACTTTGGAAAAAGGGATAGCAGCAGAGGGGAGAAGTTTCTCAGAGGACAGCCTGAAGGACTTTGGCCTTCAGGCAGTTAAGTGCAGGCAATTCTGCTAAGCTGTTAAAAGGGTATCTTCAAGATACTGCCGTGGTATATGTGAATACAGATCTTTTGCTGCAATGTCAGCGTACTTGTCAGTTTTTAATAATTCGTAAATGACTACAGTTTCACTCTGTATTTCTTCTCAATACAGGAAGGGATTAAAATTCCTTATGAGTGGAACTGTCTTGCATGAGACAATGTGAAGAGACTGGTCCACATGAAAGGAACAAGTAAGTGTTCCTAATGAATCCCACATGCTATAGTACATGATTCTTACTAAGGAAAGGATTGGGTAAAACCAGCTGCTTAAAGCAGCTCTTTGAAGTACTATATATAGTTCTTGTAAATGTTCTGATGTAAATTGTTATTTGATTGACTCTTAATTTGCTGTTTCCCTCACTGACTTGTCATTAATGTTTCTTAAAAGCCAAGGTGTGCTCCTGCTGAAGGTGGTTTTTTTTTTTAAAAAAAAAAATATTCTAGTTTCCAGTTGCTGTTAATTTATTTTGTGATTAAAATACCATTGTGACAATGGTATTTGCATGAACTTCTATGGTGTCTTCCTAAACTTTTTTAAAAAAAATACTTTGTGGAATTCTTAAAATAACAGACAGCTGTTTTATTTAAATTTAACACCTGATATGAAGTTTTATTTAACAAGTACCTAGCTGCCATGTTCATGGGAATGCTGTTAGTAACTGCATAAGCATTTAACTCAGACTGAATCTTCTAAAGCTTTTGGATATATGCTAGGCTTGCCCAGCTTCAAAATAGTCTAAGAATTCTCAAGCTTTTAATAAAAGTACACTACCTTATTTCTATAGCAATTCCAGTGCTATAAATGTAATGCCTTTTTTTATACTGTGAAAGTGCCTCCACCATGATTAGTAGACCAGCAAGGCAATATGAAATGCACACAATATGTGTGGGATGACACTCCCACTGTACTTTGCTTGCTTCCATTTTTTGGAACAGCAGGATGCTGTTTTTAAAGCTTGAAGCAAGACAGATATTTGGAAATATGTGGGCGGAATCATTTTAACGTTTAATAGAAATGACTGTCTAAGAGCTGGACCAGAACTGTGGCTCTTGTTACAGTTTCCCAGCTGTCTCCAAGGGCAAACCACTCTTCACTTCCCCCATATTTCACAGATGTACAGAACCTGATTGACCACAATATCTGTGTGGGACTCAGGTGTTGTTCTAAGGTGCCTACCCTCTTGCTGCTTCCCAGCTGGCTTTAGAAATAGCACTGGATTTTGTCCAAGTTGATGAAAAGTAAACCTACACAAATAAAACTGTCTTCTCAGTACTATGAATTTGAGTCCCAGAGCCAAGCATAAGGTCTATTGCTGTTTAGCTTCAATTTCACAACCTCTAGAATGGTTTAAGGCAGAAGTCTGGCATTTATGAAGTCTTTATACTTTTTAGAAGGCTGCTGAAACAGTAAAAGATAAAAGTAGTGCTTCTGAAGCCATCTTTTTTTCTTTTTTTTTTTTTTTTTTTCTGAATCCCCAGTGTTTGTTTCTCTCTGCAATTGTGTGTACCTTCCCTCAGTGCAGGTGTTTTTCTTGTAGAAGAAAAGGCAATTCTGAAGTATGCCTTGTGCCAAGATATACAATACAACAAAATGTTCTTTAGGTGGGGAAGAGAACCCCAGAGACTGTGATCCTAAAGAATATCTATGTATTTCTTTACCTATTCCTGCTTTGAGAATGTTTTAAACTAGGCTACAGAAATTGCTCTGATTAAAGATAGAGAGATTTGCAAAGCTTCTATAGTGGTTTCAATTCGTTGTTAGCTACTAGATACTTGAGTTTTCTGTACACGAGGGTGGAATCTCATTAATTATATTTGCATTCCTGTACTAAGGATGACATCACATGCAGACTAAGCCAAGTTGAACCCATTTTTCCCCCTCCAGATTAGATAAGTGATTGTTAAAAAGGGTACTGAATAAAATTGGTTATTTTAAGTGTATAGTGAGGATCATAGCTTTGCAGACAATGCACACCATTCAGTAGTTTGGTGAGGCCTCTAAAATTAAATGTAAAAAGTTTAAAAATTGGGGATCTAATGAGAAGCAGCTGAGGGAACTGAGGCTGTTTAGCCTGGAGGAGACTCAAGGGGGATCTTATTGCTCTCTACAGCTCCCTGACAGGAGGTTGTAAGCAGGTGGGGATCGGTCTCTTCTCCCAGAGAACAAGCAACAGGATAAGAGAAAATGGCCTTAAGTTGCACCAGGGGAGGTTTAGATTGGATATTAAGAAACTTTTTTTCACTGAAAGGGTGGTCAAATTGGAACAGGCTACCCAGGGATGTGGTAGAATCACCATCCCTGGAGGTGTTTGAAAACCACATAGATGTGGTCCTTAGTGGCATGGTTTAGTGATGGACTTGGTAGTCCTGGGTTAAATGTTGGACATGATGATCTCAAAGGTCTTTTCCAACCTAAATGATTCTGTGATTTCATGATTAAGATTTAGTGGTAAATAAGAGGGGCAAAAAAGGCAGACAGCAGTAAGGAACTCCTAGGCTAAGAGCTATCTGAAAAGGGAATCAATGCAACATAGTCAAATCAACAAGTGCAGGGGTTAGTTCTTAGAAGCATTTTTAAAAGCTGTAGTAGGACATGATTATCTTTGCCAAGATAGAGTGACAGTGTAAGAAACAAAACAAAACAAGATGAAAAATCTAAGAACCCATTTAGTTTCAGCAGGAGTATAGAAAAAGTTGTATTTAGCAATCTTATAAAAAAACCTATCTATAGCTCAGCAAGATTTAGACATATCCTGCAGCTGAGGATTTATCAGGGTCAAAAAAAGATGCCTGGATTTATATGGCTGAGTGACAGGCAATATAGAAGTTAACAGGTCCTACAATCTTGCAGTGTTACATTGATGGATAGGAGAGCTGGCTCAGGGCAGGAGGGAAAGAATTAAGAGCTTTGTTTAGTCAAATTGTGCATGAGCTAATAACTAAACACCTAGGAGAAAGTATTGGAAAAAGAGGCCAGAATTTTGCTTAGGTTGTTATTTCTGCACTGAAGTTGACCTTCAGCTATGGAACCCTTACAGACATTAGTAATTATGAAATAAATTTTTTAATCTTGTTATACCAGAGGGAAAATACATGAAAAGATGAATGGGCTATCTCTTTAAGGTAAGGAAAAACAGTAAAGATTTAGAGAAAAGAGAAAACAAGCAGAGAAATGAGGTAGGAAAACAACGAATCTATAGGAGCAGTGGGGGTATAAAATAAGTGGACTGTGAAAATGTCAGATGAGTAATTCAATCAGCATTTCGCAGTGGTATATTAGTGACACTGCTCTCATTCATGCAGAGAAATACTGAGGGAAATAAAGCTTGGAGACTTGATGGACTTGATGTGGCATGTCAATGGTAAAGTGAAAAACTGGTGTTAGATCTTATGTCCCCCTGTGCTGCAATCTACCCAAACAGCAGTACCATGTGAAAAAACTGTGAAATACAGCAAAAATGAAAATGTGCAAAAAGGTATCTTTCAAGTCAAGATAGGCAGAAGGGGTAAAAGAGATTGACATATCAAAGAGAAATAGTGAAATACCAAAGAAAAAGTATGGTTGCAGTAGTGTCAACAGAAATTTATATGGTGATGTGTTTGCCATCTGAGGTATTTAGGTTTTCCAGCCTATCACGACCTATACACCAAAGTACTGTTACAGCTTAAGTGTCTTCCAGGAATTTGTTCAATGTATATGCCATGGATAAAAAGGCAGGAAATAATAATAATAATAATAATAATAATAATAATAATAATAATAATAATAATAATAATAATAATAAACAACCGAAAATGATTGGAT
Source organism: Microhierax caerulescens (assembly GCA_035590215.1). Classification (NCBI taxonomy): domain Eukaryota; kingdom Metazoa; phylum Chordata; class Aves; order Falconiformes; family Falconidae; genus Microhierax; species Microhierax caerulescens. The sequence continues at coordinate 49,042,977 of JAVJGJ010000037.1, read as the reverse complement.
CTTTGTATCTGAGACAGTGGCCCACCAGAAAGTTTTGAATAGATGTGAGCTTGGGAACAGGAGGGAAAGGGGGCTTAGACGGAACAGTATTGTGGAAGCTAAGTGTGCATAGAAGTAGTAGGTAGGTGCCCTCACTAGGTAGAGCAATGACAGGAGAAAAATAGGCAAAGGCTAATAACAATTGAGTAAGAACACGCAGTGGAATAACTAATGGTGAAAACTGGAAGTAGGATGTTTAACAAATATACATAAGTAATAAAAAGTTCCAGAAAAGGGAACTGATATCTGATACACCTTACTATTTCTTACAGAATACTCAAGAGCTGCTTAGATGGAGCCATAAAAAGAGGGCAAAAAAAAAAAGGGGGGCAAAAAAAGCCTGTTTGCAGAGCTGAACGGTTTTACAACTGTTTCTCTATCATTTACTTGTGCTTTACTAGAAAGCTGAAATTATAATTTTGAAGGATATTTTTTAGATTAATTACTGTGTCTGTACATGTCTTGCTGATCTCTGAAAGTAATTTCCCTTGGTATGGGAAGAAATTCCAAAAATGCTGTGATTATTGACTTCTGGGTGAGCCTGCAAATATCCAGTGTTTCCCTCTTCTGTTGTAAAAGAAGGAGGAGGCTGGGGAGAGGCAACAAATTAAACACTCAGTTTTCAAATGTATTATGTGGTTGGAAAGCTATTTCCATAGGGAGGAAGCACATAGCTGTAGCTCTTCTGTTCATTTAGTGAGTTTTGTCTTTATTTACTTTCAAGAAAGCAACACCCATACGTGTGTATATATTTCAGTAATTTAAAAAAAGAGCAGTTTATAAAGTTTAACAGACTGGATGCGCCTGTTGCTGGAAAAAACCCATGTAGTATTAGTTGGTAGGAAGTAATTGAATTTTATGTATTTTGAGTATAGAGTGGTTTTCTGAAAGTATGTATATCAAACCTCTGTTTTCTGCGTAACAGGAAGCTTCAGAATGTTTTGTACTTGGGAATAAACACAGTTTTCACTGCCATAAAACCAAAGCAAAATGCAGCTTTGAATCTCAGTAAATCATTGGATATTTTCCTCCCTTTTAATTTTGACTTGGCCACCCTAACTATCAACAAAGAATTGCAGGAATACTATTCTTTCTCATTACTTATAAAATAGAGATAACTTTTTAATTACTTTTCTGTTGGTGAATTGAACACAGGGGAGAGATTAAACTGATAAAGGTAGCCCTTTAAGCTGCTTTCTATTTAAGCTTTCTGTTGGTTGTCTCGATAGTACTCGTTTTTCTCGCATCTTCTCGATGTTGGAGAATTTAAATGACACTTGAGAAGAAAAAATATTGGAGACAGAGTAGCTAACAACCAGAGAGAAACTCAAAGCAGAGATTGTTTTAGGATAAGATGCAGTGAAGAGGATCAGACAATTGTAAGAAGAACAAGATTACCTGAAGCTAATGATAACACAGTATCTCCAGAGAAAAACTAGCAGGAAAATTTGAAATATTTCCAGTCTAAAACTCCTTAATGATGATTTATTTTCTATTAACATTATTATTGCAGAGAGAAAGGTGGTGAACTTGTGGAATAATGTGTATAAAATTTACTAGCATCTTAGAATGTTAAAAAATCAAAAACAGGTTTGATGATTTCTTAGGATTCTCTTCTAAAGATTTTATATGCATAAGATACTTAATGTTAATATCAATAGTTCTACATAATCATATCATTTGGCATCCCTTTATTTAAACATGTGATTTACAAATTCAGTTTTTACTGATGTTAATAATCGGTGGAAGCAGTCTGCGAGACTTTTATATCTGCCGATCTGCCTGCTTCACATGTACGTGTTTGAATAACCTACAGTTTCTGAAAAGGCACCTAGGCATCTCTATTTAGGCTTTTAGCATTTTGTACAAGTGGTCTAATGGTAAGTAAAGCTGGTACAAGGTGTGGGAGGGCTGGGGGGGAAGGTTGCTGTGCAACTTGTGCTCTTTGATGAAAACATTGTGGCTGTGTCTAGGGCTTTCTGTTATTGTCTTTTATTCCTCTGATGGAACTCCTCCAAAGCCCATCATTAACCAAGCCATAACTAAACTGCAGCCTGGAAATATGCTGAAGTTTGATATCTCTCTTTTCTTTTTTTTTTTTTTTTTAATATTTATTCCATTCATTTTTACCCTCATTACTCTATATGGTTCTTAGTCTACACATCGTAAAACATTGAGTACTGGTGCTTAACTTGCACAATATAAGTCTTAAATATCAAGGCATGAACCACCAGTTTGGTAGGAGGAGCAACTATTACATCATATAAATGAGGTTGCTTATTGACTAGCCAGGTATTAATCTTGTCTGTGTCTGCTCAGCCAGCGGCTTATGTATTTCAAAGGCACCTATGCCTATCAAGGACTTGCTGTAGCCAACAACATCTCATTATCTGGAAAGCTACAAGTCAGTACTGCTTAAAAGAGGTAAATAAAGCAGTATTTGTGTTTAATAGTGTCCGGGGAATATGTAAAAGAAATCAATCCTAGAGCTATCCCAGCCTTTCAGAAATTTGAAAAGAACATTCCTAACTGAAAAAGAATTGCCCTGTCACCTGGTTCTATTGCTCTGTCAGCTGAATGAATTACAAAGAATATTCTTTAGCCAAGAAAAAAGTGCCAGGTATTTATAAACAGTATTTCTAGTTATGTGCTTTCAAATCTAATGACTAGATTTTGTTACAATACAATAATAATGTTTACTCTTCTTCAGAATTATGTTGAGTGATTTCCAGATTGAATGATCTTGTTGATCATCAAAACGATACTTGACTTGTTCTCAGGGTACCTTTACTCCAGAGTTTTGTCTGAGACAGGGGTATACAGCTACAGGGAATCTTTTAGGCATCTTCACTTTGTACAGGCTGGTTGAGCGCCCTGAGGCAGTTTCAGAGCACACAAACTGGATTCCTTTCAGAAGGATGCCAGATGTGCTCCAGAACTGTACCTAGTACAGCTGGAATTGTTAATGGTTGTTCAACCTCCCAAACTGACTGAGAAATCTACAGGAAAAATCCCTGGAGATGTGTATAATGGGAATGTTGGGTGATTGTTGCCAGCTGCCTCACTGCATAAATCTAGTCTTGCTGGTGTGCGCTACTTGCTAATGCAGACACAGCTCAGGTAACCTGAAGAGTGAAATGTAAGGTTATGTGCATGAAACGACAACTTTGTGAAGAGACATCTCCATTAGCTGGAGTGTGCCTTAGTGTAAAGCAGGTAAATGGGGATTCAGGTGTTCTCATAGTCTAGTTGGGAGGATCAGTCCCATCCGTGTGATAGCAGATTGATCTCGTTGATCTGTTTCTGCAGCTGGGGAAAAGGCCACCTTCCCATGAGCTCTCCACTTTCTGCTGCTCAGGCCTGGAGCTGGGATTTAGCTTTAGGACTTGGACAATTTTGGAGTGGCTTCAAGAAAAGTATTTCTTCATTTTCTTTTATGAACAAACTACTGGGACCAAAAATAATGTTAAGTCCTGTTGTGACAGAGGTCTTTGGGACATCTCCACTAGAACGGAGGGAATTGTGGCAGGCACTTTTTTTCATTTAAGTTTTGAATGAACTGTTGGAGCCTTGAATGAAATGCACTGGATTTTGATTCATTATGGAAAAAGTTGGGAACTGAATTTTTACCTACTTAGTGTTCTATTTCCACTAATCCTAAAAGGAGTTTTTGTGAAGTTATAACCTTGCTTGAAATTGCTATGGATTTTATTACGTTGCTAATGAAGGATGATGAGCATGCAAAGATAGTTACGTTCATAAACATCTGAACCCTGAAATGCACAGCTCTGCAGCCTCTTGAATGTTTTATCAGCCTGTTTGCAAGCTTTCTTTAGCCACTGCAAGTTGATTATCCTGCTGAATTTCTTGTGCTGAAAGCAGTTTATCTGTAGCTACTTGTTCTTTAGGGACCAGCTGTATATTTGATGCAAAATAAAATTTATGCAGATGATTCATCTGTATTGAAATTTAATGATTTAAATCTTCAGGTTTGCTAATTCACTTCTTGTGCTCGTTAAACTACTTAAAACTGACTATCCAAGCATCCTTTTCGGAAAATATGATCATTTGCTCTTGAATAATTATGACTAAGAAAATGTTATTGTAATGTTGCCTACCTCTAAAGTTATTGTGAATGTTTCTTCTATCTCTATAATATGGACAATTAGGCTGTTCTGGAATGCATAATTGATGTGTACTTTAATAAACTTTTTGTACTCCTTCTGCCTGGGATAGAGTTTTTATCCATACTACAACTGGATTGGTATGCATAGCAATTTACTTGGATTTGTCATCTTCTTTTTTCAGTACAACAATACTGCCATAAAGTTTTCTTTAGCTACATGGGAGCCAGTCCTTGGCTTTTCGTTATACTTACGGGGTACGGTACATAGAGAACCCAGAGCGAACCCAGAGAAGCATGAGGTAGGGGTACAGACTAATACTGCTTCCAGTGTGAGTGCAACTACCAGAACTGGTGGAAGCACACTGATGAGGCCAACTGAAGCTCAAAATTTTAAATGTAACTGGACTGCCATGAACCTTCCATAGGCTCTGAGATACACAACGGCTCTCCACCTCTCTACAAAGTTCTTTGTAATTTCATTTATGGAGCTTTCCCACATTTAGAAGTGCATTGCCAGAGGTCTAACTGTGAGATATGTAAGACTTCACTAGTCATCCAAAGTGTTGTTCATAGTCGGTAGAGAGAAATGAGCACATGAATCACATAAGACTGGTTCATACTTGGTTAGGAGTCTAAAATGAAAAATAACAAGTATACCTGTTTCTCTTTACTGACTAAGAGACTGTGGAGTGATGAACTCAAACTTTGATGTCTAATTTTTAGGTGTATAGGGTAGGCTTATCATATATAATTTTAGATACTCTATTTTTATTACATTTAATGTGTGATAATAATTTTGTTTTGCTCAGTAAAGTCTATTTTCTATTGCATTTCTCTCATAAATTCTGTCCTCAAAGGCAAAACCAATTAATTGGATAACTCGTAAAAAATATTACTCGTAAAAAAAGAAACATGCCTCTTTTCTAAATCTTAGAGATTTAAGCTTAATGGGGTACAGAAAAGAAACATTTTCAGCTGGGTTTTGAACACAGAATGGAAAATATTACAGAATGACAGAGGAGATTGGGCCATATGAAATGGACACTTTAGATGTCTTTTGCTTTTCCAAAAAAGAGATAGTGTCATGGTTTAATCCCAGTTGGTAATTAAGTTCCACACACCTGCTCACTCACTCTCCCCTCACCCAGGGGGATGGGGAGGAGAATTGGAAATGAATGTAAAAGTCAAGGGTAGAGATAAAAATTTAATAATTGAAATAAATAAAAATGAAAGAATAATAATAACAGCAATAACAGTTACAATGAAAAGGAGGGAGAGTAGGAGAGGAATGAAATCCAAAATAAGTGATGCACAGTACAGTTTCTCACCACCTGCTGACTGGTGCACAGCCAGTCCCCCAGAAATGTTCGGCAGGCCCTGGCCAACCGCTCGAGCTTATATGCTCAGCGTGATGTCCCATGACATGGAATACCTCTTTGGCTAGTTCAGGTCAGCCGTCCTGGTTGTGTCACCTCCCAATTTCTTGTGCACCCCCAGCCCTCTGGCTGGCAGGGCCTGACAAACTGAGAAGTCCTTGACTTAGTATAAGCATTACCTGGCAACAACTAAAACCATCAGTGTGTTATCAGTATTGTTCTCATACCAAATCCAAACCACAGCACTGCATCAGCTACTAAAAATAAAATTAACTTTATCCCAGCTGAAACCAGGACAGGTAGAAAAGGCTAGCAATCCACACCAGCACATAATGGGTTGGCAGTGCTTCTTTAAGCATTGCTCCTTGAAACAGTCCAACATACACATTTTGCCGGAAAACAAAATAGAGCATAACGTAATAGTAATATGTTATCAATTTGCATTCAGCAAAACCTAACCCAAGCAGCACCCAGCTCCTTGTGACTTCTGAACATGTTTCTGAGCACCTTTTAGTTTTTCCTTAGACACAGAAAAAAAAATAAATTGATTGTCCTAAAGGATGTTCTTCTACATGACTAAGTGTAGACTCTCATTATGATGTGATAGTGTTTAAAACACTACCCTTCTCTTCTACCATTACTTGTAAGGAGTTACTTAGTTTTGCTTACAAGCTCTTTTAGAGCAGGTTTGATCTGTGCTTTTTTAATGGAACTTGGGAAATAATGTAATGATGCGCTAGCCTTCCACTTGAATAACTGTTCTTGCTGCTTTTAAATGGGTTCCAAGTCCATGAGACAGCAAAAAAAGGTAACTCACACTGTTAACATTTCTCCTCCTTTGCAGGTAGGAAGATCTACAGCATGTAAAGAAAACTAAAACCTAAAAGAAAAGTAGCTGGACTGGTGGTAAGTTTGAAAATGATAAACTACTTCTGTATGGACTTGCATTTGTTATGCCTGTATAGGGAGTGCCTGGTGTAGATGGAAGTGCTTCTGTACAGGTACATGATGTGGGAGCGATGGCGATGAGCTGCCACATTATTTCATGCACATGGCATCTAGGAAGTTAGTGTAAGTGCTTATTAATTGGACTTTATGTCTATCCTAATGTGGGTAGGGAAAAAAAGGAGCTATCCTCTTTTTGTCTGGGGCAGGCAACTTGTGTATTAAAATATTTTCTGGGCATGTCACTAGCTTTGCATAAGGTAAGTCAAGCAGACTTTCCTTCCACAACCTTTGTGCATGGTGTGAAGCCTAGCTCAGCTTTGCGTGTTTAGCTTTTAGAGATCTGTTAGTGAGATGAACCACACCAGGAGAGGCCAGAGGTCTGCAAATGAAAGCATTGCCTTTTGTGATGCCTAGAGCCTCACAGGGTTTTCCACAGGACTTGAGTTTCCTCCTCCCTAATTGCTTTCTACAGTGCTCAATGGTTCTGTGATTGACAACCATTTTATGGACTAATTTCAAATGCTTGTGCACTGATTTGGATGAATCAAAAGAGTTTGTTAGCTTCTAGGTTAGATTTGTTTGTAGATGAGAAAACAACCTCAAGGTATTCTGTCAAACACAGGCTGTAATCATGAATATCTTTGACTTATAGCACTGGTCCCTAGACTATCTGCAAGGTATACTTTTGGGAGACATTTCAGGAGGGAAAGACATTCTGTGATTAAAGCACATAATCACAAATACTGGGTTATTATATCTGTTCAGATATAGCTTTCCTGTGTGATCTTGAGCAAGGTACTTGAAATATACTTCTATTCTGAAAAACACTTATATTTAAAACTGGCACCTTGTTATTCAAGAGTATGAAAGCCTTTGGGTATTCAAAGTGTTATGTGCTGACTGTACTGGCACACACACAGAGAAATCTCCCTTCTCCAAGTCATAAAACACCACCACTGTTTTATTTTTATTCCTGTTCACTCTGAAGAGCTATTTGTCAGGGAAAGAAGCTGGTGTTCTGTCTTGTACATCAAGTAAATGGTAACCACAGGGCTCACCTGCCTTCTGTTATATGTCCAGCCTCATCACCAAAGGCTATCATGCCATGTTTCAATTATCTGTGCACAGAAAAGGTCTTCTTTTATTAGTAGTTTTTTACTTGTTTCTGGTTGTTAATAAGATTATGTGGTTTTAATGGTCTGCTTTTAATCTGTAAGAGGTGGGCCCAATTAAAAATATTCCTAACTTGCAAAGCAAAGGGACTTCATAAGAAAACAATGTTGTATACAAATCCTTATTTTACTTTACTCAGCACCTGCAACAGAGAGCTTCTTTAACACACATATTGTGGATATTTTAAAACATAATATTCTGGTTTCATAAAAATATAAAAATAATGTTCTGTAATCTTTTTTTTTTTCTTTTTAATTTTTCATCCCAGTAACAGCAGAGAAGATGCAAAACCAGAGATCATAAATGACCTACCTGATGGCATCTTGCTAGACTGCATATTCCACTTCATATTACACTGCACTGTGGGAGCAAAAAGAAACAATGTGTCAAGGAGCAACAGTCTAATAATTGCACTTTTTGTAATGAAAATATCATTTTAGTCTTTTTTTCAGAAAAACAATGAGAAACAGGCTGTTGCTCACAGTGTTATGTGCTCACAAGTACACACAGGCTATGGAAAAATTATTTCATCAGCTGTTGTTTTTATTTTAGAACTGCTACCTAAGAAAGAAAAGGATGTTTGTTAAATGATGAAGGTCTGTGTCCCACCTTTAGCTTGGATATTGAATTTTTTGAACAGTGGAGATGACTGCACAACTTACATAAACATCATGCAGGAAAGTAAGAGCTTATGAATTTGAACGGTGACAGATTCATAGCATATAAAAGCACATAATATTGTGAGCTGAAAAGCTGCTAAGAATGTCAGAGAGGGATGATGAACAGCCAATCCCCCAGAAATGGTCGGCAGGCCCTGGCCACCCCCACCCCCCAGTTTATATACTCATCATGATGTCCCATGGCATGGAATATCCCTATGGCCAGTTGGGGCCAGCTGTCCTGGCTGTGTCATCCCAGTTTCTTGTGCCCCCCCCAGCCCTCTGGCTGGCAGGGCCCGAGAAACTGAGAAGTCCTTGACTTAGTGTAAACATCACTCAGCAACAACTAAAACCATCAGTGTGTTATCAGCATCGTTCTCACACCACATCCAAAACACAGCACTGCACCAGCTACTAAGAAAACTAACTCTATCCCAGTTGAAGCCAGGACACTGGATTATGATATGTGCTTCCTGTGTCATCTTATTTAAACACTTTCTTTGGTGCTTTCTTCATTATTTTCAAACAGGTGGGTTTTTTTTCAATTTTTTATTCATTGAGAAATCAGGGTTTGAGTTGGTAATGAACATAAGCATAGAAAGCTATACATAAGCTATGAACATACACATTTCTAGAGTTTATAGTCAGATATGTTTTTATTATTCTAACACATGTTCATATCATTCACAAGGAAATGTAAGTATATGAGGCAGCAGTCAAGCCTATGTAATCCCCCGTAGTTGCATAAATGTGGTATCCTTGTGGTTATCTGCTGTTGGTGTATAATGTGAGGGAAATCAACCTGTGTTGTGTCAGTCAACATGTTTCTGAAGATTACATTAATTCATTTGTGATTACCTGAATGAATAAAGTAAAATTGACGTTCATGCTAAAAGATGGTGGTTGGAGGAACCCCAACATCTTTTTTTTGTTATAATTATCACAGACTAATTCAGTTTGGAAATAGAGGCAGAATTATTACAACAGACAAGAGAGTGTAGTTAAAATGGTAGTCTCTGTGAATTGGACCTTGCATGTATTTCTTGGTAATGAAATTGTTATAGCAGACTGCTGGGCAGTGGGAAAGATGAACAAATAAAAGGTATGGATATAATAAGACAGAAGAAAGAAAAGGCATGGGTGAATGTAGTGCCTCCTTGGTAGCCTGTTCCCCACTTTTCTGTGATGGTGCTGCGTACCACTCGACTCACTGGGGTTATGCCCACTAATTAACAGGGTAAGATCAGAGGGAACTGGGGAAGGCTGTGAGGCTGCTTGGTTTCAGCTATATGCTTTGGGGTAAATGTGGGGACAGGCAAACACACCACCTGACCTGCTGTGGGGGAAATGGACTGTATACCTCGTTACATCGCCTGACGTGGGGAACAGTGTTTCCCACTGATGTTTGGGCTGTTCTTTCTGGGGGCATTGCTTTCCTTTGTTACCTGCATTGATTAAAAGAGTAGTGTGTAATAATTTTTAAGATAGGACTTGTAGGATTTTGGTTTACAATCTGGCTTCTGAGCGAAAAAATTCAGTGACCAAGGACGGAGAGATGAAAAGGTGGAGAGTGAGAGAAGGCAGAGTCCTTGACCTACTTTCCCACCAGATTTACTGTTTTTTTTTAATATGGCAGGATTGTGGCCACAATGAACAATGATCAAACATGTTAACTCAGAAAAAGGATGGACCAGTCACTGATGCTGGTGATAGAGAAGAGCATTGTTTAAATATATTAGTTTAGAAAGGCAGCCTGAACAGGTCTCGATGGATACACAGAATTCATAGCATTAGGTAGATGCATTGCTGTGACTTTAGGGGGAATAGAACATCATTTGTTATTTGACCAAACTTTCTGATATCTCTTTCTATTTTTGTCACTGGCCCTCTTAGCAGAAAAAAACCAAAAGCTACCATACTTAGAGTAGCTTAATTTTGCTATAATGATGAAGAGATAGTTAAAGAAAATAATTGTATCTTAAATAACAATTTCTTTGACAAACAGTGGGTTACTTAGAACTAGTCAAAGGTTATCTTTCTTATGAACTAATGTTTTTAAAAGTGATCCATTGACAGCCCTGGCAAATTCAGCCCTTTATTTAGAAGTTAGGGTGCATTTTAGCGCTGCTGCTGACAGCATAGTACATCAGATGATACAAAAGAGCTTTTTCATGGCAATAGCTTTAAATACAGCCTGCACAGACAGGTATATGATACAGATTTGAAATAGCTTGAGTTCACTTTGTCTCATCTAGTCAAAACAAAGCATTTCAATATGGCTTTGACTTTTGTGCTCAGTTTGGAGATATAACTCAGTCTGGAGATATGACCAGCACCTGAGAATTGGGAATTTGATTAGTTTTCCCACTAACTTTTAGAAGAAATCAAGGAAATACACAGATCTAAATTCATGATTTCTGTGCTTTTCCTTATCTCCATGCCAGAATCATTCCAACAAGAGAGCATACTGAGAGAACACAGGAAAGAAATGAAGGATCCTTTGTATCACATTACTTGAATTTGAGCTTCAGTGATGTTACTCCATATATTCAGTATTTATTACAGGCCAATACTGAATAATCATACACAACATACAAAAATAAGCCAGCTGTAAATAGTAAGAGCTCAAGTGATTTGCATTTTTGTTCATCATCTAACATAAATTTCAACTACAGCTTAGAATGCAAGTGTTTATTGAGCAGTAACTTGTTTCTTCTGCCTAGAAAACACAGGATCAGTACTGGAAGCACTTGAGATAGAACACACCTAAAGGAAATTGACAAAGGAAAACAAAATAAAAGGAAAACAATTGCTATGTTTTCAAAATACCCAGTCTTAACATGCACTTGGGTGCTCTAGTAGACATTTAGGTACTGAGAGAGAAATTAACTACTGAGGAAGAAAATAATAACAGTACCTTTAAAGGCCAAATTTTTGTGAATGGAAATTTTAGATCAAACTGTAGATATGCATGTATATAAAGCTAGTATTCCATGAAATTAATATTTTATGTCTTGATGTCATAAGAAACTTTGTTATTATTATGTTTTCTTACAAAGTTTTGGAGATCATGATACTGAATTCAGATCCTAGAAGTGACACATGAAAAAAATGAATGCAGCACAAGTTGTACTGCTCCTAGTCCCCAAAGTATGTATTCAAACTTTTCCTGCCATCTGGTTTCAGAATGACTTGTTCATCATCTTAATTATCTTCGTCCCTCTTGTCCTCTGTCCCTCTCTCTTAAACACATTACACAAGCAGTAGGTCTTGCATTATTTGATGGGCCTGGCACTGGTTACTTCTTTTATCTACAGAATTAAATGAAACCAAGAAAAAGCAGTGATTATAACATATAACAGGGAAAATTATTTCCTGCTTTGGCTGCAGCCAGGAATAACTTGAGAAGGTTCTGATACTGGCTCTTCAAGAAAGAATGCCATCAGGTGTTTTCCTAAAAGTATGATACAATTCAGAAGTAGCACACTGCAGGTAAGATGTCTAAATGACTTCAGAACTGTCAAAGGATGATCATCTCCAAATTTCCAACAGGAAAAAAAAATACTTTATGGTAAACAGAACACTTTGAAACATAACAATATTCTTTGATATATGTAATTCCATCCTAGATGCTTTGGATTCTAACTTGATTTCTCTCTATTTCTGCACAAAAAATTGAGCATGGATGGATGCTTAAACAAATGTTGTTTTAAGCATTGAAACTTCAATGAACCTGCAAAACCGAATAAGGAGCTGTAAGTGCTCTATTCCTTTCTGTTATTTACACTAGCCAACTGGAAGGCACAGACAAACACAAAAGGACAACCAAGGTCTGTTTAGTGGAACATGGCTAAGATAAATCATTAAAGAGAAAAAAATATTTTGCAAGAATGCACAGAATAGATCAGGGTGGAAAGAAATGGGAAACTGCTGTCAACCATTTTGGAACAGGTAATACAGACCTTAATCTTACCATATAGTTATTTTTTTCAAATATTACTGAAAACCAAGAGTAATAATATGCACACATGCATATCCTTTGTATAGGAACAACAAAAAGGTGTTGTGTTTCAAGGCCTTTTTTTTTGTTTGATTCCCCACGCCCCACCCACGCCCCCAGAATATTTAATGCTTTTGCTTCTTATCCAGATGGATACTACACAGAAACCATTTTCTTTCTTATTCTTTCTGGTTTCGTATGAAAAACAATCAGAACACCAAACACAAAAGAGCAAAGAAATAAATTGGAAACATCTAGCAGTTTCAGAATTTCCTGCTTGAATTCACTTGCACAAGCTTCTGATGCTTGTGGTGAAGAGGTAGATTTGTTTGTGTGTGGAGGAGTATCTCTATCCATGCAAGAGCTGATTTCTAAATAACTACCTAATAAAAGTGCTGCCCAGTTGACAGAATTTAAATTTCTTGCTGTTGTAAAGAACCCACCAGATTTCCAGCTTCTGTAGATGCCAAATACAATAAACATGAGAATGTAACTTCAGCATTGAAACTATATCCAATATTGAAAAGATATCCCATAGTACTGTGAAACTGTCCTAAAATGCAATTGTAGCATACATAATTCTTCTCCTGGAGTTTCATTATCAGGAAATCTTAGGGTTTTATCTACTAGGATCTATAACTATCTAAAGATAACTAAAGTTATCTTTAAAACACTACCCTGTATCACTATCCTAGGTAATAATTAATTGAGCATATTCACCATTTCTTTTTCAAAGAAATATTATCCACAGACAATTATTATAATCTTTTCTCATTACTGTGGTGCTGCTCGAGTAACAAAAGGAATGCAAATGTTTTTGAAATAACTGTTTAGCCTTTTGTTGCTTAGTTTAGAAAGGGGCTAATTTTTTGCACAGACTTGGATGTAAAAGCACATTGAATCTTTTGTATATGTTATCCTAATTGTAGGAGCATATTGTTACAGCAAACGCTGGATTGGTGAATGCTCAGGGATTAATTCTTGACTAACAATTCCCTAGATTCAAGTAGAAGCACTTATGTGAGATTATAAATTACTAGAAATCAACCTAGTGCTATGTTATCAAAACTGCCTAGTCAGAAAGGAAGTAGAATGCCAAATGGAAGCCTGGACAGCTTCCTGCTTTGCCAGAGCGTACCGAAGCATAAGTGCCTATGTCTGAATTAGGAAAAAACATGCTACTGATGTTTTATAGTTTTATATATTTTCAGTATATGCTAGCTTGAAATTTTAATTCTGAAAACAATTCACTACATGCTTACTCAGTAGTCTACTTACTCTCACATGAAGTTGTTCATATCTATTAAGGTAAATACAAAGTTTTTGCAAGATCAGGGTTACATAAAGCACTGTATCAGTTTCACTATGTCAGTTTCTGAGACTATACTATACTTAAAAAGAGAGATTTTTATGTATAGTATATTGAAGCCACTGGATACTCAGGTAGTTTAAATTGAATTGGTCCTCATGTGTTTTAAAGTTAAAACATTAAACCAAACATAAGATAAAGCTATAATTTTATAAATGTGACTCATCCTTTTGAATTTAATGACACTCTTTGTATAGCTAAATATATGGTTGTGTAAAGTACTAATGTGACCTTGTATTAAGTATTTTTAGACTGCCATATAAAAAAGCAGAGGGTAATTCAACTTCGATATGGGAAGTTAGCTACTCACCTTGTGCCACTGTCTCATTCAAGCGTCAGTGCCCTTGTAGATGTTTTTCTTCTGACTTTTAGAGAATAAATGATTTGGCCAGGGTCATGCAACATTTTTAGGGCTTCAGAGACAGAGAGAGAGCTAGGTGTATTAATTGTGCGGGCCTTTATGTACTGTTGTCATGTACATCCAGTATTCTTACCAGTGGGAATGAACACATACTGTAGGAGTGTTTGGCCTTTAGGCAGAGCCTAGCTATGCTGATCTATATTGTGATTCTCTTCCTTTGATGTGGCATTTATTATTCAACATATGATGTGAAAGGTATTGTGTTATTAAATATCAGTGATGCATGCTTTTCCTTTTTTTTTTTTTTTATGGCAGAGAAGCTGATATACATGACTAATATTTCCATCTAATACTTAAGCTAGAGGAAATGCTATGCATACAGCTTTTGTGGTGGAACATACAAGAGTTCAAATTCAGTAACCAAATTTTCTGCTCTTTTAAAATTTTTGTTTTAGCATGAAGTTTTTAAAGACTGCCCTGGATGCAGTGGAGAGAAATTCTAAGTCAAAAATAGTACTTATCCTTCTTCACAGTAGTGTTGCTGTCATCTTTTTGTCTTGCACTTTCAAAAAGACATTTACTATTCCTCGTAAGCAATGTATTTTGAAATAGGACGTCATATTTGGTGTCAATACTCAAGTTTTCTTGAATCTCCCTTTAGCCACTGGAAACTGTTGTAGAGATGCTCACAGACTGAATTTTTTACCAAAAAAGAGATGGCAACTTGGCATGGTATACCATTCCTGAGGGGAAACCAGTCTCTCAAACTTTGCTTTCTGGGTGGTTGCAGGAGCCTCTACTGCAAGAATCCTTGCAGCAATGTGTTTACCTGCATAAGGTTAGGCTACCTGTGCTGTTATTTCACTCATTTCTTAAAACCTATTTGGCCTGTAGTCCTGAGTGACCACCCCAGCATCTGGATGACCTGTTTATATTGATTAATTTAAATGATACACAAAACGTCTCCTGCCTTAATTATGTAAAAAAAGACTCTTCTGTATGACTCTCTCTGTACCTGCACAAAAGGTTTCTACTGACTGAGTACAATTGTATCTGTACACACTTTGGTCAGGTTTGCATCAGAAACTGCCTGAAAGTGTCAGTGGACCTACCAAATTCTTTGTCCAAGGTAGATGGGGGTTTAGTACATGCATAATTAAAAAAATATGCATAAGTAATGTATGCATTGAAGCACACAGGTGGTGCCTATCTAAAGGTCCTAGGCAGAGCAGGGACTGCTTGGAGACACTCCAGGACTGTTTGAAATTCCTACCTGTAACAGTTAGAAGTTTCATTGTGAAGCTGGCTGAAGGCTCAGTCATTCACTGTTTCAAGTCTTCTCTATGCAAAGAGTAGCTGGGAAGCTCTTGCACCACCCAGGAATTTACTGACAGGGTTCTGGGTGTGCGTGCAGCCACATACCCTGCTACAGCATGGTGGAAATTATTGGATAGACTTCAATCCAATACTTATAACCCAATTATAACTTCAATTTTACAGCTTTTACCACAAAATCAATTGAGTCCTGTTGGAATTCTTGAAGACTGATGCATATATTTCTGCCTGAATTGAACTTTGCTCAAGGTATTTTATCTGATTATGTTAAAAAAGCAAGAATCAGGTTTGTGGTTTGGCTTGGGTTTTTTGTCTGCTCCTTTGTTCTTCTGACAAAGTCGTAAAAAAAAGGAAAAAAGAAAAAGTCCTATTGTAGAAGTACAGCTGGATAGAGTGCATAGGAGTATTGTGTTTGTTCAGTGAGATCAACAGTATTTATCCCTTTGTGTTAGAGAAATAAGCACTCAGCCTGATAGAAAAGGTAATGAAAAGGCAACAAGGCAAGTCATTAGC
>JAVJGJ010000037.1:48982313-49000963 GCA_035590215.1 Microhierax caerulescens | reverse complement strand
CGTTATTTTCGCTAGAGTTAGCGGCGAGGGGGGGGGCGCTGCAGGGTGGCCTCTGGGAGGAGAGGCCAGACACAGCCGGTTCCAGCCAGCTCCGGTGGGCCCAGCACAGGGCACTGCGGAGCCCTGCAGCCCAGGCGGCGGTGCCTCGGTGGTAATATTTAAGGAAGGGCAGAACTCTGCACAGTGGTGTGAGGTGTGAAGGAAAAAAGTGTGAGAAACAGCCCTGCAGACACCCAGGTCAGTGAAGAAGGAGGGTGAGGAGGTGCCACATGTGCAGAGGTTGCCCAGCAGCCCATGGGGAGGATGGCACTGCAGCAGATATCCACACTGCAGCCCGTAAGAGGCCAGATGCTGGAGCGGGGGAGAAGTGTGGGGTGGAAGGAGTAGCAGAGAGAAACTGTCATGGGCTGAGCACAGCCACCGGAGTGACAGCCTCGCTTACGGTGCTGCTCAGGGCGGGGTGGTAGAATCTGGAGTGAAGGAGTGAGGCTGAGCCTGGGGTGGGGGTGGGTGGCGTTACATTTTTTGGTCTTTGTTTCTTATTACCCAACTGTAATTGAATTAGCAGTAAATGAAATTATTTTTCCCCAAATCTCTTTTGCCTATGAGAGTACCTGGTAAATGATTTCCCTGTCTTTATCTCAATCAATGAGATTTTTCATCCTATTATGTCCTTGTGTTCTGTTGAAGAGGGATGAGAGAGCATCTGGTTGCTGACCGAGGCTAGGCCACCACATCTCTACTACTTGCAACCCCCTATTTGTTTACAATGATTTGAGAATCAAAATTTGATGTACTTACCTCAGCTATTTGAGATAAAAAGTCAGAAATGGGCACAAGGTGAGATCAAATAGGATGGATGAGACATTCCTAGAAGCAGTGGTTTTCATCTTGTCTTGAAAAGCTTCTAAGAGTATAACTGGTTAAATTTTTAAGTTCTTTATTAAAAATTACTCAGTCTGAAAGGTGAATGGAAACAAATACACCATTTTAGCTTATGAGCAGAAACATTATACAGTTAAAAACTCGTAAACTTCTTTAATTGTGCTCAATTAGTTATTTTTCATTAAGTGGCCTGGAAATAGCAAACTCTGTTCAATGTTTTTTAAGACAAAGATTTCTAAGATTGTGATGATCCATTTACAGGGAAGTAAAGATCTAAAATACAGACATCTCAAGCCATGATTAATGCAAGACAATTTCTCATTCTAGGAATACCAAACATCTATCCTTAGGTAAGGTGGGTTGATCTGCTAATTTCAAATTAACTTGCTTTGCCCTAGACATAAAAATAGTGAGTATGTTGCTTTTTAAATTAATGCTGGCTTTGATGCTACACAGGAAGAGTGAGAATGAAATTTTAAGCTCTAATCGCATCAGGAACTCTCCCAGTGTCACACCATGCATAGGAGATAAGGACTTTTAACTACATCATTGATATGCTGCATCATGGTCCCAAAAGTTGCCAGTGGCTCAGTGTTTGGGACAGCAACATTTGGTCACACACCATGGAATGAAAGACTGTCTTTCAAAGTGCTGAAATGAAGGGCTGTTATTCCTCAGAACAGTGTTGGATGAAATGCAAGTACTTAAAATTTTGAGCCTGAATATGGTTGTTATGTCACCATCAAGCATATTTAATAGTATCATGATCTGTATCTGACCTGCAACAACTTGCCTCTCTAAGAAAAATCAATTAATGATGTGTTGAAAGCAGAAAATGCTCCTTTCAAAACTGAAATAAAATATTTCACTTTAAAAGGAGGTTCCTGAAAGTTATGCGGTTGGTTTTAGGATTTTATTATAGCGGTTACTGTGTCTGAGAAACATACCTAGAAAAAAAATCATCTTTTTCATAGTTAAATGTAGTTTATTTGCTCATCCTTCTCTATTTAGAATTTTACCCTAAACCAAATTAAGTGAATGCTGTAATATTGTTTTGTAACTTCTGATTTGGACTTAATGTATCCCTCTGTTACAAAGATTCAATTTAGAAACGAAAATCAGATGTTGATGTTAGTAGATGTGAAAATATGGTGTATAGTAAGTACATCCTCATCTATTTCTGCTTTTTAAATTACTGTTATTTTTTGAAAGCTATTATAATTTACCATTAATGTAGCAAAAGAAATAAAAACCCCACACTCTTCTATCGAAGGTGTTTCATAAATTTTAAGTGGTCCCTTACATAACTTTTTTTGGAATAAATTCTTTAGCATTCTAATTCCACATCTTACTCTTTTCCTTGCTTGGGCTAAGCCTCATGGTGTCAATAATGTAACCTGCAAAAGGATTTTAGGTGAGAGTCACAAAGAAGTCAATACTGACCTTCTTTTTCAGATGCCTAAAGTCTTAGGGAAAGTCATATGTGACAATTCTGTGTAGAACAAGAATTCAAAATGTAATATATATTTTAGAAGTCTTTGTCTAGGGAGTAGGAAATGTTAAACAGAAATGTGGGAACAAGGTGGATTATATTCTACTGCATTACTTTGCAAAGATATCCTAGCCAAATAATTTTTTTTTCCTCGTTTTCATACAACACAAATCTGAGGAAACTAGAATTAGTCATGTAAATGTAAATAAAATAAAGAAGTTTCTCAAAAGCAAATGCAGAGCATGAGATTTCCTAAGAGAACTAACAGCATTTTGCCTACCTAAATCAACAGTTACTACATGCATCTGTTTGGGATTCAGGGCTAATATTTTTTTGAATCTGTGCCTAAGTCAGGTTAATTAACGTTCTCAAGTGCAACAGGAGAAAGCTCCTGACATTAATTACGGATAAATCCTCTAACTTCTGGCATATAAAGGAAAAGAGTTGTCTCAAATTCTTTTCTAAGCAAATCAAACCCTTATTTGTTAAGAACATGATCTTAGCTACAAGGCATTTCAGAATAGATTTTTCATTCTTATCTTGCAACATTTGTTTTTTTAGTGTTTTGATTATTTCTATGTTGGTTTTCTATGTTTTTAGTGTTTTGATTATTTCTATGTTGGTACAAAAAGAAATTTTGTAGCGAATGGAGTATCTTCAATTATTGCTGAAATAGACAGTTGTCTAGTTTTCTTTTTCATGTGAATGTTATAGCCAGTGAGTGACAGCCTCTCTTAATGTAGCCCAATGAATATTGCATTATTCCATGAAAAATGAAAGAATTTCAGCAGGGAAAAATAAGAGTTTTAAGCTAGAATAATTTATATCTGGTGCTAGGCCTAGTTTAATTCACATAAATTAATGTCTTAAAAGACAGCAATCTCCTGCAGGCCAAGTGATTGTTGTCAGGTAAAATTTGACAGCCTGCTCTTTGCTGACCTTTCAGTTGAACTAAAACTAGTTCTATCATGTCCTCCTAGTTAAGTCCCTTAACAAGAGATAAGAAGGAAAGTAGTTATTTCATGGATATCATTGAATATTAGTCAGAATACAAAAAGAAATGTGATTCATTCAAGACTTACTGCAGTAAAACCTGCTAGGACACTTTACTAACAAATAGAGGTTTCATGCTTAGGCATCTCTAAAAAAGTGTGTAACTGCTAAGAAATTTCCTAAAGTAAATTGTGTTAAGCAGATGTTATAAGAAAATAAGGTAGATGGACCAAAAGGTAGTAAGAATACACAGAAAGTACTATACAGATATCTCAGATGAGATAAATATCTTGTATTGGACAATTTTTAGAGCAAAACCCCCCAATCTATCTAGAGCTTGAAGGAGTAACATCCGTTTCTTATATCAATAATGTAGGTTTATGTTTTTTACATTGTTTTCTTTTCTACAGAAGAATGGTTACTTTTTTCAAGAATTTTTGTGGACAGAATTGTTGCTGTTAATTAGTTAGTATAACAAAGCTCAAAACTTGTATCTATACTTAACGTGGTTGATTTTTTAAATATGGAAAATAATATCTATTTTTTAAAAAGTTTGTAATGAAAAAAATAAGACCAAATTTGTTTTCAAAATCAAAGATTTTTTTAAAGAATATCTTTCTGTTGCTTAAGGCACAGTCTTCAGATGATTTCAAATCTGATTTTAATGTAAATAGTTGAAGATATGATAAGCTTTTGAAATGAGGGGGATAAATATTTATTTGTTTTAAAAAAGTAACTTTTTAGGTTTTTATTAAAATAGATTCCTCTAATTCTTGAAATCATTGAATTACATAGAATCTACCCACTTAGAAATGAAGAATAAACTAAAAACACTGGGCTGTTTAGACAAGTTTCAGGCTTCTAGGCTCTTTTTTATGTTTCAATAGAAATACTTCCTGGACAAACATTTCTCATGTTGTCAGCTCAGATTGGAAAGCAATAGATTTTTTGTTTTTCTTTTGGAATTCAAGCTACTCTAAAAGCTATTGGTCATGGATTCCATTTTTGTCGTAAATCTCATTTAGACAATAAGCTTTAAGGCTCTTGTGATCTCTGAACTCAAGCAGGCAAAACCAGATATTGAGGTTAAGTAGAAATGATGATGTGGTACTGCTAATTAATTGAGAAGGGTTCCAAAGCTATGGCAACATAGAAAATACAGGATTTGAATGGAAAAATACTTAGCATTTTTTCTGTCTTGATTTTCTGCATCACCAAAGATCCTTTAACAAAACTGAAACTCTAAACCAGCTGGGCTAGTCTTTATTCAGTTATATACTTCAAAACCAGAGCAGGTTTAGAACTGAAATTGGCTTAAAATGCAGGACTTGTGTTCTGGCTTTCTCTGAATGAAATGTCAGGCTGCAGGAAAGCAGTTCTATTTTCTGCCTTTTCACATTTTTTTGGTAGTTTGAGGGTAGCTGGTAGATTGTGCTGGAAAATATCTTGTCTAATCATAATGCTTAGAACCATTTTGTTCAAACTGCTTAGAGGGAAAATGAACAACTACTGCTATTATTGCACACTTGTAACAAAACTTTTATCAAATCATATTTTTCTGGTGACTTTAAAAAGTTTTATTCATTAGCACAGCCAGCTGCAGCTTACACTGACATTCTAATATATATCTGTATCTATATGTATACACACACAGGCATATGTTTTTAATAATCTGTTACTAAGGAAACATAGAGAACTTATGTCAGGAAGAATCAAAACATAAATTGCAAGGGAAGTGGGGTAACTAGAGTCAAGAGTCCCTGAATATCATAGCAGTGTTATACCTGCATGTGGCAGCATCAGAACACCAAATAAACATCAGGAAAATAAAGTATAAACATAAGCAAAAGTAAGAACTTAATGGGCACATGGTTCATTTGTCTACTTTGCACTGGCAGCCTTAAGAGTGAACATTCTGCCATGGATCATCTGTTCATGATCTCTGCAGACGGCGCTCCTATAGTTAACAGTGTTTGAGAGAGCTCTGTTAAGCACAGCACCAGTAGTACATCATCTGGGACTGCAGCTGTTATCCAGAGGGAAGTCAGAAAGGAAGATGAAGGGAGGGGAGGAATAAATCAAAAGCAGTCTGCTCGTGGCACTTATCACATCATGCTCATTTCTCTTTGTTACGAATTTGAACTTCTATGGGAAGGCAGAGGATTATCTGAAATACAAATATTCCTTATGGATGTTATCACAGGGACATACATTCTAGAGTGTTCGGACTCTTATTTCAGTCAAGTCATTCAGTCTGTGTTGCAGCTGACAGTGCAATGCTTATAAGATCAACAGAAAACTGATTTAGCATGTGGAAACATTTATAAAGATACATCAGGCAAACAGAATAATCATCACCAACTGCTTTAATGCAGAGAAATTGTCATTCTTTCAGTTTTCTCAGACTGACTGCTTGCAGGAAGGGAAACTGTTGCCTGTATCTGCACCTAAACTGTGAAACGCACTGAAGGTTCACTTGGATATGGACACAAATACAAGTCAGATGGGCTGGTTGAATGGTTTCCTTAAGGAACTTCAGAGGTAGATCTCAGTGGCAAAACTATTGACAAAGCTTTGATAGAGTGCGCATGAGTGGGGTAAATCTTCCGCAGAACTTTCTGTAACATTGTTTTCCATGTTCATTCTGTCATAGAATAATTTCTGATCTGTGTTTGGCTGATTGTGATAAACAAAGATCCCTAATTAGTCACACTTGTGACTACCCAGAAAAGTCCAGAGGAGCAGTAAGTGGGTACCCACGTACAAACTGGATGTCAAGCTCTATGGAACCACAGAAGTGTTTCCTACAGTAGCTACACTTCAAACTACCATTTGTTACGTCCAACACAGTCATAGAATTGCCTAGGTTAGAAGAGACCTCCAGAAATTATCTAGTGCAATCACCTACTCCAGGCAAATCTAGTTAGGGAAAGTTAGTCAGGGCCTTGTACAGTCAAGGCTTCAGTATCTTTAGGAATGGGGATTCCTTGACCCCTCTAAACAGTCTGTTCCTGTGTTTGACCTCCTTTATGGTAATTTTCTATATTTTTTTTCTTATATCTATTTGGAATTTCCAGTGTGTCAACTATTATCTGTTAGCTTTTGTCCTTATGCTTTGCACATCTGAGGATAGCCTGGCTCCATCTCCTCTGCATCTTCCTGTTAGGCAGTTGTAGGCAGAAATAAGATCTGCTCCCTCTCCAGGGAGACCTTATGGCAGCTTTCCAGTACCTAAAGGGGGCCTACAAGGAAGCTGGAGAGGGACTTTTTACAAGAGCCTGTAGTGACAGAACAAGGGGAAGTGATTTTAAACCAAAACCAGGTAGATTTAGAGTAGTTATTAGGTAGAAATTCTTTACTGTGAGGGTGGTGAGGCATTGGAACATGTTGCCCAGAGAAGCTGTGGATGCCCCATCCCTGGAAGTGTTCAGGGCCAGGCTGGATGGGGCTGTGAGCAACCAGGTCTAGTGGAAGGTGTCCCTGCCCATGGCAGGGGGTGGGAACTAGGGGATCTTTAAGGTCCCTTCCAACTCAAACCATTCTATGATTCTATGAAACTCAGTTCTCTTGGCCTCCCCTTGTAGGCTGAACACACTGCTGACTCATATTAGAAAAAAACACATTACTATGAACATTGACATCTGTCACAAATGCAAATTTCTGCACATATATTCCATTTTGCTGAGTTATTTAAAACTGAGTGTTCTGTTCTACTGGCCAGCTTTACTCGGGAAACCCCCCAGGCATCAGGAGAAGCCTTATGTACAGAAAACAGATTGAATGTATTAATTCTTTTTTTTTACTTGGTTTATTCAGTACTTGATATATTATTCTTTATCAAAATTAAACACATTTTAGGATTAGAAATGCAATAGAATCCACCTACTTAATTATATACTTGGAACAGCACTAATATCTCAGAGGAAGTGGTAAGAAGAAAGTCACTCTTGTCTTATCTCCATAGCATATGAAATAATACAGAACAAAATGTATTCATCATTTCTTCAGCATATTTCTTAGGATACTTTAGCTGCAAATTGAAGAATCTAGGCTTTATAAACAATTTTGTTTTCTTTCCATGCAATAACATGAGTCTGATGAAGTCTTTCCAAGAGTGTAACTAGTGTATCTACCCATTTCATGAGCAGCTGCAGGTCTCCAATACTCTGACAGAGATTCCCCAAACTCTTACTATCTGCCATTACTGCAGAGAATAAGTACAGTTTAAATGGTTTAAATATATGACCAGCTGACTAATAGTGATAGAGGATATTGCTGCTAACAGCTAGATATTACCAAGAGGTAGTTTGGTTGCATAGTGTTATAATTACTTCTTATTCCAGGCAGGGTGGGCTGGAAGAGACATTTTCCTTGGAAAGTGGTTTTGCCTATCAGTTTAAGGAACGTGCTTTCATAGTGGTAGTGTGTGAAACTTCTGGGGTTTGTGATAGGGAAATGACAGAAATGTTTTTTCTCTTTTTATTTCTAAAATGCTAATTGCTATAGGCCAGAGGAAAGGAGCATGTATCTCAAATTATTTTACTGTCTTTTTCTAAAATTCCATTTGCAAATGTATTATAAACAAGGATTATAAGCAAGGAAACTGCCTTAAATTTATTGGGATTTTGAGTGTGTTCAGGAAAAGCAAGACTTTGTACACTATTTTAAAGGAAATAGTGCTTCTTCACAGATGCTGACACCATCACCAACTTCTCCTTAGTAACGGAAACAATCAGCTTGCTTCTAAATTTTGGCGAAAAGCCTAGGTTAGAAAAGGGAAAGTTCATTTTATTTGATGCCCCCAGAGAAGAAATATCAGCTTCATGGTATGCCTTGGAGACATAACAAACTTGGACTCTAGTGGATTATTGTGGAAAGTGAGTTCTAAAACCATCGAAGTATCCCAACCCTGCCAACAGCACTGTTGTGTTTAGGCTGAATGATCTCTGACTTAGGCATCTCTGATGATCGTAACAGTGACATAAAATTGTAAGCCAAAGAGGTTATGATTCCCTCTAAGATTCAGATGACAAAATGCTTTGTGCTTTATCAGTTGAAAGCAGCAGTATGCTTTTTCTGCAGAAGTACATAAAGCAGATTCAGGCTAGACTGCTGGTTTATTCAGTTTTGGAGGGGGAAGAAGTACCTAGAGCCAAAATTTTAAAGAAACAAATACACATGTAGTTTAGCTATTTCACTCCACTGGATGATGTTTTGTTTAACAGGACTGGAAATAAAGGAAGTACAAACCCTTCAGTTTATAACATAAGAACTGATCCAAATCTATTGACTTTGAGGGCAGTAGACTATAGAGATGACTGTGTTTTCTTAAAATTCTATTCTGACTTATATTTTGCAAATAGGAAAAGCATGTAAAAGGAAACAGGGCAATTGGGCAGAACAGGCATACTGGTATTTTCACGAAATTAAAAAATCACTAGAATTGTGATTTACAGAACTAAAATTCCACCTTTTCAACATAATTTCTCTTTCTAAGCTATAGATATTTGAACAATTTAATAAATGCTGTGTTCAAGGAATAGATAATGCCTTCTCATCTTGGCTACATCAGGTGTCTGTTTTTTTCTTGAAGACATGTTATCTGTCTGGCAAACTGGATCTTAAATTATTTGCTATTGGAAGCTATGTAAAGTAATGTTAATTCAGTTTATTAACTCCAGGTTAACAGAAGTGTGACAGAAATAACTTCTTAGTCGTTGTTGCTCCAACTATATTTATATATATATATATATATATATATATATATAAAAATATATATTTAATGTATAATTAAAGCAGGAAGCGGGCATGCTGCTGCTTCTGTATAATCACACCAAAAGAAGGGTGGAGCTGCTCACAGTGATTACTAAACAATCCATATGGTTTTGCTCTCACTGCATGTCAACTGCTTGCACGTTTTTGCACAGCTGTGTGTCAGCTTTCATTTTATCTCCCAGATAAAAGGAAAGTGGTTTTTTTTTTCTGTTTTTATCTGAGTGTGATCCTTCTAAAACAGTTCCTTCACTGAGTTCCAATGCAAATTCTTCATTAAATCCACAGGAAGAATGTTATACTCCCTTTGCCCCCAGCTAGTTCAGCTCTTTCCATTTTTTTTAATTGACTGAGTGCCGTCAGTGTGATTGACGCTATAGAAACACTCTTCATATTATTACAGGTTAATTTAGAAGTGCTGACCTGTTAGTTCAGTCTAACAGCAATGAGAGTTATCCCATCTAATGTTCGTTATAATGCCTTCCATTATAACTCTCTTTACAATTACTGATGACTAACGTGGGTTAAACAATCTAAAATGTTCTATATAGTATCTCTTGTTGAGTATGGTATCTCTAGCAAGATTTGTGGAGGGAGAGGAAAAAAAAACAATGTTTCAGGTAGAGTTCCTGTATAAAAATATTGTAATTATGTCATTAGGTTCGTTCATGATCTATATTCAATATACAAGTAGCTACATTAGGTTTAGTTATGGCAAAGAATTTTTCTTATAAGTTTTTATTATGTTCTGTTAAAAAATATTTTTTTCAATGGACTGTATGTTACTTATGTAATTAATTTAGCAGGAATCTTCTAGATCTCCTTTTCTGAGGTTGGTCACTGATAAAACAGAACCCAACTTCATGTATAGGATGGGTTCTGGAAGAAAATGAGAAATATTGCAAGTAGCACACCATTGTGGTGAAAATGCATGAATAAGAATTTAAAGAACAAAGACACCATGTCCCATCTCTTATGATCCAAGTATGAATAGCAGTATAAAACTTCAAAGTAAAGTGAAGATAAAAAACAGTAACAAGATGCCAGTGTAAATAATGAAAGTTAGCATAGTGATTAGCATGGAGAGAAGTAGAGGTGTGATTAATAGTAGAACATTAGCTATGGGAAATACAAGGTGGAAACTGCCTAAAAACTGCACACAACCAGTTCAGATGTTACCAGTACTGATGTAAGTAGGTGTAGAAGTGAGGTAGATGAGGAAAAGTCACACTGGAATTAACGTAAATGAAGAAATTCAGAGCATGTGGTGTAGCAGATAGTAGTGTTGGCCACAAAACAGAGATTAGCGTCTATCACTGTTTAAAATTTTAAATATGCATATCTTACATATTAAGTTAAAAAATACACGCTGTATTTTATGCAGTACGCTTCTACATTCCATAGCTTGTAACTGAGAAATTGCAGAGGAAACCGTTGCTGAATCAGTAAATGAGAAAGGTGTACCTGTTTGAAGCTCACACATTTTCTTGCCTGCAGAAACATTGTTTGTTAGCGCTTCAATGCCATTTTGTATTTGACTGTCATTTTTGGAAGTTAATAAATATTTTAATATCTGAACCTGCTCTCTTTGCATTTTGTAGTTGTGATTTGCTGGAGAAAACAAGGCCTTAGTAGCCATACCACTTTGTTCTGAAGGAGTGGCTGACAGCTCCTGTGAAATGAAGTCAAAACAAGGTCTGAAGTCTGCATCATAACCTTGCTGACATTCTGAAGCTAATTTAAATGTTTAGCATTTGCCACACAAAGATTTAGTAGGGGTTAGGAAGAAAGGTTAGGTTTCTTACAGTTCAGGAACAGAACTCTACAATTCAATTTCATGAGGATGCTGTAAGTCACTGTTAATGTAGTTGAACTTTCTGTGATTGGTATTGTACCTTTGCTAGGGGAAAATAAGAAAAAAAATTATCCACCTTCTCATATGAGATACGATATTTTGAAGACTTTTTCTGCTTAAAAATCTAGTATGCTACAACTTTTTTCCTTAAATTTAAAATATTAATCTAAGGCAACTTAAAGTCTGCGGGCTGGGATTCATTGTTGTTAAGTGCAGTCATTCTCAATGGCTGGTCTTCTAAGTTCACTTCTTATAAGCCCAGATTATTCTTAAGTAGAAATGTCATATTCACTTTCAAAATGAAGTTCACATTCAACTTCTGGAATAAAATGTTTAAATTGTATTGTATTTTAAATAGAGCACCTGGAGGATTTTATTTTTTTTAAAATCCTGTCATGTTTTAAAATTTTTTGCCAATTTTTTCCTGATTACCCTTTAAAGCATTTGTTGTCTTTAAAAATCACATTATTACTTTTTATAGATGTAATTCCTTGCACTGAAATATACAAACTAGTATTTTATTACTACTAAATTAGTAATTCTGTTACTAATCTATTCCTACTGCATTAATAAACTAATATAGGCTCAACCCAAAAGAATCTGCAAAGGGGTTTGTCATCTAAATTTAGTTACCTACATAGGCACTTCACAAAAAGTTCAAGAGCATGACTCAGACGATCAGGTTATATTTTTATGATTTTCATGATTTACCATGAATTAAGAAGGTAGTCTAAAGGACTAACTTTCAAGTTGAATTTTTTTGTTTGTTTTGATGTCTAAGGACAGATTAATATTACTATTTAAGTCTGAGAGCACATTCTACGTGGATGATTTTGCTAAAATTCAGAGCATGCTCTTGAATCCTGAAACTGTGACAAAATTTTTCCAATTGTATTCTTTATCTGTAACCCTTAAAAAGTATTAATTTAGTGAATTTAAATCCATTTTGACAGAAAGGCAAAAGGTTTTATAGTCCTGCAAATTTTGTGAATATTGTCAGATGAGTAGAGAAATCTTAGTGCCCCTCATTAATGAAAATGTAAGAAAAAATCAGTCATTGAAGATGTTTTTTTCAGCAGTATCCAGATGTCAAAATTAGATTATATATAACTGTAGAACAGCCATAACACACACTGTTTCCTGCACATAGTGTGGTGGGCATAAGGAAACAAAAAGATATTATGGCATGGAGCCTGAGTTTAGCGAATAAAAGGCATACATTATTACTAAACTATTATCATTTATTCCACTGCTCATGGAAAACTTATGCCATATGAGAAAAAAAACACCTAGTTTATACAATTCAGCAAGGGAAGTGCTTTTGCTGATGTTTGTTATTTTCACTGGATAATTACTTAGGAACTCCACACTCAGTAGAATCCTTTTGCTGATACAGGCTTGACCTAGATGGCCATTTCTGTACTGGTATATCCATTTCTTGGATAGGCTGGCACTGAAAAACTCTTTATTCAGTTTTCAAATAATTAGTCTCCTACATATCTTTTATCAGGTATTTGTGTCTTGACTGCATATCTTATTTTTGCATGCTATTGCTTTGATGTGTATTACATGTTTTAATAGACTGGGGCAGTAAGTTTAAATCTACAGAATTAGAAATGAAAGGCAGAAGGAAGTGAAAATGTTCAAAATAATAATAATGAAATTTTCAGTATTACAAATTCATATACTCAGAAAGTTTCAAGCTGGTAGGCTACCTGTTTGTGCACACATGCATATATGTGCATTTTATACAGACACACACACATATATGTATATATACACAGATATATACAAAGTGTGGGTTGGTTGGTTGAGTTTTTTTGTCTTGGTTGCTTTATTGCTGCATTAATGATGCCTTCATCTGCTTTTGGGTGTAAATCTTCTGGCAAGGTGGTATCCACATGAGAGCACACTTGTCCCCTTGTGTCAGAATTGTGGCAGTATCCTGCATTCATTTCATTGTAATGATGCATGAGATAAGACCTCATTTAAATTCCACATGTTTTTAGCCTCTTCATTCACGATGTAAGATAAACCCAGATGTTTTATTGCAACTTTCCTTTGGCATGCCAATATTCAGTATTCAGGTTATTTCAAAGCCCTAAATTGTCTCTGGAATGTTTGATTTTTCTTCTCCCTAGCCCTGCAGCTCCCAATCTAAATAAGCAGTTTAAAAATATTTTATTTATCTTTTTATCTTAATTGTATATTTCATTATGCCAAAGTCTGCTTTTTTAAAAAAGTACCTGTAGTCCTACTGTCTTCTTGCGTTGTTTCACTCTTTCCTGGAAGGCAATCCCTAATTTTTAGAAAAGCATACTGAGTCATGCATACATAAAATACCCTGATGTGGAGCTTCCTTTTTCTTGCTCCACAGCCATATACTGTCAAATCTCAGGTCAAACAGTCATCTAGTATTTGTGTACTGTTGTTGAACCTTGTTGTTGCTGTATGTTTGCTCAGTAAGACAAAGGCACTGTGCAAGAGGGTATTACATGTTAAACAGTGTTTAGTGAGCTGTAGTGACAAAATGTGCTGCAAAAATGGAACATAGAAAATGGTACTTAGCTGTAGTATGGACATACGCAATAAAATTCATCACTGTGAATTTAACTCGGTAATCAGAAACTATGATCTCAGTGTAGGGACTAAGTCATGTCTGACTACTTAGATAAGAATGCATTGAAATAAATGTCTGAAAAGTCTCTTTTGAGATTTCTTTTAAATTATTATTATAAGTATAGTAGAAAGAGTAACTTAATGCACATTCTGTGTAATTTAATCTTTTTTTATCTTCTTTCCTGGTCATTAAGTTATATCGAGTATATCTGAGTATATCAAGGCGGATCAAATTTTTCATATGATTTCTTCCTAAGATTTAAAAGTAAAAATGTATTTGAGAAGAAAATTATGGATTTCTTCCTTAATCAAGAACTAAAATTCATATTTATACTATATCAGATTGGAGGAATACACTCACTGGAATTGTAGATATTTACAGTACATAACATAAGAACATTAGGAGCAGAGTAGCACTATTTAGGTTGTCTACATGCATATTCTAAGCACTATGTACTAATGAATATAACTTAAAGCTCATTTAAATTCTATATTATACTGCTTTGCCATATACGTTGTACTAGTGTTCACTGTTAAAGATCACGAATATATGTTGTAACATTTGCTGTTAAATGATCTTCATGCCTTCTGGTGACGAGATTTTCCTTTTTTGTTTATGCAAATATTTATGTCAATGATGGAGTTAAGTATAGAAATGATAGGTTTGTGGTAGGTGCTTTTAAGGAACTTACCACAGTGCCTTTGCTAAACAGTTCTTCTGTGTTGCAGGACACTAGGGATCTCCAAAGTGGTAAAGGAGGATACAGTTCTATTAAGTGACGTGTCTTGTATGCTATACTGAATAGTGTTAACAGAAGATGTGTAAAACCTTAATATAGCCATTATTTGGCCTGTATATGGGTTTGTAAGAGTGTAAGGTGTTAAGCTGTTAGGTTTTTTAATATTGGTATATGGCTTTTGTAGTGAATTTATAAACATCTGAAACACCGTACACAGTTTTGTACCCCTTAAAGCAGGACAAGGTTGATAAACTGGAGCAGGTTTAGTGGAAGGTGGCCACTAAATGGTTGGGGGTTTGAGTGCTTGCTCAAAAGATGGAACCAGTCCCTTCTCAGTAACATTCAGTGAATGGACGAGAAGGAACAGACACAAACTGAAGTACAAGAAAATCCATTTAGACACAAGAAAACACTTTGTCTCTAAGTGTGATCAAACAGTGGAACAGGTTGCTCAGAGAGGTGGTGAAGTCTCCATCCTTGGAGGCATGCAAAATGTGATTGGGCCACCTGCAGCAGTCGGCAGCCTGCTCTGGCTGGCACTGCTTTGAGCAGTGAGTTGCCCTAGGCAGTCTCCAGAGGTGCTTTCTAGCCTCAAACATTCTGTGACTCTCCAGCTGTGGTGACGAAAGGAAACAGCAGTTGTCACATGCTCAGTGCAGACAAGTCTATTTCCATGCTGAGACTAGTATGATTCCACCCTCCACCCAGACAGAAGCTGAGGAGCGTGTTCATCAAGGACAAGACAGACAGTTAGAAGAGCAGTGGCTGTGTTTCTGGAATGTCAAAGTAACAACCGAATGTTCAAAGCTCATCTGTGTCATTTCCAGGGATCTCTGTGACTAAAATATTTTTTAAAGCTGACCTTACAGATCAGCAAAAGATGACCTTTATCATGACCCTAACTTCCCTTATCTACTTATCCTTTTTACTCTGGGCACATTGGAAGTATCGCACACTGTGTTCTGTATTCCTCTCTGAAAAATTCACTTTACTTTGAGAGGAGATGAGTCATTTCTTCTTTTCTTTCATCTACTAGCACCAGCATCTCTTTCTGTTTCTTTCATCCCTCAGAGTTGCCTTCTGCTTCTTATCCCACCCACCTCATTCGGTTATTTTCTAATCTGGGGGCCCTTCCCTCCTTCCTACATCCACCCCTGTTTTGCCATGTACCTCATTAGCGAACTCAGTCTTCATGGACATCTCCTCTGAGAACTGCTGTTATCATTCTTTCCTAGTTTTAAAAAAGGCTGGTGCTATTCCTGTGCTGGGGAATACTCTAAATCATGGATTTCCTTAGCAATCCTCATGGAAATATATTCAACTTCTTTACCTCCCACTCTGGGTGCACTCTAACAACCTTTGTTCTTGTGATTAGTAAGTAAAAATTTTTGGAAGAAATAACCTCAGCCTAGAGACACTGATCAAAACATGTTTTGCTTATATAAGTAAACTATGTTAAATGTTTAAACTGTCTTGGTCACTGTTTTGCTACTGCAGCTGTTATTGCCGAAGCTTTCCAAGACTTGTGTTATTTTTCCTGCCATTTTTTTTTCCTGATACTCACTTTCTCCTAGTCTTTCTGATGAAAGCAATACTCTTAACATTGTCTTAAAAAGCAATATATGGTTTTAGACTATTCTTACAGTAGATGGTGTCATAAATTATTAAACAATCATTATTTTTTGAATGAAAAATCTAAATTGTCCCTGCACAGTGCAGTTCAGATATTTGGGTTACAATTTTTTGTGAGCACATTATTAGAGGACTAAAACACCCGGGTACAGTTTCAGAGTTGAGCTATAGAATCTTGCATTAGATCTAAAAGTGCTGCCCAACTGCCAGTGCTCGCATCCAAAACACGCTTCTCCCAAATCTGCACAGCTGAACTTAATCCTGGAAGTTTGTCAGTTCCAGTGCTTAGAAGCTAACTCCTGAGTATGCTGGATTCTAGCAGCAAGCAGCTAGGTCATGCTAAGGGACTAAGCAGACACTGCTTCAGGTGTAAACTGTTTGGCCTCTTGTAAACACTCTTGGAGGACACCTACAAGATCAGCTGCAGTTCAGGCCTGGGCCCTCCTCTTTTGTCAGTGTCACAGCATTTGAGTCATTCACCCTATAAGGAACAAAAAATCAGCCTTATTTCCTTCTGATGGAATACATAACTCATCTGCCATATGTTCTTAAGATATTTTGAGACGGCCTGTTTTCAGTTCTTAGCTGGACTCTCCAAGTATAATTATATATTAATTTAAGGCCTAAGAGAAAGTGAGCAAACTTGGTTCTATAGTTTAGTTAGGGCAGTTGCCTGGGAGTGATGTATAGTCTGCTGAAGTAAGGCAAGTTATACAAGTTATATTAAAATACATAAATTGTGCATTGAGACAGTGGACTTTCAAAGGTAAAGGGACATGGACTGCACTTCTGCTTTATGCACCATCTCTTGTAGTGCTCTTTTTTTCTGTTTCTCATTGACCTAGATGGCCATTCATCCAGTTCTCAGTGGTTCACAATTTTCTACTTAGTGTCAACCGTTACAGTCAGTCCTTGCAAATCTAAAGTGTTAATCACACTCGATTTTCTTCTAGATGTTTGAAAACAGAATATTACAGTTGTTCTTCGGTAATACTTTAAAGTATATGTTGATTTAAAAAATGTTAAAGTAGATATGATTTCTTTTTTTTTTTTTTTTTTTTCCTTTTCCACTCCCCATCAAGTCTCAGAATCAAACCTATTCTGTATTGATAGTTTTGAGGAGTAGCGTGAGAGTTATTTATGCCCCCCCTGGGCAGTGGGGAATTCAACTGTTCATGCATAATTGCAGTTTCATTTTTGATCATTTCAATTTCTGGTACTTGTCCTGCTGTCCTACAAACACCATCATCTTGGGGTGCTTAAAAATTAGAGGATCCCTAGGGCTTATAGAGCTGACTGGGCAGTAAAAATCTTTTGTCACTTCCTGACCTGAATGTTTTCTCCATAAGTCTTTGTTCCACTAGAAAAAGAAGAAAAAATATTTAAAATTAATGGAATGCACTGGAGAGATGCTTCTTTGAAGTACAGAAAAAATAGGGGAAAAAAGACAGTTTTACAGTGGTCCCTTTCCACATAAGGAATCATACCCATCATACCCTGGACCTAAAAACCTAGTTCCCGTGTTCTGATTGGATAAAAAGTGCTTAAAACCTCATCTAATTATTAAACTAATTACATTTCTAATACATTTTGTTTTCACTTTTGAAATTGCATAGAGGTTTTATGTTTCTGAATAAACATAAATGAACAAAATATTATAATGAAGAAAAAATAAGGTATCAGTTTAGAAGAGGCTAGTCACTTATTGGTGCCCAAAGGAAAGTGTGTTAGTTTTTCTCAAAATTTGCTTCTAATGCTTGTTCCTTTAAAAAGAGAGACCTCATCCTTCCAGACGTATCATTTAATAAACCCATGACACTTTAATTTTGCTTGCTGAGCAGCCACAGGAGCTTGTGGATTCTTTACAGTGAAAGGATGGCTATCTCTTTGAAAAGGATCTACATAATTATTTACAAAAGAGGAAAATTACAATAAATTGCTTCATGGAAGTTGTTAAAATAATATCATTAGGAAGAATTTGTATAGACATGGAAGGAAAGAAGAAGGAAATTACAGAAATGAAGATGCACATCTAAATGTATTGCATTTTGAAACATTTCAATTTGCATGCAAATTGAATATTGAATTAAAAAGCTTTAGGAAAATTAAAGCGTGAGCTACTTTATAAATTAAGAGAATATGCAAAAAGATGAAACACATTTTGTACGTTTCTCTGCTGTTCCCCTTGGCATATATCTTGTGATCTTTACTACCACTCTTCTATTATACAAGTGCAGCACATAGGAATTCCAGCCACTCCAGCTGAGCAAGTCTGCTTCATGGGGGACCCAGCTTAAGTGCCTCTATGCAAATGCATGTGGCATGGGGAATAAACAAAAGGCGTTAGAAATGAGTGCACACCTGCAGGGCTGTCATCTTCTTGGCACCATGGACACATGGTGGGATGGCTTTATGACTGGAGTGTGGGGATGGAAGGATACAGGCTCTTTAGGAAGGAAGGCATGGGAGACAAGGCAGGGGTGCTGCCCTCTGTGTTAATGACCAGCTGGAGTGCATGGAGCTCCACCTGGGGATGGATGAGGAGCCAACCAGGAGTTTATGAGCCAGGATCAAAGGGAGGGCAAGGACAGATGACATTACAGGGGGTCTGCTGCAGGCCACCTGACCAGGAAGACCAAGCAGATGAGGCCCTCCATAGACA
>JAVJGJ010000037.1:48921809-48972398 GCA_035590215.1 Microhierax caerulescens | reverse complement strand
CGCTGCCTCTGCCGCTCCTGCCCCCTCAGGGGAGGCTCCTCACACTCGGCCCCTGCCCCAGCCTGGGGTCCCTCCCATGGGAGACAGTTCTCCACAGAGTTCTCCAAAATGAGCCCTTCCCATGGGCTATGGTTCTTAATGAACTGCTCCAGTGTGGGTTCTTCTCATGGGATCACAAGTCCTGCCAGCAAACCTGCTCCAGCATGGGCTCCTTTCTATCCATGAGTTCACAGGTCCTGCCAGGAACCTGCTCCAGTGTGGGCTTCCCACAAGGTCACAGCCCCCTTCAGGCATCCATCTGTTCTGGCATGGGGTCCTCCACAGGCTACAGATGGGATCTGCTCCACCATGGCCCTCCGTGGGCTGAGGGGCACAGCCTGCCTCGCCAGGGGCTTCACCACGGGCTGCCGGGGAACCTCTGCTCCGGGCCTGGGGCCCCCCCTACCCCCTCTCTGCACTGATCTCTGCAGAGTTTTTTTCTCTCACATATTCTCACTCCTCTCTCCAGCTGCAATTTATTGTGCAGGTTTTTTCCCCCTTGCTAAACACGCTGTCCCAGGGGTGCTACCACCATCGCTGATGGGCTCAACCTTGGCCAGTGGTGGCTCTATCTTGGAGCCAGCTGGTGCTGGGGACAGCTTCTAGCAGCTTCTCGCAGAAGTCACTCCTGTAACTTCCCTGCTACCA
This sequence comes from Microhierax caerulescens, assembly GCA_035590215.1. Taxonomy (NCBI): domain Eukaryota; kingdom Metazoa; phylum Chordata; class Aves; order Falconiformes; family Falconidae; genus Microhierax; species Microhierax caerulescens. Next base: position 48,971,711 of record JAVJGJ010000037.1, on the reverse strand, counting down.
AAACATTGACAGACAAACCCAATAGAGCAGTATGCTAGAAGCTGAAGGCCAAAGAAATTATCATGTCATCTCTTGGTATGGTCTGACGCTTTTTTGAGACATGGTAAATTCTAATCTATAAATTCAACAGTGATAACAGTCACTTACTGTAAGTATCTCTACTGGCAGATGCCTATGAATTTTTTCCTCCCAGACATACCTGTAGAGAACTGAAATTGCTTTGTCTGGAACCTAATATATACTGTTGTTAGGCAAAGATCAAATTCCTAAAGCATACTGTCTAGAGTTTTCTAATAGTTACCGTATTTCAAGAGCTTAGATGATCTCCACAAGCTGATTCTTCATAACTGGAAATAAACCATAATGGCCATCCGAAGGTGCAAATGCTGCTGCATCATATGACCAATACCCAGAATATTTTACTGAATTTAAAAAGAAGGGTTCATATGTTCATTTTCTGCAAGACAAAATCTACATCCCTGAAGCCAGTCATAATGCTTAACATCTTTTTTTCTTAAGAACTGATTTGCAGGATAAAAAATAAATAAATAAAAATTTGAAGCATTATCTTTCCAGTTTAGTTTAAGTAGACAATAAACTATCAATATCAAGCGAACATAAATTATATATTGTATTTGCAGATTCAGTTGCTCTTAGCATGTTCCACACGATTTATTACATTTATGAATAAAGATGGCTCATTTCCCCATCATTTTTCCCATTTTGTATTACAGCTTTTTCATAACCATTTTTATAAATATTCACCTCTAGGAAACAGATGCCAAACTGAGCTTTATGACCTTTTTCTTCTGTTATCTTTTCTTCTTTGAATTAGCAGGAAACATATTCCCATTCTGTCTAGATCCCCTCACCTTTTTTCTTTTTTTTTCTTTTTTCTAATAATAAGAAAAAATATCCATGTACATGAAAGGAGTCTGATCTTCCCAAAGATAAAGTAGTATCCCTCAAAGCCAATTTCTTAAATTAGGTTCTAATAGTATTTATAAGGGAAAGTTTGTTTCATAATGCAGTCTGACTTTACCATTTTTCCCAGTTCTTTCAGCACATTTTTTTTTCCCCAGAATTTATCCTATGGTGTCCTATCACATATCACTGCATCATGGAAATAAATACAACCATATTATCCCTAGTACCTTTTTATCCCTTTCTTTTTGCCTTGGGAACTGCAGAGTAGTTTAGTAGCTGATACTACAACTTAAATTTCATAAGTAGGCTGCTCTTACTCCACCATGAATTATGCTGTACAATGCAGAATCAGGTGTAAAATACATTGACATTCTGTCTACAAAATAAGATGAAAGAGTTTTGTAATGAGAAGCAATGCCCAGAGAGACCTGGAATGCACCTAACTGTCTAGCAATTGAAAGAAATTTGCTGTTGATGGTGTTGCAAAGGGCAATAGTAAAGAAAATTTTCTGTTGTAATATAAAAAATTAAACAAATGTTTATGTTACAATTGATATGATTCAAGCTTCTCTACAGTAGCTTAGTAACTTCTTTTATTTATTTATTCTTTCCTTGCAAGTAATTTTTTAGGTTTCATGTGTAAATCATACTGACTTGAGGCCTAATATTGTAGGAAGAGTATTTGAAGATTGCTAATGCAGTTGCTGGGAATAGACTGAATCACCCATAGAGGAAGCATCACACTGGAACAATATAGATTACACAGAACTGTGGAAACATGTCACTGAGATACTTAGGAAAGGAAACAATCACTGGCAAAATAGATATATTCTTAGATACTATTCATTTGGTTCCCAAACATTACGTCAAAAGTTAGGTGAGTTGTCTGATTAAGATGGAACTTACTGACAATTTCAGGAAGATGTAGAGGAAAGAACACTGGATTAAGAAACAGAAGATTTTTGCACCAGTAAAGATATGCTTATTTGGGAGGACAGCTAAAAAGCCAACCTTACATAAGGTTGAAAGAAGGGTAAAAGAAGATGTTCACTAACATGGTGTTCTTAACCATTTCTATTAATCTAGGATGCTGTTCTCTCTGTCCTGCCCTTACTTAATAGTGGATTTACAAGCTGCATTTTTGAGACTTTTCTTCTGGTATACTTTATAGTTCCAAATAATTTTACCATATTCTTACAGAATTTGGGGCTTAAATTCTTGTGTTCTCTTCAGTACTAGGTAAAATAAAATAAAGGCATAAATGTTGTTTTATCTCAAGGCCATCTGGTACAATATCTCTGTTGAACTCTTTCTTACTGTCATTTCATTCAAAGCAGTGTAGCAGATGGTGTGGAGCCATCTCATAAAGTACCTTAGTCTTCTTTTGTTTATAGGTATTCTAAAAAAAAATCTGTTTATAGATCATTGTTAACTAGCTATTTTGTAGGAAACCAGTAAAGTTAGGTGAGTAGAATTAACAATTAATGATATACATCCTGATGTCTTCACTTAGTTTCAAGGATAGAGTCATTACCAGGAGGGAATCCTCCTTGAAGTATTACCATAGTTTGGAATGACTTAAAAAGACCATTAAAGTTTCAGAGTTTTCTCCAATAATACATTACATTCACTTTAAGTTTCTGTTGTGTGAAATTATTACTTTTTTAGAAACAAACACCGTTCTTTGGTAAAATTGAATTTTATGTAGGTCTACCTGTCTCCTGTTATTTTTGTGTAAAAGTATCTGCAAATGAACACAGTGCCAGGAATGGCTGCTGAAGGAAGGAGTTGTAAAACACAATATGGAATATTGATTGCAAATTCTCCTTGAGGCTTTGTCCTCTGATGTTTTAATGAGAAAGTTATTCTGAAGTGTACGTGCTATGTAGCCCTTGGCACTTAAGTTCAATGGCCTGGTTAGGAAACCATGATCAATTAAGAAAGAGTGAGAGAAAACAAATTAAGTCACAGAGACATTCAGAGGTGCAAAAATAGTTGCTGGACTTACCTTTTTTTTTTTTTTTTCAGGAGGAACTCATCTTTCTTAATACAGGGTGATCTTCAGAAGGCAAGCCAGCTAGTGTCGGTGGCTGAAGGTAAGTATCATCAATCCTGCAGAAGGATTTCTGTTGGGGAAAGACAGAACTGGAAACAACACATGACAATCATATTTAGGCAAATTGACGTCAGCACAGATTTTGAATCAAGTATTTTTATTGCTTATGTGATATAATTGTGTGTACAGAATATGCAGGGTAAGAATTACAGGACTTATGGTTTCGTACTATTGAATTACAAATACAAAACCAGGAAAGAGCAGCTGAACTAAATGTTGGAATTCACTTCTAAATGAAGAAGCAAGTTCATCTCACTGTTTAGTCTGTTTTACTTAGAAATGTTTGTTACCTACAGCTGGGATTCAAATAAGTGTGATAAAGTTAGATTTTTTCCCAATTAATAATATTTTTTATAACTTTGTTTCTAAGGAAAGGACTTAGAATATGTTCTAGGAAGGAGAAAGATTTATAAATGTTTGCAGACAAAAAATCAAATTCTAGCAGGTAATTTAAGCTATAAGATTGAACACACTAATAAATTCTATCAAAAAGCTGTACACAACCTCATTTGTATTATTGTGCTGTAGCCTGAGCATGTAGAAATATGAGCCTTCAGAAAAATGGCACATTTCTGAGAATCAAACTCTGAGTTACTGTATTTGGGAATTTAATTATTTTTTTTTTATAATGTGCTTTTAAAGGTGTGGGTTTGTTCTTGGTTTTACTTTGGTTTTGGATATTTTGAGGTTTTTGTTGTTGTTGTTGTTTGTTTGTTGTTTTGGTGGTGATTTGTTTTGGTTTTGGTTTTTTTTTGAGAACATAGCACATAAGAGTGGAATTTTAAAGCTGTCTATTAGACTCCAAGAGATGACTTGTGAATATGAAAATAAAGTGGAGAACTAAGAGTGTCCTTGTAGCTTCTCTGTAAGCACTGGTCTCAGACACAAACGTTTCTGATAACTTACTTCATTTTGACATCGATGATAAAAATGCCAACAAACCCATGTGGTGGAGAAAAATACTGCCAAAACCCACAATAAAGGCATAACACATGAAAAGCGGGTCTTCTATTAAGTGTGCATTTCTTTGCATTCTTAGATCAAGCAAGCTCAGAAAAAAAATACAGGCTTTAGTAGCTGTAAGATGATAGTTTCTTTCATCATGCAAGCTCAGCTTGGAAGTTAGTTGGAATTCTGCTGTTGACTTCAAGTACAGACAGAATTTTCTCTACTCATTTACAACATAGAGAAGGAAAATAAAGGAGTGATTTTAAGGAAATTAGTCAAGTACTATCTAAGAAGATGACAAGGTCATAGGAGCCAGGAAGAGTGTCAGACTCATTTAAAGGAATTTAAACATGATGTAGACTCTATATTTGTGCCCATGTTTTCCTTTAGGAAAATAATTTGTATCTAGTAAGAAAGACAGTCTGCAGGATTTCGCTAGGAAAAAACCTTCTCACTTGTCTCAGAGACATTCATACTTGAAAACTGAGTCTAATACATGAAAATTGCTTAACTGTAGAAAGATTAGTTGTCCAGCAAACTCATAGTTATCTGCTTAGCAAATTTGTCATAGTAAAGATGCTGTTTTGGCATACAGCATGTGACTAAAGCACTCCTTCCACATGTTCCTTTTCTTTTGTCCTCATGTGACACTTCTTTCTTTTATTTACTTTTTCTACTTGTCACTTGTCATTCTGCTGTTCGTTGGCTTTTGCAGTACCCAGTTTTAGAGATAATTTATTAAAACTCTGATTTTTATACAGGCAGGATTCCTATACTCCACACAGAAGACATAAATTGCATATGATGACTAATGGTATGTCTATATAATCTTGCTATTTTGGAATACATTCCAGAATCCCATTATGGAAAAGGTAATGAAATTGACTGTGTAGAACAGGTTTTGTTAAAATGAACAAAAAAGCCAGTAAAGAATTTCTGTCCTATTTTAAGACCAGATTGTTTAAAGAATTCTGCTGTCCTCACTTTTAAATTACTGCAATAAGAACCGAATTAATTAGGACTTTGATTCCTGCATGATTACCACCCTGAAGTACTTCAAGAAATCCTTATGCATAGGTTTTTAAGCACAGTATATAAATGGTGATCCTGTTAGGCAGAAATGCTGAATGCTGCCTGGGTTTTAGCACTTTAGAATTTCCTTTTTTTTTTTTTTTGTAAATGTGTGACAGTGTTATAAAACATTCACTTCAAAGTGATAGAGCTTGCTATGCTAATCAGTCCTAAGTGTTCAGACTGACCAGACTACACTGTTTGCATACAGAGTATTAGTGATCTATGAATGTTGTCGTCAGTTGTATTTAAGAGATACTCAAGACAGCATATATTCAAAATTACATTACATTAGTAGATAGTAAGAAACTGGTTCCTGAAACGCAATTTTAAATCAGTAGATACAGTTTTGAGTATCAAAAAGAAGTTTTCCACAGACTTGAATTCTGATTTTTTATGAAGTTTGTATTATTTTTAAGGTATACCTTGATTTGAGAAAAGCCTTCCCCTGGGCTTATTCATTGCCTCATCTGATTATCCATGGGCCTTAAAACTTCCACTGAATAAAATACACTTATTTTCTATAATAATTTTCAATCTCAAAGGTTAAGAGTGTGAAAATAGCATCTTAATACATCCATTTTGGTAAATATATTTAAAGGGCTTCTTTGGTGATGCACGGTGTCTCCAATAATGGAATGTGTAGGTGGAAGACGATGAAATCCCCAATTATAGAAAAGGTCTCAAAAAAATCTTAAGATGGACAAAATTCCTTCTCTCTTAAATTTAGATTAGTACCATTTGTATTTTTCAGAACTTAATTGTTAATGATATAGATCAAGTGCATACCTACCTGTTGAAAACAGAAATTGTTGATTCTAAACTTGAGTCCTGCATTAACAGTCAACGCATTTTAAGGAAGAAACACAGAATCAAGTTAGAATTAAAGTTTATTCCCCTGCCTTCCATTCTTTCTTCCCTTTTGCTCCACAGGAAATATTGTCAACTGATTCTTATTTGTCACAGATTATCTATTGGGTTTTGGTGCTGTTGTATTTTTACATTGGAACCTGCAGCGAGAAATCATCCCAATCCTGTTTTCTGCCTGCCTGCTCTCATGGCTGTCCAGGATGAGGGATAGACCTGCAGAAAATGTTGTCCCTTTGCACTCTGCTTCTGATACAGATAGCAGGTGATGGTAGAGGCAGGGATTTACTCTTTTGCAGGCAGCCAGAAAGAGCCTTAATTCAATAAAAATATTCTAAATATATTTTAGAAACTTCTCCATTGATTATAACATCAATCTGCAGAGCTACAGAAAAACAGCACCTAATTTTTCCCTCAAAACCTGCTGCTGTTTTAGAAAAATAGTGCAACTGTTGACTGTCATTTCTTTGTGAAATGTCAAGGTAATTACTGCTTATGAGGAAAGAAAAGAATTTCACTCCAAATGTTTTCCTGGCTGTCCATCTTAAGCCAAAATGACCTCCTTTTATTGTTTATTTTTAATAAAAAGTACTCTTCTGATTACACAAGTCAGCTTGTGTAACAAATTGCATTAGGCTGCAATTTTTGGAAATAGTATTTCCTCACTGTACCATCCTGTTAGATGCTGCTGTTGTCAGGCTAACTCCTTATACATTTTCTCCTTTAGAACAAATCAGCCTTGGAAAGGAACGTGTGGTCTGAATCTGCTTTTTGGGGGACAAGCCAGCTAATGTTCAGATTTACACTTGCCAATCACTATGTAAACTCTGTCTGGATGTACACATTGTGTGCATTCAAATTGTTTCTGTTACGAGGAAGCAAAATGGGGTAGGTCTTAAGTATGAAAAAAGCTCCTGACTTTTCTCAGTGAGATCTTCACTTGAACGTTACACTTGGACTAGAATCACCATTGCCATAAATTAATCAGTTACTCCTCTTATTATAAACTGAGTTTATCCTTCAAAGTGTGTACTGAGATCCTACTATAAATTTCACTCCAAAAAGCTAATATATAAAAAGAGAAATTCTAACATCAAACTTCAATATGTTTTCATTCCTTAACCTTCCCAACAAAACCTATGCCAAAATATAAAGGACAGTGTTCCAGTTTGGTAAATTATTTCTTCTAGAAGTTAATCATGTAAAACACACTTACAATGTAAAACTACTTGTAAAGGGTATAATTTATAATTTTTTTTTACTCAGGTAATTGATCATTAGGTATGCAAGGCGACTGATGGGAAAAGGGGACTGCTTTTGTGAACTGAATTGCAGTTTCTTTTTTTGCTTACTCCTACCTTCATTCCTATCATAAAGCAAATGCAAAGGTATTTTTAGTACAAATATTGCTAGTCTTTTTATCTGGAGTACACTACAGGGACATACTCCTAGTATGTTTCTCCAATTCAAACTAATGTGGTTTGAGCGTGTAAAATATTCATTGTGCCTATATAGGCATTTCTCATTAGAGCTTCCTTTTCTGCCATGTGTAAACAGTACTTTAATATGATACATTTCTGTGTGGAGCTAATATGCTCTGCCAGTGCTGGTAGACTGCGTAGACTTTTTGATTTGTTTAAGTGTTTAGTTAGATTAAATTACATTTAAAATTATAGGAATAAAAATGCTGACATGTTCCCTCTTTGGCAGAGTGAGATGTACAGATGAAACCCTCCAGAGCAGCTATATTCCACAGAGGAGGAATACACATGTTAAAGACAGGAGGGAGTAAATATGCAAGGCTCTTTCAAAGAAATATCTATCTTCATCTGGTATTTACAATAGGTCTTACAATCTCCCTCTAGAAAATAATTATCCTGCATATATGCACGGTTGTAGGTTTGGTACTAGCATAGATTTGATTTGAGGTACTCATGAAGACACTGGCTTAGTGCCTGCTAAGAGTTCAGTTCTCCTCTCAGTTCAGTTCTTTGAGCTGATCTCCAAAATCAGGCTTATACGACATTTCTGGCCAGTTGCTTGGGTGGTCAAGTCAAGATCTTTGTCATGAGTAGAAAACATATTCTTCTGGAACAATTAACTTGTAAAGTTTAGCACAGGCTATGTGCTCTGAGGTTTTTCATTGAAGACTGTTCCTCCAAAGAAGAGCAGATGTATTGAACCTGTTTTAATTTAAGCCACGTGACTTATTCTAACATCTTACTTTCTGGATCAGGGTAAATAGAAAAGAAAGAAACTATTTTGCCATTTGTGTATGCTGGCCATGGATACTATAGAAGATCTTATCATGTATGGATGCACCACAGGACAAAACATCTAGGAAAACACTCTCACTTCCTTGAGCAGGTGTTTCATGCAAGAGAAGAAACAGGATAAATTAAAGAAGTTTAAAAAGTATTATCACCAAGGTAATAATAATTCTTCAATTCCAATTTACCTAAACCCAAATCGTTCGATGTGTAACATATTATGATTCAGAAAAGCTTAATTAGGATCAACTTTTTATATTACTCAGTATAAAAAGTAGTTATCAATATTTTGAAGTTCATGATAATTATAAGTCTTTAAAAAGCTTTTTGTTCCGGAATCAGATAAAATTGAGACTTAGGAATGACAGTGCAGACTCTTCTGTATGATACTGCCTTTCAGATATTTCAAAACCAAACAAACATAGCATTTATCTTCAGTCATTTTGACAGCAGGTACCTTTGAAAGTAAATAGAGAACTGAGGAATTGTTAGTCAGAATAGGTGATCACAGGGGAAAAGAAGAAAGTAACAGTGACAGATACGTGCTGGTATGTTACCAGGAATAAATGTGACCAGACTTGAATAAGTGCCAGGACTGTGGCTGCAATGAAGCACGATGCACAGGGAATATGTGAGAGGAAGAGGTTCATAATTTGCCTCTTAAGACCTTAAGTAAAATCAATCAAACAAACAACTTTAAAGAAGTTTTGGATGAGTTACCTATTAACTGCTTCTAGTTAACAAATGAAGCAACAGCATAATTTCAGTCCTTGTAGATGTGGTACAGATAATCCAAGCAGCAAAACATACATGATATTGCCTCAATAGAAATTTCCCTTTGAGCATATATGCACGGCTACATATAAAGCAGCCTGATTATGTATAAGAAGAATAAAATAGTAAGTAGTATAATCACATCTGCAGGAAATGTAAATGTGATATTTGGAGGGATGGACTACGCAAAGTGCAGAGAACAGCACATCTTTGGAGTCTACCTTGTACGCATTTGTATAACAGCATGATCAGCGTTCAGCTAATGGAATATTGTACACCAAGAATTATCAAAACTTTCATGTTACAGTTGCTCACATATATGCATGAAATAAATTTTTGCAAGCATATTATGCTGTGAGTATATAAAACTTCTGTTATATTACTTATATTACTTTGCTCATACTTATGTTCCATCTTACTGTTGAAACCAAGCAGACAGTAATGTGTTGTGCACGTTAGCAACCTATGGTCATCAAATAAATCACTGAGAAGCCTAGCTTTCCCACATCATGAATGCACAGCTTCCAAACTGTCTATAGTATCTTGGTGACCTGCAGCATTGTGGTGCCTTGTATCATCACGCCATATAACAGTCCCTTTCCTGAAGTATTGATAACAGTGGGGTTCTGGTTCATAGAAATATTTCTAACCATGGTTGCATTAGTGTCCTTAAAAATTATCCCTATTTCTGGGATTGAACTGTATGCCAGAATCTTCTTTGAAAGATCCCAACTAAAAGTACCACTCCTTCAAGTCTGAAACCAGCCAGTGTTAGTACTTGCAACTAATAGTGAGTGAAATAATATGTGAATCAGAGCATCTTTGGAATCTGTATGAATTCATGTTCCTGTGCATATTCTGACCATTGTTTTGTCGTGAAATTGTTATTTGATTTAACTGCAAGAATCAGAGCATTGATGTAACACACCTAGAATTATGTAATAATTGTGAACATACAAGTGGTGGTTTATGCAGTCTGGGAGGCATCTAGAATATCTAATTTATTTTTCTCAGAGAGATGTGTACTGACAGTACTGTATAGCAGCTCCATTCAAAAGGCTATGATTTATCACACTGAGACTTGTAAATGGAAACAACCAGCTGTAGGGCAGTGAGCAGCAGGAAAAAAACCCAAACAACTCCCAGGAGAATAAAAAGCCATGTCATGGTATTTGTTTCAGTAAATGTTAATATCCATTCTGTAATATTTTAATCTTCATTCTGTGATATATGCTAGTATGTGTAACTAGATCTAGATTTTTCATGATTTTGAAATTGCTGAAACCTTATATAAATTATTATTGCATTCTAAAAAGATATATACCTTCCCAGATGCTTCAGTGTATTAATTTGCATTTATGCACAACAGAAAGTTTATCCTGCAAATTAATGAAAAAATGTCAGTTAAATAGGTGCAGATTATGGCTCATGAACCTCCTAGAATAATGATTCTCTGAAGCTGAAAGGGTGTTTTTAGGGACGCAACATGCCCATTGTAAGATTTCTTAGGGACAGGAGAAGCAAATTCTCTGCCCAGTTTCCATTTTGGTCAATATCCCCTGGGTTTTTTTCCTCAAAGAGCAGTAGAATAGATCCTTTATGGCAGCCCTGTGGGTGTGTCTGCATTGCATCAGAAATGCACTTCTGAAGTGAAACTCCTGATACCAATTATCGAAGCTTACTGTGCTTTGGTTTCTGTGAGTGTGGCAAAAGCACAAAAGAACACACAAACCGGATTTCATTTGGATGAAACTCAACTGCAAACTACATTCCAACTATTAGAGGTTGTTCAGTTCATTAGTTTTGGACTAGTTCAGTGCTAGTCTTTAGTAGAAACATTTGAAGCACATTTAATGCAATTACCATATTCCCAGCACAACTGTTTCATGCTGCAGACGTGCTCCTGGCCAATATTTGCCCATGCAGATGTAGTCATATGATGCCTAGATTTCTACTTGTATTAAGTGCCTAAATCATCTATAATATAGTTAAGCTTGAACCAAATGGAGCACCTCATTCCTTGCATCTGGAATACTCAGTTATTTCATGTGAGAAAACACAGGAATGTAAGGTTATAATGCCAAAGGGCACAAAATATGAAGACATGTTTTGATTTTATTGATTTCATGTGTAAAAATAAATCAGAATTGTTAATCTTTTTAAAGCACAATTTCTAGTTCAGCAGTATACAAAATAAAAAACGATAACTACTCAACCCACATCCCTCAAAAAAAAAACCCAACAAAAAAAACCCCACACAAAAGAATAAAGCAAAGTTGACCTGCAAAGGAAAGCCATCTAAGTTTGTGAGCTCTCTTGTTTTACCACAATGTAGTCAGGGAGTGCAGGGGGAGAGGACATGGTGAGTTATATTTGTTGCTTAAATCTGGTGGTTTACCTTAAAATCTGCAAAAGGAAAAAGTGTTATCTCTGCTTTTTCTGTAAGCCTCTCAGAACAGGTCTGCGGATCTTTGTGTCCATAGGTGGAAGGGCCAGGTACTGAATATCAGAGGGAAATGTCTTTCCCTTTACAACTGGGCCAGTATTCAGATTAAGTAGCATTAACAAAACCAAACAAAATATAAGGTTTAAATAGTCACATTAGCATTATCGCTCAACATTCTGCTCTCACTGCTTCACTACAAGGATATGCACTTCAAGAGAATGAACTTCATCATGTTTGAAGTGGTTTAGTTTGGAAGGGCTGAATCTTCCCTTTGCTACTCTACCAGTTGTCCAAGCTTCCAAGAAAGACTAGAAAGATAATTTTACTATGGTAAAACAAGAGGAAAAACCCAACACATAATTTAGGTAGGCCTTAAGTTTCAGAGGCATGTAAAGGTAGTGGAATGCAATTCTGGGCCTCTCTCTAATTCCAGTTGAAGATTAAAAATCTTTTTTAGACAACTGATTCATGAACCTTTACAACTGTGAGGTTTTCTTTCTGTGTGCAACAAAATAAGATTGGTGCTTGAATAACAGAAATAATGTTGGATGCATCTGTTGAGAAAGAGGGAAGATAAACCTTCTGAAAAACAAAAAAAAGGACTTAGTCTCTTAAGTATTTCAAATAGTCGATGTTCCTTCTGTCTATGATTATGAAAAGACCCCAGTACTCTGTTCTCCGGTTATATCTTGTATGATAGAAAACTACATAATAAAACCATACACTTACTGGGTTTTATTAAAAAATCCACTGAATTATAAATTATAGAAATGGCTGAGACTTCGAGTTCAAAGTGATGAATGAGGCAGTCTGCACAGGCAATTACATTTTAACACCTTGAACTAAAAGGATGCTGACCTAACCACAGGTTAGGAAGATGTAACTAAAGAAAGGGCTACTTAGCTCCTACTTAGAGAATGGCACGGACCCCAGCTCAGGCTTCTTTTCATTCCATCTCTGCCTCTTGATGTAAGTGTATAATGTAGGTAGGTGTGAAGCCTCCCTCCATTGCACAGCCACTTTATGCCAGTGGGTTTTTTTCACACTGTTATAAATATTTTGTAGTAGTAGGTTTGAGATATGCCAGAAAGAATAAGGACAGAACCGAGGACATTTTTCAAATTTAAACAACACTTTTTTAAACTTTTTTTTTTTTTAAGATTGCCATTGCCCACTGATATATCAGCACATTTCTAATTGGTTGCCAGATTTACCAATATTTTACTTCAAAATGCCCTAATTCAGTTGCAGCATTGGCCATTTAATTTTATGGAAAACCTGTTCGAACTCCACTCTACATTTGTTATCTAATTGTGTGGCTAGGAACAGTAACTGTAGCTTGATCTAACCTGTATCGCTTCAGGTACTTCAACAATAAAATGATTGTGACTGCCTTAATCAACATTTTTTTTAAAAAAAAGATCGCCTGTCAGTCCAAATGTTTCAAAAATAGTTCCGCTTCTGTCCTTTTCCTTTGGGAAGGCAAAGAGTCTCTAGAAAGGTCTTTTAAAGTTATTAAGGTTATTAAGGCACGCTGAACAAAACATGACAAAACCTAGTCTTGTTAGCACACAAGAAAACTCAACATGCATCAGTAGTCTCTGTAGAAATAACTCTAAAAGTTCCACACAGATAATGAAACTTTACCATCCAACTGTACATCAAGTTGAAAACCAGCATTCTGTTCTCTTTCACTCCACGTTCTGTGTAACTGCTTTGTGTTTGCCTGTCATCAAGGATGTAACCTCTTGCAGCTGTCTTCAGGTTCCACCCAGCTTTCATTTGCTCAGCTATAAATTCAACCAAGCTTCTAAGCTCTTCTCTATCTGATACCTCTGTACTTTTCTTGAGTTAGAACTATTAATTCATTAAGTTAGAAATGTTTCCTCTATAACAAAGTTTGCCAGTGGGATATGAGTTACTTCTTCTATTTATATCAAAAACCAACCAAAGAAAAAAAAAAAAAAAAAGAAACAAGCCATAGAAGAAATAGAAGCATGCCCAAAGGGATGCAGGGAAGCTGGTGTTTACGTGCTATGTGAAATAATCCAGAAATGTGAAGTGCTCTCATGTAGTTTCCACTTGGTTACTCTCTTTCTTGCATCGATACCATTCTTCTATGGAGTAGTCCTGCCTGTGTTCTATTAGTAAAGCATATGTTCCTATTCTCAATAGAAGTGCAAATCTTTAGCTTCATGGCTATGTTGCTTTTTCATTTCTCTGGTCGATTTTGGGGATATCATTTTTAACACTTCCTTTTCTTTCCTTCATTTTCTTTGATACTTATTTGTTTCTACTAGATTTTAACATGTTTAAAGTGGTTTACGTTACTTCTACTTATATGTAAAAGTAATTTAGCTTTAAAATAACTTAAACAGCCTATAAAGAATAATGCAGTGAAATATCTAATGCTGGGAACATTCTGCTCATACAAATGTTTACATCCAGATTGTACAAAGTGTTTCAGAAAAAAAGACATGATAAAATGTCACTTTGCTGTCTAGAGCATTGAGGTTCTACAAACTATTTTCTCTGAAGAAGGAGGTATTGTCCCTTAACTTTGCTCTAGGAAAAAACTCATTTCCTTAGAATTTTTCCTAACATGATAAGCTACAGTTACAAATTTTGTATTGCTCTCACTATGCTGAACTGCATTTTCCATGAAATTTCATTGTCTTCTTTTGCTAAGCTGTCATAATGCATCACGGGAATCATTCTGTCAGATTCCATCATGGTTCGTGTAGTCTAAGATTAGTCTGTAAAGAGGAATTCTATGTATCTAAACTACATATTTTCAGGTTCGGGATACTGGAGATTTTACAGATTTAAATATTTTTATTTATATATATATATACAATTTGATATTTTATGGGTTAAATTAGATTTTAAAGTTTATAATTTTAAAAGAGAGATTCTTCAGGTATCATCTCAGTTTGTTGAGAAAGTCAATATAAAAATTAATTTCCCACCCCCAAAGTGGTGAGGTGTTTACCTTCTTTTATGATATTGACAGTGAGTGTCTAAACAGAACAGAACTGAGTCATTTTACTGTTTTTATTATTTTTTGTATGTACTATTTTCCAGTGAGAAGTTCCAGCTCATACTACAAAGAGATAGGGATAGTTTAATACCAGGGTCTTCAGATAGGTGGAGAATTATATATGCTTTATCAGATTGTAAACAGAACATTTTATTACTTTGTTCTATTTATAGATATTACTTCAATATGTTATATAAAGATTAAATAATGGAAAAAGAATGAGAACTGTTGGAAATTTGGTTATAAGGCACGAAATTAGTCTTTTATGCCTGCTTTGAGTATGCTGGTTACCCATTCCTGAAATAGGGCCACAGAGCAGGAGATAAAAAACACTGGCTTTTACTACCATGCAGAATACTTCGCTCCTTCTAATCCAAACTCTTCCTTCTCTGGAAAGAATTGCAACCTGTTTCTGGATTGTTGCATGGGTTTGGCCCATTTTTTCATAAATACTCTTCAGTAAGTCTTAGCTTCTCTCTCCCCCTTACTGCCCAGTTGCTCTTCTTGGCAGTAGCTTATGTATCCATAACCTTATTCTGAAATAACCTCTCCTGTTGTTGGAACATTTGTGCAACTTTCTATGAATAATAAAGCTTTCCTGTAATTTCTAGAGGGTTTGTTCTTATATTCCTACAGACCATGAAAGAGATTTCATTTTAATTCTGCTGATTAGTACTGAATGACAGAACGGAAGTCTCTAATTAAACTTTGCTTTGGATTTACATCTGAAGTTCTACCACAAATAGCCCTACCCTGTTATAGGGTACCTGAACCTTCAGCGTTGGGGGAATGTCAAGGGTGGCCAGATACGATGCTGACCACATTGTTCTTATTGTGTGCTGCCAACTGGAGAAACTGTTGTGACAACTGTGTTAGTTCAGTGTACCCATGTGACACTGGAACACATTAACTATTACAATTATTTTTTGTATTTTTTTGGTGCACCTCAGAGCTCTGTTAACTGTTGAGAAGATTAAATACAAAGCTTGCAGTTATGTCCTTGGTTGAGGAATGAGCACGAGAAATGCCACGCCACACACCTCTGAGTTTATTTGGCTCCTGTTCATGTAGAATCTTAAATACTGAGGAAAGAATTTACCAATTCTGTGATGGCTGCTGTTTTGGCTAACGTAGAGGTGAGAAAGCTAGGAATTGCCTGAGGTAAATCACAGGCCTGTTGCTGGAAAGCAACCTTTCATTTTGTGGTCAGATGACTCAACAGCAGTAAAAGAGTCTTTAGCCTGTCCTTTGCCATTAGCACTGGCTGATGAAATACTGGTTTGCAGCCTCCTGAAGAACGGGTTCTGAAGATCTTTATGCTGACCTTATGAACTGTCACAGCTTTAGGCTATTTGTGGAGGAGGCCCATGGGGAAACATAGGATATACACAGGCTGCTGAGTTGCTTGTATGTATCTCATGAAAAGAGAAAGCCTGTAATGCACCAAGGGACAACATACTTAAATCCTGGGCAAAATTTTAATAGCACAAGTCATCAGTGAGGAATAACCTGAACAACAGGTCATCTTAACTGGAATTAAGAACCTGTGATTCAACTATAAGGGTCATGACAGTTGCTTTCTCTGTGGCTTATGCAACGATTTGGCTACAGAAGAATCCGTGATGTGTAGATTATACTGGCAATAACTTCCAGCATACTTTTCCTTATATTTTCCACATATTTCCTCATATTTACCATGTATTTTCCCGAATCAGGAAGCTGAGTCAGTCACAGAAAGTGAGGCAAGTGAGCAAGATTACTCAGAAAAATAGCAGCTTGTTAAAGGTAGCACAAATTAAGTGTGAGAGACAAACACATGCAAAAAAGCATAGTGCAGTAAGAGGAGCTTGAGATATGGACAACAGTTCATGAAATGGACATGAATATATTTAAATTATGAATAAGAGGAAAATAAAGTATACTGTGAGTAAGGCTGCAGGATAAACTTCCAATGGGAAGTGCACAGGACAAACAGCCTAAGTAATTTTAAGATAAAAATTGATACACTGTGAACAAGTTGCATATGACAATGCTGCAAAAAAAGATAAACACAAAGTTCTTTTCTAGGTATGTGTGTATCAAATAGAATAATCTTTCTCTTAATCTTGGCACCAGGAGCTGGGCTTCTGACTCTTAGTTTAGAGCCATTTCCATTAGTGTCAAGTGTATTGCTATTAAGTTATGCTGTAGAAACCATCGTTAGCTTCTTCTGTTTTGTTGTTTAGGGGTGTGGGGTGTCTGTTAATAAAATGTGATTAGAGTTGCATCAGATCAAAGGAAAAAAAAAAGGAAAACAAAAAAGAAGTTCATCACAACTTCTAATAAACAACTGGAAAACTGGAAAAGTAATATAATAAAAACAGTGGAAAAATAAAACCACCTAGTCTCACTGTACACTCACAAAATTTCCATAAATTTAAGCAGAAACAGATTGAGACATTTGGATTTCTAAAAGTGCTGTACATCAGTATACCTACAAGCTATTTTGAATTGCTGACAGGAATATTATCATTTATTATCTTCCAGTTTATAATTGATGAACTAAATGGGTATACTACATTAACCTAAGAGAGAGTACATTGATTGTGGAGATTTAGGACAATTACAAGGTGTTTAAAACATTAGAAACATTGAAGCTTTTGTTATAAGAGCAGAATTGTGACAACATATGCCAGCTCACAGCTGCAAAATTACTTTTTAATGTAAATTAGCGTTAAATAGATTCTATTGTGAAAGAGAAAAGCCTGAGGAAAGAAAACAACTTAGCAATAGAAGGCTGTGTCTTTTTTCTTACTTCTCAATGTATGTTAAGAATTTAGAATAACCTAAAAACTTGCAGCTTACAAACTAAGTTTACATCTGTTGAGAAAATCTAATTGAAAACCATGTTCCGTGATTTTATAAAATAGTTACACGGCTTACCTTTTCTTGTAATTTCTTTGCAATCTGGCTTGTGTCTTATGGCAGACTTGTGTGGTTTTTTAAGCAAACTGCAAGAGTTGTGCTGTTATTTTTCAGTGCAGAGTTCAGGTTGTTCATTGGCAGGGTGAAGTAATGGATTACTAATTAATTCTTTTCTGTATAAAATATTCAGGTTGGGTTATGTCTATTCCAGTATGTACTGTGTAGAAGATCTGTTGATGGAATTATTTTCTGTTGGATTCTTTCTTTCTGAATTATGCATGAAAGTGCATGCATGCTCAAAGAAAAGCTGTATTTTCTCTCACTGATAAAACTATGCGCTAAATACTGGATTCAGGGCTGGCTTCACTCTATGCTGGACAAACTATTTTCTAGGAGTTCAGAAAACAGTTTGTGTTTCCCACGGAATGTTCAGCAGGTCCTATGAAGTCTGTCGTTCCCCCGTAACTTAAACCAGGAGGAATGAAGAGAAAAAATGGCAGGGAGAAAGCCAGGAATTTTGACCCATATTAAAGGACATTCACAAAATGCAATAATTTTGGTTACATAGAACTTTCTTGTAAGGACCTTGGGAGAAAAGACTTGTCATTTGAAAGAAATAACTGCCATATGGATAAGTCAGGATCAGTGGACATCCATTGACAAGACGGTGGGTTTTTTTGGGGGGAGGTTGTTTTTTGTTTGTTTTTTTTTAATCTTATCTTACACTCAGGACAGGGACATTTAAGAATATAGTGATTATATTCTATATAGGTATTCAGCAGGAAAGTTTAATAGGGAAGGCAGGCATCAGAAATACACCTGAGACAAATAATAGCTACTTATTGTAAGCCCAGCCTGGTGATCTGTTTACAAGTGCCGTGGGTCCCAAAGTGACACTGGAAGAAGCAACATTGTCAAATGACTCAGTGACTATTCTGAAGTGCAATAATTTTTTTATATGTTTAAACAAGGCTCAATATGATTGAATTGTAAACATTTTAATTTATAACTTGTATCACAAAAAAAAGTGCTGGTTTGTTTGGATTAGATTGTTTGGGGGAATGCCACGAAACACCACTTGGAATTATTTTCTTACTTATGATGCATACACTCTGTCCTGTAGAGGAACAAAGCTGGGTTAATTATCATTGATAACATACAGCTGTGGGCTGGGTTGGCTGATGTAGATAAGGTGCAGCTGTGGCTGGTTCTGTGAAGGGTTTGAGAGTCAGTGAAGAGGGAGTAGCCAAGGAAGAAGCAGAAGATGAGAGAGGAAGAAGTAAGAGGAGGGAGTATGCTCTGAGTGAGGAGGTGAGATGAGGAGAAGGTAGCAGAGGGACTGGCATGAAGAGTGTGCCAGTATGAGATGGTAAAAGACCTTGTTACAGCCTGATAGTTTGGAGAGTGCTGTGACACTGTCCTTTGTGTCTATTTAAAGAGACTATGATGTTTAAACAGAACAGTTTACAAATATCTGTTGTACACTTATTGATCATGCTTGAAATATAAAGCCAGATTTGGGTCTTTGCAAGTAAACTGCTTACAGTGTTCCTTATGTAAGCATCTTTAACAGTGACTGTTCTGTCCATTAGGAACAATAATGAATTGCAATATTCTGATGGGAAAAGACTCTCTGGCTCTGTCCTCTACCTGTACTGTTGAGTGTGCTTGTTTCTGGCTTCTGTCAATACAGGCATTAGGCAGACCAGATCACCTCCATTTGTTTATGTTTCATTACCATATAGGTATTACCACCTTCAGCTGCACCACTTGCTTCTGTGCTGTGAGACTGACACCTGGATTTAAAAGGCTGTCTCTGATTTTTTATTTTCATAGCAAATTATATCTCTCTAGAAACCATATTATTCTTATTGTTTGTTAGTTTGTCCACCCTTTATGGCTCTAAGATGATGTTTTAGAAGCTGTGACATGGGATTCTCCTGGAACTGCAAGTACCTGACATCTGTCTCTTAATACTAAGTGGGCCATGATTTCATTAGCTAAGCCTCTCCTGACTCTAAGCCGTTTGTGCTGGTGATGTGTGAAGTTTTGCTGGGTACTTTTGCCTTCTGGGACATGGAAAACTAGTGAGCTCAGGAACTGAGAGATCTAAAGTAGATTGTGTAAACAGGATGGAGGCTATAACTAATGCCAAAATATAATCGCTACAGGCACATAGATTTAGTTCTTTATGATAAAACTGTACTGTTCATAGAAATTTTGGAGTACCCAGTTATACTAGGAAATCACAAATCACCCTTATTGCTATAGGTCACACAGCTTTACTTTCACCAGTTGGTTCTTGGGAAAGAAAATATACTTGTCATTGTACCTTGTGTGGATGCTGAAGGCTGAAGATCATGTAAAAACTCCAAATAGGTGCATTCACATGAATCTGGTTTACTTGCAAGTGCGTTGGAAATTAGAGGCAAGTTTTTCACAGGACATGGTCAGGTTTTCAAAGGAACATACATCGGCAAAAATACAAGCTCAAGGAAGAGAAAGTGTTATTAAATATGGCATGTGTGCATGCATCTTAGCTGTGCAGGATTGTGTGAGGTAGTAACTAACTGCAAATGCTTGTGTTCCTTCCTTGACTATGCTTGATGATAGAACCACGCATATTAATTTTTGTATTGTTTATGTATTTAGTTAAAAAATAAATAGAATGCTTGGGAGGACAGAACTGTTCTGGTTTTATGAGTATCATTCCTGGTTTATACTCTGGTCTACATATAGGATATAGATTTTCTTGATTTGTACATTGTTTTGCCAGGTACCATTTCTGAGTAGTTCTGTCCTTGTGATTCCTGACCCCGCTTTTGATAATTTCACAAACCTTCTTGCACAAACATGTCTATGTAGTTCCATGCAAGAAATAAAACAGCAAGCAGAATTTCCTGCAAAACCAGCAGCTGATTAAACTAATAAGCATAATGAGAAAAAGAATTAATATTGTGTATTCAGAAGAGCTGTTTATTAATGATTGTTGAAAATTTTCATGCTTTTGTGTTTCTGTGATTTTTGAATGTATTTGGAGACATCAGCTGAAAAAGTTAACTAGAGAGGGATAAACAGTTTCCACTCCTTAAAATAACCATTAATCTAATAACATTTTTTTTTCCTGTGGTGCTCCACTTTTTTTTTTTTTTTCCCCTTCCTCTTCCACTGCATGCATCACATGTTCTACATGATTACTTTACAGATGAAAACAACACGTAGAACATGATGACCATAAAAATAAAAACAGTTGCATTTGAAGTGGGAATTACATTTTGGTTCAAAAGCAATTATAGAACTCTAGTTTAGCTTGGTCTGTAATAAACAGTTGATTCTTACAGAAGGTGAACAGAAGAGCCCCTTACAAAGGTGTGAATAGCAACTCCACCTTACCATGATGCTTCAAGCTATAAAGACAATGGCAAAATGAACATGTGATTTTATTATCAAAAATCTCAGAATAAGTATATGATGAACTGGGTCTACAGCTACTACAGAGAAGAAGAGCTGTGGTTAAATGAGGTTTGATCAGATTCTGAGTTGTTACCATAGGAGTGTCTGAATTCTCATGGGGCTTCCTTTGCTCTGGTGTTCTTCAGTTCTGTTAGATCAGGACTCCCTTTCGATTCAATTTTTCACTGTTATCTATCCCTAGAATTCACTTTTCTGAGGTTTGTAGGTGTTCTGCAGAGCTCATTGAGTCAGGGTTTTTATCACCTCATGTTATCACATCTCCTGCACACAGCCAACAGCCACTTAATGTTTCCTCTTACTTGTTGCAGACTTCAGACCATTTCAGTGTGGGGTTTTTGATCCCCACTGAGTTTGATCAAATGCAAGTATCTAATCCTTTATTGCAAGGTCAACTTTTCTTTTTTATTTAATTTCTTTGTCTTTTTTTGGCAGTTTTCCTGACTGGTTTTTGAGGGGATCTGAATAACAATTCCTCCCACTGATTGTGTAAAACAGATTGCAACTGGTGATGGGCTGCAAAAGATTTTAGGAAACAACTGTCTTCATTTTAGCCTTGGGGTACTGCTACATAAGTTGTTTGATCCATTTTGGAGGATAACTGGAGGATAGTTTGTTGACCAATCCAACATATAGCTGATACAGTTCTTCATTCTCTTGATAAAACTGTGGTGTGAAAACATGTCCACCAGATGTTCCTCCCTCGAGCTGCCTGCTATGAATATTCCTGTCACTTGACAAAGCAGCAGTTAGTTATATATTTGGAGCCTAGGGCAGTGCAGAGTGAAATGAACAGGTAAAATAATATAAAGTACTCTGTGTATTACAAACTGAATGGCTGGATGTCCACAGGAGCCTTGTTACTTCCAGTAATGTTTCAGAACAATCTACAGAATCATAAAGTTGTGAAAACTGTAATGTAATCTGAAGAAATTCAATAAACAAATATAAGGAAATACTAAACCAAGTTCAGAAAAAGTGTCTATGATATTGATACTGGAAAGGAGCCAGCAAAGGGCCATGAAGATGATAAAGGGACTGGAGCACATTTCCTATGAGCAGAGGCTGAGGGGACTGGGACAGCTTAGCTTAGAGACGAGACGGCTCAGGAAGAATCTCATCAATGTGTACAAATGCCTGAACAGAGGTTGCAAAGAAGGCACAGCTGGACTCTTTTCAGTGGTGTCCAGTGACAGGATAAGAGACAACAGGCACAGTGAGAAACAGGAGGGTGCCCCTGAGCATTTCTGTTGCCCAGAGAAGCTGTGGGTGCCCCATCCCTGGAAGTGTTCCAGGCCAGGCTGGATGGGGATCTGAGCAACCTGGTCTAGTGGGAGGCGTCCCTGCCCATGGCAAGGGTTTGCAACTAGATATCTTTAAGGTCCCTTACAACCTAAACCATTCTATGGTTCTGTTATTCTATGATCAGGAAATATTATTTTACTGTGTCACTGAACGCTGGCACCAGTTTCCTAGAGAAGTTGTGGAAGCTTCCTCCTTGGAGATGTTCAAAAGCTGTCTGGACGTGGTCCTGGACAAGTGGTGCTAGGTAGCCCTGCCTGAGAAGGGGGGTTGAACCATACGACCTCCAGAGGTCCCTTCCAGCCTGAGCCATTCTGTATTTTTTTTTTATTTTACTTTTAAATTATATTTTTCATGAATTGTTTCTTCAGTATCAATATGCATGCCTTGACAATATCTGTGAACTCCTATTCTGCCTTTTTTTTGTGAACCTTAGCAGATGACAGACATTGATTTATCTAGCTCACAATTCTTTTTAGAATTTTTTTAATTACCTTGAAAAGGAGCTGAAACAGCAGAAGGTAGAAACTGAGGGACTTACACACCAGTATGCAGTATATTTGTTAGATCTCTGTGACATGCCCTGACCTTCTGTCTGTGCTGCAACCACAAAGGGATGATATATTGTCCTGACTGCTCTTCCTTTCAAGCTAGCAACTTAAGAGGCTGACATTCTCTTCTTCAGTCTGTTGAACTTTATAAGGTACAGACCAGTACAAATATAGCTATTTTAGACGAAGAGTTATTTTTAAAGCATTAATTTTTATGTAACTTTTTTATAGTGTTAAGGTGCTAGAGGGAGACCACCACAGTCTTCGTTTCCCTTCTCCCAGTGTGGGAGATATAAATAGAATTTCTGACTTGTTTTCATGGCAGCTTTAGGTTGTATCTCCAAACAATCCTTTCATTTAGTCATTTGTTATTTTTTTTCCCCAGCACAGCTTAAAGGGGAACCCTTACACTTCTTTCATCTCCATGTACATCTGATGAGAGGTGGAGTATTTTTATTTCAGGCAGATGTTGTTTTTCTGTCATTACACAAAATCACTTACCTCCCAAAATCTGTTGACAAGATCACTTTTCTTAGCTAATTGTCTATTTTCAATATCAGTACTGGTAACTATATGGTCTACAATATGTTTGAAGTCATGGCCCTTGCAGAAGATGTCACTGGATGCATCTAATGAAAAGGCTGCAGCAAGCACATTCTTTGACATCTTGTCCCTAATTGACTAGTAGTCTTTAGAGCAGGCAAAGGCAGGCTCTACAAATGAGGCAGCAGTGACTGACGTTTATGTGGCTGCTGCTGAGGCTGCAGAGATTCTCCTCAATGAACATCTTGCTTTCTGATCTTTCTGTATTTTTAGGGAAGATATTCCTTTCAGATGGAATGAAAATGTCTTTGGCACATGAAGTTAAGGGTTTCTCTCTCACGTAACTGCACTTATGTTTCTTCATTCTTTGCAATGAGCAAAACTGTAGACAGCTGTGGAGTCTTTCAGATTTTACTAGTGTCTCTTGCTCTTTTTGCAAGGTCCTAAGCAACTGCTGCTTTTTATCTGAGAGGCTTCACAGAACTTCCACAAAATGTTGGTTCTTTCCAGGGGTGGCTTTGACTTCTCCTGGCAAAATGACTATAGTAAAATGTAGCAGTATTTGAACTCTGCTGTACTGAAGGTGTGAGGAAAATCAATGTGTAGTTTATAAAAGTAAGGCTGTTGTTCATATTTTCCCTTTCCTTAGTTTTTGGCCTTGTTCCTGAACTATAAGATGAAAAAAATAAAGTATCAGTTCATTGTAATGAGAAATGTATAGTGCTGTCACGTTCAAAGATTTGACTTGTGCCAGCAAAAAAGTGTGTCATATAAACGTAGAGATGTCAGTGTTAAAAATGCGATGTGATACATTTTCGTAAGCAGAAGTTGAGGGATGCAAACCAGACTAAAACTTCTGTAGATGAAAAAAATTACTTTGTCTTGCATGAAAATACAAGAATTTACAAACTGACAGTAATACATATTTCCTATTATAGAAAAGCCAATGCTATTAAACAGATTTTTTTAATGTACAAAAGTACATTTTGAGGCAAATTATAACAGATTTTGAGCTGTACCATCTGCAGCATGCTGTTCAGATGTCAGAAAATAAATGCATAGTGGAGTTGTTTGTACTCCAAGTAGGAAAAAGATTCATAACAGTGTCCACAAAAGAAGCAATGGTCTTCAGTGCTGCCAAAATTAGCAATATTTATTGCACAGGGCAAAATAGATGGAGTTATCCCGTTAGCAGTATAAGATGTGTGTCTTGTTCACGGTTAAATGGTTGTCCTCAGAGTCAAAGATATTGTCATATTCCATCAGGATAACTTGGTACTGCTGCATTTCTGCCTAGTAGCAGCTCTATGGTCAACAGACGAATTCACCTTCAGTATTGCCAGAGCTACACACTGACATTACCTACAGCTTTTGTTCCAGGAGAAAGGTTTTCTACAAGTTTTTTTAAATTTTTTCAGTGATGCATAAAATGAAGCTAAATCCTTTACATAACTTGAATGAAATTAAAGCAGAGAAAAGACTAAAATGTACAGATTAAATAAGCCACATGCTAGCAAAATAGAAAAATGAAGCTCTGGGAAAATGAGGCATTGAAGATGAAAATTCAGAATTATGCATTTCCATTTTAAGAAACATTCTGTTCAGGCTGACTTCTTAAAGTTCTCTTGAGTGAATGGGACATGAAAGAGTCTGTTCTATTGACAGACTGACATGAGGACTTAGAGACTATGAGGTCTTACTCTGTTACATATGCCCATAAATTATAGGTTGTTATATGAGTAGGGAGGTCAAATAATCCTTACATCAATTACCAGAGCAAGTAAGTAGACCTGAAATTCCACAAGATTGACAAAATCAGGATGAATGTAAATAACTGCAAAAAATAAAGGTAAACTAACTTGCATCTTAAAGCATCTTTTCCAAGTCATATACTGGATTCAGAGATAATAATGCAATAGGAAAACTTCTGCTGTAAAATGGGAACAATATCCAGGTGTTTAACATCAGGTTTTAACAAATTAATTTTTCATTCTATTACTATCATAATCTTTATGAAGCTCACTATGAAATTTCAGTGTCAGGTCTTACCCTGTTTTATACAACTTGTTTGCACATGCATCTGGAAAGGGCATTGTCACGTTCTCCAATTTGCTGATTTCTTCCAGCAGTGTTGTGTCCACTGTTTTAAAAAACACATATCCTTTTTTCTCCAAGAGAGAGGCCTCTTTCAGTTCCCCATTAGCAACTGAGTACTGCTGTGCAAATAAGATTTTTTCATATTGTCTCACTCTATAATCTTTCTTATAAAACTCCTAATTTATTTCTTCCTTTTTGTTTAAGTCACAGGTTTTGCCTCTACTGGTGCCACTCAAAATAAGTTTGAGATTTATCTGTTAAATTACATCTGTTGATGTACAGTTTGAACACCTCTTTTATTCCCTTCATAATAAGCGGAGTAGGTGCTTATAGGGTATAATTCATACAATCCCTTTTAGATTACTGCTTTAGAATAAAAAAAAAGTGCCTTTCAGCAATATCAGTTCTTCTTCATTGACTCTAAAATGAATACAGACATCTAGCTGGAATGTTGGTGTTGGGACTTGGTCAAGATGGGTTCTGTCTTTATTTCAAATATAGTATATGCTCAGATACATGTACCTTCTCAAATAACAAAAAAATAATAGTCCTTTCTTTCAGTACAACCTGATTTGTCTGTTTAAAAGCTTAGAAAATTAAAATCCTCTTCACAAAAAAGCCTGAAGTTTGATTCAGCAACATCATTGTTAAATACATATATGCACACAAGTATGTATAAAAATTCTCAGTATTTTTTTCACATCTATATTATGCTACAGATATCAGTGTTTACTAAGATTTATCAGCTTTTAGTATTTAAATAGATTGAATATAAATACAATATAGAAAATACATTTATATGTTAATCCATACATATTAAATAAATTAATTCAAATAATTATTAAATATTTAAATATTTAAAAATTCTTTATTTTAGACTTTACAAAACTTTGGTAACTCTGAGTATATAATAGGAAATAAAGATGCTTCGGTAGACAAGATTTCTGTACAGGGAACTGCTTGAGAATAAGTCTTACCAACACTGCTGTGACTCTTCTGTTTCATTTCATTTTTAAATAGCACTTTCAGAAGTCAACATGGAAATTTACCTGCTGTTCACTAATCTACAATTTCTTAAGATGTTATCCATAGCTGAATCAGGAAAGATTTAGAAATAAGACTACAACATTTTTTTTCAAATGACTGTTTGTTTGTTCCAATATGATCTAATTAGCAGGGATGTTGTCCATGGTTTCTTTTTCCACTCCCTCTCTGTTCTGCTACTGCTTCAGATATGGAACTATGTATAAACAGCTTGAATAGTGGTTGTTTGGAACACTATCACTGTGTGAACAGAATATCTGTCTTATGTCAACTGACAAGAAACAGAAACCGTGTCCTCTATTCCAGTCCTTGATTATTTTTTTCAGTATAGCATTGCACAATTTTTCTACTGAAGTAGAAAATAATACTCCAAATATTCTAAGTGTACAAGACAATACTCCAATATTCATGTTTTTGTGTATTGAGGATTAGACTTGTTCTGAGTGATCCTTTAGCTATCTATTGGTTATCTGTGGGAAGTCAAAGAGTCCTTTCTGATCTTTCATTCCTATGTACTAGCTTCTACAGCCCTTCAGTTCTCGGAGTCTTCTATTTTATTTTGCTGTTTATGGCAAGTGCTGCAACAACTGCTGAAAACCATGAGAGTCTTGAAAGTGTAGCAGCATTTTTTTTTATGCTGGATTTTTTTTTAGCTGTGCTCATTGTTGAGTCTGGGGCTCTAACAATGTGGGTCCAGTGTGACTCTGTTTCCCCAGCATGGCAAACTGCTTTTTCTCTGAAGAGAGTAAATGGAGCAACCTGACTGTCTGGGTTGTGTGTGTGCTGTCTTTCTTAAGATGATGTTTTTCATGACCTACTGTCTATTGCTTGGTTTCCTTTAACCTGGTCTGGAGGGATTTCCTGGTGTTTTATTTCTGACAGCATTTCTTAACCCTTGTGCTCCCCAGCCGCTTCTTGTCATAAGGATTGAATCTCCCTTTATCTCTCTCATAATCACTGTGATATTGGAAAAGAGCATTATTGTACATGGGTGGGCGGGGGACAACATAAGTGATACTCTCTGACTGCCAAGCTCCGTTTTCCTCTAGACTTGCTGATTTGCATCCTTTATGAAAATGTTCTTGAAGATGCTGCAGGCAGCAGGAAGCTCAGAAAAGACTAACTTTAATTTGGCAATGCATGACATTGTTTTTAATAGACTACTGATCAGTTTATAGGGATAGAAATAGGGACAATTCTTGAAATTGCAGTCTCATCACATTAAGCAGTGTGCACAGTTGCACTGTATCCAGTGCTATATTACACTTTCCCAAAGGTCCTAAATGGCTTTATTTCCTCATTTTGACCTCAAAAGAACATTTTGAAAATATATGGTCTAAGTTTCATCAAGACTTCTAAAATTGCAGCACAGTCACTGAAGAGCAATCAGAGTTCATATTTCCCTGACTACACTAAAGCAATGTTTGCTGATTGGAAATTGAGCTTATTGCTAAACTTCTAGCTTGTAATTGTTAGGTAATACCTTACCTATTTCTGAAATTTAGTCTTATTCAAAACAGAAATGCCATGAAATGTTATAAATGTGCATCAACTGCCTGCATTACAGTATAGGGAAACCCCATAAAGCAAAGAGGCCATAGAAACATGAAATAATTTTAAAATTAGGACATGGGTGTAGCAAACTGGTAGCACACAAAAGAATTGTAGCCCTATAAGCTCTTTATTACATGTGTGTGTGTACATATATGTGTGTGTATGTATTCTAAATATAAACCCCTTATCCTTAAAGTATTCTTGTAACAATGTTATGGCTTTATGAAATGCCTGTGCTAATTAGATTTACTAATAAAGGCTTATCTGTGTCATGATAAAGTTTCTCTCTCCTGTTGACATGATGTTTTCCTCTTGCAAGTTGAAGATTGCAGGGTTAATTAATTTTTATAATAGCTATGGTAAAAATGACAAGGTTTATAAATCAATGTGTTAATCGTAATACCTTTGGCAAAATGTCATTGGGCACACTTTCACTAACAAAACAGAAATGTGAAGCGTTTTTTTCTACATTTCTTTACTCTGTGCTGAATTCAAAGAAAGTGTTGAAGACTTTGTACTGCCTTACCTCTAATCTTGGAAGCAAGTATGACTTCGCAGAAAAGATTCTTTAGTATTGATAGCACAAAGACTAGTCCCAGAGTGTTTTAAAAGGTGCTTTATTACTATATGGTGGGAGTTAGTCTTGTTCTAATGTTTGTCAAGTTGTTTTTTTTTTAAGTCTCTGCAATTGCTGCTGAGGTCTCATGGTTACTCAAACTCTGTGAACATTAAACATTTTTCTGGATGTATTTGTTCATGATTCTAGGCTTCCAGAATGTGAGGATAGTTCATAAGCCAGAGCTTTTCTGCTTTATTTTTTTCACGTGTAGCAACAATGAGCTGACAATATAAGCAACAGTCTCCCAGTTAGTTCCAAAGCAAATACATCTTTTACCCAGTAACACTTTGTTTCTTAATAGCTGCTCAAATTCTTGATTGAATAGTTTCCACTGTGATAAAGAAAAAGAAATAGAAAAGAGCTGGGATGTAAAAGGCCCAGTTCTTACATTCATTTCACCCTTGGTGTTGATAACCTGAGTAATATTTTTTTGACATTTATTTTATGAAATTTCATCATACCTAGGAACCTATTGTTTAACAACTTAAGATTAAATCTTGATAAAAATATTGAAGTCCTTTAAAATTCTTTTAAAAATGTCTTTAAAAATAACTAACAGGTTAAATGTAGTGTGACAGTTTGTTAGCTTATGCTTCTCAGTTTTCAAAGACATCATAGGAGGATAAAGGTTTTAAGCTGATTCTGAAAACTGTCAGTGTTCTAATTTAGTTGAGGTTTGCAGAGAATTCCTCCAAAACCAAAGGTAGCCAGGGAGAAAGCAGGAGAATTCTTGTTTGAAAATTAACAATTGGGCAATGAAGTTTGGCAAAGGCAGTAAACAGAGCAGGAGTTAGCATCGTGACTATGAATGACAGATACCAGGTAAAACGGGGCATACCACCAATGATCGCAAGTGACCAACAATACAGTAGGAGAGAAGAAATCAGTGGGGTAAGGCAAAAGAACTGACATAGTCAGTAACGTTGTGGACTGGGAAAATGGTTTTTGCATCAGTATTCTGAACTAAACCGGTTTGGGCAAAAGGTATGAACACAAGGGCAGCAATCCAAGAATTCACAAAAGAGAAGATAGAGGAGTTTAAATTTTATTTAAATCACTACAGACAGCTGCATTAAATAGAAAACTCAGCAGAATAAAACTCTTCACATGGATCTTAAATTACTGTCTTGTACCTCATGAGGGTATAAATTTCCTCAGACTTCATGAGGAAAAGCCTTTAGGTAATTGCTTGGTTTTTTAGTATATTTGCTGATAGGTTTTTTGTGGGTTTAGGAGAAATTTAAACCTAATTAAGCACTTTGGATTTGAATATATAGGACTAGAATAAAAGCACAGCATTTCTCATTATATAAACTACTTCTGCATTTTTCATAACAGCAACACTTAACTGACAAGGAAGCTGTACCACGGGAGAAATTGCTTGTATTATTTACATTATCTGTGTGCATTACAATACATTGGTCCAATATGCCTGTCCATCATCACTCAACAGCTGAATGGAAATTTTATTATCCCTAGCAACTTAAAATAGATGGTTAAAGACCAAACCACACCCATATGTATTTTATTGTTGAATGAAACTCTTTGAAATGTCAGATCATGACTGGATGTTGCTTTCTGAAGTACTGCAAGGGAAAGAAACATCAGTAAAAGAACCACATTGATAAAAATTATAAGCACCTTTCTCCTAAACGTCAGTGGAAGTGTTAGTGAAATATTTAGTGGTAGATATGATCCTTTCACACCAGAAACTGTCTGATGGTCCTCTTACACCTGATCTTGAAACATCAGCTGATGACAGATTCTGAAATTAAATACAGGAGTCATAAAAACCTCTTACAGCAAGACCTCTTGAAAACACCTCTACTCAACTCAATTTGAGCAACCGTAAGTGAACACAGTTAAGTAGCACAATTTGTATCCATGATCCTTCCCGAAAGGCAAGTTTGGCTCTCGTCTGTATATTTGCATAGATCAATCAATTAAACCTGGTAATACCCACTTGTAATGTTTCTTTACATTACCGGATATTCTATTTAGAGATTCAAATGTGCATTTTAAAACCCAGAGGCTGGCTATCATTAGTGCTAGGAAAAACGCTGGGGTTTTTATGGTATTGTAATTGCTAAAAATATACTTGAATAGTTTCATGCCATTTTCCCCCAGGACTGCTAAAAAAAAAACAAGACTAAACAGAATATTATTCTTTAAAGAAACCCATTTTAGTTTCCAAAAAATGTCTGCAAAAGAGACACTCTCTTTGAAGCCCAGCAAGAATACTAGAATGTAGTTGGCAATTCTGTCCCAGCCCCTCAATATTCAGGCGTGGAAATGTATTCAGCTTGCTCTTAATAAATACACTCTAATTTGGCATCAACATCCCAACCTGATGCTTCATCTATTCAGGTGTGGAAAATAGGCTAAAAAACTGGAGTGTTTCCTTGGCTTCTTGCTTTCAGTTTCTGTTAACTTTTTTATTTGGGAGCTATGAAGGTTCAGTGAAATGTGTACTATGTTTCCTAACAGAAATAGAACAACTTTGTTGACATAAGGATTTACCGTAGTGCCATAAATGAATAACAAAGGTGTAAAAAAAACAATTTCCTGTTTTACTTTACACAGTTTTCATGGCAAGATTTGACCTATTTGATTTATGATTGAGATTGTCAGTTGCAGAATGTGGAGTACAGTGTGACTGAAGTCTGTAAAGAAGTATGCAAATATGACTGAAAATTATTACAACTCTAAATATTGCAGGTACAAAAATATTATGGGTTTAAAGTTGATTCCAAACCTGCTATCATTACTTTGGTCTTCTCATAAGTTCATAGTTATCTTTTTCTCTTGTGACCCATCTGTTTAATTTTTTTATACTTTTTTTTTTTTTTTCTCTTGCTAGGACCCCTTCTGAAGCATTATTCAAAGCTTCAAAATATCTGCACTTGTAAACTAAGTCTAGCACCTGCATTGGCAGTCAAGACACTTTCCTCAGCTGGACTTCCGTGGTTCAGTATCAGCTAGTTTCTAATTAGGTAGTGTGATAAACCAGTCTAACCTTAAAAAAAGAGTACTGTTAGAGTTGAACCCACTTGTGAATGACATTTGCTTAGTGGCTGGGGTGAGGCTGCCTTTTTTTAGAGGTTTTTTTATTCCTTATACATGCCCAGAATTAAGGACAATTGTATTTTGTATTTGTATTATTTTGAAATGTATTAACTGAGGATTTGGGGAAAACGGATAATTCAGTAAAGTGGGAGCTATGAAAATACCAAAAGACTGAGAAATCCAGAAGTAATAAAGATCAACAGTTCCCAGAATGGTTTAAGGAAGGTCTAGGCATTCATGGACATGAAAGGTGACAGCAATTTACAGTCTTTTTCTGACAGGCATATTTATGACTATTTACCAGTTACCACATATGGTGACTCTTTACCGGCCACCATTTTAAAAAAGGTTACTGCTCTCCTTAGAAATTGTAGACTAACCGCATACATGTAAAATAAGGAATAACATATTAAGTACTTCTCATGGCCTGACAATACATAAAAGCTAGATCTTACTTTTGGACACAGTGACGGGAGACTTTTAGAAACAGTCATCCCACAGATATTAAGTCACTAGCATGGGCTTTTAAATATCAGAATATATGGTTCATCTGAAAAAAAAATAGAAGTTACATTTCTGGTACAAAGGGAGGATTTAAAAGAAAACTGGATCAATTCAATAATGGAAGAGGAAATTGATTCTCACTTGAACTCCTTTCTTGCCATTTCTCTCTTCACATGGATCCTGCTGAGAGATGGGAATTGTGCCATTCCTGTATTTCTTGTGTTTCCATTAATCACCTTGATTCCGTGATCTTTTGGTAAATGAGAATACTACAGACATTGCATTCTTACTGCTTAGCTAAGTCCCTTTTTCTCACCTTTTTGAAACTTTTGAAATGAAACTATGAATATCTGATTTCTGTTTCATATGAGAGAATTACAGCAAGAACCATCAGCTTTCTCCTCAGCCTAAAATATATCTTAAGTCTACTTATGCAAGACTGAGTTCTTTAACTGTCAACACTGAGTGGCTGTGTGTTGTGAGAGATGCTCATAGAGAAGGATGCTTTCTCTCTGTTGCATCTTGTTCATTCCATTGTTTGCTTGCATGGTTTTCCTACACACTGTTAACAGTGACTCTGTCTACTAAAGAGCCAAAGTGCTTCTGGTAACTTCTGCTTTCTTAATAAAGTTAAAAGCTGTCTATAACACCTTCTTTGTCACTGCCTCTGTCTCAAAAAGTCTATGAATGAGAGTATCCTGAACCATTTTGCCAAGTGGAGATGCAGAAGCTTTGAAGTGTTAGTGTTCAGTCAAAACAACAGTATATTCTTCTGCTCAAGAGACTTAGAATATCTCTTCTTCTCAATCTGTTCAAAGCTGTTAGGTAGAAAATATTCTTTAAAATACTTATATTGACTTTGTGCAACCCGTACAGCAAAGATGTTTCAAAGAAATAAGAACAGTATTGACATAATGAATTAAAGACAAGAGATCATCCTTTGCATGGCAAATAATGAAGAATCATATATTTAGGACTCTAAAGCTTATTTGACATCCTCAGGTTGTGCAACACATAAAAAAATCAGTGAAACATATATCATTACCAAATTGTGAAAAATGTTAAGAATACAGAAGATGTACAAGAAATTGTTAAGAGCTAAGCTCATAGGTTAGGCTATGGTGGACCAGACGTAATTTTGCAGCACAACCACAGGCACCGTTATTTAGAAAATTTCTACAGAATGGTAGTTTATGGATTTGATATATGAAATAGAAGGTCAGCTGAGTCCAACTAAGCTGCAGAGCATTCAGTATGTCAGGGGATGGGTGAGGGGGGTGGCGGTGGAAATCAGAACAAAAAAATTGCAGTTGTAAGGATTCATTCAGGGAGGACAAGACATGGGGGAGAGGAGGGTCTTGGAATTTAATACATTCATAATCTACCTTGCAGCCATGAAACCAAAATTGTTTTGTCCGTGTGTTCTACACAAATATTTGCTTGTTCAGACTACCTGAAATACTCACAATAGTATATTAAAATCACTAGAGTAAGCAAAAGTACAAAGATGCTGATGCAATGTCATTATCACACAGATCTTATTTGGAAGTAAAAAGACAGGCTTTCCACATTTAAGCTAATGGTCCTCTCTAAAACAAGGATGATGGGACTGCAAAGCTACTGCTATAGCCATTGCCAGTAGATACTTGCTGTATAGCTCAAGACTCTCTCCAATACAGTAGGTGTCAGTATATAATGCTGAAAGATTAATCATATTTATATTTAATTAACTGTTAGTGGAAAACATAAAATTCCAGATCCGACAGCATATGAGAGGTGAGGCTGCTGCAGTTCCATGCCTCTGCGTTCAACCAGTAGCAAGGCTGAAGATGTATTCGTGATAGGCACATGCACACAGACACACCATATAGAGAGAGCTATACATATATACATGACTGGCCACAGATCACAGGCAGACACACCAGGCACTTAAGTGAACACAGACAGCACCAATGGCCTCATCCTGCTACCATCTCTGGCTGAGTAGAGTGGAGGTCCACTAGTGAGAATAATATACATGTATATTATACACATATGCATACATATATAAAACATATATGTATGTTCAGTGTGGCTGCCTCCAGAAGCTAGTCTCAGACACTGCAGCAGGCTGCCCAGCAGCTGTCCCTGGATCCCAGTCTCCCCAGCTGCTGACACCTGGACACACAAGACCCTGAGGTTGCAGCATCACTTCAGCTGTTGGTGCAGACCGTCTCACTGGTCCATACTAGTGTATAGACAAATGTGTGCACATACAGACACACACACACAGAGCTCGCCAGGATTCCTCAGGTCCCACAGCCAAACCGTAGCTGGTTCTCTACATTAGATTTATAGTCCTAAGACACATAAGGATACTACTGTCAGCTAAATAGCATAGATAAAAAGCTATTTGATATGTTGCAAGTAGTTTTAAAACTGTTGAACTTATTGCTGGAGACAAATGAGCTAATACCTTCTGACCATGAAAAAAATTAATTAAAACCAGTTGTTCAGAATTTTTGGTAATGTTGCTTACCCTCTTCTTAAAACTCTGAATAATGACACGTATCAGACTGTAAATTTAACAGACATTTCCCTGAACAGTCATTCTGGCTGCATTCATATTCCCATTATCTTGGTCTATGTTCATTATATTTTCATACAGGCTTTCCTTACCTGTATTGCTGTTGCAGCAGGTCAATACCTTGTGATGGCTTCTGTTGCATAGATGCAGTTTCTTATTAACGCAAATATAAACTGTTCTCAATCCACACAGGCATCCATTTTGTTAACTTGAAGAACACTGAAATTCCAGTTTGCCCAAAAACCTTAAATGCAGATTGTGTGTTTCCCAAACATGCATAATGGTTGTGTTGCTGCAAGGGGAAGGGCTTGCAGGCTGGAGATAATTGCTTTTATGATGCTTGCTTGCTCTGAACAGGGAGATAGAAGGATGCAGGGTGACTTATCTCCTGTAGATCTTTCAGATATTGCAACTCTTTTGGCTGGCATGTTAGGTAAGATGGAAGCCTGAACCTAGAGTTTCACTCTCAGTTCTTCGTCATTCCTTGACCAGAGGAAAAGATGCTGTATAGCTGCATGGCACTCTAATGCTCTTATAACTTGGTTGCAGCACCAGGAGGATGGACTGGGGACTCATCAAGTTTAGATTTAAGACAGAACTAAAGCAACTAGTTGTCTCCCCCATCTCCCCAGATATTTCCTGACAGGATATGTAGGTTCTCAAGTCCTGTGACACACTTCCAGCTAATCAATCACCCAAACCTTTCCTCTTTAACCTCTGTTAAGGTCCTACCTTTTTATTTCTTTTAATGGTACAGTTCATATCAGTCACCATCTAGCCCTTGAAGTCATAACTTGAACTCCTTCCTGAAATGATCACAAAGGTATCAGTGTCCTGGCTCACTCACCCATATTAGGTGTGCGTTCAAAACCAGCTTGGATTGTATTAATGTGATATGACAATCAAAATGAGCAAGACCAATCATATAGCCAAGTCTCACAGTGCAGGGAGCAGCTATTTCAGTCTCTTAGTTTTGATTAGGGATTGAATGTGTGCAGGCAAGGTCTTTAAAATGTATTTCTGTTTGGTTGAAGCCAGACTTATTAGCCTGTAATTCTGCATATAGCCTAGAACTAAGAACAGATGTAAAACAACATTATGCAAGTGGGGTGTAGTGCAGTATCCTGCTGCTCAGAAGGAAGAAGTAGGAGGAAATCAGCCCCGAGAGGAAAGCAGATTGTGTCAGTGCAGGGGGAGCATTTATCCTCCTGCACTTTTTAGTAGAATGCCTTGTGTTTTACCTGCTCTTCTCCTTTCAGTCTCTGTATGTAGGCTGTACGTACTGAGAGTGGTGTTGCCTCTGCACATGATGAGTAGTAGAACAGGGACTGTGATTCTGCCTTGACATTATGCAGGTAATACCCACATGAGGGAAGTCATCTTTGTGTGCTGTGCTGAAATAGGAGCCCGAATCCTTCATGCCACTCTTTCTACACACAGACTGCCAGAGCAGAAGGAAATGCAGCCTCATTCTTACCTTGTGAAACCAGCACACTGCATTGTTTCTGTGACCTAAGGGAGGATCTGAGGCCCCAGCAATCCTTACAAGTAAATCAACGTGCAAGAGGTGCCATAATCTGTACAGCTACTGCTTATGTCCTTTATTTTCTTCTTTTTTTCCACTGTGTTCGTATTTCTTACCAGCTGAAATTCTCTCCACAGATTAATACTATTACAGCATACTTAAGATGTTGCATTGAACAACTGCAATCTGTTGTCACCCCAATGTTTTCTGACATGGAGTACGCTATTGGAAAACACACAATACTTGAACCCTGAAAAGCACAAAGTGAACGTCATAGATACTTTTACGCAAAGTCCAGAGAATGCATAATATTTCTGTGTAGACAAGGGGATTTTGTATGTTCAGCCAAAGGCTTTAAAGTATTTACCTGATCAGCAGGAAAAATTGAAGCATGTATCCTGTCTGACCAGTCAGAATCCACCACTAGAGAATTTAAGTTTTTTTGTTGTTTTTTTTTTTAAATTAATAATATAAATACAACAAACTATATTCCACTAACCTTTTTCTTATATTTAAATTGCAATAAAACTGTATGTGCAACCTGGTTTTCATTCAAAGAAATACGAGTGT
Source organism: Microhierax caerulescens (assembly GCA_035590215.1). Taxonomy (NCBI): domain Eukaryota; kingdom Metazoa; phylum Chordata; class Aves; order Falconiformes; family Falconidae; genus Microhierax; species Microhierax caerulescens. The sequence goes on along the minus strand of JAVJGJ010000037.1, from coordinate 48,934,936 downwards.
ATTCAGTCTCATAATCTTATTGGGAAGCTGTATGAACGGATGCCTTGGAACATTATATTGTTATGAAGGAAATCTAGCAATAAAAATAGACGCTATCCTGGAACAAACAGAAAAAGTGTTTTGTTTGCATTCAGATCTTGAACACTAGTGAATATTGGAGATGACCATGCTTGTATGCAAACCTAAATTTGTCTTTGCTAATATGAAGATGATAACTTTTGTGAATGTGCAGTGCTGATTTTAACTTAGATATGGGTAACTTTATTACGGTTTCTCTTTTATTTTAATTGTTAGTGAACCTAACAATTGTTATTTTCCATCTCAGTATTAACATACATTTTAATTTCTTTTCCCTTTCCAATTTCCTTCTTTTTGCCTTCCCCTTTGTTTCATTTTGCTTTCTGTGCTGAAATAAAACTGTGAATTCAACATTCAAACATGATCACAATATTTAAACATATACCAAATGTAAAATGAGATGGTCAAATGATGCACTATATAATCTTCCTCCTTTTCAGGAATAGAAAATTGTCACTGATACTCAATTTTTGAGAAACAGTTTCTCAAGAAAAAGCAGTGAGTAAATTGTTTTCTTCAACATTCCTCTACATACTTGTAATATTCTTCCTACATAGAATGTTGCATATTTCCATACCCTATGTGAGTAAGAATACTCATATATTCAGAAATAAGTAGAATATAATAAGTAAGATATAAGATGTTGATGTATATCACAACATCATAACTGATGCTAAGTTCAATAAATAAAAGCAACTATTCTCCTGTCACAGCAAACTATCAGACTGCAACAAGGTCTTTTACCATCTCATACTGGCATGCTCTTCATCCCAGTTCCTCTGCTGCCTTCTCCTTACCTCCTCACTCAGGGCATACTCTCTCCTCTTGCTTCTTACTCTCTCATCTCTTGCTTCTTCCTCTCTCATCTCCTGCTTCTTCCTCAGCTGCCCCCTCTTCACTGACTCCCAACCCCTTCACAGAACCAGCCACAGCTGCACCTTATCTACATCGACCAACCTGCCGCCCCTGAAGCCAGCCCACAGCTGCATGTTACAATGCTAATTAACCCATCTACAGTCTTCTACATTTCCCCCTTTTTTTCTATTTTTTCTTTTTAACAATTCATATCTCATGTTTTTACCAATCATTGCTTTTTACAAATAGATACAAACTTTTTACAAATAAACTTTTCATACAGTCCTCTACATTCTCCATGAAGATATTTGTCCTGGTTTTGTCTGGGATAGAGTTAATTTTCTTCCCAGTAGCTGGTACAGTGTTGTGTTTTGGATTTAAGATGAGAAGAATATTGATAAAATACCAAAGCTTTAATTACTGCTGAGCAGCTGGCCCAGCACCAGGGCCTTTTCTGCCCCTCACCCCACCCCACCGAGCAGCCTGGGGGGGCACAAGGAGCTGGGAGAGAACACAGCTGGGACAGCTGACCCCAACTGGCCCAAGGGATGTCCCGGACCATACGGCATCATGCTCAGTACATAAAAGAGGGGGAAAGCTGGCTGGGGGCTGCTGCTTGGAAACTGGCTGGGCATTGGTTGGTGGGTGGTGAGCAATTGCATTGTGCATCACTTGTTTTGTATATTCTAATGCTTTTATTATTGTTATTATCATCCTTTCCTTTTCCATCCTGGTAAACTGTTTTTATCTCAAACCAGAAGTTTTACTTTCCCCCCCCCCGCCCCCCATTTCTCTCCCCAGTCCTACTGGGGTGGAGGGAGTAAGAGAGTGGCTGTGTTGTGTTTTGCTGCCTACTGGGTGAAACCACAACAATATTAAAAAAAAACAACCAACCAACCAAACAAACAAAAAAAACACCAAAAACCCCAAACCAACCAACCAAAAAAAACCCCACTTCTGCAGAAAGATTAACTATGAGGATTGCAGTTTAAGCAGACATTCCCAACAAGACTCAGTCACTTTCTTAAATGTGTGGTTAAGCTTCCTTGAACTGCATTTTGCTCAGTCTTTACATTTCAAAACTAGCCCAAAACCAAAACTGCAGAAAGCAATTTCTGTATAATTTATGTATAAAACACCCACACTTTTATATATTAGATGTATGTGGGTGAGTATGTCTATCTGTGTGTGTATATATATATATGTTAAATTGTGTATGTGTGGGTAGGTGTATATGTTCTCACTATCGGACTATTCATCATATATAGATAGATATAAATGAAAATATTTGTTGATTTAATGTTGCTGATTGTTGCAACAATTTTACTTAACAGTCATTTTTCTGCTGTTTTGTTTTGTTTTGATTAAGCTGTGCTGGAAATCTTCATGAAAATTGGAGAAAACATTTCCAAATGCCTGTAGATTTTCATCCATGATTTTTACTTTATAGTGAGGAATAAATTAGTCATGACTGCATGGCATTCAGAAAGCTTGAGGGTCTAAAATTGGCTATTTCCACCTGAGGACACAAATGAGCAAGGAATGATGCCAGTAAAGAAATGTGTGCTGCAGCTGAACAGAAATAGATATAAAAAAGGCTTGTAAGCATTAAGTGTGGAGGCATGCTGCTACATCCCTCAAGCAGAGCAGTTGTTTATCTTCAGGAGGGAGATCTGAAGAGTGAATTTACTTGCCGATGTCAGACACTTCAGAGAACTTTGTAATGGAGTCCTGAGGTACAAGCCAGCAAACCAACTTCACAGCAAAAGAACATTTTAAATATTTTCTGACAATGTCACCTGAGAAGCAGAACTGCTCTTTCCTAGGATCACAAAGGAAAAAAAAAAAAGAACACAAATATTTGAGTTGAAATAGTGTCCCATATCTATCTATTAAATATAGAGGTATGTCATATTTTATATCTCTTCAGTACTTAATTTTCCTTAACCTGGAATTGCAGGGGAAATTGTCTAAAGATGAACTTACATTTCCTATTCTGTCTTTACAGTTATTTGCAATAAATGCAAACTCAACTGACAAACATTTCATCAATAATGTGCATTGCAGCTTCTACTAACAAAAACTGCAATCTGGTGAAAACTATCTCCCATGTGAAGCTAATTCATCAGCACTTTGAAGATTTTAAGGGGAGAAATCATGCAAAATAGTAGGACAGGAAAAAATGATTTCAGGATGGAATGTTTTAAAGTTACTTTTTTTTTTTTTTTTTTTTTCCACAAGAACAGGATAGACACACCTCCAAAATAAAGCTTGTTTATACTACCAAGCTCCAGAAAATTCTCTCTGCACTTTTTTCTGACCTCTTCTTGCTTTAATCGGGTTTTGGTCTCTGCAATGTAAACAGTAGTCTTTTCTTCTTCACTCTCCCTTTTAATACAGCCAGTTTTAACTCCCCATATTTCACTTCATTTATAGATATAATTTAACTAGATATTATTTATATAGGTTAATAACCAAATACTCTGTAGATGGATAAAAATGAAGTATTTATGTATATCTGGTAAAAGTTTGTTTAAAAATGTTTTTTCTTGACTAACCAAGACTGTGGCTGGGTTGGATTTATATTTTAAAAAAAAATTCCCCAAATATTGTCAATGAACACAGAGTATAAAACAGACCACCTGCATAAGGAAGGAAAGGGACATCATTTGAATATTACTACTTAATAATTGATCTTCTGGAGATGATTACTGAATAAGAGTTGACTCTTGTTTATTGCTGTATAAACACAAAGAGGTTCTTATCTAAGTGTTAAACAAGCAATAACAGGGTAAGGCAAACTGAATGAGGAACACCTAGAAATTCCTTATCCTTCATTACATGTTGATTGTACTTGCCATGGGTTAAATAGGCTCTTTAACACTATGAAATGTATGAGAGATTAAAATTTTGGGAAGTCTGGATATACAATAGCTGCTTTTATTCTATTTAAAAAAATATATTTTTAATTTCAGGGACTTCACAAAGCTGTGTTGATAAAGATTCTGAGTATAAATCAAAAGGAGTCACTCTGTGGCAATGGTTCCACATAGAGCTTTCTGACCCATTGTAAAAAATAAAAATCAAAATCAAAGAGGCCAGGCACATCATAACAAATGTATTGCTAGATACAAATGAGTTAAATTGCATTTCCATTAAAGTTAACTGTGTGAGACAGTTGCAACTATAAGGTAAAGATAAGTTCAATTCCTTTAGGTATTCTTTAAGCAAATAATTGCAGTGACTTAGGGTTTTTAATACTGTAAATTTGGACCACCTCCAAAACAAAGGAAGTTTATTTATTTCTCATATGATTGTACAGGTACATCCCCAGAATAATATGTGAAAAAACATCAAACTTTTTTCTAGATGCCAAAATGAATATTCTACCTGTTCATGCTTCAACTCAAGTTGAGATTATCATAGTGTTATAAAAATAAGCCAAAATTGCATGCTCAAAGTATATGCATGTTTGCACAGGCATATATGCATTATAAAATTGAGCGTGTGTTAGTAATTAGAATACATCTTGCTAGTGGAAGTAGCATCATTGCTCTGCTCTGCTGAGCAGATAAAAGGATTTGCCATTAATCCACTAGTCCCTGCCCTATTTACCCATCCACTCACTTGATACTATAAAGTACTTTCACTGGAGTTTGCTGGAATAATGCACTGTCTGAGGAGCAAAAGGAATGCCATGTTCTGCAGTGTGTACCCTCAGTCTTTCTGTGCCTTTCTGTACCTACCAGCCCTTTTGTTGAAAGTTACCCTTAACAGATACAGACAGCATCTGGCTGGAAAGTGTCTGGCTTAGAAAATGAAGACTATGTATGCAACATCTAGTTTATGGTTAAATAACAGGGGGGAAAAAGTGAACTAGATGGGTTTGACAGCATGATAAACACATTAAGCACCGTATTTCCAAACTCTCCATAGTGACAAAATGCAGTAAATATTCTACTGAAAAAGAGAAAAATAAGAACAGTTTTCTCCCTACCGTCTTTTGATTAACAATGTATTCAAGTGAATACATGCACCACGTTTTGGGAAGCTCACAGATCTTCTCAAGTTTTACATCAGTACCTTAAGGTAATTCTAAGAAATTAAAGCTAGCCACGCTATTCATTAGAGCTGTGTTTTATTCAAGACCAGCAGGTATTAATCAGCTTAACAGGTGAATCTCATTAAAATAGCACGTGGGAACAATTTAACCTACTGAGGTTTTTTTCTGCATTAGGGATTAGCTATAAAGGCCTTTTTCCCCATTTATTTATTTATAGCATGCAGATAACCTACACGTTGCTGTTATAGCCTATATTATGAGTGTACTTTCTAATAAATTAAGGTTTTCTTTCTTTCAAAACTTGTGCCTTTTAATGTTTATCAGGAAATAGCCACATAAAGAGCTTGGGGTTTTGTTTGTTTGGTTTTGGTGTTGTGGTATTTTATTTTATTTTATTATTTTTTAAGAACAGAGTCAGTTTTACATGTTTCTAGTGTGATTAGTTCTATAAACAACTGAAATAAGGCATGTTAGAAAGGGAAGGGCTTTGTTTGTTTGTTTGTTTTTGTTAATGCAGAGAAATCTGGTGTGGCCTGAGGATAGAACTTGCTATTCAAATAAGGTGATTCACGGAAGTATAGATACATGGCTACAGTAAATTTAAAGGGCTGCTAATCTAATTTGATGGGTTTATGCTTTTTTTGGTGCAGTTTGAAGTTGTTAAGATAAAACATAGCTGGGAACTGAGCTGAGAATGTAGTATCCTTCTAGCTCTTTTGAAACCTGAACAGTTTTATTTGTTGCCTTAACTTTCTACATAGATCATTCACTTAACGTGAATTTACAAAGGGAAGTAGTGGTTTCACTGGTTTCTTTTGGGTTTATACTCTTTAGAACAAGTACAATTGTTATTCTCTCATTCTTTAAAAATTTGGAGGGACTGACTGGTACCACACATATCTCGGAAAGATAACAAAACCACAGACCTATACAAATCCTTCAGTGGATTTAGTGGTAGAGATGAAAACAGTGTTCTGCCTGAAGAACTAAATCAGAGGCAAATAAGGCAGCCTAAACGTGCATCTTGTTTTCATACCTCAACATTGAAATGAGGAAGTAGAAAGAATTACTGGCAGTTGGGAATGAAAAGAGGAAATTTAAAACCAGATATTTCATTAGGGCCAGCTGCTTCTTCCTGGTTCAGATTTGTGGCATTCTTAGATGTAGGAGTTGACAAGCACTGTCCATTTAGACTAGAAGTTAAACTGGATTAAGTTTATTAGTATACAAGCTCAGGTCAGGGTGTTTTGGAATAATAAAAATAAATTTGTTGTAAACTGGAAGTTTAATTGCTGGAAATGGTTTGTGTTGATATATCAGGGTAAAGCCGAGTGACTGTATTTGCTGTACATAATATAACAGAAAAAAGATCTGCTTAAATTGAGCATCACAAGTGAAATAAATCAGGTGAAATTCGGTTACAGATAAAATTTATACTGGAAATTAAAATAAGAGAGTAATATTCTAGTATGGATAGTGTTACTTGAGTTAGTGCTCAGAGGTATGAAAAGTCTTTATAATTTGGTCACCTTCCAGTTCTACTATTAAAGAAGTCTTTTTTGAAAAAGTGGGATCTGTATCTGGTTCTGTTAAATTGCAACACCAACACATGGCTACAGATGACTATCAACAGTTGAAAGCAATCTCTTTAAAGAGTTGATTGTCTTTACAGTGAAAGTAACTGACATTTTAGAGCCTGATCATCTCTGTCTTCTGCAAATCATTTTACATAACGTATATATTGTTTATAAAATAAATATTTATTTATACCTATAGCTTATCTTTCAGAATTATATGTGCAATAATTTTTATGCACTGTGTATTGTGTATATAATAAATGTATACTTTAGATAATATATATAACAATGTATACAGCATATAATATTACAATGCATATAATACATATAGATATATTATACATACACACATAGATATCTATATACACATATATTTCAGAGTACACTGATATTCCCCAAATTCAGGTGCCTCAAATAAGGTTGTCTCATCCAATTATATTAAACAAACAATTTTAAATAAATCAGCTGGGCAACAAGTACCATTAATTTTTAAGACCTGATTTAATTTGCCTCTTGCCTGTATTTTTAATTATGGCTTCTGAGGATTGTATGTGCCCAAATCTTTTGACTAGCTCTATGAGCGCAATTTTAAGGTATCTGACATAACACACCAATATGAGAATGTCCTGTCCTTTGTTTATCTAATACTCATTTGTTTAAATGAGAAGCAACTGATTACTGTTTCTGTTGCAGTGCAAGTCCTGAATTTCATGGCAAAAACTTCCTTTACTGGCTACAGTGCAAGCTGCTTTAAGTGTGAATGCTATTGAATTATAATTTATTATTATTATTTTAGTTATTAGAGATGTCAAGTTTATATTGAAGGGAATCAGGAATACAGTGAGGATGGGCAGGAGTTCTTATGTATTGTTATACATTATGTGCCTAATACTGTGCTATAAAGTTTTCTGTCACAGTTACCTTCACATTCCGTCATCCTGAAGGGAATTATTCTGCATAAGGCAATGGCATTTCTTAGTTTCCTCCAGACTGTCACGTTCAGGACACTTTCCCAAACTTCTTGATTCTGAAGCAGATTATTTATGAATATTTGCATAAATCTTTTTAAAGTTAGCACTTCAGTATCTAAATCTGTGGTGTTTGTCTCCCTTCTAGCCCTGATGATACTGGACAGAGTTGGTATTCTTGTGTGCACTTAGGGACCGTAGCATTAGTTCCTTATAAAAACATTTTGCCTCAAACATCCTATATGAGATCCTTGTACTAAATATTTCTGGAGAAAGCTTCACCAAAACCTGTTCTCTTTGTTCTGTGAACTGGATCATTTGAGGAAAGTATTACAATTCTCCAGGCACTAGGAAGCTATAGGGGATTTACACTTTGGACCAAGGATTTGAAACAAGCAAAATTCATCTTAGGGACTTACCTCTAAAAATACGAGCTCTAAGACTGAAAGAAATTTCCTGTTGTTTGTATTGATTTGAGTTTGACAAGAAAACGTGCAAAACTCCAACCTATGTTAAGCATTCTATTTGGATGGTTCTGAGTGAGCAGACCCTTTCCTACATTTCCTGCCCCTCCTTGTACTCAGAAACTGTCACTACCTAAGAGGAAACAACTCTGAAAAGACAAAAGGTCTGGTGTCTGGTAGAGTGATAAGGAAGAAATTATTTGAATGCATGGATAACTGCATATTATGCTGGAAATTCTTCTATATGTCATCACCTATTTTCTGCGGTTCACAGCGTGTTGGCCTCGTTGGGATGGTGTTTTCTTATAGCTGTGCAAACAAAATCAGTGCTTAACCTTTTATACATTACTCAGTACTCTGAAACACAGATCCTTCAAATGAGTTCTGGCCTAATCTCACATGCCTAGATCCTTAAACATGTTTTGTCTGCAAACAATGAAATAGAACAATACTTAAATCCCTTCCTTTTAGAAGGTCTTAAAAGACCTGTGCCTTCTGTGCCTTTGGACACATCTAGAAAATAGGCATCATCTTGTCACATCATCTTGCAAAAAAAAACTTAATTGGGATTTTTTTTTTTTTTGAGCATGATTTAACAACATAGAGAGCAAAAAGGTCTGAGGCTTGCAAACTGAAGAAGGAGAAAAATCAGTAAAGCCACTAGTAGCTGAGTACTATCCTTTTGGTGTACAGGACTACGGTGGTTATGGATTAATATTTGCATCCTGATGCTTATCCAGAAGGGGATGAGATTGAGACTGCACTAGATTAGTTAATTTTAAAACTTTGTTTTCTCTGAAGTACTATGGCATATAACTATATACATAGCATAGGATGAGTTCTACAGATATGGATAAATAAGTGCACTTGGATTTAGCTTCTTTTGTACTACTGCTTGTCATAACTTAACATACCTATATGTGGACCAAAAAGAATACTATCCAGGCAGCTAAAATTACTCCAGCAGAAAGTTTACCTGCAGTTGACAAGTGTAGCTTTAAAATTAGCAAATTTGGATTCTTGATAGATGAGATAGCTTAGTTTGTGTGAAATCTTATAATCAGTTATACTTTTTAAAAGCCCCAATTACCATAATATTTTTAAATATGCAGAAATATTTTTTCATTGTTAAGTAATGAAAAAGATAGAAACTTGGTCCAAGCAAAGTTATGGTTAGTGCATTTAAAATTCTTTAATAAAGCAAATGTACTTTTCAAACAGCTAAGGATTAAGTGAAAAAATGCTTGACAGTAAAATGAATCACTTTGGTTTCAGTTCCAATTCATTCTCTTCAGGTCCACTATGAATAACGGCACTTACTAACCTCTGTATTCATAAAGCTGTATCCCTCTGTAATCATGCCTAATTGTATGTGTAATGACTGTCACTATCAAAACACATATTGATATAACTAGATAAGAAGTATTTATAGATGTTAATTGCATTTCTTTGGTTCATTTTTAATTTTTTGGGAACACATGTTGCCAAAACCCCCAAAAATGAAGATGTCTTGGGGTTATATGTCTATATGACTTTCTCCTGATTTACCTACACTATGAGTAATACAACTTTATATAAGGTCATGGAGTACTTGTGCATGTTCATCTCTGTTTTGAATAAGGCAAAATATTCAAGGGTTCCTATCTGTGGATATTAGTGTTCTTTAAATTACAAATACATTATAGAATTGAAACACCCCATCCTATAAATGCAGTTCACTATAAAGAACAGTATATTCTGGAAAAATTATTATGAAATGGAGTCCTTGAGGACTTTTATTGATTTTAAATACTTAGCGCAAGTAAGGACTGCAGTTTCTTCTCCATCTGTCCTCAAGACCTAAGACTTAGGCTAACATCCATCTAATCCCATTTGCATGGAGTTTCATATCTTAAATGATTCTCTTCTTTGATATCAGAGATAAATGTTGACTTATTACAATTTATTGTTATTCCTGACTGAATTCTGACTTTGAATTCCAGAAATAGAAACTATTAAAACTATACTACAAAAAATAATAGGTGACATATTACCATCAGGTATTCTTAATTGCATAGCACTGAACCTTAAATTTTCCTATTCTTCAGGCACCCATAGTAGCAAAAGCATCTTTAATTGTGCAGAAGATGACAGAAGTTTGGGAACAATGGAACATCTAGTATTGGTTTTGGTGGGATGGGATCCAGGATGTCCAAAACTCAGAGGTAGTTCTGCTTTCTTTTGCTGTACTTGCTTGAAGAAAAAAGCAATTTAATTGGCCAGTGTAGATTTTATCACCATATACACTAGAACCACCAACATTTTAAGGAAATAAGGTTCAGCTATATTGTTTAGACTTAGAGAAAATATGTAAAAACAAATCTCTCCCTGCCCATTATCTTTCCAGTGTGCAGCCTTTCCCTGGGTTTGTTCTCTAACGAGTTTGTCTAACTTGGTAACCTCCTGGTTACATGACATTGTTTTTGACAATATTACTTTTAGAAAGGCAGTCTATTGATGCCATGAGCAGACAGCTTGCACTTAGCTCTAACACTGATTGAACCTGTGAACAGTGATACATTTACAGCTGAGGCCTCTCCAAATGGCCATATGGATTTAATGGAGCTGAGAAAGGAGCCTGTTTGTCCTTTTTGGCACAGCTGCATGAAGTCACTGTAGATGTAAGCAGAGATGGTTTAAAACAGTCCTGCCAATACCCTCAGCTACTTCTAATGAGCCAAAGCAATTTTAATCTCATAAAACTTACAACTTTTTTGTCCTTTCATTGATTCTATAAAAACTTTATAAATCAATCATCTGATTCTGCCTTTACTCAGCTTCCAATACTGAATATAATAATAGATTGGTTAATTGAGGGCTTAAAGACTAATTTTACCTCTTTCCTTAAAAATCTTAATTCTCCTGGGTTTCCATCAAAGTATTAATAGCTCTGCTGTAGTAATCTTTTGTTTATATCTTGTAATGTACTGCCATTAGATGCAACCCAGACAGTCTAACATTACTGCTATGAATTACATAATGGTCAGTTGGAAGGGACCTCTGGAGATCAACTGGAGATTTCCACTGTCCTTTTTACTTTCCCATGCAAACTTCCCAGAAAAATTAGCACACTAGTAAATTACATACTTAGCTTAACAGTGTTTAATGTTAACTCCAATTTCATCATTCTCCTCTACAGACCTATGTCAATCAGAAAAAATTCCTGTCTTGTCTATAGTCTTGATAAATACAGGTGAGTCAGGTAAACATTTCTATAACTAATATATACGACTTCTTAAGCTATAGTATTCTGAATTTGACCTTGATAGTACATTTTCTTGAATATATTAAAAAATACCTTATTTGCTTTTATATGTAAATGTCTAAAAGCTCATCAAATTATATTTAGCCTAGATTGAAAAGACAATCTTCTGGCTTTTTGGAATCTGGCTGCTAATATGTGTCTGGGTAGCTCTGGCAGAAACAGATAAAACTTGTCTTCCTACAAAGAATATATTTTCCCCTTCTATACTTAAAAAACAGAACAAAGATCCTTGGAGACAAGGAGCCCAAATAAAACACACATTCTGGTTACTGTTAAAATCTGTGGGGAGCCTTGGAAAAAAACAAGTTGGAGTAGCTTAGCCCCACATTTTTCCTTTTTTTTTTTTTTTTTTTTTTTTAAAAAACAGCAAGTGCTGCAGAGAGAAGAGCTCTTACCCACAAAAGCCAGGTATTATGAGAAAAGAAACAGACATGAGTAATACTTCTAAGCAGCTCACTTTCAAAATACCCATGAAAAAAGAACTCAAGGCAAAACAGAAAAGGAATAAAAGACTTTGTAAATAAATCTCTCCAAGCTGTGTCCTCCTTTTGTGCATGTCCCTTCTCCGAGGTTTATCCTTGGTCTTAATGACTTCTGAGTTGCAGCAAACTCCAATTCCTTATCATAGAATCATAGAATTATTTAGGTTAGAAAAGACAGTTGAGATCATCAAGTCCAACATTTAACCCAGCATTGCCCAGCCTATCACTAAACCATGTCAATAAGCACCACATCTACATGTTTTTTAAAATCCTCCAGAGATGGTGACTCCACCACCTCCCTGGGCAGCTTGTTCCAATGCCTGACAACCCTTTCAGTGAAGAAATTTTTTCCTAATATCCAATCTAAACCTCCCCTGGTGCAACTTGAGGCTTTTTCCTCTTGTTCTGTTGCTTGTTATCTGGGAGAAGAGACAGAACCCCACCTGCCTACAACCTCCTGTCAGGGAGTTGTAGAGAGAAGTAAAATCCCCCCTGAGTCTCCTCCAGGCTAACAAATCCCAGTTGCCCCAGCTGCTCTTCATAAGACTGGTTCTCTAGACCCTTCACCAGCTTCATTGCCCCCTCTCTATGGCCCTCTTGCAGTGAGGGGCCAAAAACTGAACAGTGTTCGAGGTGCAGCCTCACCAGTGTGAAGTTACAGGGGAACAATCCCTTCCCTCATCCTGCTGGCCACACGGTTTCTGACACAAGCCAGGACGCTGTTGGCCTCCTTGGCCACCTGGGCACACTGCTGGCTCATGTTCAGCCAGCTGTCCACCAACATCCCCAGGTCCTTTTCCATTAGGCAGTTTCCCAGCTGCTCTTCCCTAAGCCTGTAGCGCTGTGTGGGGTTGTTGTGACCCAAATGCAGGACCTGGCACTTCTCCTTATTGAACCTCATACAATTGGCCATGGCCCATCAGTCCAGCCTGCCCAGTTCCCTCTGCAGAGCCTTCCTGTCCTCCATCAGATCAACACTTCCCCTCAGTTTGGTGTTGTCTGAAAATTTACTGGGAGTGCACTCAATCCCCTCATCCAGATCATTGATAAAGATATTAACCAGCACTGGCCCCAGTACTAGCCCTGGGGAGCACCACTTGTGACCAGCTGCCAGCGGGATGTAACTCCATTCACCACCACCCTTTGGGCTTGGCCAGCCAGCCAACTCTTAACCCAGCATAGAGTACACCTGTCCAAGGCATGAGCAGCTAGTTTCTCCAGGAGAATGCTGTGGGAAATAGTGTCAAAGGTTTTAATAAGGTCTAGGTATACAACACCCACAGCTTTTCCCTTGTTCACTAGGTGAGTCTTCTTGTCCTAGAAAGAGATCAGATTT
>JAVJGJ010000037.1:48889837-48916253 GCA_035590215.1 Microhierax caerulescens | reverse complement strand
ACCACTTTGTGGGAACGAGCTACAGCTGCACATCATCCATGTCAATCAACCCACCGCCTTCAAAGCAAGGCCACAGCTGCATATTGTCAATGTCAATCAACCCACTGCTTTCATTCCTCCACAATTCCCCCTTTTGGTTTTTAACCAAAAAGGCTATGTTTATCATCAGTTGCAGGGCCCTTGGCAGGATGCGTGGAAAGGCTGTTCAGGCTGAGTTAAGAAGGCACAAAACTGCATCTGATTCAGGCTCTGCATCAGGGTCACCCAGATGTTGTGACTCCCCTCTCAAGGGGTCTGTGGAACAGCCAGTATCTGATGTCCTCTTGTCAATTCTAGGATCCAAAACAGGCTTAACACACCTAGTGGGAAGGCACCACGGCGTGCATCTGCGGAGACGCTTTAGTATGTAACTTCTCTAAACTGTAAATTGCCATGCGAATCCACTAGAGTAGCTTGGGGATTCCATACAAATCACATAGGCAAATCAGGTTTGAGTTTGAGCAGAAAGTCTGTGCTCAAGAATAGGTATTAATGTAGAAGAAGTGTTTAAGCAGGACATAAACGCAGTGTTGTCTTTGACAAAGCTTGATCACCATTCAATGATTTGACAAGAGCGGCTTAACTGTCCAAATAATGGCTTTTCTAGCTCATGCAGCTTAGCTTTCCCCTCTAAGGCAGAACATTAGTATCTAGCTTGCTTCACTTTCTTCAGCCATCAACATAGAACTGATAACATTTAAAATTGAACTTGACAGCTTTCAGGGTCAGCCAACTCCATGGCTTTTGTAAAATGTTGCTCAGGAACAGGTAAAAGCAACATATAGTGTATCTGGAGACTTCTGAAATAATTTTAAATATGATACCCTCCAGTCATTAATTTGGGCTCTTGTCTTTGAATTGCAAGATCTGTTAGTCATATGCAGAAATAAACCTTAACTCTTCCCTGCTGATGTAAGTAAAATAATGTGCAGAGGAAGGAAAATACCACACTAGCATGAAAATAAAAGTAAACTTACTGTTTCAAAAATTTGTTTTACCTTTGAGCAGGTCCTTCTTAGCACAAATTAAAAGCTTGGACTACTGAGGTGAAGCAGTCAGAAAAGTCATGTGCTTAGTCACAGATATCAAAACCATAAAAGTAAACATACTGTTAACTTGTTATAGCTTAATCAATCACTGTAAATAGTAAACCCTTGAGTAATAAAAATAAGCTATGTAAATACATTAAGAATGTGATATTCTTCAAGTTCTGCTACTTGGCAAAACCTTGTTAGACTGTGCCTGGAAGAAATGGCAGGTTAAAAAACTGATTGTCACATACATAATGTAAATTGAGTCAATGTCAGTGCAAAATAGCATAAGGCAGAACTTCTGGAAGTTCAAATCCGAAAAGCAAACCATATGATGGATTCATAATTTTTAAATTCCTTTTGTTCTCTTTTTCCTAATACCAGCAGTGATTGGGTCACTTGCCCAGTACCTCAGATATTAAGTAATGTTTGACTGCCTGCAAATTAACTCAAGTGTGCTTTGAATGAAATTTATGCTGTTTTGAGCATTTAAGCTCAACCCATGTGTTCATAGGAGACAACAGTGTCTCCCACGCCTTTGAGAGGGACTGAACTTTTCTCAGGTATTATTGCATATTTTATTTTTTTACGTACTGGATCTTTAAGTAGTAATGCTAAGTGAAAGCCCACGGTACAGTGTCTGTCTTTACCCCAATGTGAATCCCATGCACTCTTTATGACACTGTTTCACTTTGTCACTTCTTATTGTTTTCCACAATGAAGGTGGTACCTGATGAACACACTTGCTCTTCATAACCCAGGTTTTTGCCACTTGCTTTTTCCTTTGAAAGAGGGCTTGTACCCTGCAGTCTAGTTAGAATAGCAAACATGAATGCTACTTCTTTCAGTCTTTGGAGAAAAGAGGGGTCACATCCCTATGATGAAAGCTCATTTTGTCTTGAAAGACAAACTTACAAGAGCTGCCTTACCATGACTGTGTTTTTGAATTGCCTGTTTGGGAGCAAGAGGTGAGGAAATTGTTGTTTCTCAGCACCCTCTTAATTGATGGATTTCATCCTAAATCCCCATTCACCTTCTAATATCTCTATAAATGCAGCTACTCTAACTGATACTTCATTAATTTGGATAAGATTGTACATGTGTACACATATGCAGTTATTTGTATCTCTGAGGTTTGTGGTTTATAGTCTAATTTTTTGGTCATCAGTCCACTAACATTTACTAATTAACTGCAATATAGTTGTTGTAACAATACAGAGCAGCCATATCTATAATCTTTTTTGTTCTGAATTATTAAAGTTCCTTGAATGCAGCTTAGAAATATTTCAGTGCACTGTGTTTTACTTTGCTTTGTGCATACATTTTGTACAGTAAGTCAAGCAGTGCACAATTTACATTTGAACATTATATTCATGAAGGAATGAACATTCAGTTTGAACAAAGCCATTAGATAAACCCACAATGAAAAATATGACTGAAAAAAATCAGAAATAAAAATATTTGAAAGGTTTTACTTCTCAGGAAAACAAACAAACAAAAAAACAATGTTTTGGAATGAGGTTTTCATTCTGTTAATACTAAAAATCTGTTAATATCTCAGCCTTACTGAATTTTCTTTCTCTTTACTGTGTTTTCATCTTTTCCCCATGTAAATATCTTTGCACGCCACACTTAAGATTCAGAGAATAAACTACAGAGCTAGTGAAGTTTATCCTCTACCTGATTTTACAGTCTTCCTGCTAGGAACATGTAGATGTAAGATCTAGGCTATTTATTCTATCCTTGATGCATGTGTATAACTCCTGTAAAGTTTAATAGGAATTATGTGCATACCAAGTGAAAACTAACCCTATGGGGTAATAAAAAGGAGTTTGGTAAGTTCAATGAAGAGAGAAAAATCAGTCTCTTACATTTGAAGAGA
Organism: Microhierax caerulescens; assembly: GCA_035590215.1. Lineage (NCBI taxonomy): Eukaryota > Metazoa > Chordata > Aves > Falconiformes > Falconidae > Microhierax > Microhierax caerulescens. Next base: position 48,913,301 of record JAVJGJ010000037.1, on the reverse strand, counting down.
TCTGAATTGTCTGGAAAAAATATAACTCACTTTGTAAAGAATATTGTGATTTTCCACATTAATGAACCCCATGTTTTCCTCTTCTAGCAATGATTTCCTCATAATGGCTTTTCTCTGCAACTTCTCCAAAGGAGGTAATTTGGATTTTACTTTACATCTAAATTTCTACAGACATAAAATGGGGTCATGAATTGTTCAATGCCATCAATTTTATGTGTACTCTACTTCTGCGAGGACTGTCACTTTCCAGTCTCCGGTAAGTCACCTACCAGTATAGCAGCAGTAATAAAAATCAGACTTTTATTCTGTCTTTGTAGTCTTTTCTTATCATATGCTGTCTCTTGCCCTCATGTTACACTCTGAAAGCAAACTATTTCACTGAGTACTGTAGTTTGAAATGTTCAACTTCACCATTTGCCAGAGCTTAAGATTTCATTAAAAAAACCCCTTGAATTAGAACTTTTTTCTTTTGTCATTCTAGCCTCAAATTTTAGATTACTATTGTGTCTTTTTGGTATTTTGTTGCAGAATTCTACAGTACAGTCTGTAGCTGGTGAATTATATTTCAGCAACCTTCCAGTGAAAAAGAGCATCCAAATCCCCCTGCTCAGGGATGCTTTAGAAGAACTAAGTTGCAGGTTGTGTTCTGTATGTTAGATTTCAGGGAATACAGAGTAATGAAGAACGGTGATCATAAAGTACATCTAAACTACCCTTCCCCACTCTGCGTCAGAGCCTCATGCAGTCAGTTGTCCACGCTGCTTTGGACAGTTCAAGTGAGAGAACTTCTGTACAGGTAGGTCTTCCAGGGTCCTCAAGCTGAAATTCCACATAGCCATTATCTCTTTGGTTCAGCACTTCATAGATGTTTGGCTACAGGATAACTGTGCTGACGATGCTGTTCATTTGGGAAAGACGCTGAGGTGTACTTGTAATGTGTCAATCCATGCCAAAACCTTTGTCCTTTTTCATAAACCTGGCATCATTTTGTGGTGGACAGCTGTTACTGAAGAGTCAATAGGAAAGAATACTAACAGCAATTCAGATTTCTTATGCTAGTGACCTTCTTTGGAAGGCAGTAAGTAGGTACCTCCCTGGAAGAGAAGCAGAGAGAAAGAATAATTTCAGTAACGTTCTCCACAGTTTTTACCTGTCCTAAGCTACACTCCCCATAGCGTTTTGCTTAGGCTAATTGCAAACAAACCGCACAGATTTGAAAGATGATTCCTTAAGGATGCAATCAAGGTACAGACTCAATCCTCATGAGTCAGGCAGCTGAGGACACAGCAGGCTACCACCAGTGTGCAGCAAGGTCAGGCTGCTCCAGAGAGCAAGGTGAGACAGCAGCTGAGGATGAGGAGGCAGGCAAGGACAGTGACAAGACTGCCAACCCAGTCCATACAGTACCCTCACCTGTTCCAGGTAAGCAGAGCAGGTCTGGTGTCACCCAGGAGTTCAGAGCACCACACAAGTCTGTAGCATAGAGGCACTGTGGCGTAGCTTGGCCGGGACAAAGGACAAGTAGCCCAACTAAACACAAGTGCAAAGCAAGGTGGGGCAAGCCCCACTTCTCATGGCTCTTTCCCACACAGCTCTTTCCACACAGCTGTCTGACCTGAACTCACACAGCTGCACCTAAGTCTAGACTTAAGACCAGGCAGCCAAACCCTTGGAGGAGTGAAGGAAGAAGAAGTTGCACTCATGGCTGAAAGATGTTTGGATTTCTAAAATTACAAATGGATTTAATCTCAATCACATTGGTAGATACTGAAAACAGAACTAAGGCAAATGTATCATGTCCTTCAGTCTTTGTACAACTGTATAACTCCAACTTCATACAATCTCAAAGTCCTGGCAGTTTTAGGTATTTTGTAATGCTTGTTACCAAGAGATGGCAATAAATGGTGTGAGGGGGAAGATGTGCAACTTTATTTTTAAAACACAAAAGGGAGAACATTTCTGTGAAGTCATCTCTGCAAGTCAAGCCTGAAAATTCTTAGACAACAAATGGAGAAAAGGGAAATTCAAAATGTACAGGTTAGTAATTAGAATATATTAATCTGTTATGAGGAAATCTGTCTTGTCAAATTGTATCATTAGGAGACAAAGATACCTTGTTTTTGCATATTTTTCATGCTTCAAATTAACAGGTATAAAACAATTGCAATACTTGGTAAAGATGCTGAAAACTTTGTGATCCAACTCGGGTTCAAACTGGGACACTTTGTGCAATGTATCTGAAATACAAATTCAGATTGGATTCACTGGCTCAGGGAAATAGGATGATCTCTTCAGGGTTGCTGGCCTACATACCATTTTAATGTATGGCACGACATTTTTCAGGTTAGAGAAACATTAGAACTTGTATGTATGCTTTTTGCAAATCAACAGACTTATTTTCAAAAAAAAAAAAAAAAGTGGGAGCTTTTGCCAGAGCTATTCTAAAGGGCTGTTGACATTCAAGTCATCTGCATACCTGTATAAAAGGAACAGCTGATATCATTTAATGTGTTTTTCAACTCATCTGCATCAAAAAATGAAAATTATTCCAGCCAGCTTCAGCCATGGACGCAGCTATGCACTACATGCAAATTCCCAAGCAGAGGTTTCGAGAACATTCATGCAATATGAACCTGTTGTTCACAGCCAGTAAATTTATTGCTGAATAACAGATGTTAAAAGGAAATTTAGGCACTGGGGTCCAAGACTGGATTATCAGCTCCCAAAACTGGCCTGGGCTTCAGGAAGTACAATGGTGTTCCTGCCAAGTCAGTGAATGTATGATACACATTTGGCATGCGCTCAAGTCTTACTATGTGAAAGCCAACAATCTGTGTCAATCAAAAGACTGATGAATAGCAAAACAGTGTGCAATTTTAATTTCATGAAAAGTTGGAGATGAATTTTATTAAGTCAGTGCATTATTGCATTAATGAATAATATTAAGGCAATGTAACACTGAACATGAGAACATTAGAAAGAAAAATATGAAGGTATTCATGTCATGGTATACTGAGAAAATTGGCAAGGCTGTACTTCTATTAATTACTTTATGAGCAATAATGAAATGTGGTATAATACAAAAGTATAATCATACATATGTGGGAGGGAAGGGGGGTGCTGTCACTAAAAATATAGCTGTCCTACTAAGTTTCCCATTAATAACATTTTCATAGTAGGCGCAGAGTTTTCTTTAGATATTGCTATATTTGAAAATTATTGCTAGCATTTGCCATTTCAGGTGGCAGATTCCAACACCTTTATTCAATGACCACTTTTATGTACCTTTACTATCTAGCAACAGTAGAAAGAATTTTGCCTTCCCTGACACATGTCTTTGCTAACACTTTTGCTGTCCTTCAGATTCCTTCTCTGGGATTTATCACCCAGAGATCCTGGTTTGGAGCATGTTAGTAATTATCCCCTTCCATTAGTGATATGGGGTCATAACAGGGAACAATAACCCAAAATCTGTATGTATTCTCACTTTCTACTGAGAGAGATCTCCTTTTTGAGATTTGCAAAGGCAGTTTAAAATGAAATATTTCCATTTCTGATTAGGTGTAAAGGTTTAATTATGAATCTTTGAATTCTTTCGTCCAACTTGTATATTGTAAAAAACACTAACAAGTGTTTCTGTATGGCAGCTAGTAAGTTTTTGGGGTGGAGTGGGGTAGCAGAAAGGCAGGGAGGGGTTAGAGGGTTACGGTCTTGAAGGTGTGGAGAAGAAAATAAATCCGTTAGAGAATGTAATTTTTTATCCATTCCACCTGTTTTGTAATTATTCTAATGAGCTAAAAATCCAAATTACTGTACAGTATCCTGCAAATATTGCCTCATGCAGAAAAGTTCAATGTTAACTATACAAGCAGTAATCCCACTGAAAACATCTGATAACAGAGTTAACAGTTTCAGAAAGACATTAGTTATCCTTGATTTGTCTTCTCTTTTCTGCTGGTTCAGCAATAAAACAGTTCTCCTTGAAATAATAAAAATTTTGTTAACTCACACATGCATATACTCATGACAGGGGTATATAGGGTAGGAACTGTTTAGGATGGCTCCAGCTTAGCTTAAGTATACTGATATAAATAGTATTGGATTTGTGTTTTTCATCATTCAGTACAGGCAATAAGTAATTAAAATTGTCCATTAAGCTGTGGTCTCTTGCTGTGATTTTGAAACAGCCTCAGCTGAAATGTGTTAATCTGTTCTGTTATTATTGATGAAATTACTGCTCTTAGTGTATTTTAGGGCAAAATCTAATTGACTAGTTTGAGCTATCTACAGCCCTTGTTTAAATTAAGCAAGTTCAGATATTTGCTTTGTTTGACCTGGAACACACCTAGAACTCAGCTGGGAGGGTGTAAATTATAATTAACTGCTGTTATGTCCTCGAGAAGTACATAATACTTGGGATACATTAATCCCAATATCCTGTATGTAAAGGCTACAGTCCACTCAATTAACATATAATTTGCTGGCTAATTATGGAGCTTGACTGGAGAATTTGAAATACAGAATACGTTAGAAATTCTTAATTAAGTTAATGAAAGTACTCATAAAATCATATGCAAGAAATCAGATCAAACCATGAAATATTTGAAAGGATATTGCTCAGCCTCCCATCAATGTAGGACAAAAACCCCAAACAAACCACTCTCCTTTATACCATCATTGTATGTGTATGTATTTGTGTAAAGGTACACCCAACATTTTTTACTATATTTACACATCAGGGTAGGTGTTTTGCTAATAGTCTTCATATGCCAAATGTGCAATAGCTTTTCTAAATCCAAACTATGTGTGGGTATCTTCTATAAAATCGTTTCTCTGAGTGGTCAGAAAAAGGATTTAGAGTGGTCTGTTTAAAGAAAGACTCTTGCATGTAGCTTCTCAGTATAATGACCAAAAGACATCCATCTGGGCCAGGAATAATCTCCCACAATTCTAAAGAAGGTGCTGCTTTTGTAGCCCAGGCAAAGCATATTCTAGTCAGACCTTAAATGTGTTTCATTGAAGAATTATAATGCTATTGGATGAAAACACCTCAGATGGACACAGTTCCACAACCAGCTAAATTCTAAAATGGAAAAATAAATGTTACACCACACTCAGAAGTATATGCCTTATCAATTTGATCTGTCTAGGGTAAGAAGATTGTTAGAAAAGTAGTAAAAAAATGAATAAAACCAAAACCATACACCAAACTAATTCACTTGGTGTAGAAACCATAAATTTAAACTTCCATGTCCTATTTAAATGCAAAATATGTTTTTAATTTCCCTAAAGGAAACCATGCTACTTATATGTACTGTGATATTAACATTATGTTACTCTAGAAGCTAATAATTAATTGCAAACACATTGTGAGCTGTGGTGATCTCTATTTTTGGAGAATCAGCTGCAGCATGTACTGAGGTGTGTTGAAGATAGTGTGAGAAAGAGAACAATAGGAGTTCTTGATTTATGTAAGAGAATGTGTTCTTTTTAGGAGGTTCCTTATGGGAAACTAAAAAAAAAATAAAAATTCCCAAGCATCTACCATTTAGGTCAGTGCACTATATCACTCATGATTAGGAGATTATTTTGTAGCATGATTATTGAGCTTTTTCCATTAGCTTTCCTTACAATGAGATTATTTACTTAATCTTAAGGTAATTAACCTCTATTTACCATTGTAAATTTCTGCATTGGAACTCATGGCAAGGAGATGTAGATATTATCTATCTCTAATCACCGAGTGTCAGTGGATGAGTTATTGTACAATGAGTATTACATGCAAAAAGTATGCTGACTTAAATTTAGAGCTATCTCATCGGAAACAACAGTATGAAGCCAAGCTGTCAAAGAAGTCTGACCAGAGTTATTGAAAGGTGCAGTACGGAAGAACCAGATTTTTTGAGAGTCATGTCTTTATGAACAACCCCGAAATTGTGAACTAGCAAAGCTAGAGGTTTTGGAGCAGTTTACAGAATATCAGGGGGCTGTAGGAAACCAAACAAGGTGACAGCCTGGAACTATTTAGAGCTTTAGGGCCAGAATCATTGGTCAGGATACGTTGCCCTCTGTGCCACTCAGCTGATCATCAGTAGGGGAGACATAGATACAAACTGTAAGCAAAGATCCCTGACATAAAGCAAACAAGAAGTGCCTCCAGGACCGTTGAGGAGGTGTGGCAGGTTGTGGGGGCATGTGTGCATGTGTGGGGGTGAGTTGCTGCAATGTTTTTCAACCCTTCTTAGCACTGGGAAATCAGTCAGTCAGCTGTGAAAGGGTCCATTAAGGATCCTGCAATATTCTATGAAAAAAGCTACTAAGTAAGAGCTCTAAATGGTGCATAATCACAGAGACATAGCTTCCTTCTGGATTTCCCACTGAGCTCTGAGCACAGGCAAGTGTCATGTTGCAATTTAGTAGTTGCTATTCTTTGTGGCTTAACAGCATTGGACATGCCATTACTCTCTCACCGTGAATTCCAGCTGATCAGCTGGTAATGTTTACTCTTGACACTTCAGTAGAATATGCTGTGCCTGAAACCATCTTAGACATATTGTATTACTCTCTTCTTGAGCAGGTGTAGCACTGCTTTGTTGGATTTTTTTAAAGTCAATATCACTCAAACACCTGCATATGATCTGTTCTCTCTGACCTTCCTGAAATGGACCTGTATGGATTTTCTTGGCATTGGATCTGAACAGTCAAAAGCCTTTTAGAGCTTCCCAATATCTCAGTGAATGTATTAGCCCAGCTTTTCCTGCACTTTTGAATGCTTTTTCCTTCTCCTGTGATGCAGGGGAGGAGGAGGAATGGCAGAAGATGGATTCTGGTACTTCAGTGCTATGAGAACCAGGGGTGATACTCTCTTTGCACAGGCTTCCTTGCACCACCCTGTCCAGAAAGCAGCAGACCCTAGTATCAGAGCTGATGCTATTACAGCATCAATTATTTCTCCCTTGTTTATTATTTGTCTGTGGCTATTGATGTCAAACCTGACTTGATTTTCATCTCACAGCTCTGAGACCCTGGGAGTTGCTCTGAGTTTCTAGCATCTTTACTTCTTCACCTTGATTGTACTTGGAAGCCATGTTAGCTTTATAAGAAGACATTTAAAATTAATTTTGTTAAAAATCTGTAAAGCTCTGTGGGTGTTTAAGAAAAATTTATGATATTGATTTAAACTGGATTAAAAATAAATCATGTTGGTATGACCTAGATATAAATTGAATCACAATGTCCATGCAAGGTTTTGTTGTGGTTTAACAGTGCGTTACTAAGCTCACACAAAAAGTAAATTCATTTAGCTTTAATCACACAAGAAATATGGTTTAAAGCCATATATGCTCTGAAATTTAATTAGGTGCCTGAATTCTTTATTGGTTTTCAGCTCACACTTTTCTCAGTCTATATACCAGCATGTTCCTTAAATTGTCTGCCTTTAAAAATGAGCATTGAATAAATACTTCACTAACAGGTCTTAGAAGTAATTACAGGCAAAGATGTGATTTAGGAAGGAAGCCATAGTGTAAGAATTCTGGAGAACATGGTAAGAATGTTAAGAATAAATTATTTTGTAAACCTCTGTAGCTAGAAAATTAATTCCTTTCTGTTGTTTCTCTGTTTCATGGAATTACAATTCTACAGAAAATTCATCAGCCAGCTGAAAATACTGAATTAAATATTTCCATTAAGGAAAAAATATCTTATTGATTTACAGTGTTCAACACTGTGAAAAATAAGCAGCACTGTTTATCTTACAGCACCTTTGGGTCATTTACAGTTCTAACAGTTCCAAGATTATTTGGTTTTATTTCACTTTTATCTCTAGCTTCAATTTAAAATCAGAAACAATATTTATACATTTTTAAATTAAGCTTTTTATTGTTTTAAAAAAGTTATCCATTAATATTAAAGTCAAAAAACCAAACAAAACCCCAGAATTGACATACCCCAAATGCCTAACTGGTGTGATTTTTTTTTTAAAAAAAAGTAAAAATAATAAAAAAAATAAATTTATATGTTAAGAAATCCTTGTGAATGTGAATCCTTATGAGTATTCATAAAAAGCAGTATAGGGTGAGTTCCTTGGACCGGAGTGTACCAAGGGGTCCTCATACGGAGAAAGAGCACCAATATTGCTGGCAGAGGGGGAGGAAAAGTATAACGGGAAACCGGTGAAATGGCAGCCTCGGTTTGTTACCACTGGCTTCACGTCGCTAAAGGCTGTCAGGATCTGTAACTCCAGAGAAACCTCAATCCACAGGCTACACGTGGCAGGGTACTAGTGTGCCTGCACTGCCTTTGTGAAAACCAGACAGAGCTTGAAGGTCAAAGCTAAAGCCTTGCGGTGAGTTCCCTGTGTCTGAGGGCTTCCTGCTGCACACCTGGAGGCCAGGCCTCCAGTGCTGAGGCTGTTAAGCCCCTCACTCCATGGAAGGAAAATCCTTGTTCTGGTGGAGGCTGCCCGAGGTTTTTACGTAGTGACTGCAAATCTAGACGCTGATGGTCCTTCAGGAGGTCCCTGTGTTGGGACTACTCCAAGGATACGTATCGCTTGTCAGGCAGCTGCCTCGTGCTGTAGGAATCTTCAGTCTTGTATTCCTCAATGCTGTGTGCTATAAAACCAGTCCTTTTGGGGTCTCATGTTCTGAAGAATGTTCATTATAATAAGACAGATGATTTTCCCTTTCCCTTTCCCACCCCAACAAATAACTTAAATGCAAAAGACAAATAGATAACATTATTACCAGATGCTAAAATTATACTTTAGCCCTGATCCAAGGACCAGATCTAACAGGCAGGCTATAATCAGAAAAGAGTAGCTGCGTTCCTGTGATAGTAATTAATTGTTGACTTCAGAAGCATGATGCTGTTGCATCACCATGTCTGTGGCTGTCTGTCCTTTCCTAGCTGGGAACAGAGAAGGGCAGGGGTATGTAAATGTAGAATCTCACTTGATCTTCCAAGAAATACTGAGGCTGCAGAAGTGTGGAGTGCTGTTGGGAATCCCATGACCCTTCAATCAGAATAATAAAGCGTGAAAGCAGTAAAGCCGTTTTTACTGCAAGAAGGCCAGATGAGTAGAAAAAGATGATCTCACTGGGAAAATTACTATCCTGGATGTAATTTCGCTATGAGGAGGTATCCACCTTCAGAAATGAATTATTGTCATAATAGTCGATATCAAAATAATACCTGATTCAAAGTGTGATACTGGCATTAATAACAGTTCTGATAGTTTAAAGGTGGTAAAGTCATAAATCCTATACAATGATGACTGCAGAATGGTCACCTACTGTCACTATAATGGCTGTTATTTAATCAGACACATAATTTGAGTATATTAGACCATTCTAAATCCATTAGGTTTATTGTGGTTGCTCATAATCTAATTAACCTGTAACTTTACTCTTAACCTAGAAATTGAGTTGTAACTTGCTGTACAGTATAATATAAATCTACTATATAAAATAAACATCCATTTGAAACAAAGTCTCTAAAACCAGAATAACTAGAAAGGGATATGTTTCTACAGTTAGAAATTCCTAGGTCATTCTGCTAGAGACAGGGATTATACAGGATTGTTTCTGAACATGGTGTGACTAGGAAGCCTAACCGAAACCTAGGTGTCTGGAAAATCTTAAACCAAGCAGTTAGTCAGTACACATGCAAGGGGATACAGTTCTCATTAATTCATTCCCTTTAGCTGAGCACTCACCTGTAATTGATAAGCATCTCTTGTTTAATGGTATCTCTTTTTTTTTAATTCCCAAACTTCATAATACTTGATGTTGATCCAGCTAGCTCACCAACATTTTCATGTAATAAGTTTCCAATCTAGAATCTTACCTGTGGGTTCAGCTGGGTGCAACATTAAATAAAAACTTCCTTTCCCTATTGGTGGGTGATGCTCTGATCATTTAAACTGCTGTGTTCTAGCTGTAGCCACATGCTAATGTGGGTGAAGTGATTATTTTTCAAAAACCTTCCTTTTAGCAGTAAAACAAAATAACAGTAGGCTGTCTCATCCTGGAAATTAAGGTTCTCCTTATAATTCTACTGCTAAAGCACTGCAACACATCTGAAAAAATATCTTGAAAGTAAAGTTCTCTGTCCTTTTAATTATTTTTTTAATATAATTTTCCCATTTTCTCCAGTATGCTCTATTTTTCAAGAGATAACCAGAGTTACAGCTCACTCTCACAGTCTGATGTTAACTGTAGTTGCAACTAAACCCACTGGTGTTCTAAAAGAACAGAAATCTCTACAGATAAGGAAAAACACTCAACTGCAGCAGTGTGAAGAGGTGAAGTTTGTGTTGCTGTAGTTGGGAAGCAAAAATGACAAAATATGTATGTGAAAGGAGTTAGTGGGTTCCAAAGAATGTACCAGCTGCTGGTATTTGTCCATATAAAGATATATGTTACAAAGTGTACTTTTGCACATTCTTATTGTGGTTTATCACTGAGTATCTACACTTTGCTAAGTTCTGGCTGTTCTCCATATCATACAGCTGGCTGATAGTAAGGGCTGGCTAAGCTTGGGCTGCAACCAAAGCTATGTGAGGCTTTCAGGTTCTGCCAGTCACTTCTTTTGACTAGGGATTTGTTAGTAATCTTGTTTTCTGCTAGCAGCCTAAACCACCTTTCCTTTCAGTCAGTCTTTGGACAAAAGGCTAATGACATTTCACATCTTCTCTCCTTCCCTCTCCTCATTCAAAGTCATCAAGAAAGAGGGTAGGGACTCCTCTGATAGCAGTTATCCTCTACTGTGGCTGTATGGAACCTAACCCAGTAACTCCTTTGAGCTTCATACCAGTGACAAATGAGCTCATGTCTGAAGCTCATCATCAGCACTTGCTCTGCATGGCTGGGATCATGAAAGATCCTTGCAATTACAAACTTTCTCATGATATCTCTTATCCCAAAGGTTTTGAACAGGTTCATCAGCATTTTGCTGAAGTACTGAGAAGTAAAATAACCCTTAAATACTTATAAATCATTGGCAAGGATGTATATATCTATTATATGTAAGCTTTTCCTGTGATTACAGGTTGTTTGAATGGTGGTTTTTTCTTCCTTTCCCCTTCCCCCCCCAAAAAAAAATGGATTCACTAGACATAATGTCATATAGAAGTACATTGAACTTAATGTCTGCATTTCTTCACTGTTTATATTAAAGGATCTGACATATTATCAACGTTGTCAAGTATCAAAGAATGTATAAGCTAGCAGTCTTTCCCCTCTTTTTACACTTTATTGACTTTTTCTGACAGTCTAGAAGAGGTTCAATAATCCTTGACACTGTTTAAAACTTAGATTCTTCCAAATATAGTATATTTCATTGAACCAAAGTGAAAGGACAGCTCTATTTTTGATAGCATAATAAATACATTGCATAGGAAAGACTGCATAAAGTATCCAAGAAAGGAAATAGATCGCTTTTTTAGAAGCTGTTGGCTTTTTTTAACTACCCTTCAGTTTGCCAAAATACAATATCCATGTCTGTCCCTGTGCAAGCAGAGAAGGGCAGAACTGGTTAAAACTCTTAATAGTGTTATTCTTTATTACTGAATCAATCTGAATGACACTGAGACTCAACATCACCACATCTAATCACAAGTTAAACAACACCACAACTAATATATGAATTCTTAAATTCAAAAAATTCAATGGAATTTGGGAGGCAAAATATTAGAAGGTAAAATAAGCTGCAAATTTGTGAACAACCCATTTCAGATTTCTGTCTTGTAAACTAGAATTGTTTCTGTGTGAACGGAAATAAAAGTTGTCTAAACTTCCTTCATGAAAAAATTACTAACACAAATATTTTTTTAAACATTCGCATCTGATATTTCTGTTATAAAATAAGCTCCTGAAGTTATGGTATACTGCTCTATGAAATCAAGTTGGTTTCCTGTTTAACTGGGAAGTTTGTTGTCATCACTGGGCGCGTGTTTGTGAAAAAATAGGGATGGATGGCTATTTCCAAGGCAAAATCTGCGGGATCTCTAGTCCACTGCCAAGGCTGTCTGTCACACAAATCCTCAGAACAGTGAGAATTCTGCATAGGAGAGTGGAGAGGAACTGCAACAACTAATAGAGCTTTCCACTGAAGTCCTGCTTTCAGTGTTGCAAGTTATCTGAGTTTTGATGAATATCCCAAGCATAATTTACTCTTCTTCCCAGAATTAACCAGCTCTGACTGCTGTTTCTATGTTGTACCATCCTTGGATGAGCTAGTGCCTTTCAGAAATGCGTCTTTCTCAGAAAAAACAAAGCAATGTATTTAATTGACCTAGTGCCCACATATGGCAAATTTCATTCAAGTGTCATGAGATTGCTATCATTAACTAAATCTCCCCTCAGTGCCTGCTGGTTGTTATAACGTATCAACATTTTGTAAAAGGAGCTTCATAAGTTTTCACAAAATCATATAGGGAATTTAGTACCTTGGGATTTACAATGCATTATTGCTGTTAATTATTAGATTATGAATAAGAAAAAAAAGAAAAAAAAAAAAAAAAAAGAAGGGAATGGGCATTGAATTAGTTCCATAAAACAATTTAAATTGTCCATCCTGGAATGATTGGTGACCAGCAGGCACTGAGGATGTGATATTAAGTATTATTTGATGAAAAATATCCTGTGATCATTCACGAATCATTTGGCTCAGATCTTCTCTTTGGAGATACATGTGCCAGTTCATCTGTAAAGTTCGGATGCTAGTATTGCCTTGCAATTTAAGTGATGCTAACAGAAATATAACAACTATATGAGAACATGTTAACTGCTTCAATAATTTCATCATTATTTGGAGATGAGATTTAATACATTATCTGGTAGCTATAACAAATCATGGTATAACAGATCATGTTACAGCTGCTAATTTCTTTGTTCAGTGTTGGTTTAGGCTATTATTATGAAGAATTTAAAAAAATTAATTGCTTCCAGCTGTTACCTGCATCAGTAACATTTAAAGACCCCCTTTTAAAAATCTTTTTTTTTCTGTTGCTCAGGATTCTGCCAATGCATGGAGCTAACCAATGCCACTAGCAGTTGTGAGATAGTGATTTTTTAAATTATTTTTTTTAATACTGCTCAGAATAGTTTTTTAAGGATTAAAGAAGGATAAGATATTGCAAGAAGTATTTCTTCCATTCCTTGGCTCTATAATTCTAAAAGAAAGATCATAACCAAAATAATCTCTTTTTTGTATACCATAAATATATGAAATTATAATAAAATTAAAATTTATAGTCAAATAGCAATATGAAGATATTAATTTGCAACTATAGTAAATAATATTTGAAGGTTGGACTGTTGCAGTTGTCTCCATTCTTTCTCCTTTCATGATCATAACTCTTCTGCTATCATTCAAGTGTTCTGTGTGTCTTGGTATAAGCAAAATGTATCACATTATGACAGCAGCCATAAATACATTTGACCATATATTATAATAGCTTAAGAAAGTCTATTTGCCATTCTCCTTAAGATAGTTTTTTATGTTTAAAAAGTAATATTTTTATTCATATACTTTGCTGGCATATGTAATTTAATGTTATTTACCTTTATTTTCATCAGAAACAATTCTTAAGGTCTGACTCCTTTCTTGTGTTTAATGCAACTTCTTGTCCAGAATTTTATTGAGTAAAATAAAATTTGCTGTTAGTAATAAATCACTATCTCAATTGTGTCTTAGTAGATCATCTGTCTTTGATCAAGTAGATGAGTACCAATCAGTATATTTTTCCATAACAACTGTTTAATATAAAATACGAAGAACTCCCAAAGTTTAGCTGTGAGAGCTATTCAATAGTGTGCCTGAGTGTTAATAGGTCAGTTTACAGTCACAACTCTAAACTATTGTACTTTTTTGTTCATAATGAATTTAATCTTTAATAGCTGGCAATGCAAGTTTTTTATAGCACATAAAATATTTTCCACAAAGTAATTTTTAGTCCCAAATATCAAAGTCACTACTTCCCCTTTTAATAAGCATGTTATTCTAGAACAAAATTGTATGAGATGACACACCGCTAAATTCTATGTTCTGTTTAGTGCTTTCACAAAGAAGTAGCTGGGAAGGTCTAATTACACATACTTTATTTTTAACCTATTTTCTCTTAATTTCTTTGTCCATACTTTTCTGCTCTGAGTAACCACTGTCATTTTTATACCACAAAGCACAGTAGCATTAATTATATAATTATATATACAATTACAAGGGTTATATTCTATTAACTCTTTGTTTTGTCAGAAACCACCTGTAACTTTAGTCCCTTTAGGATCTAAATGTTAGTATAATTACCATGGGGACTTAGGAGAAAATTCTTAAACAAGAATGAATGCTATACTACAATGCCCAGATTTTAACTTTGTATCCACTTGTTTAATTCAAGTACTGCTGTTGCTCCTGAGCTTTATTTGTATGTCTGTTCTAATATTTTTGGGACATTATAAAAAAGAGAAATTAAGACTCACAAGGGAAATAGTATATATGGTAAGTCTTTAAAGATAATTCCAAGCTTTTGAGGATGGCAAATAGTCTTTTGCTGTTTGATAATTTCTTTCATATGCATCATCTTGTTATTCATCTTTGGCCTTCTATTTTCACTAGTTTGAAGAGCTTCAGTGGTTTTTAAAGGTCTACTGCTATGCACAGGTAACAGTGCAAAAATGCAAACTTTCAGCTTAAATATGAACAAGCCTGGCTGAGGGAACTCTTTACTGCTGTCCTTTATGAATACAATCGATCCAGACTTAGCTGTGCCTTGCAGAAGGGCTAACATTGCCAAATGAGAGGATTTCCCTCAAAAGACCTCCTAGTAAAATCTTACCAACTACTATTATCTATCAGTAATAATATGGGAAATACTTGCAGGTCCTCACATGGTAAATTCTTCTCTTCCTCCAAAGGTCTGGTAGGACATTAACTGCATCTAGTGAAAAGAAAAAATAATGACGATTCAATGAATCAACCCCTGTCTTGATTTACAATTGTTTTAAGACTGGGCTGTGAGATAATTAAAGTAAAAGTAAAGTAAAGTAAATTTGGAATTTTCTCCTTTTCTTGACCTTTTGACTTCCTAGATCTGTATAAATAATGTTACTTGTGTTGATACTGTAGTTGATCTTTCAAAGGATTTCCCACTGCCTTTAATACAGCATGGTTCCTGATGTAGATGTGATTCCTAACAGGTGTGAATACATAGGTACTCTTCTGACTCATCTTTCGGTTATTCCAGAGTATAATTTTAACAAATTATGTTGTATCTCTGGGATAACTTCTCAAATCAGATGAGACCCAAAATCTCTCTAATCATCTTCCATATGTGTGCTATATGTGATATATGATGTGACCCAATAATTGAGTACAGCTGCTGAAATAGTTAACCAGGTTGCACCTAAGCTGCCATCCTTCAAGAAACAGTATCTTTGCTGTTACATAAACTTCAACAGTTTTAACAAATAGATCTTGGCATCAGCAGTATGGGAAACCTCACATAATTTTATTAATTTAAATGATGTTTTAAAATACACAATGTCCAACTAAAGTCTGCTGGATATTAAGAAACTGATCACCTTGCTGTTTCGTTGTTAGCTTGTATCTGAAGATTGATTATTTGCTTAAGTACAGGTAAAGCTATTAAAAGTGACATTTGTAAAAGATATTAACAGTATTACTATTCTTTCTGTTCCCTGTGGATTTGGCTGCTTATCAATCGGAATCAGTTAATTCAAATTCCTGGGCCTTCTGTAGAAAACATTAAATGGTTGGAGATGTGGGGTTTTTCCTTCTTTTATTGGAAAGACTGTTTTTCTATAAATGCACATGACTTTGGGCTGATAATACTTGATGATACTTGATGAAATGTTAGTGTGGCAATCACTCATCTGTCTGGATCCCCCTAAAGACCTCAAAATTTTGTACACTTTAAGTATTGTTCTGTTTGATGAAATACACACTTTTAACTTCACACACAATTCCTGCCTAAATGTTCATAACATGTTATTAAAAAAAAATAGTTGTATATCAAACTCACTAATTCCTGGCCATTCTTATGAGCATCACTCAGCAAACCATTTGTAAATAAAGGAATATATTCTGTGTCCCTGATGCTTTTTGGCAAAGTACATTGTAAATCAGCAGTAGGAATGAAGTTCATGATTCCCAGAAGAGCGGTTCTCAGAGACAGCTCTCTGGCTCACAAGTACTTCACAAGCATCTTCCTGGATGTCTGTAGAGTGGAATACTTTGTAAAACAACCATTAAAAGTAGGGGCTGAAAAGGGAAATCGGATATATAAGTTCTTTTTCATTGAGTGGGTTATACTATAAGGGGAAAGAAAAGAAGAAAGAAGACACTGTTCTTGAAGCTCCTGTACTTCGATTTCTTTAACGCAGCCCATTACAGTCTGCATCTGGCCAGGAATGACAAGTTTATGCCAATAATACTCTGATCATCAGCTTGAGTTCCTGGTTAGAAGGTGGTAATATTGCTTCAAAGGTCACAGAGAACAGAAAACAATTTACCTCTTTGAGATACTTGTTGCCTTATATATGGAATCTGTTGATTGTATTTTTCTGTTCTGTGCTTCAGGAGAAGTTTGTTGCAGTAAGTGTAAATTCCTCATAAATTTCCTCACTTAAACTTGTGAACTTTGAAGCCTTTTGCTACATGCACAGGACCACTTCGTTACTCAGCATTAATTTTATTTTAGTATCTTCAATGTATATAAATGTTTGGCTTGTTCATATGTGTGCATATCAGTTTTGTGACTGAATTTGCTCTTAGGATTTCAGAGTCAGTATGCTACATGAGAACAAGGGGACAGCATTTTTGTCCATTCTTTTGGGAAGACATAGACTTTCCATCTTTAGTAGAATGCAATGCTTGTTATAATCGGTACAGACTATAGACAGTGGTATGGTACTGTTTGCTTTGGTGGTGGTGGTTTGCAAAGTTTATCACCCTTTCAACTTGTTCTCAGTTGAGGCTTCTGTTTCTTACAACATTTTTGATGTATTTTTGTTTAGTGAGTTTTTATGGTATACTTACAGCAATTTGTGCGTGGAGAGTTTGGGGGCAATTACTCCTCAACTCTCCTAATTCCAGAAGTGTTGCCTGTTCAATACCTCTGAAGCCTTTGACCTAGAAGCCATCCCCAACTCATTCCGTACCTGCATCTACTGTCTTCTGCAGGAATAGTTAGAAAAACTCCCCTGGAAAGTACACTATTTCCCCCCTCCATACAGTGTTTTTAGATTTTTTGGTCTTTTCCTCCTCCCTGACCATAATATTAAGCTCCTTTCCCACCTCTAATATGGATTCTTCCATTGTGCCTTTCTTTTGCAATTTGAAATAACTATACTTAACCTGCAAAGTACTGTGGGGTGGGTGGGTATACAGGTATATTGTATAAATAAACATGTTGGTTTTGTGGTTGGGCTTGGTTGTGTTTTCTTTTCTTGCTTGCTTCTGCCTCTAAACCTTAAACCTCCCTCAAGTGTTTATGATTTTAGGGTTGAAATTCTTCTGCATATTTTGGTGACCTGCTGAACTCTCCTTCCCTGTCTTTCTATCTTCCTAATGGTTCCTGACATGTCATCATCAATATTTCCAGTCTTCCCTTGTCGCTTGCCTCTTGTATTTCTTCTGCATCCATCAGGATGGTTCCTTACCTAATTTTCTGCATTGCTGAACTGACCATTTCTGCCTCACTAGCACACAGAAAAAAAAAAAACAAGTGGCTGTCTCTTTCATCCTGTATATCTACACAGAAAGCAGAAAGTTCTACTTTTTCTTCCAATAAATGAAAATAGTGGGTTATTTGAACTGATTTTAATAGACCAGAAAAATTACTAAATTATCAGTGTGTGTGTGTGTGTGTGTGTGTGTGTGTGTGTGTGAATGACGCAATACAAACATGTAAGCTACCTCTTCAGTTCCTGCTTTCCCTTTCCACATCTATAAAATGCAGTATGAGTTACTTGTAACAATTGCTGATGCAAGTGTTTTAATTTCTCTCAGGGAACTTGCTGTGTAGGTTTTTTTCTCAATATTTTATAACTTGTGAAGCATAGATGAACAAAATGAAGAAAAACCACTTCAGTTTCCATTGATGATATCATAGATACTTGAAACAATTCATATAATACCGAATAAAAATGAGTTCTCATATTTTCTCACAGTTGTGGAGTTTATTTTTTTTTCCCCCATTGATATGGAACATAGTTCTTGTATTGGATTTTTGCATGTAAACCTTGAGGGCCAGGAAAGACAATCGTACATACGATAAAAACCATGTAGGTTTAAGTTATAGAATGCAATAGTTCCACCTTCTCCAGTGTTCCGGCTTCTCTTTAGTTTGAGAATTTTAAGAGCCAGGATGTAAATTAACAGACTTGAAAGAATGTCCTGCTTCTTTGGAGGGTTTTTTTTGCCATTTTTTTTCAGTTGTCAGTGGTAGGATTTATTGGCTTAAATTTGAGTTACAGAAATAGGGATTTCAGCTGATAGCTAATGACTTGGTGCAACTGACTTGAACAAATCTTTTATGATGTCCCCGTGGCAACTCTTGGCTGTAACTATGGGTAAAATTGATAAGTGCTTTGGAAAGACTTTGTTAGGTCACTGACTGTGGCTGTGAATGGAATTTGGTAGACTTCACTTTTATAGGTCTTTCTCTACTTATTGATGGCTGGCCAAAAGACTGGTTCAGAATCAGAGAGCAATGAGGAGATAAGCAGGCAGTTAAGAACATTAGTAGTTCTACCTTTGCATAATTCCTGTGAATCTTACAGTCACCAAAGTTGGTACAAAGACAAAATGCCTCCCTGGTCTGAAAGGTGGAGCTTGCAGATATGCTGTCCTATCTCCTGCAGAGTAACGTAACTATGGGAGATGAACTACAGTCCCTTTCTATTGTCTTCATCTTTTGCTGGTAAATCAGTGTCCAAAGGTATGTGGCTTCTGTTCTAGCTCTTCAGACGTGGGGAGGAATACCACTCAATTGGAATTCTAATGTCAGAATGATAAAGAAAATTGTTCTTTTCATGTAGTCTTCATGCCATGTTTTTGTTTTCTAAATCCTTGATTTTTCACTTGAAAGTTTATATTACAGGCAGTGCAAGCCCTCTTTAATTTGACATTTGTGTCTGGGTCTGCAGCTGTA
The DNA here is from genome assembly GCA_035590215.1 of Microhierax caerulescens. Classification (NCBI taxonomy): domain Eukaryota; kingdom Metazoa; phylum Chordata; class Aves; order Falconiformes; family Falconidae; genus Microhierax; species Microhierax caerulescens. Next base: position 48,894,124 of record JAVJGJ010000037.1, on the reverse strand, counting down.
CTGAAAAATCACTGTTCCAGAAATCAAATAGTTTTCCTTGGTGGCACACTTTAACAGCTTGGTTCTTCTGTAGGCAAAAGTCTCTCATATATGAACAACATCTAATGCTAGGTGAGTCGTTACTCAATTGAATGGAGCTTACAATTATGTGGAATACCCAGTGGCATGTCTCTTTGAGGATATTTTTTTCTGGAAATGCATTTGTATTGAGCTCTCAGCAAACATGAAGTAATGTTATTGTTTTGCAGTGACTGCGACCAGTTTAGAACATGGGTCTTATTTTTAGCTGTGGTTCAACATTCTGAGAAGTTCCTAAGAATACCTGTTAAACTATTACTGTACTGGAAGGAAGGAACCTTAATCTGTCAAAACACGGTAAATACAAAATACAGTCTTGCATTTGTCCAAAGTTAATATGTGAAGAGAAGAAAAATGAGGAACTGGTGCTCTGAATTTCTTAGGTTGCACCAGTCTGGGCTGGTGAACTCGTGCAGTACATATGAAAAAGGATGTGCTGCTTCCCGAGCCCAAACTGCTGCACCAGCTCAGGTGTTTGTACAGCAGCTGGGCCAGAAGGTGCACTGAATGCCCAGGTGGAGCCGGGGAATGCTTGCACGGAAGAATGGGGTTGTACTTTCTCTTTTCTTTCTTGGGTAATGTGTTAGCAAAGACTTCAGTTAGTTTTTGTATTTCACCCTTGCCAAAAGACAGTAGGGCACTCTGAAAGCCAAGGTGGTTAACTTAAGTCAGTGTCATTGTTTTAGGACAAGAGTTTCAGTGAAATCTACAGCAATTTAAACTAAGCCCTGGCTGATTTTCCTTCTGGCATGATAGAGAGGCGTGTCTTGGGAGGGTGTAGCTTAGACTAGTTTTGATCTGATCTAAGGGAGGGTGTAGTCTGAAGAAAACCTGTGTGTTTTCAGTGAGAAGAAACACCATGGCTATGAATGGAGCTTCTGTGACCATCTGACACTTTCAAAGACTGTGTTCAAAAGTACATTTAAGAATTCCATGGTAGGTAAAAAAGGAAATGCTCTAAGAAATGAGAACTAATTAATTCTTTGGAAAATGTACAACCTGTGCTGGCACTGAAGATGGTTATAATTTGTCGATTTGCCTCAACCATTACATTAAAAGAGAGGAGATTCCTTCTGGATTCCAAGAAGCAACTATTGAAATAACTCGGACGGTTTTAGCTGAAACATTAAAAGCACAAGGTTTTTCAGTGCAGGTAATTGTCAATTTAGCTTAAAATGATTAAAATTTTAATAAATAGGTTTTATAACTGATAATGTGAAATAGATTATGAGAGAAAATTTGAAAAATTAATAAGAAATTATGATCTCTTTTTGCAAAGTTCTTTGTATGCAAATCCTTACCTATATGCAACATCGTATCCTCAGACTTTGCAGGCTCTGGCTTTTGAAACCACTGATCTGGAAATGTGATAGTGACTTTTTTTCCTAAGACTATATTAGATATTCCATGCATTACTGATGATGTTGTAAAGTCTTTCCAGAGTAATAGATAAATAAATAATCCAGATATGTCCTGACCTTGTTTCTGGACATAAATTCCTGGGGGGAAAAAAACCAAACCAACAAAAAACAAACAAAGAAAAAAAAAAAACCCCAACCAATATATATTCAGTTTCTTACAACAGTGATGAATTTACATTATGCAACAGGATCTCCCTTTTAGTCCTGTGGTTCAGTACTGGATTTTAGTTGACCTCTGCACTTTCTGCTTTTGTTACTTCCATGTAAGAATGATTTCTGCCCTATGAAAATGTTTCTTATAGATTAAATTCAGTTTAGACTTAATATTCTGCAGCTGTTGTATTCATTAGAGACTTTTCTGAACAATAGTTTTGCAAATGCCTTATATTTAATGTTTAATATGTTCTTCATTTTTAGTTGCTAATCTAGAAATTACGGTGTGAATTACTTTATATTCTACATGCACAGTAAAAGTAAAGCTGAAGGAAAAAACAAATCATCTTTAATTGAAATCACACAGAAACACATACATAGAAGACCAGAAGCAGAATTTTACAATAAATCATTGTTATTAGACTTCAAGACTTTCTGAGGAGCTCGACTGTCAGTGCTGTTGAAAACCGAAAAATCCTGTCAAACTATCCTTTTCCCTGTACTTAGGAAATACCCTAAAATTTGTGAACAGAATACTCTGCTTCTGTCCAAATCATGGTCCAGTGAGGTGTTCTGAGAATGTGACGTATCTGTACTTGGGAGGGGGTTTTGTCTGTTTAGACTGTGTGGATACGGAAAATATAACAATTATCTGAAGATGATCTTACTGTCTTTATTAGGATGTACAAGAACTATCAGCAAATAACCTCTGTGTATACTAAGTGAAGAGGCTTGGAAAAAGGAGAAGGTTATCCTGGAAACCTGAGTTTTAAAGGAAGGCAGGAAAATGGATGCAATCTAAAAAAGTAGAGAGAAAAAGGCAGAGATGTGGATATTGATAGAAAGATATATTCCAAAGAATATGACTGTAAAATTGAGCCTGCAAAATGTGAAGTTTAAAAGTTTAAGAATGGGGAATTTCCTTTACCCATTCTCTGGGAGAAATAATGCTTACTTCTAATTGATATAATAAAAACAACTTCATCTTTTATCTCAACTTCTCATGCCAGGTTAGACCAAGAGCATACATTCTTTATCTCCCTCAACTAAACATTATGGGGGTTTTTAAATTCCAAAAATCTGAAATCCTTATAACCCATATATATGGATTCACACATACAATTATGAATTGTGCAGATGAGCTTACAGGAAAAAAAACACATGTCTTTTGTTCTGTTGGAGGATTTGTTGAAAAGGAGGTATCACTGAAAAGATGTGGTTCTGACAGATCACTATTTTCTCACCTTCCAAGTTTCCAATGTGATGTAAATAGGACATGCTTGTCAGCAGGATGGGGTAGAAGCCCGTGCCACTGCGTGATCCTTTTCCCTTGTATTAGGTGCAATCAATCAAGAGCTTGTAGAAATGGTCGGTGACAGGAGTGTAAAGGGAAAATATCAATCAGTTTCTGAATATAATGACTCAATATTATGAGAAACTAAGTACAGTAAACTTCACAATCATTTAAATTAACATGCTTCTCATTGCTTCTTAATATTAAATTAATCCATGAATACAGTACAAACCACACACAAACTACAATGGGAAAACACAAAGGTGTATTTAATATGTATTTTTTATTTAGAATTTCCACTGACATCTATTGGAAAAATGAGCTAATATTTTTCAAACCAGCAGCAGGTATGACTTGTTGGGGAATACTGAGACAACATCCACAGGTGTCTGCTGGAGTGGTAATCAAATTTTTTGTATATAACTGGCTGCTAAGAAGACTTTCAAATTCCCTGCACCTTGTGGTTCTTGTCAAATACTACTGTATTTTGGACATGTGTTTTGGACCAGAAGGTGCTGACTCACTATGATCCCAGTAAGAAAAGCATTCAGACTCTACAAAGCACCATTGAAAATGGCAGGATTTTGTGCTAAAGACAGTAAAGAAAGAATAGCATAGATGATTTTACATCTCTTAGATACTGGGAACCCTGAGTTATACAGCATTGAATGGTCTCACTATCAGGGCACAGCACACCATGCAGACCCCATCCATAGAAAGGGTTACTCCATTTTGATCATTTGAGCTATAGGATTTTCTTATAAGAATAAAACTCCGTTCATCATTTCTACTGCCAAACAGAACGAACGTTCATATAAGTACGCCATGCTGCATTTTAGACAAAAGCAAGGACACGCAGGTGGCATAATTGCCCATACGGAGTGGGAGCTACCTGCAGGCTTCCTTTACAAATAGCTGGCCAAGCTCATCCTGCAGACAGGGTCTATGGGCTGCGCAACACAGCCTGAAAGCCAAGGGCAGCGCAGCCCAGCACAGGCATAGAGTACTCAGGTGAGCTGCTGGGAGGGTCATTAACTCCTCGATGTACAATGTTTTTCCAGTCAGCTTTACTGCAACACATTTGAGGGAATTATCACTCCCAAACAGAAGTCATCACATGAATGAAAGATTTGTGCTCAAGATATAATAATTCTGCTGTGGTGAGGAATTACAGGAATTAGATCAGTTATGTGGGAAGTGAATGAATTGTCTGGTTGTTAGACCAGAATTTATCAGGGAGGAACTAGAACAAAAAAGAAATTAAAAATCTCTTTCCCTCTAATGTTGCAGCACTATCCAGACTATTGTGCTGCAACAAGGTCTTTCACCATCTCATACCAG
>JAVJGJ010000037.1:48872539-48882583 GCA_035590215.1 Microhierax caerulescens | reverse complement strand
TTTTCAAGAGTTCTTTTGGCCCACTTAAGAAAAGGAACTTGTAGGTTTTGAGTTGAGGCAAAAAGGTTTTTGTTTCTAAGCTCTTGTGTTATCTTCCAGCCACTGATGACAGTAGTGCCAGAAGCTAAGAAGCAGATTGCTGCTACTGTACTTCTAGACTACTAAACTATAAGCAGCTTCAGAAATATTTATAGTGTCAATTTTGTTTTTCCTAACAATTCCACTTCCTATAAGTTTTGAGAGAGAGGAAATGGTTCTGTCTTTATTGTGCCATCTGCTCATGACAAGGGACGGAAAGGATTTGAGAATGCTGAACTTTTGTTGTAAGTGTCGACATAATGCTACCTTGGGGAAAAATAATTTGAAACTATCCTTGAAGTTACCTTGATGGATTAGAATTGTAACAAGGGGAAGCTTACATAAGAGAGCTGACAGGCTGCTGACCTGCTTTGCTGAAATAACAGTGATCAGAGAAGCAATTTTCAGTGGATAATTTAGTTTTCTGACAAGTATGAAGTATAGATGTTGAAGGTAAAATTCTGCCAAAGAGGTCTAATACACCACTTCTGTCCAGAGATTGACCAGCAATTAAAAATCAAATTCTAATATCTGTCTTTCTAACTGGCAGCAGACTTACACTAGTGAAATTCCACTTGTTTTCTAAAATTATTCCAGATTTCCACCTCAAACTTATAGGACCAGTCATCTGCAGGGGTGGGTACAGAAGGTTGCTGCATTATACTGTTACATTATTGAAGTTCCATCTTCTCCCTGAAACAAAAGTAATTTTACTTCTATATGACTTAACATCCCCACTAATCAAAAAATCTTAAAAATCACTTTTTTTTTTTTCTTGTTTCCTTCATAAATTCACTTTCTTTGATTTTTTTACTGCCCTGAAGGGGGGTAGGGGAAGAGTTCTCATGGACATTTGTGAGGGTTTATTGGTGTATTTTTTTCATTTTTGTATACTGTACTTTCCTCTTTGTGTATCATTCTGCTGAGCAAGGTCAGATGCAGAACCTTGCAATCAGATTGGCTTTATGGACACTTAAGTCCTTTCTACTGGTCCTTTACCTCTCTTTCCCGTCCACTGTTTATTATTCCCCTTTCCAGGTCCATCTCTGATTGTGTAGTCTCTCTTATCTTGAGATTCCTTTGATTACCAAAGTCAACCTAAACTTTCAGATTAATTAGCTGAACATTTTTCATTTGGGATTTTTAATGTTACATTTGAAAGGAGAAGGTGACAATATTGTCGCCCTTTATTTACAAAATTTTTCCTTTGTTGTAGATAAGAAACATACCTGAGAAGATCCAAATCATCATTCATCAGAAAACCTATAAGCAGTGTGAATTCAGTTTTTCTCAATCTCTCCTCTTGGGTTTCATTTCCAAGAAAACCTTGAAACTAAACCTTAAAGACCTATGGGCTGCATCTCTCTATTTCTACTTCTTTTGCTAGTTATGCTAGTTTTCAGTTTCACTGTGATTTGAACCAACTCCAGGTGTTATGCAAGAAGGATCATATTTCACGAAGTAATTGGACACTATGATGCAGCTGAATTTAGACAAATGTGTATTGCATATTTCTGTTTGCAGTTCTCTAACCTCTTCAATTAGCAAGACCCTGACTAGTTTTGTAAAACTGCTTGAAGACCATCAAAGGCCATGTAATTTTATTTAGCTTTAAATCTAAGCCCAAGACATGCTGCTCAAGTTTCCAAGATATTTCTCACAAAAAAAAAAAAAAAAAAAAGGAAGGAATAACAGTTTGTGTGGGAAATAATAAGTTTAACAGTGCAAAATTATAAAAGTCTGTGTGGATTACAGAAGCAAACTCTACTCTTCTTCTTTCCTTCATGCTCCAGACATTTTAATATACATACATATAAAAGAAGTTTATTTATATTGATTTAACATAAGCTATGTTCAGTAATTTTTTTTCCTTCCTTCAGCATGTCCTAGGCCTTCTCACATCTACCCACATGTAGACGAAAGACAGACAAAGCTCATGCTTAGGAGAAGTAGAAGGTAGAAAAAAATCTGCTGAGCATCCTGTGTCTGACATCTATTTCATTCTTGTGAAATAGAGACTTTAGGAACAGATGCCAAAGAATCTTAGGCTTTTCCTCCCTTGATTTGACCCTGAGTTGTAAATTCCAGCTTGAGACTGCAAAGACATTTACAAATTAATGCCCAGAGATACGTTATTAACACTCCAGTCTTCATTTCGTGTCTTACGTGAGAATTATTGGGCTTATATAGAGTCACTGCTAAACAGTCAGAGAAAGCTGCTCCAAGCCTGTAAAAATGTGCAAATAAATTGGTTTTCAGATACAATTATTTGTTCTAGGTAACAAACAACTACCTCTAAGCCTTTGCTTCTGAAGTTGATTGTACCCTTTTATGTTGGTTCAACTCTGTCAAGCAAAATAAGCTTCTTTTCTCTTGGAATGAAGATTGTGCTGCAGGGTTCAATTACAGAACATCTTTGAGTCTCTAATGAAATTGCCTCTATTTTAATTATATGACTTTTAAAAATAAATCTTCCAAATGTCTTTGAACATCCGTGAAAAGTTCAACGTTATATTAGCAGTTTAGCTGCAAATTATTAGAGATTCCTAACATTAGGAATTACACATAGCTTATAACAGAGTAGGTTAAATAAGTAGTGCTGTGCTATACTTGATACAGAGTAAAAGCACTGCGGTATGATGCTTTTTCTCCTCATTAATTTTATTGTCAAGATGGTTCATTTCAGAGGTGACTTTGTTACAGTTAATCATGTAGACACAAGATAGCTGTTACTACCTTATCTAACACCTTAGTCTAACAGAAGCAGCAAACTGCATCTGCAGTAATACTCAAGTGACTAACATTTTTAAATAGTAAAAGTTCTTGAAACAGCAAAAAACCATAGAAACCAAAACCAAAAAAATGCATTGGCTCAGAACAAGATCCTTCTAGCATACTGTCCTGCCCCTGCCCCAGTCCATGAGTGTTGAAGAACCCTGTCAGCACATAGTGGAACTTTTGCATTCTCTGGTAATTTGGGCTGAAGAGCTTCATCAACAGAAGTTTCTTTGAATTTGGTAACCCTTAAAGCTTTTTTGCCCTCTTTTTCAATGAAAAAATTTCCCAGTTAAATTTTTAAAAGTGTATACATTAAATTTTGGCACATTTTGGAGATGGGCTGTGCCTTATTAACCACGTTGCGTTCCTCTTGCTCCAAGGTGGTTTTAGTGTGAATTTTACACTCCACAAATTGCTAGTTCATTTCTGGGCTGGTCAAGAACTCTTTACTGAATACCTTCTAGCCCTAGTGATTTGTTGCTGTTCATTTTATGAGTTTGCTTTAAAGCCTTTTCTACTGACGTTTTATGAGTTTGCTTTAAAGCCTTTTCTACTTACATTTCAATCTGACATAGATTTGTTCAGCACCTCCCCTGGAAATAACTGCTTTTGGCATGGGAATCTCTCCAAATTTCAGCACAGCAAAGAGGGAGAGACATATTTCCCTTAGTATGCTGATGTAGCCTTACCTCCTTTGAATGTTTTCTTTGTACTTTGATAATCTATTGGCCCTCCAGAGTCTTTGTTAGAATTTCTTCTCCCAGTGCATTTGGAAAAGGATTTATCATTCATTTCCTTGACTTTCTTGGAGGCTATTCCTCAGTTCCTCAGTCTTTTTTTTTTTTTTTTCCCTCAGTCTACCTTACTTATTTTAATATATAAGCTACCACTATCTGATTATCTTTTTCTTGTTGGACTGAGGGAGGAGGGAAAGTACGCATATTTTCTATATACATGTGTATATTTTCTATATATGTGTATGTGTCTAGCGATACGTACATACAAAAATACTTTCTCCTCAAGGATGTTTTATCATTTTCAATAAGCTTCCTTACCTTGCTCATCACCAATAGTGACAGGTTTTGGTGCAAAGACTTTTTCTGAGATGTATAGTATATTACCTCAGACTCCAGCATCTGGATATTCATTTATAAATACCTTTGCAGTTGTACATAATACAATGTATAAGTTGCGATCAAATCCAGTAAAAAGGGAACTTAATTGAGCAAATAGTCAGAAAACCTGCAGTGTAGTAGTAACTCTTTCACTGATTTTTTGAAAAACAAATAATTCAAAGTGCCCTGAAGTAATTACAGGGTGCTTATTCAGGACTAATGACATGTGGACTCACCATCTTTTCCAGAGTCAGGGAAGTTGCTCCAGTGGTGTTTATTTCAAAGACAGGGAACCACATAAGATTGAAGAACCTTTCTGAAAGGGAGGAGGAGGTAGACACAAGGATAAAATCCTGCCAATCTGCTCGGATGCTCTTCAAAAATGTTCTATGTTAGGTATTGTAGTAGTAGTATAAAATATTACTATGAAATTTTTAATTTCTGAAGAAGATAAGATTACTAAGTACAAATCCATCCTGCACTTGGAGAACTGTTTGACTTGATAGTTTGTTGCTTTACCAGTGGCAAGTGCCTGAAAAGCTGTAGAACAGAGAAATAGGTGATCCCTGTTTGAGTTCAGAGACAACCTGCCTCCTTGCCAAGACATACCTTTGTCTGTAGATGGATAGAAGAGATATGTCTATAAATATTGTGTATGTGTGTATGTAGTCATGGACAAATTATCATCTCAGCCATTGCAACCTTCCTACATGCACAGAATGACAATATCCTTTTAGTTTATGTCTATAGAAATCAAACATAGTGACTCCTGAAATCTTTTATTGCCTGGGTGAAAAAGCAGCTAATATTCTTGGATATATAAATGCCTACAATGAAACAGTAATAACACTGAAGAAAGATATTTTTTTTTTAATTTCAGTTATAGTTTATTATACAGGTATAACTCAAAAGCTTGAGTAAAGTATAATAGATTTAAAGCTATATGTGAAGACAGAAAGAAGCTTATTCTGTTTTTACTGATATTTAATAGATGCTATTTAATCAGAATGGGGAAGAATTACTTGAATAATATGCATAGCAGATACTTCATAACATTATTCAATACCTAACAATACTAAATTACTGTATAAATAATACCATAACTTAGCCAGTGAATGGCACTCAACTACTTTCTGGTATGGACTCTACTGTACTTGCCTTTCTGATTATTGATGGTCTCTAGATTAAGTACCAGTTAGTCATGTCAGACTGACAGTCTATGCAGTGCTTCTTCCTCTGTTATCTAGTGCCTCTTAGAATACAGCTTGCCAAAAGGCTCACTTCTGCAAGTGTTTCTACATTGCAATATGTCATATACAAAAAGTCTGTTGTTACTATGAACTCACTTTCATCAATATATTACCAATGTAGTTCAAATCTTTATAAATTGTTTCTCTTACTTCATCTGACATGCTTAAATATAACATAAATATACTATAAAATCACTTTGCTTTTTTTAAGTATAGATTTTTGCTGGTTTTTTTTCTGCATGCACTGTATTTTTTCATAAAGCAGAATTTAAAAGTAATGTGTTATTTATAAGAAATCAACATTTGTTACCAATGTTGAGGTGCAAAATATTGGTCTTGTAGAAAAAAAGCTTACTTTCCTATTTTCTAGTTCTTTAATTTCAGTCATTGCCATTTAGTAACAAATTTTTACTTTTCGAAGTGAAGGATATTACTCAATAATCAGAATGTAGTGGGTTTTATTACCTAAGTAGAAAGTGTAAGTATGAAAAGAATATATAAAGCATTGCTGAGTTTTTGTTTTGTGAAGGGTTTTTTGTGCTGTGAAGTATTTCTGGGTTAATGTAGCTTTTTATTCCCAGATGCATAATCAAAGTTTGAAACTTTTCTAAAATAGGCATGCATTACTGCTGCCCTTTACTTAGATTGGATTGTTTTTTAAGTTGTAGTGGATATTAAAGTTTTTGGTGGTTTCAGAACTGACTGGGCAAATAAATGGAAGGAAAAATTCACCAAAAACTATTTTAGCACAAAATCATTCCATGGTTTATGCACTGATTGAGACACACATCACTGGATGCAGCAGGCGAGTATCATTTGTCTGTGGTTTACACTCTTGCCTCTATATCTGCTATTCGTGGTCTCTAAGCATAGGAGAGTTTGCTGGCTGGACCTTCTTTTTTCTATTAGGATTGGTAGGTGTGATTGTTGATAGCAATTATTTAAACACTTTTTGTAAAAGTGTTTTTGCATTCCCATTATCTGGTGGAGGTTTGTCTTTAAAAGAGGACATCTGGTTCTTTATTTCTCTTGTGTCATTTATTTTAGGTTACTGCAAATTTGGAAATAGATATAAAAAACAAATACAGTTTAAAGTAGCTAATTCCATCTTTTCTCATAGTCTGTAGAAATAGTAACCATAGAAATATCTCAGATTCCTGGTGCCAGTGTAACACAGAAATATTGTACTTTTAAAAGAAACAAGTTGTGAAGAGAGTAAAAAAATCAGAAATAATTGCTGTTTTGAAAACGTAATCCTCCTACTTTTCCCTCTTTAGCACAGCAAGACACTTCATATCTTCTATCTCCATTGAGTTTTCATTTTCCTTCTCTTTTTTTTTTTTTTCCTAATTCTAATATTAAACTTGAATTTGATCAGAACTAAATTCATCTGTGTTCCTGAATTTTCTGCATCTAGATCCCATGCTTAATCCCAGGTACCTAATGCAAGTTCAGAGCTGATATAATACACTTGAAAATTCTTGGCCACAACATTGCCATGCTGTCCTCCCTTCGATCCTTGTTCATCCACAGCTAGTAGAACCTAGACAGATAGGGACATACTTAAAATGCTTTATCTCCGTTGGAAATTTTCAAGAACTGCTTTTTTTAAGTTTCATTGGGGAGAATGAGGACAGTCTTTGGGTTTTATTGGCTTTGGGGTTTTGTTTAAAATATATATACTTATTTTCAGCTGTAGATCATCTTTTGAAAGGGGCATCTGTCCTAAAAATTGTAGTTGAAATTTTGAGAGCATAAATAATATCTTAAGAGTAATAGGACAGGAAGAATTTAGGGTCTGATTTCCTGCTTTTCCATCCTGTCCATCATCAAAGAAAATGTGGGTTTTTTCTGTAGCGATTTATAGAAACACAAGGACTTTTACATACTGTTAGCTTTATTCTAATTGGGTCTTTTCCTCCTTGATTTTTTTGGAATTGGCGTTATTTTAAAAACAGGAAGGGGAAAACCAACTCTCTCAGTTAAAGAAAATACTCTGACAGAAAATCTCCTCTGATCTTCCATTAATTGTCATTGCTGCTTTGCTCTACTACCCCCTCGACACCCTACCCCACCCCTTCCAAAATTATATCAAATAGACTAATCCATTAGTTAGCTCAGCCATAAATATTTGTTGAAAGCTCAGGAATACTTCATGTTCAAAGATATGTCTAATTGCATTCCTACCCATATCTCCACAGATGTCAATGACAGATATCTGTATACTTACAAAATATCTTTGAAAAAATTTGACCTAATAGTTCAATTCTTTACTTTAATTGACTTGGGCTTGACAGTTTTAATTGACAAACTAACTGTTGAAATTTTAAAACTACTGCTGTAATCTTCCTGTAAAATTCAACTGGATTTTAAAGCTTCAATAGTTGATACATTTTTTTATCCATTACATGTCCTGCTGTAACTGATGAAATTATCCCCTCAACCTGATACAAATTCTTTTCAAAATATTTCACAAATTCATGTCAACAACTGGCTTGGAATTGCCAGAAAGTATTTTGAGCACAGCAACTGGCCAGGAAAGAATGTCAGGGACTGTCAAAGTACTAAAATTCTTCAAAAGTCTATCTTTATTAATATCTTGATGTTTTAATTTGCAGTAAGTCATCTGAATATGGTATAATTAAAAGCAACAAAAATGTAGCTTTGAAAACCTTAACTCCTGCTTCAGACTTCGTAATCTAAGTTGAATGACTTTTTGTAATGACTCAAAGACAAATAAACTTGTGAAACACAAAAATATTATCCTGTTTAGATAGGATATAAACAGGCTTGATTATGGGCTTGGTATTACTTCTTATGGGTTTTTTTTTCTATATAGTGTTTTTGCAATTTATTGGAATCAATTTGTATATATTTGTACTTTATTGGTTTTTAGGTATAAATATATAATATATATTGTTACATTTATTGGTATCATCCAAAAAATTATGCTAAGTTCTTACACCACATTTTAAACAAAATTGCAATAACTACTCCTCAACTTTCTGACCCCGTGCTCTTTCCCATCTACTTAATGAAAACATGTATGTAATGAAAAGCCAATCTCAGCCCACACATTAGAACCTCCCAAATATTTTCATGTAAATATGGACAAAAATATATCAACCAGATTATTTTGTGCTATGCTTTTAGTGTCTTTAACCAATTAGGTCATTGATTCTATCTTCTTTATTATATAATATTCAAGTAGGTCAAGTTTCTGTATACATAAACTACTTGTGCAGGGTGCATGCTGCCTGCTCCAGCTGTGTAATGCTGAACATCTGGGCAGAGTCACTTTGTGCTAGTCCGTTGCACAATGCATTTGGGAATGTTAAGTAGCAAATAAGCTCTGCCTCAGGACAGTGGTGTTGATGTTGATAACATTGATGTGCCCAAAGGAATTAACATGCTTCTTTGACTCTGGTCCAATACTTCTTTATTCACGTGAGAAAAAATTTCTCACTGGAGTATTCTTATGGTAGTCCAGAAGACTTTTCATGGCAGTAAAAAATAACAAAAAAACCTAACTAGCTTTTTGTCAGGAAAAAATCCCTACACTTAAAATTCCCACAGTCAAGAAATGTTTTTTAATGTAGCTCCCTAAGGAGAGGGAGATAAGGCTTATGCAATCATGCTTTCTCTTTCTATCTGTGTCTCTGGGTATCTTGTTTCTTACAGTTTTAAGCCCATTCACTATGTTGGTTGGAATTAGCAAGAAGGGCAGGAGGTCCCTGAGTATTCCAGGCTTTATAACTATAATCAGCCCAGTAGAAAAGAGGTTAATGAGGCAGAACTACTGAAACCTTTAATTCAATAAATACCAACAATCTACATAGGCAGGACACAGAGAACGACCTAGCATCAAGAAAAGCCTTGGTTGGTACCTATGTAACAGTCGCATACTATCTAAAAATTATTCCTGATACGGGAAACCAGCCATTAGTATTTCTTTTTCTCACTGAACTAATTACTTTGCTTGAAAAATGGTCACTCTGTGAAATAAATTGTATGTTTCTAACTAGAAATATACTGGAAGAAATTTTACATGTTGCAATTTCATCAAAATCATAAATACTTTTTACATTCTTGCTTTCCAGAGCTTTATTTGAGTATGAGTAGCTGCTAGCAGGTTCCTGGGAACTTCTGAACATCCCAGTGGAGAAGAGGGCTCACTGAAAAAATACAAAATCAAAAAGACACATAATCTTTAAATTTGTATTAAATCAGTCAGATTTAGTATGTGAACTGCAAGTGTAGTTGTAAAGTTAGATGACAGGGTGAATAAAGGAGTTGAGCAAGGGTCCTCTATTCTTCCTTGAGATATGGGACCACCCTGTGATCTCAGCTAAGTATGAGATGTGTATCTATGTAACCTGATTTTATCATGCCATCTGGTTCACCAGGAACTACAGTGCATAAGAGGAAAAAAAGTGGAGTTGTTGGGCAATTTGTTCATTCTCATCAAATTTCAATGACTGGTGTGTTGTGGGTTTTTTTAATACTATTTTAGTTTACTTTATTCTTCATCTAATTTCAAGTTTCCTTTGTCTTTCTCTCCTACATTTCCTTCTTCATCAGCCCTCTCCTTTCCATGTGTGCAGTAGTCAAGTACCCCTTGGCACTAAACCCCTGTTGAGCAGTCTCTGAAATATGCAATTTCAGAAATGCAGAAATGAGTTGGGTTTTTTCTTTTTTTTTCTTTTTTTTTCTTTTTTTTTTTTTGGGAGTGAGAGAGAGAGTGTGTGAAGGCAATATGAGGCATGGAATGGTAGGACTTTGATACCAGTATAATAAAGATGTGGCGAAGGAAGAACCTCTAT
>JAVJGJ010000037.1:48850742-48867552 GCA_035590215.1 Microhierax caerulescens | reverse complement strand
TCGCGGTGCAGAAGTTCACGGAGGACCGTGTCCCGTGGGAGGGACCCCAGGCTGGGGCAGGGGCCGAGTGTGAGGAGCCTCCCCTGAGGGGGCAGGAGCGGCAGCGCGGGATGGACTGACCCAGCCCCATTCCCGTCCCCCTGTGCCACTGGGAGGAAGGAGGCAGACAAATCAGGAAGGAATTATTGGGATGAAGGGAGAGGTGAGGGGAAGGTAGGTTTTTCTAATTTGAATAGTAATAAATTAAAGTAATTTTCTCCAAGTTGAGTCTGTTTGCCCCTGACAGTAGCGGCTGAGTGATCTCTCCCTGTCTTTATCTACACCCATGAGCCTTTTGTTATATTTTCTCTCTCCTGTCTGGTTGAGGAGGGGAGTTGAGCAGCTTTGTGGGCACCTGGCATCCAGACAGGGTCAACCCACCACACTCTTACAAGGCCATGCTATCTTCCTCATAGGTGTAGTAGTACTGTCTGGCTTTGCCTGAAAGCAAAAGTTCAGCGCCCCAGTGTCGTGGTTTAAGCCCAGCCAGCAACTAAACACCCCATAGTCACTCGTTCATTCACCAACCACCCATCCCTGGTGGAATGGGGAGGAGAATCGGCAAAAGGTAAAACCTGTGGATTGAAATAAGAACAGTTTAATAATTCAAATATAGTCTAAAAAAAAAGACTACAACAATAATTACAATATTAATTGTAATGAAGAGGAGAGGGAGAGAGAAGAATAAAACCCAAGGGAAAAAAAAGTGATGCACATGCAACTGCTCATCACTTGCTGACCGCTGCCCAGCCAGTCCCCGAGCAGTGATCAGTGGCTCCTGTCCAACTCCCCCAGTTTATCCACTGTACGTGATGTTCTGTGGTACAGAATATCCCTTTGGCTAGTTCAGGTCAGCTGTCCTGGCTCTGCTCCCTCCCAGCTCCTTGTGCACCTGCTCACTGGCAGAGCTTGGGAAACTGAAAAGTCCTTGATTCAGAGTAAGCGCTACTTAGCAACCAGTAAAACATCAGTGTATCAACGTCATTCTCATGTTAAATCCAAAACACAGCACTGCACTAGCTACTAAGAAGAAAATTAACTCTATCCCAGCCAGAACCAGGACACTCAGTAAAGAACCAGTCATATAGGTGGAAATATAAAGAATGAAGGTGAAGATAATGCCATTCTCTATAAGCATACATTGCACAGAAAGCTTTAACATCAGTGTAGTAGGAGACAAGATCCAGGAAGATAGGGAACACCATATTCCTGTCCTATTATTCATCCCTAGAAAAGAGGATTTCTTCCTCTTTTAGATTGCAGAATAGATAGTGTACTGTAATGAGTAGGTATTTCATAGTTTCTTCTTCTGCACTTGTTCTAGGTCTCTCCTTCCTCCTGCTTTTTTTTTTTTTCCCTTCCTTTTTTCTTTTTTTAATATAGTGTGGTAGTGGGAAATCTTGTTTGGAACACAAAATTATTGAATCTACCTATATGGATCATTACTCTGGTACCTAAACACCTCAAAAACATTATTTATCTTTATTATCTCTCCTCATAAAGGCCTTGTATTATATCATTTACAACAGGAGAATTGAATCACAGTAAAAAAATAAAAATGTAAAATATATTTATGATTTTCAGTGCCATATGCAGTTTCAGATACACTCTGCAAAATGAACACTTTATCTAGCAATTTATATATTCTAGCATGGCTTCTGTTGAATGTTATTGCAGGCAGTAGTGTAATGCTTAGCAGTTGTTCTGAGTGGGTATTTAAGACTTGTATTGGTCAGGAAGAAACTGTGGAACATAAAATTGACAAAGATAAAAGGACCAATGGTAGGTCTACCGAGTTTCATACACTATTTTATTGTTGCTTTCAAGGTACAAAAATAAAAATAAAGTTGAAATTAAATTAAATTTGACATTGAATTGAATTGACAGTGACATTTTCAGAATGCGGTTCCCATGCAATTACCAGAACTGTTTTTTATGCTTTAAAGTATTAGAAGTATGGGGTTATTTTAATTTTTAAAATGTATAACTTTTTTTAGAAAAGTGTTTTGAGACATTTTTCTTATAATTTCCATTACTTAAAAAGCAACAAACAAAAAACCTAACAGAAAAAAAACACCCAAAAACAAACAACCAAAAAACAAAAACAGAGCCTAGCCTTTATTTAGTTGTAGTCAGTTCATTACAAAAAATTTCACTCCTGATTTATGTGTAGAAACAGCCTCTAAGTGTATACACACACAGAAGATGGGAAGTATAGGTATGTCCTCAGGGCTGAGCAATGGATATTAAACCATCATTGCTCTCGCTCACACAACAATCATCTAGGTAACCAGCAAGAAAGAGTTAAGAAAGTTATCTTAGTGCTAGTTCACAGTGGTTCTTTGTCAATGGCTGTAGGCACCTTCAAGTCCTGGAGAACATGATATGTTACAGACACAGTGGGTAATGCAGAAATCCTTTTGTCCGTGGCTGTATGGACATTCCAGTTGCCTGTGAAGACCATGAGACCATGACAGGTTCAAAGCTGCTGTGTGGTTCAGAGCTCCCTTTGACTATGGCTACAGGAATCTTCCACTTGCCAGGGCAACTTTGACAGGTTACAGAGATGGTGGGTGATGTAGCTCTCTCTTTGTCCAGAGCTGTGAGGGATCTTCCAGTTTGCTGTAAGACTATGAGACAATGACAGCTTACAAGGAAGGAAGGTGGTGCAGAGTTCCCTTTGTGCACGCTGTGGGGACAATCCAGCTGCATATAAGACCATGACATGCTATGGACTGGTTCTACATGTGCTTTCTTAGATTTAGGTCAATATCCTTGTACAAAGCTACAACACACTCTGAATGGCAGAAGGAGAGGTCAGGAGCATATCATGATCTGGTCAACGTTCCTATCCAAAGCTGAGACTGACAAAACCAGGAGAATCAGCAATCAGAGTTGACACCCTCTGTCACCTGGAGCAAACCCTGCCTCCCCACACAGGAAACTCTCAACCTTGGCACAAGGATGTCCATCCCACACCTTCCAGACAGGCAGGAGATACCCATCCTGGGCCATCCAGTGACCCCCCTGTCACATAGGCCACCTCAAGTATTCTGGTAGCTGTGACATGGCCATGCATCACTAAGGTTCATGTGAGGAGCAACTGTGGGTCCCAGCCCTCCCTTGCCCACCCAGGGAAAAAGACTGGGGATCTCCCTTTGTCTATGGCTGTGGGGAGCTTCCAGCTCCCTGCAAGGTCATTAAATAGTACAGGCTGTGGCTTTTATCTGTCCTGTAGAGCATTGTCCTCTCTCTCACTGAGTTTTGGAGGAGGTAGAGGACAGGAACATATCATGAACCCATTATGTCAGTGTCCAGGCATCCGGCTACAATACACATAATAAGAGGAGCAGCCTGCCTCCCTGGTCACTTCTCTTTTCCTTCATTATGTGCATGCTCACCTGCCAACCCTGGCTAGTGTAGCCATTTTTATACCCATCCTGGGCTGGCTGTGGTACCAACCCTCCCTCTTACGTGGTCACCGCCAATATTGTGATATGACCACAACATCACCAGGGCTAGTGCCAGTAGTGGGTGGCAGTCCTCTCTGACATTGCAATGACCCTTCAAACGTCAGTAAACACTGTTTTACTGTGAATGTGACTGAGCACTGGCACAGTTTACCCAGAGAGGTTGTGAATTCTCCTTCCTTGGAGACGTGCAATAGCTGTCTGAACATGTTCCTTGGTGACTAGCTCTAGGTGGCCCAGCTTGAACAGGTGGGTTGGACCAGGTGACCTCAGAAGTCCTTTCCAGCCTCAACCATTGTGCATTTCTGTGAAAACCCACAAAACAGTTAACTAATGATTTCCCTCCACACTGCTATTCTCTTGACCTTGGTTTTGAAAAAAATGTCATTTTAATGACAACACAAGAATTCTTTTGCAGAATCAGAGACATTACGCTGTCTGGATGCTCAAAATTCTTGGAGTGGAATATGTGTCTTTTTTATGTTGGGTTTTTTCTTTTCCTTTTTTTCCACTCCTCAGAACTCATTTGTCTTGCCCACTACCTGACCTTTCAATCTGAGGCCCAAATGAAGTTCCACAAACAACAATAGTCATTATAAAGGACTGACTTATCTTCTAAGGACAGTCTGTGCTCTGCAGTGAAATTGATCTTGTAGAGATATAATACATGAGCACTTCGCCTAAAGGCTGTATGAGGAAAACGTGTATTAAAGCTTGTTTTCTTTAATAACTTTGCTTGATGTTGTTTGAGTGCAGTGCTGGAGCATTATGCAGATTCCTGGCTGTAAGGAAAACAAACTGGAGGAAAAACAAAAGGCATATTATCATGTGGCATCATAGTGATACACAGATGGATCCTGAGCATGCATTGACAATTGTGCATTCACTGCAACAAGTCCTCTGTTGCCTGAACTGAAAGAGTTCTGACTAGTACAGGTAATCATTCTCTCGTACATCAGTACTAGCAAAAGTTGCATACCTATATTGGACTGCAAAAGTCACTGCTAGCCAGAGAGCAGTGGGGATGATGACTAGGAGGGAAACCATCATCGCTATTGAGAACTCCTCGCTCTTGGAGCACAGTGTCAGTCCTGTGAGATGAGGTCTTTACTGCACCATTCTACTTCTCCTAGCAAAACTTTTTTGCCTTGTCCTTGTTCTTCACCTTTCCTTGCCTCTCTCCATCAATCATAATCTCCAAACTTACAGTGTAAATCTCTGTGTGTGACCTCTTTTTATGCTCTTTCCCCTCACAAACACAACATTCTTTCAAAGAAAATCTCTCTAGCTTCTTACCTGTGCTGTGCTTTGTCTTGGCTTTGCTGTTCACTGTTAGTTTTCCCTGGTTCCTCATTCAGTTACTCCTTTTCTGATGCCAGTCTCCTTTAATTATGTAGATAACCCCAGTTCTTCCCACACAGTTTTCTTTCCTTACCCTGACTTCAGTCCCCTCTATTTCCTCATCTCACATCCCATTTCTCAGTTGGATTTTTTTATCTCATTCTTCTCAATCTCATTCTTAAGGTGACAGTACAAACTGACCCTCCTGTGATACGGTGTCACCAGTCCTCTGAAATCTAATCGCATTTTTTCCTTAATACTACCTGGATACTAAAATAGGGATATTTATGGATGCAAGTAGAAGATGGTTCTTGGTCTGATTTTTTTTTTCTTTTTTTTTTTTCTTTTTCTTTTTTTTTTTAAGAGTCAGAATTAAGAAACTTTTCAAGGTGAGTCAAGGTTTGCCACTCTAACCCTGTAATAAGTAATTTAAATCTTGGGATTTGTAAATGTGCAATTTGGTCAATACAAGACAGGTCAGAGGTTTGAGAATCCTTAGTGAGAATAAAATGTTTGATAACCTCTTTTTCTGTCAGATCGTAGCAAGTTTGTATTGATTAGGTGTGAAATTGGATTTCCCCAGACCCCACCAAGATTTATCACTTGGCTAGGTTTGCCCAGTTTATTAAAAGGAACATGCCCTAATTCAAAGTACAAAATACCTTGATAATTTTGAAATAAATTTGCTAAGTTTTGTTTTACATAGGATAACATTTTCCAGCTTCATGCAAAGCAGGTAGGCAGAGGTCACTGAAAAAAAGGGACATTATAAAGGTGACTGCTGTCCAGCCTTAATTATAGGCAACTATAGCAACCTCTCTTATGATAATTTGAAGGACACAAGGAATGTATCTATGCAGCCATTTACAAACAGGTTCACACAAGCTTTGGCAATGGTCCCAGGATGGCCAGAAGTGGTGCCACTCCAATCTGAAATACGTACAGCTGCTTGACACCACACTGAACATTCAACCAACCAAGCCCATTAACAAGGGTTTTTTAACACGTGGTCAGATGGCTGTCCTACATTGCAGAAGTGTTCTATTCCTGGCCAGCTTGGAGCACAGGCAAAGCAAGTGGGAACCTTTTAATAATAACTGATTCAACTTCACAAAGATAGTGGCAGTGATGCCATAAAAAGCACAGTTTTTTCTGGAGAACCGCTGCTATTGTTATATGAGGGTCAAAGGGCAAGAACCAATTAAAACATGTACTTTTAACTCAAGTGCTGATTTACAGTCTATACAAAATGTTGGGGTTTTTTATGCCAAATGCCTAAGTTTACCCAAGTTCTCTCGAAGCGAATGAAAGAGTAGACCATTTCAGGAAGCTTAAACTCAAAATTTTTCCATTCTGCAAGCTGCTTTACTCTGCACTCACCAGTGAGCATGTGCCATCACTGAAATGTGGTATTTGCTGAGTGACTTCCTTTTTTAAAAAAAAAATAAAATACAAATATGCATCTGGGGAAGAATGCCTTGGAATGAAAATCAGGGAAGTTAGACATTAATTTTATTGTTTCCATAGATCTTTATGTTGACTCATGCAATGTAAAGTGTCTTTTGCATTCACAATATGACTGCCAACTCTTTGCCTCTATCTTGCAACTAACAGCAGTGGTAAAAATTAGGACAGTAAAAAGTGGCTTTCCTATTAAGAATATATTCAATAACTGTTATCAAATAGGCCCACTATAATTTTGCTATAACATTTCAGGATTTTTGTCCATGACCTTGTAAGAAGCAAAAATATCTCCAAGTCCCTAAGAATAAACGTATTGGTGCCCTTTTATTACTCTAATTACTTTTTAGAACTGAGGTATAGAGTTGAATTCCTTTCTGAGAACTCTTGGTATTTTTGAGAGCTGTTTTTAGGTGTTGTAGTGTTGCATATGAAAGTACGTGCTTAAACCTACCATGGGATTCTGTGTACTTCTTATTTGCTTTGTGTTGACACATGATTGATATCCTCGCTAACAAATACACACATCACTGATACTTTGGAACTTTTTATATTTCTCAGCCTGAAAATCAAAGAGAATTATTGTCTTAAATGGAACCATCTCAATATATATCAATAAACTGCTAATTCTTAGATAATCAGCTAATATTATTTTTTATAGTTATACATGTATGGGTACCTTTAGTCTTTTTGTTACTATAGTTATAAAGAATAAATAAGATTTTCAAAATAAAAGAAGAGATGGGGACAGTGAAATAAATTGTGAAAGTATTTGGGATTTAAAGTCTGGACTGGGTCACTTTTGCTGTGCGACATACAGTCTCTTTAAATATATGAATAGAGTAACATCTGATTTTCTAAATATGCATCATAAATCTAATTGCTCTTATGTGCAGTTCATTTTTAATCTAAGTTTAATTTTTAATCTAAATAACCTCTTGCTTCTCAATGATGTTGCCATTTTTTTGGGACACTGTTGTTTGTTTTGCTAGTAAAGTGTGAAAAAGTTGCTTTGGAAGATTTAGCTGTGGTATATTAGAAGGGCACAGTACAAGTTGAAATGTTTTGAGGAAAGACCATGAGAAAGGAAAGTATTTTTACTCTTTATACTATATTTTTCACTCTTTTTTCCTGCTGCAGAGGATTCATAAGTGTAACAAAAACTCATGGCAAAGAAATAAGGAACACTGGAAGGAAAAGAAGGGGGAAATAAGGAGAAAAGGAGGAATAAAAGAATATGGTACTTTCCTGAGAAAGCTTTATTTCTCAAAGATTGACAGTACAGTTGATGATTGTCTCAGGTGGCAAGAGGTGCAGATTTCAGCCAGAATTGCTAACACATTAGTGACTTCTGGAAGTCCTTTGAAACCAGGAATTACTTCAAGTTAATGCTGGGGAAACAACAAGCAAAACTGCTTTTCAGTGGTGATTTATTTTATTGCTTAAGCTCTATGAATTTTTCTACTAAGAAACACACTGTTATTTTATTTGATTTAAATGAGAGGCATTGGCACTGATGGTGAGTACACAGAGCATTTGAAAAAATTAGTAGAGGTTACTGCATCCATATGTGTGTTGCTTCAGGGGATAGCTGAATCCAGTCAATGAGGGAAATGCCTAGATTTAAATATCCAACAGATTTGAGGCGATTTGTGGGAGCTGTCTGTGTTCAGAAAGGGCATTTAACAAAGGAATCAGAAACTGTATTAACCCAGCACATTTTAAATCTGAGACCAAATCCTTGCTTCAGCAGGATGTGACTCATCTTCTAACCATGCCTACTGATGCAAACTGAGATGCCATTTTCAGAACTAGTAATCTCTGAAGATCTGTAACTATCAAAAACTTGCAAATTTTGAATTATTGGTCACAATCTCCAGTGCCTTTTGTATCTGTTCAGAACTTTAGCATATATTAATGCTCTTTCCCATGAATAACAAACAAAGAAAGAAACAAAAAGGAATATTACAGTTTTAACTGTGTTTGTTGCAAAGGCTGAAGTTCAAGAAAATTCTCAGAATACCATAGAAGTATTTCATAGATATTTTGAGTTACAAAGTCCTCTGGTGGGTGATTTTATGCAATTGTTAATAGAAACCTAGGAAGAAGCAGCTGTGGGTATGTCAGCATATTACTTTGTCAAATAAAACTAATGAACAAATATCAAGACTAATATTTTCAAGGCAGTCTCCTGGGCCAAATCCTGCCAGGTGCCTATGGACCTCAACCTAGAAAAACCTGAGGTTTTGGTCATGTTGACTCTTTGCCATAAAAGACTAGCATTGCTAATACTAGTGACTGAAAGAAAAGCAATAAACCCTGTAGTTCTTTGTTCTCTGTTTCATAACTTGTCATTTAATTGCTTAGGAATTCATGGAAATGTCATGTTTTTCTTCATTTCTTTCTTTCTTCTTAGTTTTAAATTTTACTTTTGTCTTTTCTGTTTCCACTTCACTTTTTTGCGATATTTCAAATTTTTTGAAACTCAAATACAAAAAGAATTCTACCAATTTTTTTTGGATTTTGTCTTATGATCCTTTCAAGAACAAAATGACTGTTCTTTTGTTTGTATGAGGCCCTTCAAGGACATAGACTGGGTGTTGACTTGAAGAGTTCCTTAAAATGTATATAAGTAGAAAATACTTCAACCATTTACAACGATGTTAGAGAACTAGATACCACAAAAAAAAAAAAAAAAAAAAAAAAACACAACACAAAAAAACCCAAAAAACAACCCAGGAATAGAAAATGTTGTTATGAAATGGGTCAATTTGATTAGCAGAAAATCAGATTCTGAATTTTAAAATCTGTAGGTAGGTTTATATGATGTAAATTGGTGCTAGTGACAATCAACTGAATAACACAATCTAAGGGTCTTTTAGCAATTAGCCAAGCATAGCAAAAGGTGATGCATTCATGGTAATTTCAAGTATTTCTATCTGAAGTTCTGTGATTAATGTATCTCATTTTATTAATTTCTAAGTCTGAAATGGAATAGATAACATTGTTTATATGCTTATACAATTTTAATCTGCAGAGGCTACAAACATTTCATTAAAAAGAAATAGAAAATGTTCCAAATCCTCAGTACTAGAAATAGGACACAGCGTTCTTCAAATACATATGCAGTCAACAGTAGAGCTCTTACAGCAAGGCCACTGTCGGTTGATTTAGTACTTAAACTCCACTAGAAAGTAGTTACAAGACCAGCCATTATTGTATAACTGACTTCACAACACAGATAAAGTGAACTTCTGCAGATATTCACAGTAGAACTCCAGCTGTCATTAACTTGGGACTGATTGTGTAAGATGGGATTAACTTGGTGTTTGCACGCACTGAGAAAAAGTAATAGATAACTATGAAATCTGACTATATTGAAGGCAACACAAAGAAACAATGTGGTATTTAAACTGGCAAAAACTGTCAGCCTTGTAAGGGAATGAATACTTTTCCATGTTTTCTATCCTGCCACAACTAAAAGTTTCAAGGTCTTATTTTTCATTGTATGATCAAAGATCACTTTTGTCACACCTACCTCATATGCTTAAATGCTTTCCTGTGAAAAGCCAATGGTAAATGCAGAATGATTATCTGCACAAGATTAAAATTGGCTTAGTTCACCATGCAGTCAGTGTCAATGCCATCCATGCCATGATTCATTCAACAAAAATCAGTTTCACTTTCAAAGGAGATAATTTGAAAGCATCATTCTAGGTGAGACTTCTCTAGTGGCAGAAAGTTTAGAACAGCTTTTCCTGTATATCTGCACTATTGTATAAACCTAAAAAGCAGATGACGCATCAAGTACTAATATTGACATTTGCCAGTTGTTCTTTGGTTTGAAGTTGTAATTAGAGGACAAATGCACAAGCCTATGGCAGGAATTGTATAGGATCTGCATCAAAATACTTAGGATTCTCATACATTCTTGCATCATGGAGGAACAGTGATGCTTAAAGTTCTCAGGAATTTAGGATGTTGTTGATAAACAGCTGGTTGCTGTTGGGATGCTGTTTGCTGGTGCCTGAAGTCAGTTATTACATGACAAAGATTGTTATACTGTCTTTTAGTTGGTTAAGATTAAGTGATATGAAAAAAACCCTGGTTAATAGAGATGGACCTAAAATGCTGGTTTACATCTTTCTTTGGTTTGAACTTTTATAGGAGGTGTAATCAGTGCTATGAATAGATAGCCACCTGGAATTGCTCCTCAAAAACATTTTACTCAAACTGAGTGAATTTCTTCTATGTCAGAGTTCATCTGATGAACAGTTTCTTTAGGCAGGACACTGTGCAGGGCACACTACCAACCCAGAAGTGCCAACTACTGCTGACTTCACCACAGCTTTCTTTGTGGCGGTTCCTCAGTGACATCATTTCAGGGTTTATGGAATAGGCAAATTAATTAAATTTTCCATCTCTTTAAGAACATAGCCTTCAAAAAATCTTCAAGAACCCAATTGCTTGACAATATGTCTTAAAATAAAAATGTTAAGAGAAGGTAGGACTTTTGGAATGTTTCAAGAGAATTCTGAAATAAAACAAAACAAAATTAGATTAATAACAGTGTGATTTTAGGAAGGGATGCAGTCATATTCCACAGTTGTTAGTATTCACATGAAACACCTGGAAGGCTTCTGTTGCTGGCACCTTTTTCCTCTGAGCTGCCATTGACTTAAGAGTACCATACAGGTTTCAGGTACTCAGTGCTTTCCACTGTGGGTGAGCTGGAGGAAGAAGAGATTAAGTTAAGAGAACTTTTGGTTCTCTTGGTTTTGCCACCATTTCTGCATCAAATACATTGAAAGTAACCGTAACTCCATGTAATCTCAAAACCTCAAACTACGAATCTGACATTAAAAGAAGTTAAAGCTCTGTGGCAAGGGCTGTGTGCTTTACACAGTGCATTTTCTGGCGATGTCATGCACAGAGAGAAGACACCACAGCAAAGCATGTCAGCTTCAGTGAGCAATACCATGTCATGGTCCTCCTACCTACACATTAAATAAAGCTGAAATGATATGCCTGATTTAGATGGTAGATCCATGGAGTAGAACCAGAGCATTCCTATGGCAACTGAATATGCCTTTCCCAACATATTGTTGGGAAATATTCTTGGACAATACCACCAAACACTGGGAATATACAGCTGGTAGTCAGGACAGCACAGATGTCATCAAATTGGAAAGTGTTGAGGTTTATTTTTCTTTTTTTTTTTCCTCTTGTACTTCCCAATAGGGAGTTGAGATAATAGACCTCTCACAGGGTGGCAATGCTTTGTTTTAACGTCCATAGATTATCACTATTTCTCTTCTCTTTGGATGTTGGTTTTCTTTTTTTAAAAAAAAAAGGTCCTGGTTAAAGATCATATATATTACTTACAAAAATATCTCAGCATCTGAGAAACAAATATGTAATTTACTCAATCTACTTTTAAAAATATTATTGACTGTTCTTTCTGGACCTGCTTGTTGATTATATTATCTGGTAAGGAGATTACACCTTCCTTCTTTATTTAGGTATCAAAGGACCAGATTTTCACATACTCCTGGAGAACTAGTTAAAACATTTATTCTTATTAATGGTAATTATATTTGAAATATTAAGGACTAGCCTGGCTGTGATGATATAATGGAGATGGAAGTTCTCAGATAACTTCAGCAACTGTTACACTGTAGCAATACTGAACTTTCCAGAAGAGGGAAGTGCCCTTTTTGAAGATTTGGGGTTGACAAGCTGCACATTGTAGTGTGGAGCAGTATTTTGATTCTGACAGTATGGACAGATTTGCTTGTACTGGAAAACAGATATGAACATTTGATGTGGGTTTTTTTGTGGTTAGCTAAGTTAATAAATTTGCATTGCAAAATCTCTGGCTGAACCTTTTCTTTATTTCAGTTGTCTGAAGACAATGGTGTGCTATGGGTGTAAAGAGAAAAGAAAGAACACATTAAATTATGTATAATTTTTTTGTAAACTTGTCACAATTTGACTACTCTCTAAGTTTATACTTAGCAAGGAAATAATGTGTTTCAAGATTTGATCTCTGAAATTAATTCTGAAAATTTCTGCTAGAAACTTAAAGGTGGATAACTAAATTGTTGACCAAACAGCTATACTTCAACTAAGTGGAATAAATCACATTTACAGTGATTATAGCAGCCCTATGAAACAATAGTGGAAAACTGAAGGTTGTGGAATTTTAATATGGTTTGGCTTGTTTGGGTTTTTTTTTAGAGACTTTCCTTATTCCATTAATTGGGGTTTGTCTGTTTGTTGGGGTATTTTAAAGTAAAATTCTTCAAGGTAGGACTTGCTGACATTTTTTTTGACATTTTCTGGTGGAAAGAATTCTGATCAATTTGAAACCTCTGCAACTTAGCAGAAAATAATAGCACCCCCTGGGACTTGAAATTTTGCTATTCAGAAAAAAAAAACCCAAAAAACCACATTCAGAGAAAAACAAATGGTAAGAGTATAGAGAGCTCTTGTAGTGTTTAACTTAACAAGATTTTCATATACTGTAACTGTCTGCATTGAAACAATATCTCAGTTAATTGAAAAAGTGTTATAGTAAATACTAGTTTTCTAGTTTATGGGAGTGGATTCAGTGATCTTTATGCTTATGTATCGTATGTTATGCCCACCTTGATTATTTTTTTCTCATTTATAAATCTAAGAAATCTTTTTAGTTGAGCCTTGCTCCGTGCCTGATGAAAGCTTCAGAGTTACCAATCAGTTTAATGAAACTATTGCAATTTACAAAAATATATTAGAGGCTTTTGCTGCTGTTATTTCACTCATATCTTGTTTAGTGATGGAGGAGCCTCAGAACAGGAAGGGCCTTTATCCAGTTGTAGCCTGTTTTTTTCCCTTACGTTTTTTTGACAAATGGAATTCTCTGTCATTATCTTAAATCATTTAAAAAGTCACCTGCAGTCACACTATTCCCTCGGGGTTTTTTAGTTGTTTTTTTACTTATTTTCTTTTAGTTTCTGAGAATGCTGGCAAGACTTTTGATTACAGTAATGAGTGGTTCCAGACTACCTACTACTGCTCACTTTTAGTTTCAAGGGATCATTCAAAGTTTCAAAAGTTACTTTTTGTTTTAATCTCTATAGGTTTCATCATTAATTCTCCTTTCAAGTCTTTCAGTACACACTATGATTTGGATTTTCAAAGAAGCCTGAATGCCTCTAAAGTTTCAGCAGTTAGTTCCTTTTAACATCCTTTGAAATTTTCTATCTGAATCTGGTTTTGTCATTAGGGAGCCTTGTCTACTTCGAGGGACTTTTCATTAACTATCTATACACAATTCCCTTTTCATGCAATTTGCCCAGAGACACCTTCTTTTTATTCCTCCATCACTTTGACTTGGGTATTCACACCTCACTTCTCAGAGGTAGACTCCACTCTGTGCCGGTATTTTTTCCACCTCGTTTTTTCTCTCCCTTTATGGTGTCATTAGAAGTTTGTTTGTCATAAAGTTTGTCTGATATTATTTACAAGAATTACACAATTACAGTTGTGGGTTTATTAAAAAGAAATTTCTATACCTAGTGATGGCATTTAAAATTAGGCAATAAAACACTTTTAGTTTTGATTCTGCCAAACTATATTTAAGGTTGATGGTTTTTTAAGGTAGTCATATTTTTACTTTAATTCACATTACAATTATAGTCCTAGTCCTCAGCCTCTTCCAGGTTGTGTACAGCACCACTGCTAAGTATGACCGAAAAGGTCATCGTGGGCTTCCTGGGCATTGGTTTGTGTCTGCTGAGAAGCTCAGATGACCAACTCAACATGCGGGGCTGCCTCATTTCTGCTCTTGGTAAATATCAAGTCTTTCTCTGTGCTGCAATATGAGAGCTAGGACGATGTAAGAATGATGACTGTGTGGCTCAGGTTTTCACATGGAGGCCCTGGACTGGCTTCACTAGCCATAGGCTCTTTTCTGTAACCAAGTTAATGAAAATGGCTTGATTTAACTATTTGATTTTGATAAGAAATTCTTGGGCTAGTGGGTTTATTTTGTGGTTGGTTTTTTTGGTTTTTTTTTGTGGTTGGGTTTGTTGGTTTTTTTCGCCATCTGATTAATTTAAGTCATTAAAGATTCTAAGGCAGCTGAAGAGTTGAAAACAACAGGAAAAATACTCTTTGGAGTCAAGTAATTCCTAACTTATTTAATCCTTGTATTCTGGCTGGGTATAACTTTATATTCTGCTCAGGTGGTGTATAGGTGATGACAGGTGGAGCAGGAGCTATTTATTCAGGTTTCAGCAGTTTCTTAGAGAGTCATTCATTTATTCTCCATCACTGTGGGGAGCAGGTGTTGCTGCAAAGAGGCAACCATAAGAGTCCCAGAAGCAGAGCTCTATGGAGAGAGCAGGTGTGATGCTGAGAGACAACTTCGGCAGATGCTGGGGTCCTTGGGAAGCTTCTGCAGCTTGGCATCTCCTTCCTTTGGCAGTCTGGAGGAGCACTTAGCCAGAGTCCTTAGGTTGGTTAGGAAGAGCAAGCACATGGCGAAATAATCTCAAGGGTGAGAAAAGAGCTGTCAGTGAAATTATTCAAGATTAATAGATATAGGCAGTTAGGTCTGCCTGAAATAGTTAGGAGGTGCTAGTCTTGTTTATGTATCTCCCTTCAGGAAAAGATGTCTTTTTTAGAATTATTACACCAGCAAACCAGATATTTTACCTCCAGGTAAAGCTTTCTGACTCCCACTCTTAAAATCTACTTCAAATGAAATTCTAGTTGTGTGCTTTTATTTACCTATGACTCTTTCTTTGGGCTTCAGTGCCATCAACAGAGTTTACTTTTTCCCTCATCTGTATTGATGGACTTCAGATATTTCCTCTACTATATTATATCCTACACTTATCCTCAGGCTTCTATCAGACAACACAGCAAATAAAGATTAATAGATATGATTGATTTGATACTGAATATAACATAAAATACCACCTTTGTACTCTGACATGGAAACTGGGAAATGCAAATACTACATGTTCAGCAAAGGCACTCTTTGGGCTGGGATACTAGCTTTGTCACAAAATTTGTTAAATACATACCGCCAAACCAAAGTAACAGTGTCATCTTCAGAAATCTTCAAGATTCTGATTTTGTGCATTGTAACCTATGGGTCTGATTACGATATCAAATTATATCTGGCATATGTATTTAATAAATAGTAAATGTTTGTTCCTGCTAGCAAAATTATTAGCAAATGACTATAACTTGCACATATTTTGTTTGTTAAATTTTTCTCACTTGTCTGCACATACTTCTTTCTACCCATGGATTATTTAGAAGGTTTGCCTTGGATATTATGATTTATTTGGTATATAATTAATAGGTGTTATTTCTATACTTGTGCTGATGATTTAAACATTTACAAGGAGAGAAAACAATGATGATGATTTTTATCCATGGCAAAAGAAACAAAACCAACTGAAGCTTAATTTGAGCTAGGTACCTAATTCTCTTTAAAATTCCCATAAAATGTGATGCAGCAGACACACCTCCATAGGGCCACAGCTTCATTAATGCTGATCTGTGTGTGCACACACAGCCAGAATTTCCAAAGGGACCCACAGCCAAACATCCATCAAATCAACCAGGACATTGGATATGGAGTTCACGAAGGCTTAATGTCAGGGGTGAGAGAGCAAATGGTTTCTGATCTGACATGAAGTTAGGGTGGCAAAGGCAATATCTATTCCAGCATCAAGCATGACAGAAAAAAGTTAAATTTTCAACTATTTTTAACGTTTGAAGCAGCTGCAAGGAGGGGACCAGTGCAAACCCAGTGCTTTGTGTCATAGGATCCAGCATTTATGATCCAGTATTAGAAGACTCGAGGCTGTATTTGCTCAATTATTGAAACATGCTTTTAGTTAAATTTAGTAACAATATAAACATAGGAAGACACTCCTTGTCCCAAAGGGTTTGAATCCTAAATAACATAGCAAACAAGCATGCATAGCAGAACCCAAAGGAAACAATGTTCATGGCAGGTCAAACCCATCATAACCATGATGGGTTAGGTTGCTCCAAGCCTCATTCCTGTAGGGATTAGTTGCAAGGTATATTTGGCTTGCATGGCCAGGTTTTGGTAGCAGGGAGCTACAGGGGTCACTTCTGTGAGAAGCTGCCAGAAGCTTCCCCCGTGTCCGACAGAGCCAGTGCCAGCCGGCTCGTTGGCTCCGAGATGGACCCACCACTGGCCAAGGTAGAGCCTGTTACCGACAGTGGTAGTGCTGCTGGGACAGTGTATTTAACAAGGGGAAAAAAGCCCTGCACAATGTCAATATGTGCGAGAAACAACTGTGCAGGCACCAAGGTCAGTGACAACGGAAGGGAGAAGGTGCTCCAGACCCCCAAGCAGAGGTTCCGCGGCAGCCCGTGGTGAAGCCCCCGGTGAGGCAGGCTGTGCCCCTCAGCCCACGGAGGGCCACGGTGGAGCAGCTCCCCCCTGCAGCCCATGGGGACCC